>OZ020614.1:23039376-23706876 GCA_963971575.1 Liopterus haemorrhoidalis | reverse complement strand
ATGCTGTTTATTTTACTGCATAGATACACGCCCCAGATGTATTTTGTGAGCAAATATTTAAGGAAAACAATTTTATAAAGAATTTACACACACACATGCACACGCACACTCACACGCACACGCACACACACACACACACGCACATACGGACGGATGGACGGCACTTCGAAAATAGGTTTTTTGATTCCCTGGACCATGAAACGTGGTCATCAGTCAAAATCAGTCAATTTTTCGCGATTACAATACTTGCTCTTTATATATTAAGGTCGGGCAAGTAAAAACTTGAAAATGTTACATTGTCCTGAATGTCCTTACAAAGATAAAAGATCAAAAGATACATTTTTGCATTTATCATTTAAAGCAGAAATCCGAAAATACATAATACATGGTTGTCAAATAAATGGACGCTCGGTAATCGTATATCCTTATGGGAAAATGTATACATATATATACACAGATCTGCGCTCACGCCTCTAGTACAGAAGCGAGTGAACTACGATATACGAAGAGCGTATAAAATTCTCAATTTGGGTTACAAGAGAGCGTCTCAAAAATTTTTGGCAAATGATTTTAAATTAAAAGATAAGTCCATTCCAATAGCGGAGCAATTGGGCGTCCATATATGGACTCTCAATTGTAGTTGGACGCCCGATGTAGTTGATGGCAAAAACACAATCTACGGACTCCCGTTTATCCAAAGGATGTATATATATATATGCTTGTGTATATATATTTTGACAATTTAATTTGATTTAATATTTAATACGGATTATTCACTGTAATATTACAAGTTTCACCGAAACTTAGTAATAATTTCTTTATATTCATACATATCTGATTATTAATATGGTAATATGTATTTTTGTTTATTACTGTTACATTTGTTATAACACTTATACTTTGTACCTTTTCTTATGTATGTACTATTGAATTATAATAAATGTTATTATTATTATTATTATTATTATTATTATACTTCAGGGGACGGAAGAAGGAAATTCTGGTGTAGTTGAGAGTGTTAAGTACTTTTGCTTGGAACAACTAGCGAACTGTTCGGAGCAACTCCGAGTTACTCCTTACAGCAACCTGAAAAGCGCCTATTGATTATATTCAGTATAGAAGTTGCAAAGTGGAGTTGAAATACAGCCTTTTTGTGAATTTATCGTTTTTATTTATCACAAGTACCCTAACTTGGAACAACATTGGAAGTGTTTTACAGCTGGAGTAAATAATAGACATGAGTGTATATTTTACAAAATTGGAAGGTGATATCAATCCCTAGGATTGATACTTAAAAAAAAATGACTACATAAAGAACTTTGATCCGTATTCTTTCTGAGACGACGAAAGGTGGGTTCGGGAAGCAAGCTCGGAGTACTCAGAGTCACTCTGTTTAAGTCCAGAGCGTTCTAGAAAAGGCCTAAACGCATTTCCTCAAGAGGTCTGGAGTTGAACAGTGTGACTCAGAACACTCCGAGCTTGCTTCCCGAACCCACCCATGTTGAATTTAATTCAAAAGACAGACCACCGATTGACATACTTTTGTATTGAATAAGATTTTACATAATATTCATAATAATGTAGAGGGAACAATTTTTTTTAGTTGTACGATGAAGAGCAACATGAGACTTTCGTTCAGTATCTGCTGGTTTTTTACATAATGGTGCCCCTGTGTAGCCAAGATTTAAATATGGTAGTCAGTCTGGAGTATTTATATCTTCAATATTAGACGGTTACCTACAATAGTTTTAAATTATTCAAGTTAGACTTTTTTAATTGATTTATTAAATAAATAAATTTAATTGTTTGGCACTGTAAGGATATTGCCCCTTGCTCTTCAAACAGGCTCTTGTTGTACCTGTTTACAAAAATGGCAAAAAACATAATGTTACCAATTACAGACCAATATCACTCACATCTTATTTATCGAAAATCTTGGAAAACTGTGAAAAATGAAAATGTGATAAAGCCTCTTGACAGAATTCATCACAGGGTTCTCAAGAAGATTTCAATAAACTACTACACAACACCCATCAGATGATTTATACAAATTCAACAAGCTTATGACTATAATTAATATATAATATAATATTACTGTACTGCAAAGCTACAGTTTTATACCAAGTCAAAAATAATCATTTTCAACAAAGACAAAACCGAACATGTTTCGACTTCTTTGCTGCCAAAGTATATAGTCTGTTCACCAGTAGCATTACATCTGTTACATATCCTAAATACTCCAAATCAAAAATGACTGACGGGTTAATAAATATGGATAACTAGCTGAGTACCCGTGCTTCGCTACGGTATATTGACAGTTTGTCATCATCGTGCAATTATTATAAGTCATGGTTCTTTATAGATCACATTGCTAACTCTCTCCTCAGGTGTAGATTCACCCCGTTAGAGGCTCATTAGTGTAAAATTCGTAGTTTGTTTCTAAACATGTGCACGGGTAACTTTTATAAGCAAAAACCTAGTCGATATCTCATCTGTCCTAAGAGATATCGAGGAATCCGTAAAAAAACATTATATTCTTCTTCACCCCATAGGGGTCGAAAAATCCTTTCTTAGTGGGTTCTTACGTCATATCCAGAAATGTAGTCTTGGAATTTCTTATTTCTAATAAAAAATTCTTTAGGACTGAAATTTAAAAAACTGTCAGAACACTATCGAAAGATTTTAAAAAGTCACCTATATGCCAGAAAGGAATGTTATAACTCAAGAAGCACAAGAGATATAAAGGGTTCGATGCTTACGTTATGGAAGGAATATGTTCCCGGAATTCCATGTATCTAATCAAAAATATACCTATTTCCCCTTTATAGATAAAAAAAACCTTTAAAAAACTTTCTAAAGATAAAAAAAAAATACATATACCAAAAAGGAATGTTATAACTCAACAAACAAATAAGTTACGAAACATTATATAAGGCGCCGTGATTTAATGTAGATTCGCCCCGTTAAGTGTTGATTGAAGCAAAATCCTAACTTACATTTGTATACATACGTACGGGTAACCATAGTAAGTAAAAAGCAAGTCGTTATTTCATCAAGAGATATTAAGAAATCCGTTTTCACCCCCTAGGGGTCGAATTTCGAGAAATCTCTTCTTAGTGGTTGCTTACGTCATGGAAGAAATATAGCCCCCGAATTTCAATTGTCTACTAAAAAATACCAATGTACCAATGAAATTTAGAGAAATATAAAAAATGCAATTTAGGGGTGAAATATAAAAGAAAAAACGATCAAAATGAAATGATCTTGAAACTAAGGATAATAAAATGACACCTAAATGCGAAAAAGTACAACATAGTTATAGTAAAACAAAGACAGAAGCTACAAAGGGTTCTATAATTCACCCCGAATCTAGAATCGCCCCTTTAGGGATTGATGATTAGAGCAAAATCCTGAATTTAATTTTTAAACACATATACGGATACCATTGTAAGCAAAATCCAAATCAATATACCATTGGACCTAAGAGATAATGAAGAATCCGAGGAAAAACATTTTATCACTTTTCATCCCCTAGGGGTCGAATTTCGAAAAATTCCATATAAGCGGGTGCTTGCGACATGGAGAGAATATATTTCCTGAATTTCATATATCTATGTGAAGGGACGTTCTTTCGAATAAAAAATACCAATTTACCCCTTTAGGGATGAATTTTAAAAAAATTTCAAAACGCTTTCTAAATATTTTAAATAGAAAATTATGTACCAAAATGGAATGAACTCAGGAAATACAATGGTTTCTATAATTCACCCCAAATGTAGATTCACCACTTTATGGGTTGATTACGGCAAAATACTGAATTACTGTTTCAAAAATTTGTATGGGTAACCTTTGTAATCATAAACTAAGTCAATATCTCATTGGTCCTAAGGTATATTGAGGAATACTTCAAATCACATTTCACCCCTTAGGGCTCGAATTCGAAAAATCTCATCTTAGTGGGTGATTACATCACGGAAGGAATATACCCGAATTTCATGTCTCTATATCCAAGGGAAGTTCTATCGAATATAGCGGGAAGTTACCCATTTATAAATACCCATTTAACCCCACCCCCCATTTACATTTAGAGGTGAAATTTTGAAAGACTGTCAAAACTATCTCGAGATATTTGAAAAAGACACCAGTGTGCCAAAAATGTTATAACTTAATGAACACAGGAAACACGACGGGTTGTATAATTCACCCCGATTGTAGACATACGTTTTTCGGTATTTGGATGGGTAATCTTTGTAAGCAAAATCCAAGACGATATCTTATTGGTCGTATTGAGGAATCCTTGAAATCACATTTCACCCCTTTTCACTTCTTAGGGGTGGAATTTCGAAAAATCTCGTCTTAGTGGGTGCTTACGTTATGGAGGGAATATACTTCACGAATTTTATTTATCTATGTCCAAGGGATGTTCAATCCAATACAAAATTCCCATTTACCCCTTAAGGGTGAAATTTTAAAAACTGTCAATACCATTTCGAGATATTTTGAAGACGCCTATATGCCAAAATGAATTTTATAATTCAACAAACACAGGGAATATGATGGGTTGTATAAATTCCTCTGTTCGGAAATTCACCACTTTAGGGGTTGACAAAATCCTGAAATAAGTTTTTCAACATTTATATCGGTAATCCTTGTAAGTAAAAACCAAGACGATATCTTATTAGTCCGTAGAGATATTTAGGAATCCTTGAAATTACATTTCACCCCTTAGGGGTTGAATTTCGAAAAATCATGTCTTAGTGTATGCTTACTTCATGGAGGGAATATACTTTGCGAATACCATGTATCTATGTCCAAGGGATGTTCTATCAAATAAAAAATATCCTTTTACCCCTTTAGGGGTGAAATTTTGAAAAACTGTCAAAACTATTTCGAGCTATTTTAAAAAGGCATCTATATGCCAAATAGGAATTTAATAACTCAACAAACACAGGAAATACGTAGGGTTCTATAATTTTCCCTGATTGTAGATTCACCCTTTTAGGGGATGGATAGGACAAAATCCTGAAATAAGTTTTTCAACATTTGTAATGATAGTATTTATAAGCAAAAATCAAGGCGATATATTATTGGACCTGTGAGATTATGAGGAACCCGTGAAAACACATTTTACCCCATTTCACCCCTTAGGAGTTGAATTTCCAGAAATAATTTCTTAGGGGGTTGTTAAGTCATAAAAGGGATATACTTCCCGAATTTTATGTTTCTCTGTCTAGACGACATTCTATCGAATATAAAATACCAAGTTACCCCTTTAGGGGTGAAATTTAAAAAAAACGGTCAAAACACTTTTTAAATATTTTAAAAAGACACCTTTATGCCTAAAAGAAATGTTACAACACAACAAACACAGAAGAGGCGAAGGGCTCTATAATTCACCCTGATTGTAGATTCACCCCTTTAGGGGTTGATTAGTACAAAATCCTGAAAAATAAGTTTTTCAACATTTATGTGGGTAGTCTTTGTAAGCAAAAGCAAGGTGATATATTCTTGACCTAACAGATACTGAGGAATCCGTGAAAACACATTTCACCCCTTATCACCCCTGAGAGGTCGAATTTCAAAAAATCGTTTCTTAGGGGGTTCTTAAGTCAGAAAAGGGATAAACTCCCCGAATTTTATGTTTCTTTGTCTAGACGACATCCTATCGAATAAAAAATGCCAGTTTACCCCTTTAGGGGTGAAATTTAAGAAAACGGTCAAAACACTTTCTAAATATTTTAAAAAGACACCTATATGCCAAAAAAGAATGTTATAACACAATAAACATAGAAGATGCGAAGGGTTCTATAATTTACTCTGATTGTAGATTCACCCCTTTAGGGGTTGATTAAGACAAAATCCTGAAATAAGTTTTTTAATATTTACATGCGTAATTACTGTAAGCAAAAACCAAGTCGATATCTTATTGGACCTAAGAAATATTAAGGAAACCGTGAAGCCACATTTTACCCCTTTTAACCCCCTTTTCACCCACTTAAAGGATGAGTTTCGAAAAATCCGTTCTTAGTGGGTGCTTACGTCATGGAGGGAATATACTCGCCGAATTTCATAATTATAGGTCCAGTGGTTTAGGCTGGGCGTTGATTATGAGTAGGTAGCTTAGTTACGATTTTATATATATAGATGATACTGTTTTACAGCTTTTCCATATATAGATTTACTTCTAAATTTTAAATTTCATTAAATTTTGTCTGGATAATTATAATTATTATTACTATCTAAAATTTAACATGTAAAATTTATGTAAACAAATTCTGTCCCCATTCACAAACACCTTAAGTGCTTATATGGGGTACTATACTAGTCAATGATAAATTATTATATTTAAAACAATAAAACTTTATAAATAGCTTGTAAATAATTTTTGAAAAATAAATTAATTATTATTATTAAAAGTACCTAGCATATTTAAGAACATAACGGAAATAAAATGTGTACCACAAAGAAACATGTTTTAATTTAGATTCTTTTAAGTCCTCTCTCTTCAATGCTTTAATCCACTTCCGGCGCCTTTTAATTGATAAATTATTTTTATTGGGTTTATATTTATAATTTCATATTCTTGGAAATCAATGAAATGACACATGATCTCTACCGCCACGACTCGCACACCCCATAACAAAACAAAACCTTGGCATATTTTATGTTTTTATACATAATCTCTTAAGCGTCAATATACTTCTTGTCCTATCTCTGCCATTTTTAGGGTTTTGTAGGTATGACCAAAAAACCCTTATACCGTCATTTTGTCGTCTGTCTGCCTGTCTGTCTGTCCGTCTGTCTGTCTGTCTGTTCGATAAAAATTGTAGCCAAACGGCTAAACCTAGAGAGTTGAAATTTGGCATGCTTTTACAAATCTTTGACCTGCACATAGGAAAAATACAAAAACATCTAAAAAACATATCCCCCTAAAAATATAAACAAATATGTGCTCATCGAAAAAAAAAATATTTTTTCATAATTCTGAGTAGGGTATCAAATGAAAGCCCTTGGTACGTGGATTAACGATCAAATTTTTATTTTTGCAAAATAAATTATTTTGAAGCGATTTTTGCCAAAATTGTGCAAAAAAATTTTTGTCCCACACCCTGTAGCCCAGATGGTTTAAACTATAAATCTGAAAAAATTCTAAGTAATGTACATTGGTGTGAACCGGAATAGTACAACAGGAATTTTTGATCAGATTATGTTTTTGGAAAAAAACGCATTTTTTGTGATTTTTTGCTAATAATGTACACAAGCTATAGCTTTGTAACACGCTACACTGGAACGTATATGCTGGTGTAGTGGTTTTTGACGCTGGTTTTTCACCCAAGTAACTCGACCTGAAAGGGATCGAACCCTGCGAGAAGAGACAATATTATTTTTTGTTTTTTTTTTTTTTAATTTTTATATTGTTTAAATTATTTTTTCAAAATTCTAGTTATATTTTGGCAAATGTTGCATTTAATTTTTAAAAGCGTAAATTTAATAACCAGTGGAAATTGTTTAAATTATAATTTAATTCTGTTTCAATGTACACGAAATCAGAGGGGCGGAACTTATAACAACCAATGGAAGCCATAGGCGCAATTTTTAAAATTCTTAATGAACCTTGCTATATAAAAAAAAAATACTGCACATATTTAGAAAAATAATGGTATTAGGCGTTCGAATTAAAATTAACAAAAAAATATTTTAATATAAAATTTGTTTTCGCATCCAAAATAATCATCATTCACTTACTAAATACCTGCAAAACCCTGAAATGTGTGAAAATTCACACTTCACATCAATTTTTAAACATAGACGAAAATACTCTTTTAAATTTTTAAATGCTAGTTTGACAGTTGTGACGTCGCACTAAAATGATCTATATATGAAATTGTACATTTTTTTAAAAATATTATTGTTGATGATTGAGTATGTTAGTATGTATGTATATTGTATGTTTGTCTACAGACACTAAGAATGACTAAGTCTGTAATGTCCAAATAAATACCTCTCAATCAGTGAGCAGTGTAGTGTTTAATTTTACTTTACTATACCTGTTTTACGGTATGTATATTATATTATACCTAGGGTTACCATATTTTTTGTGCGCCAAACCGGGACAGGGTAAAATAGGCTGACCAGATTTTTTTTACAGAAAAAGAGTATACTAAAAAACAAAAGGTTACACTCCAAAAATTCAAATAATGAGCAAAAAACATAATGCGTGTGAAGTTAGCAATTGATCGAGCCAGCAAGTAATCGGCACGGACAGGATATTACAGCGGACCAAATCAAGTAACGCTGTTGAATAAAATCGTTGTTTTTTATAGAATTAAACAAGTTGCAGTTCTGAACTTTTTACCAACCATGAGGAATAGGTACAGGAATCGAATGATGGCTAAACGAAAATTTTCTCACGCGTCAGAGGCGAGCAATTAATTTTTTTCTCTCGAAACCACTCGTTATCAACATAAAACTAACAATATCGCTAGAATTAAACAAGTTGCAGTTCTGAACTTTTTACAAACCATGAGGAATAGGTACAGGAATCGAATGATGGCTAAACGAAAATTTTCTCACTCGTCAGAGGCGCGCAATTAATTTTTTTCTCTCGAAACCACTCGTTATCAACATAAAACTAACAATATCGCTAGAATTAAACAAGTTGCAGTTCTGAACTTTTTACAAACCATGAGGAATAGGTACAGGAATCGAATGATGGCTAAACGAACATTTTCTCACTCGTCAGAGGCGCGCAATTAATTTTTTTCTCTCGAAACCACTCCTTATCAACATAAAACTAACAATATCGCTAGAATTAAACAAGTTGCAGTTCTGAACTTTTTACCAACCATGAGGAATAGGTACAGGAATCGAATGATGGCTAAACGAAATTTTTCTCACGCGTCAGAGGCTAACAAAACAACAATAAACTAACAAACAAACAATATCGCTAGAATTAAACAACTAGATTAAACAGAGAGAAAAAAATTAATTGCGCGCCTCTGACGCATGAGAAAATTTTCGTTAAGCCATCATTCGATTCCTGTACCTATTCCTCATGGTTGGTAAAAAGTTCAGAACTGCAAATTGTTTAATTCTAGCGATATTGTTAGTTTTATGTTGATAGCGAGTGGTTTCGAGAGAAAGAAATTAATTGCGCGCCTCTGACGCATGAGAAAAATTTCGTTAAGCCATCATTCGATTCCTGTACCTATTCCTCATGGTTGGTAAAAAGTTCAGAACTGCAAATTGTTTAATTCTAGCGATATTGTTAGTTTTATGTTGATAGCGAGTGGTTTCGAGAGAAAAAAATTAATTGCGCGCCTCTGACGCATGAGAAAATTTTCGTTTAGCCATCATTCGATTCCTGTACCTATTCCTCATGGTTGGTAAAAAGTTCAGAACTGCAAATTGTTTAATTCTAGCGATATTGTTAGTTTTATGTTGATAACGAGTGGTTTCGAGAGAAAAAAATTAATTGCGCGCCTCTGACGCATGAGAAAATTTTCGTTTAGCCATCATTCAATTCCTGTACCTATTCCTCATGGTTGGTAAAAAGTTCAGAACTGCAAGTTGTTTAATTCTAGCGATATTGTTAGTTTTATGTTGATAGCGAGTGGTTTCGAGAAAAAAATTAATTACGCGCCTCTGACGCGTGAGGAAAATTTCGTTTAGCCATTATTCGATTCCTGTACCTATTCCTCATGGTTGGTAAAAAGTTCAGAACTGCAAGTTGTTTATTTCTAGCGATATTGTTAGTTTTATGTTGATAGCGAGTGGTTTCGAGAGAAAAAAATTAATTGCGCGCCTCTGACGCGTGAGAAAAATTTCGTTTAGCCATCATTCGATTCCTGTACCTATTCCTCATGGTTGGTAAAAAGTTCAGAACTGCAAGTTGTTTAATTCTAGCGATATTGTTAGTTTTATGTTGATAACGAGTGGTTTCGAGAGAAAAAAATTAATTGCGCGCCTCTGACGCGTGAGAAAAATTTCGTTTAGCCATCATTCGATTCCTGTACCTATTCCTCATGGTTGGTAAAAAGTTCAGAACTGCAAGTTGTTTAATTCTAGCGATATTGTTAGTTTTATGTTGATAGCGAGTGGTTTCGAGAGAAAAAAATTAATTGCGCGCCTCAGACGCGTGAGAAAATTTTCGTTTAGCCATTATTCGATTCCTGTACCTATTTCTCATGGTTGGTAAAAAGTTCAGAACTGCAAATTGTTTAATTCTAGCGATATTGTTAGTTTTATGTTGATAGCGAGTGGTTTCGAGAGAAAAAAATTAATTGCGCGCCTGTGACGCGTGAGAAAATTTTCGTTTAGTCATCATTCGATTCCTGTACCTATTCCTCATGGTTGGTAAAAAGTTCAGGACTGCAACTTGTTTAATTCTAGCGATATTGTTAGTTTTATGTTGATAACGAGTGGTTTCGAGAGAAAAAAATCAATTGCGCGCCTCTGACGCGTGAGAAATTTTTCGTTTAGCCATCATTCGATTCCTGTACCTATTCCTCATGGTTGGTAAAAAGTTCAGAACTGCAAGTTGTTTAATTCTAGCGATATTGTTAGTTTTATGTTGATAACGAGTGGTTTCGAGAGAAAAAAATTAATTGCGCGCCTCTGACGCGTGAGAAAAATTTCGTTTAGCCATCATTCGATTCCTGTACCTATTCCTCATGGTTGGTAAAAAGTTCAGAACTGCAAGTTGTTTAATTCTAGCGATATTGTTAGTTTTATGTTGATAGCGAGTGGTTTCGAGAGAAAAAAATTAATTGCGCGCCTCAGACGCGTGAGAAAATTTTCGTTTAGCCATTATTCGATTCCTGTACCTATTTCTCATGGTTGGTAAAAAGTTCAGAACTGCAAATTGTTTAATTCTAGCGATATTGTTAGTTTTATGTTGATAGCGAGTGGTTTCGAGAGAAAAAAATTAATTGCGCGCCTGTGACGCGTGAGAAAATTTTCGTTTAGTCATCATTCGATTCCTGTACCTATTCCTCATGGTTGGTAAAAAGTTCAGGACTGCAACTTGTTTAATTCTAGCGATATTGTTAGTTTTATGTTGATAACGAGTGGTTTCGAGAGAAAAAAATCAATTGCGCGCCTCTGACGCGTGAGAAATTTTTCGTTTAGCCATCATTCGATTCCTGTACCTATTCCTCATGGATGGTAAAAAGTTCAGAACTCTAAATTGTTTAATTCTATAAAAAACAACTATTTTATTCAACAGCGTTACTTGATTTGGTCCGCTGTAATATCCTGTCCGTGCCGATTAGTTGCTGGCTCGATCAATTGCTAACTTGACGGAGCTAAAAACATAGGTCCTAATTCAAAAATACTAGTGACGAGCAAAAAAAAAAAGGTCTTCACTCCTAAAATGGAAGTAATGAGCAAAAAAAAAGGTCTTCACTCCCAAAAAGCAGAGATGGGCGTCTACGCGTAAACTTGAATTTTTTACGTCTACGTGTAAATTTACCGTAGACAGCGTAGAGAAGTGTAGACACGTAGAATCTAGCGTAGAATAATGAAAAATGAGGTTATGTAACGTGTAAAAAAATAAAATACCGCCAGTTTTAAGCAGAAGAGCCAGTAAAGAACTCAAATTTAATATTTTTGACAGCTTCCTGATTAAAGAACTACTAACTTTTAATTTTAATTTTACTTTAGTAGTTCATACAGCCAGAAACCAAGTAATTTATATTGTCCATAACAACATACGATTTGTGAGATAACATTTTTGGAAACAATATATGTAATTAGAACTACATAAAATTGAAATAAACATAAACATTAAAGTAAACTATTTAAACTATTACCATTCTATTATTTCAAATATTACATTTAAACGTACTGCGCATGTACAGTTTACATTCTACATTCGACACGTAAACAAAAACATATTCTACTTGACATGTTTACGCGTAAAATCTACATTAGTCTACATCATGTATTCTACGCGCCCATCACTGCCAAAAAGTGATGAGCAAAAAAAAAAACAAAAGACTAATACTAAAAAATCGGGACATATGGTAACCCTAATTATACCTATATTTTTTAATACATTAGCAAATGTAGACACTAATATTTTATTAGCCATATTAAACTGTTTCTTTAATTGTGTATGTTATCTAGTGAAGTTTGTCAATATTGTACAACACAAGTACAATACAATATTCCACATACATGTAAATATAAATACAAAGTTAACGATGTGATGTTCGGACAACATCCATTACAATAGTCCAATGTATCTAGGACGTTAAATACTGTGCCTGTGCAACATTTGGATAATAGATTTACACATTGTGTATTATCAATGTTGCTGTTAGAACATACTTACTTGATCGTAAACGATGTGCCCTCCTTCTACCAACAACACCCCTAGGTTCAAGGGTCCTACTTAAACCCGTGAAAGAGGGGTTTACTCTTGCTATATGATGAAGGTCATGTTCAGAAGAAGACAAGGATGGAATACTGTAATCGAACAAATATTTTGGACAAAATTTAAATTTTACTTCTACGACAGCATTTCTTTTAAAATTTTTGACTTAACATATTTCATTAAAACATATGGGTTCTTTATGTATCTAAATAATTACTTTTTAATGTAAAATAAGCACTTACTGAAGCGATTCTGAACTAGATGCTGCAGTACTTGAACTAACAGTAGGCCTATAGGTTATTTTATTGCGATTGGTAACTCCCATTTCTTTTCACATATCAAATATCGTCAACAAAATTTTAAAATTATTATGCTCGATTTCTAATGTTACAGCTAAATTTCCTTAACTTGAGTTTTATCAGTTTTATGTAATCTAGATAGGCTTAGGTCAAAAGGAGTCTGTGTCAAATGTACTAAAACTGATAAGGTAAGTGTTCCCAACTTCGAAAAAATAAAAAAATATGTGAAAAGCATATATATATAAACAAGTATTGGCGACTCAACTTAACGCGTATCCCTCTAGCGGCAAAAAAGCGAACACTTCGAAAAAGGTTCCTGTCATTGTTGACGTATAATTCACCATGTGTTTTATTGTTTCTGTCCATTCTCACTCCATTTTTACAGCGAATAAAGTGATAAATTTAAGAAAAAAAGATTAAATACTCCTTGTTGTGTGTATGGTAGTCAATCACAGGAGGAACATCTCCGAATATTAGATTGAAAGATTATCAGTGATTCTACAATTTTGTTTCTATTGAAGGGAATTTATATTGTTCAGATGATTTTAAACAAGTTTTTAACGTTGAATTTTTCATTTTCCCTGTCTCACATGTGCAAGAAAATCGTTTAATGTTGTGTAAATTATTGTTAATATAATTAAAACCCCTTGTTATTTCATGGGAGTGTTCCATAACTGTGTTAGCTTGCAAATATTTGACAGTTTTCTTGTGTAGAATAAATTATAAGTTCTCTTTCTATAAAATTTCTTGAGATATGTGTAGATATTAAGTATTCAAATAAATGTTTTAAGTTCAAAGTATAACATTTTATTTTCTCTGTGAGTATAAGCCGGCACCAACATACAATATATAACCTCTGAAAATATTCATTTACAAGCAGCAAATTTTATCATAAAATGGATTCACATATATTTATACACTTTTTTAATACTCGGTTATAATTTAAATATACTGTATACAGCAAGAAAACGTAAATTAGACCAAAAATTGATTATAAACCAATACTGTTTACAAACGTTGACAGATGACTATCCTTTTTCGTGTCAAAAGTTCACAAGGCGATAGTGGCGCCGTTTCGGTAATTATAGTCGCGAATATGGCGCATGAACGCTGGCTAGAGTCTGTGTCAAATGGAGTCTGTGTCAAATGTACTAAAACTGACAAGGGAAGTGTTCCCATCATCGAAAAAATTAAAAAATATGTGAAAAGTAGAAGCCGTGTTTATTGGATAACATTTCTAAAATCCGTAAATTAATTTAACTTATTCATGTAATATTTAATTCATTTTGAAGTATTTTGTAAACAATTTAATAAAGAACATTAATTAGAAAGTAAATTACATCAATACATATGGTTTATTCATATATAATATTAATTTAGACCTTATTATTATAAACTTAGAACTACTAGTAAATTTTGATACATATGTCATTTATTGTTTAACCTTTAATAAACATATGTACATATTTTAAATAATTAATGTAAGTAGATATTATAATGTTATAAATGACATTTAAACTATTTATTATTAAAAAATGTTGGTTTTGACTACTGAGGGAAACTTTTTAAATATTTTTCTGTATTCCAGATTATTTTTGCGAAGTTTTTCAAAACTGTTGCTTACAATGAATCTTGATATAAGATGGTCAAATGTGATAAAAAATGAGGAACAAAGAAACACTGTCCGATGTAACACTATAAGGCCTGGATATCAGAACGAGAAAATACGTGCTGGGCACAGTGAAAAAGGTTTTCTTGCTGCGACTTACAATATTTGTAGTGCTACTGCGACCGGATTGGCCAATCTTTACTATACCCCACTGAACATAACCTTATGTGCTGCCTCTATACAGAAGGCTTAAATAATCCTTAAAAAGGTTAGGTTAGGCTAGGCTTTAGCCAGAATACTAGTTATGTTAGAATAGTTTAGCTAGAATAAGGTTATATTGAGTGGGGTATAGTAAATCTATCGGTCGGTAAACAGCTACATGCTTATACACGTTCACCGAACTTGTTTTCGAACGCAGTTGATGTTCCCGGTATCTGCCGGTAGAGTTTTCGTAAACGCCTTATTGCAATTCTAAGCTTACCTTAATTTGGCAGGTTAACGGCGTATTTTTATTTTAAATTATTAAATAAACATTGTCATGACATGCCGTCACAAAAATTCGCATACCAATGTGTTAAACTATATATATTGTAATAAATACTTAAATTTATGCAGTGACAATATTCAACCGGTACGAGCATATCAGTTCTTAAAATATTGAAATACTTTCATACTGGTTGTTAAAATGAATAGTAGGATAACAGGTGCAGAAAAAGATTTCACTTAGTTTCTACTTTTGGCAAATGACCACAGCAACATTTTTTAAAAATCAACAAATTGTATGATAATTATTAAAATAATTAGGGCTACAACTACAGTTAATTTTTTTTTCTCGTCAGATTTTTTAGTGTTTTATTTATTTTTTTTATCTAACTGGTTTATTATTTTGAATATATGCCCTGCATATACCTACGATAAATGTTTTCAAATAATAAACATGTATGTAAAATATATTTTTATTTACATTGTAATATTTTGTGAAGATTAATGTAAGAAAAAGTTAATGTTTTTTTAGAATAATAAAGTGTATTGATTATTATTTATGAACGTTTTATTTCAAGGGAAGCGAAAATTAAGAGCGATGTTGGCCGTAGACCTAAGTATTTTGAGAATATGAAAAATTCCAAATTTTAACATAGTTTTGAAAAGATTTGATTACTTTTTTAATATTTCTAATCGTATCAAGAATTTTGTGTTCTGTTTATTTAGGTAATTTCAATCAAATTTCTGATTGCGGTTATATGAGTAATGGTTTTCCACAAATAATTGATTACAAAAATAATCATTATTTAACAGTTCTGGTTAAATATAATTTATATGGAGACTATAGTTGTCTCACTATCCTCTATTTCAAGTCGCTGTATTTATGTTATTTTAAATATAATGGATTTACATATTTCCTTTTTATAATTAATATCATTCAGGTACATCCAATCCGCAGTTGTACAGTTTCTAGTTCCAATATAAAACAAATTTAATCACTTAAAGGCCAATACCCGCGGACCAAAGTTTAAGAATCACTGATTACAAATTCATTGCAAAAATGTATAAAAATAAATCAGTTAAAGAGTTAAATGTTCTAAATTTCCATGCATATCTTGTAGACCAGGTTATCGTAGGTAAAATTATATTCTACTGATATATCAGATTTAAAAATATCAGTTATTATGTAAGGCGTTTTTTTAATTAAATGTCTTTAATATTCGAGATATTTGTTTCGAATTATTATTGGCGTATTTATTCTTGGCCTCTAACACTTTTGAACTCCTTCAGTTTAATGTTTTTCTTAAACTATATTAATAATCTATATATTTGTTTTCTCTCCAATTCTAAGTATTATTCGCTTTACAATAATAGAAACGTATTTCATGGATCAATATGTTCTTACTTATATGTTCAATTAAAGTATTTAATTATAAAACAGATTTTAATTTGTAGTGCGCGCTATTTTGCGTGCATTACGACAATATTACAAAAAAAAAGTGGAAAAACATTTCACTTTTATCTAGTGGTAACATTGTAGAGGCAAAATCTGTAGAACTAAAATTTATTATTTGAAGGCAATCGTTAAAAATATAGTAGTACTACTGATAAAATCAATAATTTCATCATTGTTATCGTGTAATAGGGATAACTTCTAGTAACTAGTAACTTCTCATTACAGTTGGCAAAATTTCAGTGTTCCCAACTTAATTTCTTTTTTTTTTTTCGGACCGGTGACCCAAGCCCGCTGGCTAGATGTTCCATGATAGGAGGATGGAGCTATGTATTGCCGTGCCCCTTCATGACCGATGAATAGTTTGCGCATGTTTAAATTACGACCTTGCTATTGGTCGAAAAAATTAAAGTTACGTAGCGGGAGTGTGGCGGGAGTTAAGAGAAGGAGCTAGGCTTGTGGACATGTGTCATTCTTTCTGTTAGAAATATTATGCGAAGTTTTGTCTGTATTAAATTGTGAAAAGAATTCGTGTTTATAACGAAAATGCCAGCAAATTGTGTATTATGTTGTTGTCCACGAAAGAAATCTGTTTCTTTTCACAAGTAAGTATTAAATATTAATAAACTGCATGTTTGGGGGCCTACTAATACCCACGCGTATTATTATTTTTCAAATTAGATTACTTTATTTATATATATATATGCCAATATTGTGCAATTTTTTGCTAAACCTATTAATCAAGTGCAATCTAACCAATTTATACCTGAAAAAATGAAGAAAATGGAATATTTGGGCAAGTAAAATTACTGAAAAATTGCGTTACATTCAGTATTGTAGGACCCTAAACTGCATGTGTATCTAAATATTTATAATTATGATATCAACTACATAACCTCTTCCATTGTCAGGTTCCCGAGAAATGCTGAGTTATGTCAGAAGTGGAAAATGATTTGACCTACGTGAAGAAGATGATGTGTCTAAAATCTACCTCTGTTTGAAAACATTTTTCTGCATACAGTTATATCCATCCTTAAGCTAATACTTATGGTGGACGTTTGTTTCTAAAACCTGATCCATATCCTACATTGCGTGTGCCATTTCCAATTTTGCAAGAGATTAAAGGTAAGTTTTTATTTAACACTATATTACTAATCTCTCGCTCTCTAGCAAATTATAGTGATCAGTCTGAGATCTAATGATGTAACTAAATAACGCAATATGATTGGACATTTTTTGAACTGAACTGTGCGAACGTAGATAACTATTGACACTTAGTGTCAAATTAATTATTTAGATGGTCTTAAATATTGTTTATACATTTTAATTACATGTGTAGAACAGGGGTTCTTAAACTTATGTTGTCCGAGGACCCCCTCTTGAACAACATTTTGATTAAATGGATTTTTTTTTTTTAATTTTAAAGATTTTTATTAAATGAATTATTTGAATAAGAGCGAAAAGTTGGGGGTTGTAAAGTTAATGTCAAAATTGTTTTGCGGACCCTAGTTTAAGAACTGTTGGCGTAGAACACAGTAAAGTAACCGAGGGTTATGCCTTCAGTTAAAATAAATTCTCAATTATTTTTTTTAGTTGAACCCGTTGCGAGCAGTTCTGTTGCGAGTACTTCTATTGTGGGCACTCCTGTTGCACACACTTATGGAGACTGTATTTCAGACTATTTTGAAACTGACACTGTTCATGAACCTGTCCCTAGCAGTCCAGCTGACTGTGTTACTGGCAGTATTACAACTGAATCTGCAGGTAATATATTAATTTTAAGTAAATTTAAAAATTAAAGCAGGGTATACAATAATCATCTTATAATATATTTGTTTTTAAATATGACATGTTTTATAAATTAAATTATATTTTTAGTTGAGAGCAGCCTGATGCGTACACCTCCGAAACAAGGATTTTACGAGCCACGTTATGTTGGTGACTTAACAGATGTAAACTTTTCAACCCACAGAAAACGTAAAAGATCTTTGAAACTGGTTAAAGCATCAAATACTGGACACACAAAAAAATTGAAGATTTACGAACACAAGTTTTGGACGTTAAGAAAAGAGTTACCTCTCTTAAGGAGTTAGTGAAGGTGTTAAAGAAGAAAAACTTAATTTCTGAAGAAGTTGGAGAAACGTTAATGCTGAAAAGAAACGTGTTAATGTTAAAAACCAATAATGGTTTTTGTTTTATTTATTTATTTTTTTTGCCTTGTTTTGTCTTTGTTTTACTCTTGAATTTTTGTGACTTGTAAATGTGGTTTAGTTAAGTTATGTTAGCAAGGGCTGTGCGAAATTTGCACACGGGTCCGCTAGTATTAAGTATAATTAACTTAGTTGTAATCCTGTATACTTATATAGTATGACACTGTAAGAATTTTATTACAATATATTTTATATAAAATTAATATTTATTGTTTTAATTATTGTCCTTTTTGATAAAAGTATTATGCACAAAAATTAGAAGAAAGTATCATGACTTGAACATTACAGTTAACAGAAAATAGAAGTTTATTGCCAATTACTAAAGAAACAGTTAATTTTTTATCTCGAGATATGCTGTGTTTCTGTATACTGCTTTAATTCGAGTTCGAAGCATAAATTAAAATATTTGACTAGTTCCTTAGCAATCAGCCATTAGAAAGTAAAAAGAAAATATAATGAATAAAATCAGGTATAACCAGCACAAAACCGACGGCCACCACAGAAACTTAATAAAAAACTTTAACTAAAAGAAAAATTTTTCAAATAAAAATGGTTACTTTTATGTTGTGCAGCAACTTTATCCGAATACATTTTTTCGAAATATTCACAAAAAACTTGATACGAGTAAACTTCTACTTTCAGTTGACCGTTTTTAACCAAAAGTAGAACGATCCATTTCACAAAGATCCATTCAGCCAAATTTGCTGAACCCATGTCCACGGATTGACAGACAATGCTGAAAATAGTCGAAACATGACATATGAACTTTAATTCATGGACAGCCATCAAAATTGGTATGATAAATATCTCCCTTATATATGAGGTAGTCAGTAATAAATTTCAGTCACATTACTATTTATTTTTAGTCAAAACTGTTGCTATTGGAAACACTTGGATCGTAACGAGTTACGAATCAAGTTTAATACAACATATGAAGATCACAAGTAACATATGAAGATGCTAATATAAAAACTCATTATGAGGGAGTTTACCACTAATTACCACTCTTAATGTTTACCACTTTGATTAAAATTTCACAACTCTCACATTTGGCACAGACTCCATTTACATTTAAAAAAATAAGGTTAGAAGTTATCAAACAAAAACCCTAATTATTTGGTTTATACTATTTGGTAAAAAAGACGTAGCTGTACCCGTTTAAATGGCTGATAATATTTATTGTGAATATTGACTGATTATTTAAAAGGAACAACACACTTCTTTACTTTAAAATTACATTGAGTCTGTGCCAAATGTGCGACAGTTGATAAGGAAAGTGTTCCCAACACAGAACACATTACCAGAAGTGCCATCTCTGTGTCAAAATTTTGTTCAGCGTTAACGCTAACTAGAGATCCACCACGTACTAAATTGAATGAAAGCGCCAAATTTGAATGTACTCATATTTATTATTCCAAAAAAATCACAATTGATAAAACATGAATACATTTTCGTTTTACATAAAATTTTAATACAATTAGAAATTGTAATAAAATTTTATATAAAACGAAAATGTATCCATGTTTAATATTAAAAAGGGGTTATAGAGAAACACATAATATAAAATGGAGCTTTTTATTGTCACTCGTACATATATAATAATAATCTAACATACATAATCATATAATAGGTACATAAATAGCTTAGTTCAGATGTCGGCAAGCTTTATAGAAACAAAGTATTTGCCAATATTTGCAATAAATCGAACATTTCAAATATCAAACATCACCAACAAAAGTAAAATATACTATACATATAAGTCTGAATTCAGCTGATGGGCCAATATTTGCAACAAATATAATAAATATATTACAATATTGATATCGAACATTTCAAATATTGAATATCAAATATCGAACATAACAAAAACAAAGTAAAATATACGATACATATAAGTCTGATTTCAGCTGATGAGCCAATTTTTCCTAATTAATATCTTATTGACATCAAATATTTCAAATATCGAACATATCAAAAAAAAAGTAAAATATACAATACATATAAGTTTGATTTCAGCTGATGGGCCAATATTTCCTAATTAATATAACATTGATCACTTAAAATTCTTTGCACCACAGAACATTAAACACGCCACGTGCTATTCACATTCACAATAACTGCCATATTTAAATAGATAAGATTTAAAATTTCAGTTTGTGGAGTATTCAGTGGTGGTGGGTAGCGAGGGGGTGTCCAACACTACTGCCTCCTGGTGGAAATTGTGTGCTACACTCATCAGATAACCGCCACATGGTTTTGGCGGGGTTCGAAATTTTTGTATACCGATGACACAGGCGTGGTTCCCAACTTGGAAATAATAAAATAATATGTGAAAAATAAAAGCCGTGTTTATTGGATAACATTTCTAAAATCCGTAAATTAATTTAACTTATTCATGTAATATTTAATTCATTTTGAAGTATTTTGTAAACAATTTAATAAAGAACATTAATTAGAAAGTAAATTACATCAATACATATGGTTTGTTTATATATAATATTAATTTAGACCTTATTATTATAAACTTAGAACTACTAGTAAAATTTTGATACATATGTCACATGGTGGTGTAACTCGTATATACAAAATTCCCAACTATTAGTTCAAGGTCCAAAACATATTATCGCTGCAGTCGCCTAATTTGAAAAATATTCCGTTAACTGCTGTGCCGGCCACATACCAGATACGTCACAATACGTCGGCCATTCTTGTTTGAGTGTTAGTTGAGAGAAGAGTTCCAACAGTTATTACAAGTTCATACAGTTCTGTTATTTGTGAAAAGTATTTATTTACAAAGCCGTAAATATGCAAACTAGTACAAAAACAGTTAGATTTTGCTGTGTACCGGGGTGCAAAGATTTAACATCTACTCGTCACCGGTTTCTAAAACGTGAACCTGATGTTTTAATGTTTGGGTGAATCGTGTAAAACATCCCAAATTTGCAAATCTTTAATCCGAGGACATCTACAAAACCTATTTAATTTGTGACAGGCATTTTTCAGAAGATTGCCATGTGCCAAATATGTAGCAAGTTTAAAGAATTTGTGTTTAATGATCCAGATCAGTGGTTCTTAATCCGGGGTGCGTGATGCTCCTGAGGGTGCTAGTGAGAGCTTTATTTAAACTTCTTATATAGCATATATATGTTATCTTAAAAAATGTATTTTTTAAAATTTATTTTGGGTGAAAGAACACATTTTGAGATTTTAAGGGATGTCAACATCTGAAAGGTTAAAAACCACTGATCTAGATCATTTAACAGGGAATCAGAATAGTTAACAAGTTTTTAATCTTATTTATTTGAGGCTGTTTAAGTGTTTATCCATTTTTACTTGCTATTTTATATATACGTTGGAAATCGTTTAACACGAAACTATGTGGACCGAAATAATTTGGAAAGTGTAAATTTTTGTTAGTTCGAGATGTGAAATCTTTTCGTGTTAAGTGGTCTTTGTATCGTGTGAAAAGAAAATAAATGTATGTAATTAAATAGTATTTTGCCTGGACCAGAAAATTATTTCGTGTTAACTGATTTTTCATGTTAAGCGTTTTCGAGTTTTATATATATATATATATATATATATATATATATATATATATATATATATATATATATATTTTTAATCACATGTTACCTTTATACAATAATGTAAAATAAATGGATCATATAATGATAGATGTAAAATGTAAAAATTGGTTAAAATATAAGTATATTCATGATTTGATGTTTTTTTTTATATACCCTTATTTTTGAAATAAATTTTGTTTGAAGTATACATATTTGATTATGTATACATGATACTTAAAAATTTACAGTATTTATACTGTTCATTTTTAGTAGTTCTAAGTTTATAATAATAAGGTCTAAATTAATATTATATATAAACAAACCATATGTATTGATGTAATTTACTTTCTAATTAATGTTCTTTATTAAATTGTTTACAAAATACTTCAAAATGAATTAAATATTACATGAATAAGTTAAATTACTTTACGGATTTTAGAAATGTTATCCAATAAACACGGCTTTTATTTTTCACATATTATTTTATTATTTCGAAGTTGGGAACACTTTCCTTATCATCTGTCGCACATTTGACACAGACTCCTTTTATCTAGTGGGTACATTGTAGTGGCAAAATCTGTAGAACTAAAATTTATTATTTGAAGGTAATCGTTAAAAATATAGTAGTGCTACTGTAGGAAATGGAATGATATTGTATGTGTTATAAGAGTACTATATTGGAATTTTATGGAACTAAAGTTATAATAAAATCAATAATTTCATCATTGTTATCGTGTAATAGGGATAACTTCTAGTAACTAGTAACTTCTCATTACAGTTGGCAAAAATTCAGTGTTCCCAACTTAACTTTTTTTTTTTTTGTAGCAGTCTTGACCCAAGCCGTTGACCGAAGCCGCATCTTTCCCCCCTGACTTGAAGAGCGCCAACCTAAAGAAATTATACTTGTTAAAATAAATTCAATAATCAAATTTTATAAGCATTAATGCTATAAGCTGTTCACTTTTGTAAGAACAAACGGTACTATTCTACTTTAGCAAACCCACTAGACAATGTTGCCAACTATAGTAAAATTAAAACAAGTAAATTTAAACTAAAATCAAAATAGAATTAAAATTATTTGTATAATAATGCTTAACTTTCATTTAAATAAATCTAATTAAATTAATATTCCGGTATTTTATAATAAGAATAAATAATAATGTTACATTCACAGCCGAATAAAGATTAAAAAAGGGGGAACATAATTTAGTGCACCTAAAAACTGGGTGATGAGGTTAGGTTTAGTTAGTAAAAGTCTAGGACAGCAGAAGTCGAAAAGCTCAAAGTAAGCTTAAAAAAGTTTCTGTGAAAAACGTTTGTGCGGTGTAGGATGTAATTCAGTAGTTATAACTTTATCTTGTTGTTGTTATATTTTGTAAAGTGTATACATTCTTTATATATTTATATATTTTTTTTTTTACACGAAGTCCATTAAGGTTACTTTGAGTCTTTCGGCTTCTGTTGTCCTAGATTTTAACTAACTAAACCTAACCTAATTACCTTGTTTTTAGGTGCACAGTACTTAATTTTCCCCCCACATTAGCCTTATTAAAATTGTGTATCATTGTGCATACGTTTATAACATGGTGGTGCAGAGGGCCAGTTCATTGTCCACCTGAATTAAAATTTTTTAAAATATCGATACAATGCATAATATGTAAATAACTACAAAAGTGAAAATAAATAATATTAAATTATATTTAAACTACATTTATATATTAAAACTCTAATCACAGTAGAAATTAAGGGAATATTACTTATTTCTATATTTCTTATAAATAAACTCATTTAATAAATTGATATTAAATTTAAATTATTAAAATTGATATATTACATTTTACTATTGCCAACACTTCATGCACGCATGCATGTAAACCCACCTTGTTTGCTAAAGTAGAATAGTACCGAACAAACTAGATCTGGTTATTTTGGTGATTTTTATAGTGTATTACTGACTTTTAGAAACTTGGTTATATTGTAAAAAAAAGCTTTACAGTTTTGGATTAAGTTTGTATTATTTTAGGTTGGTATTATATTTACAAAAAATTTAAGATGTCACTATTCAAAATGAAATATGACAAATTATATTTTTTAAATGACATATTTATAATCTTGTAACAGATTTATTAATAATTGAAAATTGTATTACATGAAAAAAACTATTATTGAACTAAACTAACAATTAAACAATTTAACATAAAATAGTTTGCGTAAACTACGTCCTTAAATATAACAAAACACACACACATCACAATAAAAAACTGTATAATGTTCACAAAACAATAACTATTCAAATACACATCTTGACAAACTGTCCACCAACACGTATCAACTTGTACTGGCCCTCGAGGGGGTACTGGCCGTTAGGGCGTTTTATGACTAAGAACAATCAGACTTTTCAAATTATTACATTCAAAAAAAGTTTAGTTTTAAGTAAAAAGTATAAGAATGTTTGCTTGGATTAATACAAATAAGGAGTGCTTATAAAATGCTGGTAAAGTACTTCGTATAGGCGGAATGCGAAATACAAATGTGAAGTACATTATTAATACTGGCGTTGCACTTACTTTTGGTGCCAGCAGTAAAAGCAGTTTGCCGGCATTCGGCCGTTAGTTAAATGTTTGCTGGGAAATCTTTTCCAATCTGGTTTTAATATTAACTTTCCCTCCATTTTTAGGGTTTTGTAGGTATGACCAAAAAACCCTTATACCGTCATTTTGTCGTCTGTCTGTCTGTCTGTCTGTTTGTCTGTCTGTCTGTCTGTTCGGTAAAAATTGTAGTGAAAGGGCTAAACCTAGAGAGTTGAAATTTGGCATGCTTATACAACTCTTTGACCCGCACATAGGAAAAATACTAAAACATCTAAAAAACATATCCCCCTAAAAATATAAACAAATATGTGCTCATCGAAAAAAAAAATATATTTTTTTATAATTCTGAGTAGGGTATCAAATGAAAGCCCTTGGTACGTGGATTAACGATCAAATTTTTATTTTAGCAAAATAAATTATTTTGAAGCGATTTTTGCCAAAATTGTGCAAAAAATTTTTTGTCCCACACCCTGTAGCCCAGATGGTTTAAACTAAAAATCTGAAAAAAATCTAAGTAATGTACATTGGTGTGAACCGGAATAGTGCAACAGGAATTTTTGATTAGATTAGGTTATTGGAAAAAAACGCATTTTTTGTGATTTTTGGCTAATAATGTACACAAGTTATAGCTTTGTAACACGCCACACTGTAACGTGTATGCTGGTATAGAGGTAATTGACGCTGATTTTCACCCAAGTAACCCGATCCGAAAGGGATCGAACCCTGTGAGGAAGAGACTATATTATTTTTTGTTTTTTTTTTTAATTTTTATATTGTTTAAATTATTTTTTCAAAATTCTAGTTATGTTTTGGCAAATGTTGCATTTTTAAAAGCGTAAATTTAATAGCCAGTGGAAATTGTTTAAATTATAATTTAATTCTGTTTCAATGTACACGAAATCAGAGGGGCGGAACTTATAACAACCAATGGAAGCCATAGGCGCAATTTTTAAAATTCTTAATGAACCTTGCTATATAAAAAAAAATACTGCACATATTTAGAAACCTAAATAATGGTATTAGGCGTTCGAATTAAAATTAACAAAAAAAATATTTTAATATAAAATTTGTTTTCGCATCCAAAATAATCATCATTCACTTACTAAATACCTGCAAAACCCTGAAATGTGTGAAAATTCACACTTCACATCAATTTTTCTTAAGAAAAGAAAAAAACTAAGATGCCTATCTTTGTCCTGTCTTGAATGACAGCCAAAAACACTACAATTTGTTCTACTTTTACAGTTTTTCACAACTTCTATCGACATTCTAACAAAAAATCAACACTAGAACATATGTAATAAGTTCAAATAGTACTACAGGCGCCTAGTACAATATTTGACCACCAGACTAAGTATCCAAGCGTGTCAGTTAGTGATGGGCGCGTAAGTTACATGATGTAAGTTACCTCATTGTTGACGCAGAAACAATTGATGTAAACACAAAAACTCTTGTAAACAATGTCAACAACGTAAAAAATGTAAACAATGATTTAGACATGTGCACTATTATGAATTACAGAACCCCATTATCAATACATGTTACAAGTTAGTAAATATGAATATGAAAACTATTTTTTTTTTTCATTAAGAAAATCAGTCTATACTTTTTAATAACAAAATAATAATAATAGCTATTTTTTCATAGTTATTCCTTCGGTTTCTTATTATTTTGAACTACTTGTTGATTAACTTCTCTATTACTGGTATTAAATAACTAAAACTAACCTCATTATTTGACAGTTTACATAGTTTACATTGTTGACAAGTTTACCAATTGTTTACATAAATTTACACGTAAACGTAAACAATTAAAGTTTACGTGTAAACGCCCATCACTGGTGTCAGTTCTCAATAATTGACAGTAACATAATGGATGAAACAAAATAATCAATTTGTTTAACATTAATATCTGGTACGTTTCATTAGTTTTATGATTATTTATGAGGAATATTAAGTATTCAATATTTAGGTTGAAATTTTCCAATGTAAACAAAAAATAGAGCAATCAGAATTTGTGCTTTTAAATTATACTTACTATTACTAATGATAAAACTATGTATATAGTTGTAGATAAAATATTGTATTTGACTCCCATATAATGACTATATTTCACTCGAATGATTACAGTTCTCGTCTACAGTTCAGGTGATAAAGTTCTTCTCCGTGAAATATAGCCTGTATTATATGCTTGTTAAATAAAATACTAGGGTAATTTGTCCTGAACTTTTACTTACTAAACTTAATCTAACTATCTAGTTTTTAAGTGCACACTACTTTTTTCCCCCTGTATTAGCCCAATTAAAATTGTGCATCATTGTGCATTTGTTTATAATATAAATTCACTATTTGAATATTAACATAAGGGGACCGGAGAGAAACAATCACTATTGTTATGTTTTATGTTATTTTTCCAATTTGTAATAATTATATTGTATACAATAATTATATGGTTTCAGTATCAACACTAATTTTGTATGTACCTAATTTCTAAATAATAAAAAAACGTATAAGTAAAATAATATTTTGTTTTATTTCTCCTAAAATGTACTCAAATTTACAGAAATAGTTAAAATTATATAAAACATCAAAGTAAATTACTATTTTGATCTTACTAATATAATTTTGTATTGTTATATTCATAATAACAATAAACTATTTTTAGTAAGACCAAAAAAGTGTTTATTTTGGTGTTTTATATATAATTCTAGCATTCATTTATAATTCCCATTGGATATAGTTTATATTTTTTACAACTTTTGTCGACATTCTAACAAAAATTCAACACTTAAACATACGAAATAAGTTCAATCAGTACTAGAGGGCCTAGTACAATATTTTACCACCAGACAGCGTATTCGAGCGTGTCAGTTCTCAATAACCTGCCATTCATCAGTTAACTCAACCCCTCGTACACGGTGTTTCTGTAATCGCCGTGTTGCCATATTTTATACAGTATTGCGAACTCTATTCTTTCCTTCTCTATGATGTACCATAAAGGGGTGCAGAAGTAGGCCTTAGTGCAGAACAATGAGGTAGTATAACATAGAGACTGAACGAGGACGAGTTGTTATGAAGCCAACACCTCTTTAGGCGTGGTAACGGGGGTTGCCCCGAGAAGTTGTACAGTTTGCATACATCAGTGTTTTGCCGATAAGAATTGAAAGTAAAAATATATTATTAATACTGTAAACTGCAAATTTTAATAAAACAAATTTCATAAATAATATTAAATTAACCTGAGTTTATTAGTATATATTTAAGATAATTAGTAGGTTTCTAAATTACATAAATTTAAAATACAATATGATCGAAAAAAAAGTTTAGTAGGCCCTGAATTTAAAATGTTAAGTGGACAATTCTGTTAATATAAAAATAAATGAATTCCATGTCTATCTAGACACCTTTTTTCTCGATCATATTGTATAGCAATGCTTCAGACACTTTCTAAATTTAAAACGGGCATATATTACATCATTTATTCCATGATTAATTAAAATTTATCTGACAAACTATAAAAACGTAAGTAGATCTATAATCAATGCTGGGTAAAATACTTTTCTGATGTATTCGAAGTACTGAATACAAATACTTTTTTAAGGAAAAACTATATGTAACATTTTAATTAAACATTACTTTTTAGTATTTAAAATACTACGTAGTTGAAATACAGTTCGCAACTCTTAAAATGCAATTTACGGCAATATTATTAACCTTCAAGCGAGCGCGCGGCGTCGAATTGACCACACTTGATGCATTTTTGTTTATAATTTCGATTATTTCCGCCACAATTATTTCTCGTCTCCAGTAGCCTCTTCTAAGTTCATTACAAACAAAAACAACTATATACCCCTCTTCCCCGCGCGAACCATTTTGCCCAAATATCTTTTGCTTCACACGCGGCGTGGGCGTCGAAAAGACTACACGCACCCGTCGTCGAAAAGGTTACGCGCGACTCTGTTTGCGAAAATATTTTTTCTTGCTTTTTCAACTAAGTTGGTATTTTTTATAAAAAATTGCTCGTAGACCTATTAGTGATTCCGAGATAATTGTGCAAAAACAAGAAGAAGATATAGAGAGTGAATCAGTGCTCAGTGACGTAGGTTCAGAAGTTTCTGACCACCTTTCTAATGTGGAAAGTAACGAAGGAATTCAGTATGTAGAAGAAGCAAGCAGCTCGAGTTCGGACGAATTCAAGCTGCTTTATCAGATGGTGGTTATAAAAAAAAAGAAGAATGTACCTACGAGTATTGGTCAACCTCCCAAGAAAACTCAAAAGAAATATAAGAACCCACCTGAGTACACACGTAAGTACTGAAGACAAAAGCAATGAACCAAGCACAAGTTCCACTGCAAGCAGAGGAAGCTGCAAAATATGTCCAGCTAAAAAAAGGAGACAATCTAAGACACAATGCACGGCTAAGAAATATTTGCAGGGACCACGCTACATTTGTTTGCAATGAATGTTACCATGACAAAGAGACAGATGAGGAAGAAAACTAAACTATAAGTAGTATATACTAGATTCTTGATTTTATAATTTTGATTTCTAATTATAAGGATTTATCTTGCCAAATTGATTTATAATCCAAAGATAATTATTGTAGAAGTTTTTTGTTTTTATAATTTTGAGCGCAAATAGTCTTTGTTGCTGTGCGCCAAAAAAATTTTAACTAACTAACATTATAATTTTGATTTTGTATAAGGATTATTAGGATAATTAGGTATAAGGATTCATCTAACCAAATTGTTTTATAATCCAAAGAGATTTGTGTTGGTTTTTAATTTTTTTAAAATTTGAATTTTATCTTAATGAAAAAGTAAGATTTATGTTGTCAAATTGTAACCTAATCCAACTAAATAGTTTCCTAACTGAAAGATAATTGTATAAATTATTTATTTATTTATACATTGGGGAAGCTAACGGTTGCCCACAAGTAGCTTCCACGAAATACAATTAAATAGTGATCAAAATCTTATAAATTATATTACAGATTGTGTACGTAAACCAAGTATATTAATTATTAAGTATCTCATTACAATTTATGTTAATTAAGTATTTAGAAATTATTAATCTCATTACAATAATTTTTTTAGTTTATTAAAAGTTAAGGAAAATATATCAAATTTTTTGAAATTATTGTTATATGAAATCATTATTCTATTAATAGATGAGTTCTTGCAACAGTTAGTTTTAAACTGATTAATATAAAATAAATTCTGAGATCGTGTAGACTTGTTTGGTATTAAAAAGATAAATTCATGTACAAAGGTCTGTGTGTCAATCATATTATTGATAATTTTGAATAATAGCACAAAAAATAAATGATTATTTAATTATTTGGTGTTTTAAATCCCTAAAAATCTCCAATAGGTCTTTTAGGTTACGCGCGACCACTGCCGTTCCAAACGACCACGCGCCTCCTTGAAGGTTAAAAGTTGAAAGATGATGAAAAGGTAAAATAGTAAAATAGAAAAAATATCACAACAAAATAATCATAAACACAATACGGCGCAGGCGTTTTTCTTAGCAATAGCTGAATAAAATAAATGTAAGTTAAGCAACTTGTTACACTCCTCGGGGCAAATCCCCCTTCGTCCCTGCAGAGTCTGGGCTTCATTGAGAACTGACACGCTCGGATACGCAGTCTGGTGGTCAAATATTGTACTATGCACATGTAGTACTGTTTGAACTTATTACATATGTTCTAGTGTTAATTTTTTGTTAGAACGTCTATAGAAGTTGTGAAAAACTGTAAAGTAGAACAAATTGTAGTGTGTTTGGCTGTCATTCAAGACAGGACAAATATAGGCATCTTAGTTTTTTTCTTTTCTTAAGAAAAATAGAGGGAAAGTTAATATTAAGTCCAGATTTGGTTATGGACAGGAGGAAGGCATGGGAATATATTTTGAGTTAAAAAGTGACTGGTACTATGCGAGTTTGTTCATTACATTTATCGCAGAAAAACAAAATTACACTAATATGCTTGAACTTGCAAGTTACATTTTAACTTTTAGCTGGCCAACGGAGTGGCCGAGCGCATTGAGTCGTGCGGTTTAGACTGTTGGAATATACAGTCTGTACTGGGCGGTCGGTGGTTCGAGCCTCCTTCGTTGGTGATATTATTCGGGCGAGAATAATATGTTTACATTACTCCCATTTTCACCATCATTCACCCCTCATCCAGGTGTAGGAGCTCGCCCCCTGGTATCGGCGATTAGCCTCGTTGCAGAAATAGGCCGATGTAAAATAAATAAATTAAAAAAAAAAAAACCTTTAACTGCCCCTGTCCAACTAAAACTAATTTTATTTCATGATGCAATGAACATAATGCACTTGTTTGCAAACAGAATCCATATATTGTAAATTCAAATGACCGACACTCAGATGTACCACATAAAATTACGTGCCCGGCATTTACACCTGCTCATCTACAAATTACACTTCAATAAATCTACTGAAATTAAACTTTAAATACTGTAATTTGATGTCCACCTTCTGTTATACACCTCAATAAATATGAAGCGCGTAAAAATTAAAAAAATTCGCAAATATTTACTGGCATTTTCATAAAATAAAAATGTACTGTGCTTAAATTAACCTGTTCGCTGTTAGCATATTGACAGCTGAATAGTAGACACGACAGCCATATTGCCTTACAGTGATTGTATAAAGACAGTGTGGCCATACGATGGTCTCATTTTCTATTGGTCGAGCTGAAGTCCGCCATATTTCTTCCAACTTTGTTACAGATTACATATGGTTTACATGTGTTTAGCTTGTGTTTCAGCAGATTTAAGTGATATTTTCCAATAATATACGTATATTTATTAATAATATACGTATATTTATTGAATAAATGCATAATTGTCAATATATACAACAGTTTTCTTTATTAATATATCTTTTATATATAACATGTTCTGCTATTTGTTCTGCTTATTCTTTTTTAATATGAAAATATCCTTTTTTTTATTTCATAATATTAATATTCTCAATTAAAAAACGATCGTAAGTTAAAATTACGATCGTTTCATCAACTTTAAATCTTGAAGTACTACAAAATTGGTCCGAAGGGCCCTTTTTGTAATCACTTTTAAAGTAACGTTAGTAATTTGTTCCAATGTTATGTAAATGAGTACTTTTAAAGTTGAGAAAAGTAAAATTGAAAGGTGATTATAAAAACGTGCGTTTTCCCAAAAATTAGAGAACCCAACATCACTTTTTATAGAACCCTATTTTTTTCATTATTTTTTTCCTATCTTTTTATTCTAATTCTAATGTCCTGTTTGAACTTGTTTTCTTAAATCTAAAATATTCAAATTAAAATAAATAAGTATATTTTTAATTTACGACTGCTTTTATAAAAAAAAGTTTTCGATTGTATAGGTCCTCAAATAAAATTATAAAATAATAAAAACTTATCTCTTTTATTTCCTTTCATGTCCTTTTTTAAGAATTTTTTTCATTTGTTTTCTTTTTATGTTACAAACATTTCAAAAAAATACCTTCATCGGTAGGTAATTTTAATATTTATCTAAATAAATGTTGAATCATATACATTTTTTTTCTTAACAATAAATTGATATTCACATATATATAAACATAAATACGTAAAACTATTAGAAAATTAAGAAATATTATAATATATTAGGATATATTAACATTTATTCCATATAACCCAATACAAATCTGGAATAAAAATGGCGGCTACTGTTCTAATGGCCACAATAGGTATGTTCGATTTGCACCTTCGCGTTATACTACTAAACGCTAGCAGTAAAACGCTGCAGTTAGCAGTTTACTACTAAAAACTGGTTACATACAGCGAGTTTAATTTTCTGTTCGATTTGTTTATACGTTAAGAATAAGAAGTACGTCTGACGTAAATGTTAAATGTCAGATAACTTTCCAGGTTAAGAATCTTTTTACGATTTGGTTCGGAGATTATCTTGTGTGTCGAACAGTGATGGGCGCGTAGAATACATGATGTAGACTAATGTAGATTTTACGCGTAAACATGTCAAGTAGAATATGCCTTTGTTTACGTGTCGAATGTAGAATGTAAACTGTACATGCGCAGTACGTTAAAATGTAATATTTGAAATAATAGAATGGTAATAGTTTAAATGTTAATGTTTATTTCAATTTTATGTAGTTCTAATTACATATATTGTTTCTAAAAATGTTATCTCACAAATCGTATGTTACGGACAATATAAATTACTTGGTTTCTGTCTGTATGAACTACTAAAGTAAAAGTAAAATTAAAAGGTTGTAGTTGTTTTAATCAGAAAGCTGTCAAAAATATTAAATTTGAGTTCTTTACTGCCTCTTCTGCTTAAAACTGGCGGTATTTTATTTTTTTAAACGTTACATAACCTCATTTTTCATTATTCTACGCTAGATTCTACGTGTCTACACAGTCTACACTTCTCTACGCTGTCTACGGTAAATTTACACGTAGACGTAAAAAATTCAAGTTTACGCGTAGACGCCCATCTCTGGTGTCGAATAGGGTGACCAGACGTACTCTTTTTAAGAGTATTATACTCTTTTTTGAGTAATATTTTCTATACTCTTACTTTTTATAAAAAAAAACCTGAATATACTCTTTTTTGATGGTCACTTGTTTTTATTACTTCTAGATTAGAAGTGAAGACCTTTTTTTTTGCTCATCACTTCTATTTTGGGAGTGAAGACCTTTTTTTTTTGCTCGTCACAAGTATTTTTGAATGAGGACTTCTGTTTTTTGCTCATTATTTGAATTTTTGGAGTGTGACCTTTTTTTTAGTATACTCTTTCTGTGAAAAAAAATCTGGTCAGCCTAGTGTCGAAAGGGTGAAAAATATTAGATATATATAATGGATCTTGAAATATTATCAAATTCAGAATCATCTGATTCAGATTTAGATTTTTCGAGTACGGATGATGAAGTTATGAACTCTATTTGCGAGGTTTACAAAATGCCCCAGGATAGAAAACTAAAAAATTTTGTAGAAACTATTGTCCCAGGATATTCAAAAAAAGAATTTGTAAGACATTAGCCATCAAAGAATATAGTATAAATATCAAAACAAATATGCTAGCCATATTCCTGTCAAAAACAAAGTACCAACCATTTATTCTTTATCTATGGTACCAACTCAAAAAAGTAAACAAACACAGCCGTAACAAATAATCATATATATATAAACTAGTATATGGCGCCTGGCCTATCTCTCAATGTAACTTAAGATGTTCCAACATAGAGAGTAAGATATACATATGTCTGTCTCTTTTGGTGACCGTAAAACACAATGCGCATGCTCGGGTAGTGTCAATTCATTTTGAAAAAGCAGGATAAAATCCATATATATATAAACAAGTATATGGCGCATGAACGCTGGCTAGATGTTCCATGATAGGAGGATGGAGCTATGTATTGCCGTACCCATATATATATAAACTAGTATATGGCGCCTGGCCTATCTCTCAATGTAACTTAAGATGTTCCAACATAGAGAGTAAGATATACATATATCTGTCTCTTTTGGTAACAGTAAAACACAATGCGCATGGTCGGGTAGTGTCAATTTATTTTGAAAAAGCAGGATAAAATCAGATGAAATGACATTTACATTTAAAAAAATAAGGTTAGCAGTTATCAAACAAAAACCCTAATTATTTGGTTTATACTATTTGGTAAAAAAGACGTAGCTGTACCCGTTTAAATGGCTGATATAATATTTACTGTGAATATTGACTGATTATTTAAAAGGAACGCATTTCTTAACTTTAAAATTACATTTAGAGTTGTGAAATTTTAATCAAAGTGGTAAACATTAAGAGTGGTAATTAGTGGTAAACTCCCTCATAATGAGTTTTTATATTAGTATCTTCATATGTTACTTGTGATCTTCATATGTTGTATTAAACTTGATTCGTAACTCGTTACGATCCAAGTGTTTCGAATAGCAACATGAGTTTTGACTAAAAATAAATAGTAATGTGACTGAAATTTATTACTGACTACCTCATATATAAGGGAGATATTTATCATACCAATTTTGATGGCTCTCCATGAATTAAAGTTCATACGTCATGTTTCGACTATTTTCAGCATTGTCTGTCAATCCGTGGACATGGGTACAGCAAATTTGGCTGAATGGATCTTTGTGAAATGGATCGTTCTACTTTTGGTTAAAAACGGTCAACTGAAAGTAGAAGTTTACTCATATCAAGTTTTTTGTGAATATTTCGAAAAAATGTATTCGGATAAAGTTGCTGCACAACATAAAAGTAACCGTTTTTATTTGAAAAATTTTTCTTTTAGTTAAAGTTTTTTATTAAGTTTTCTGTGGTGGCCGTCGGTTTTGTGCTGGTTATACCTGATTTTATTCATTATATTTTCTTTTTACTTTCTAATGGCTGATTGCTAAGGAACGAGTCAAATATTTTAATTTATGCTTCGAACTCGAATTAAAGCAGTATACAGAAACACAGCATATCTCGAGATAAAAAATTAACTGTTTCTTTAGTAATTGGCAATAAACTTCTATTTTCTGTTAACTGTAATGTTCAAGTCATGATACTTTCTTCTAATTTTTGTGCATAATACTTTTATCAAAAAGGACAATAATTAAAACAATAAATATTAATTTTATATAAAATATATTGTAATAAAATTCTTACAGTGTCATACTTGTTTATATATATATGCATTTGACACAGAGTCCTAAAGATGATAAGAAAAGTGTTCCCAACTTCGAAATTATAAAAAAATATCTGAAAAATAGAAGCCGTGATTATTGGATAACATTTCTAAAATCCGTAAATTAATTTAACTTATTCAAGTAATATTTAATTCATTTTGAAGTATTTTGTAAACAATTTAATAAAGAACATTAATTAGATAGTAAATTACATCAATACATATGGTTTATTTATATATAATATTAATTTAGACCTTATTATTATTGTTGTAACTCCACCTTTAGTTTGAGAAATGATTTTTGTTTCTATAACAACGAAGTGTCAATAAAAATGTCTATATAAATTGTAATAAAAATTAGTTTTTGAGTTTGTGACTATATAATAAATATTGTGCTATTTCTATTTAATTTATCTTGTTCTTATATATGTATACGTGTTCGTCTGTGGAGTGGTGAATTTAATGACTAGCTATTCTTTTGTGTCAATTGCATTAGATAGTTCCCGGTGGGCCGAAAACGGGTAGTTCTCGAGTCCCAACATAAGTTTGTGGTGACCCCGACGTGATAAACGTTATTGACACGATGGAAAGAATAAAGAGGTACAGGAGGCCGTTCAGAGTCCAATTAACCAGGTCCATTAATGATCTTGCACAGTTGTTAGATCAAGAAGAAGCGATAGAAATACAAGCTAAACTGGAGGGAGTCATAAGTGATTACCAACTACTTGAAGAATGGGATCGTAAGGTAATCACAGCTGTTTTAGAAGACGAAACCCAGACAGATGATGCACAAGATAGGGAATTCGCGTTGGTAGATGAGTATCGTCACAAATTTAAAATTATTAAAATAAGAGCCGAAAAGTTTCTGTCACAAGCCCAACGAGAAACTGTTGTTGAGACTGGGCAAAGTGGTAGGCAAATTAATAACAATATTAAGTACCCTAAGATCTCAATAAAGACATTTGGTGGTGATTTGAAAGAATGGTTAGGCTGGTGGGCACAATTTAAGCAAATACATGAAGACCCTCAGCTAACAACCGCAGACAAATTTCAATATTTGGTACAGTCTATGGTTAAGAATTCAAAAGCTTACATGGTGGTGTCTAGTTATCCACAATCAAATGAAAATTATGACAAGGCGGTAGAAGCAATAAAACAAAGATTTGGTAAGGAAAATATTTTAGTAGAAGTATATGTTAGAGAATTACTTAAGTTAGTTATTAACAATAATAGGGAAAATTATAATAAGATAAACCTAAGTAAAATGTACGATGTTCTGGAGTCGCACTTGCGTGCCTTAGAGTCACTTGGAGTGACAAGTGACAAATATGCAGCCATGCTATATCCACTGGTAGAATCTAGCGCATGGCAACGCAGTTCATTCGCAAGTAAGGTCACGAGCAGAGGAGACAATGCGGAACATCGGACGAAAAGTAGACTGGACAGCTTGATCGAATTTTTGCAGTCGGAAGTAGAAAATGAAGAGAGAATCATTTTGGCGAGAGATAGGTTTGACAATACAACTAAAGAAATTTCCAAGCAGAGTGAGACTGAGGAAAGTGTACCTACTGCTGTTGGTTTACATGTAGGTACTGAGAAAAATAATGGTTGTGTCTTCTGCAATAGACAGCATGACAGTGACAGGTGTGTCAAGGCACAGTCGATGACATTGACAGATCGCAAGGCAAGAGTAGAAGATAATAAATGTTGTTTCACCTGCCTCAAGAGAGGACATGTAGCGAAAAGGTGCAAAGCATTCGTAAAATGTCATGTGTGTGGTAAGAGACATTTTGTTATTTTATGTCCATTAATTCCAACTAAAGAAGTAGAGTCTGCCACTGATGAAACAACTCCTCCTATAGAAGCTGGGTCTGCATTGGTAGCAACAAATTGTGTGGATTCCGAGAAAGTTTTGTTACAAACTGTCCTCGTGAATGTTGTAGGAGAGTTTGGGAAGAAAACAGCACGAGTTTTATTTGACAGTGGCGCTCAAAGAAGCTATATCGTGGAAAGCTTGGCCAGTTCCTTAAAGCTCAAGAAAATAGGAGACGAATTCCTACAACAAGCTGTATTTGGAGGCAACATATCCCAAACTGAATCACATGCAAGATATCAATTTGAAATAGAAAGTTTAGATGGAAGAACCCGTTTAAATGTGAAGGCATTAGGACAAAACAAAATATGTGGCACAGTACCAAAACTAGCAGGTGGGCCTTGGCTAATAGAGACAAGACTAATATGTCATATACTAATATACTATAATGACATGAAATCACACTGCCCTGAAATTGAAATTCTTATAGGAGCTGATTTATATGGGGTATTTTTGACAGGGAAGTCATACCAATTAAAATGTGGATTAACGGCTTTCCAAACTATTGTTGGTTGGACAATAATTGGAGCTATACCAACACGTAAAACTGAAAATTCACTTGCAATGACAGTAACAAATTTATATGTGAGTGATTCGTCTATAGCAGAACTATGGAAATTGGAAACGATCGGGATTTCAGATCCTATTGAAAATTCCTCCAAAGAAGAAATAGAAAAATTTTCACAGGAACATTTTACAAAGACTGTACATGTAACAGATGAAGGTAGATATGAAATTAATCTTCCATGGGTTATAGATAAATCGCTGGTTCCAGATAACAAACAAATTGCTATGAGACGACTGGAATCAACAACTAGGAAATTAATATCCATGAGCCGATATAAAGATTATGATGAAGTGTTTCAACAGTGGTTAGAAATGGGCATTATTGAAATTATTCCAAAGAAGGAATGGGAATTACAAGGTCACTATTTACCCCACAGACCAGTGTTTAAAGTTGAAAGTCAAACAACTCCTGTGCGTCCAGTGTTTGATGCATCATGTAAAACCAAGCAGAGTTACTCACTAAATGATTGTTTAGAAAAAGGGCCAAATTTGTTAGAGTTGATCCCAGCAATGATTCTGCGGTTCAGAGAAAAGAAAATTGGTGTGATAGCTGATATCAAGAAAGCGTTCCTCACCATAGGAGTGACAAAAGAAGATAGAAATTATTTAAGGTTTTTATGGTGGGATTCCCAGGAATCAAGATGTCTTCTTGAGTATCGACATTGTCGTGTAGTTTTCGGAGTGAACTGTAGCCCCTTCTTGCTGGCAGCAGTCATTAAATTCCATTTGAGCAAAGCACCAATTAATCTGAAGGACTCTGCTGACCATCTGGTAAACTCATTTTATGTGGACAATGTTGTGACGTCCGTAGACACTAAAAGCGATTTAGAAACCTTTCGAGCAGAATCAATAGATCTTTTAAATAATGCAAAGATGGAATTACGTGCATGGGAACATACTGAATTGGATGATAATTTGGAACAATCAGAACAGTCACGAATAACTAATGTACTTGGTTTAAAATGGGATAAAAAATTGGATGTGCTCAGTTGTGACTTTAATGAAGTTAATGAAAATATAAATACGAAGAGAACGTTGTTGTCAGTTATTCAACGAATTTTTGACCCAATTGGTTTTCTGGCACCGGCGACGTTAATTCCAAAGTTATTACTACAAGAAACTTGGGTAACAAAAATTAATTGGGATGCTGAATTACCTACAGAGATTCGAGAAAAATTTTATACTTGGGCTAGTCAGGTTGAAGTTCTCAAACAAGTAAAAATTCCAAGAAGATTTACAAATTCAAATATAGGAACTTCATGGAGTTTACATGTCTTTTGTGACGCTAGTCAAAAGGCATATGCCACAGCGGTGTTTTTGAGAACCCATTCTGATGAAGGTACACATGTCCACCTTTTACAAGCAAAATCAAGAGTTGCTCCTCTTAAAAAAGCGACAATACCAAGACTAGAGTTGATGTCCTGTGTTATTGGAGTTCGACTTGCGGAATCAATAAAAAGAGGCCTAAAATTTCCAGATATTCCAACAACATATTGGAGCGATTCGACAACAGTCATTAGTTGGATAAAGAGACCGACTAACTGGAATGTATTTGTGACAAACCGTGTCACTGAAATATCCAAAAATTCTAATACAAGGCAGTGGCGGTATGTACCAAGTGAATGTAACCCTGCAGATCTTCCTTCTCGAGACGCCCGTCAAACTGCTTGAATCTCGATGGTGGGAGGGACCAAGATGGTTATGGTTATCAGAAGATCATTGGCCCGATTCAAATGTTAAGATTAATGAAGCTGAAGTAGCTTCAGAAATGAAAAAAACTGCAATTATGATCTTCGTTCAAGACAACATACCTTGGTATGGGCAACGATTCTCTACATATTCTCGGATAATACGCCTAATTGCTTGGATAAAAAGATTCGTTCGAAACGCCAAAAAAGAAAGGTTGTCAGGTGAACTGACAGTTTTGGAAATAAATGAAGCAGAAAATACGATCTTAAAAATCATTCAAACAGAAAGTTTTAGTAACAAAGATAAAGATATTAATTTAAAAACGCAGACCGACCAAAATGGTCTTATTAGAATAGTGACAAAGATAACTAGGAGAGAAGACCCTTATGATTTTAGATTTCCAGTTCTACTGCCAGCAAAACATTTTTTAGTGGAAAAGCTTATAGAAGAAGCTCATATAGAATATAGTCACGTAGGCGTGCAGATTTTAATGAACAAGTTAAGAGAACGATTTTGGATCCTACAGAGTAGGAAAGTTATTAGAAAGGTAAGAGAAAAATGTATGCACTGTCGAAGACATGAAGCTGCAGGTTATACAACTACTTCCTCGCCACTTCCACTTGATAGAATTAAAAATGCAGCTGCATTCGAAGTAGTTGGAATAGATTTAGCTGGCCCGTTATATTTAAAAGATGATAGAAAAGCATGGATTGTCTTATTTACATGTGCAGTATATAGAGCTGTGCACATGGAATTAGTAAGCACTCTAAGTACATAAGGATTTTTACAAGCGTTGAGACGGTTCATAGCAAGACGTGGAAGGCCATCCGTTATTTATAGCGATAATGGAAAGAACTTCACTGGCGCAGACAACCTTTTTGGAGCATTAGATTGGAAACATATTTTTGCCAATTATTCTATTAAGAGGATTAGATGGAAATTTATTCCTCCTAGTGCACCATGGTGGGGCGGATGGTGGGAGCGAATCATTCGAATGGTAAAGAAACTATTAATACGAACTCTGGGTAAGTCATCGCTTTATTATGAAGAGCTTTCAACAATTATCTGCGATGTAGAGTCCTGTGTCAATTCGAGGCCACTGACTTATTTATGTATCGGAAGACACTGAAGACTTAATTCCTCTAACCCCTGCAATGTTTTTGCAAGAAATACAAAGGTCTGACGTTGAAGACATTAATCAGTTAGAAAATACTGCATTTCAAAACGATTCAGATACCGGCAAAAACTGCGTGACGAACTAAGAAGTCGATTTTTAAAGGAATACCTATCCACGCTCGCTCAACATGCAAACTGTCAAGAACGTCGACCGATTGGGATAGGAGACGTAGTTTTAATTGGCTCAGATAACAAGAAGCGAATTGAATGGCCCATGGCGCTTGTTGTTTCACTTCATCCTGGTCAAGATGGGGGCGTTAGACTGGTAACTCTTCGTACATCGAAAGGTCTCGTGATGAGACCTGTCCAACGTTTATACCTTATGGAGGCAAAAAATACTGACATCATGAGCAGTGACAAAATAGATAGACTTTTCTTAAACAAAACGTCACACGGCAAGACTGACTGATCAATAACTAGAAGACAGTATTTATAAACAATTTTAATGTTTATTGTAAATATTTTGTGATATATTTAATTTGTTAATAGCATATAACAAATTAAAGGTGGGAGTATGTTGTAACTCCACCTTTAGTTTGAGAAATGACTTTTGTTTCTATAACAACGAATTGTCAGAATAAAAATGTCTATATAAATTGTAATAAAAATTAGTTTTTGAGTTTGTGACTATATAATAAATATTGTGCTATTTCTATTTAATTTATCTTGTTCTTATATATGTATACGTGTTCGTCTGTGGAGTGGTGAATTTAAAGACTAGCTATTCTTTTGTGTCAATTACATTAGATAGTTCCCGGTGGGCCGAAAACGGGTAGTTCTCGAGTCCCAACAATTATAAACTTAGAACTATAGTGCGTTCGAAGGTGAGTTTGCAATATAGCTCTTATGGAAAATGGGAGCGGTGTTGCCAAATGTTGTAAAAGTGTCAAATGTGTCAATTATAATAATATGAAAAACTCGTATGATTTACAAAAATCAACTCTTATAAAACTCAAAATAGCACTCAACAAAAACAAATGGCCATTTGTAGAATACTGCGTCTTCACAGATTAGCGCGTTTTAGAGCTGGCAACGTCGACAAGCAAGAAAAGGATAGTGTCATTGTGTAAACCCATTAGAGAGTATGAAAAAGAACTACTCCATATGCCCTGTACTGCAAACTCACCTTTGAACGCACTATACTAGTAAAATTTTGATGTCATTTATTTTTAACCTTTAATAAACATATGTACATATTTTAAGTAATTAATGTAAGTAGATATTATAATAGATTGAAATGTTATAAATGACATTTAAACTATTTATTATTAAAAAATGTTGGATTTGACTACTGAGGGAAACTTTTTAAATATTTTTCTGTATTCCAGATTATTTTTGCGAGGTTTTTCAAAACCGTTGCTTACAATGAATCTTGATATAAGATGGTCAAATGTGATAAAAAATGAGGAACAAAGAAACACTGTCCGATGTAACACTATAACGCCTGGACTATAATATCAGAACGAGAAAATACATGCTGGGCACAGTGAAAAATGTTTTCTTGCTGCGACTTACAATATTTGTAGTACTACTGCGACCGGATTCAAATGGAAAGACATAATAAAAGTTGTAGTTAACTAAATTAATTTTAATAATTAAATAATAAATGACAGTGCAATAAACTAGTGAAAAAGATACAGGTCTGGTGATTCTGCTATCCAAACAGCATTCTTTTTATATATAAATATGCATACCTAAAGTGTATCTAGGCCAGATCACTAGGCGTTTACGAAAACTCTATCGGTGGATATGGTACATCGGCCAAACTTTACTTTACCCCACTGAACATAGCCTTATGTATAGAGGCAGCACCTCTATACAGAAGGCTTAAATAATCCTTAAAAAGGTTAAGCTAGGCTTTAGCTAGAATACTAGTTATGTTAGAATAGTTTAGCTAGAATAAGGTTATGTTGAGTGGGGTATAGTAAATCTTCCCCAGTAAGTTTACCGGACGGTAAACAGCTATATGCTTATACTCGTTCACCGAACTTGTTTTCGAACGCAGTTCATGTTCCCGGTGTCTACCGGTAGAGTTTTCGTAAACGCCTTATTGCAATTCTAAGGTTACCTTAATTTTGGCAGGTTAACGGCGTATTTTTATTTTAAATTATTAAATAAACATTGTCATGACATTCCGTCACAAAAATTCGCATACCAATGTGATAAACTATATATATTGTAATAAATACTTAAACATATGCAGTGACGATATTCAACCGGTACGAGCATATCAGTTCTTAAAATATTGAAATACTTCCATACTGGTTGTTAAAATGAATAGTAGGATAACAGGTACGGAAAAACATTTCACTTATTTTCTACTTTTGGCAAATGACCACATCAACAATTTTTAAAAATCAACAAATTGTATGATAATTATTAAAATAATTAGGGCTACAACTACAGTTAATTTTTTTTTTTTCTCGTCAGATTTTTTTGTGTTTTATTTTTTTTTTTTTTATCTAACTGGTTTATTATTTTGAATATATGCCCTGCATATACGTACGATAAATGTTTTCAAATAATAAACCTGTATGTTAAATATATTTTTATTTACATTGTAATATTTTGTGAAGATTAATGTAAGGAAAAGTTAATGTTTTTTTAGAATAATAAAGTGTGTTGATTATTATTTATGAATGTTTTATTTCAAGGGAAGCGAAAATTAAGAGCGATGTTGGCCATAGACCTAAATATTTTGAGAATATGAAAAATTCCAAATTTTAACATAGTTTTGTAAAGATTTGATTACTTTTTGAATATTTCTAATCGTATCAAGAATTTTGTATTCTGTTTATTTAGGTAATTTCAATCAAATTTCTGATTGCGGTTATATGAGTAATGGTTTTCCACAAATAGTTGATTACAAAAATAATCATTATTTTACAGTTCTGGTTAAATATAATTTATATGGAGACTATAGTTGTCTCACTATCCTCTTTTTCAAGTCGCTGTATGTATGTTATTTTAAATATTATGGATTTACATATTTCCTAATTTCCTTTTTATAATTAATATCATTCAGGTACATCCAATCCACAGTTGTACAGTTTCTAGTTCCAATATAAAACAAATTTAATCACTTAAAGGCCTTTACCCGCGGACCAGAATTTAAGAATCACTGATTACAAATTCATTGCAAAAATAAATCAGTTAAAGAGTTAAATGTTCTAAATTTCCATGCATATCTTGTAGACCAGGTTATCGTAGGTAAATTTCTACTGATATATCAGATTTAAAAATATCAGTTATTATGTAAGGCGTTTTTTTAATTAAATGTTTTTAATATTCACGATATTTATTTCGAATTATTATTGGCGTATTTGTTCTTGGCCTCTAACACTTTTGATCTCCTTCAGTTTAATGTTTTTCTTAAACTATATTAATAATCTATATATTTGTTTTCTCTCAAATTCTAAATTTTATTCGCTTTACAACAATAGAAACGTATTTCATAGATTAATATGTTCTATCTTACTTATATGTTCAATTAAAGTATTTAATTATAAATTAGTGTATAATAAAAACAGATTTTAATTTGTAGTGCGCGCTATTTTGCGTGCATTACGACAATATTACAAAAAAAAGTTGAAAAACATGAGTCTCTGTCAAATGTACTAAAACTGATAAGGTAAGTGTTCCCAACTCCGAAAAAATATGTGAAAAATAAAAGCCATGTTTATTGGATAACATTTCTAAAATCCGTAAATTAATTTAACTTATTCATGTAATATTTAATTCATTTTGAATTATTTTGTAAACAATTTAATAAAGAACATTAATTAGAAAGTAAATTACATCAATACATATGGTTTATTCATATATAATATTAATTTAGACCTTATTATTATAAACTTAGAACTACTAGTAAATTTTGATACATATGTCATTTATTGTTTAACCTTTAATAAACATATTGTGTGTACACATTTTAAATAATTAATGTAAGTAGATATTATAATAAATTGAAATGTTATAAATGACATTTAAACTATTTATTATTAAAAAATGTTGGTTTTGACTACTGAGGGAAAGTTTTTAAATATTTTTCTGTATTCCAGATTATTTTTGCGAAGTTTTTCAAAACCGTTGCTTAGAATCAATCTTGATATAAGACGGTCAAATGTGATAAAAAATGAGGAACAAAGAAACACTGTCCGATGTAACACTGTAAGGCCTGGACTATAATATCAGAACGAGAAAATTCCCGCAGGGGAAGTTCATAATGGCCATAACACCTGGCAATTTGTCGAGCTTTCGGGCCTTATGATCCCGCGTTCCCTCAATCACGCAAGGGAAGTTCATAATGGTCCCAACACCTGACCATATAGAGCTTTTGGGCCTGATGATCCCACGTACCCTGAATCACATATCATTTGGGAGGAGACAGTTCAGAGAAGCCGATTGTAGGAATAGGCTTATCTGTCGTATTTTTTATCTCCCACTTAAATTCCTACCCACGTGTTTGCCGTGCGTGGAGACCCGTTGGCCGGAGAAGAGGATCCTGGTCGGTTGAGGGAAACTGCTGCCCGCGGACAGTACGATCCCAACACGCCTTCTTTGGCCTCGGATTCGGTAAAACGGGAGGCTGAGTCTGGTCAGCTCAGTCAATCGGCTGGTGTCACGGTTCATGAATAGAGTGGCTCCACTACTAGATCGTGGATGCCGGGGTAATGCCGTGCCACTAGACAAGTATTCGGGGGTCTGTGGGAGCGGCTGCAGCTCGCAAGGTTCCAGAGTTGGCGACTACTGGTTCTCGAGCGGGTCGAGCAGCCCGTGACTACTTCCTCCGATGCTATATCATCCTGACATGTCTGGCGCAATGAGCCGGTTTGCGGCCAACGTCCCCCGTGTGGGGCTCCCTGGTGGGTGGGCATGGCATGAAGATGAAACTTAATATACGGGTATGGCGTCTACCCGGAGGGATAATTTTTCTTTAAATTTCGCCAAGGTTGAGAGTAAACTCCGTAAAAAATCAAACAAGAGACCTCGTCGTGATGCTCAGTCATCCGATGAGGGATGTGTTAGGCCAGCTGCCAAAAAGGTAGAAGATAAAAGGATTGTTGAGTTATGTGCGCCAGTACCACGATTTCTCGTCGTAAAGGTACAAGAAGAGGGTAAGTCTTTCAAGGAGATGTCCCCCTTCCTTGTTGCCCAAACGTTGAGAAATAAGTGCTCTACTGGTATAAAGTCGGCGCGTAAGTTGTCGGACGGTACACTGCTTATCGAAGCAGAAACAGAGGCGTCGTCAACTTTACAGAAGTGTGTTAAGTTTGATGAGTTTGGCATTTCAGTTCAGCCGCACAACCCCCCACAACCTGGGGGGTTGGGTCTGAATAAATCGCCCTCCCCTAAAGGAGAACGCACTCAACCCCAGTTCTCCCAACCACCTAAGGAGAAGACACCACAGTCTTCTCCACAAACGAGAAGCGACCAGAGAATGGTCGCTTCTACTAAACCCTCATCAGTTACTCCTGAAAAGGAAACTGATAAGGGATCTGTTGGTTCTCACTGGATACCAGTAAGAACCAAACAATCAAAAAAGGAGTCCAGTGTGTCCATCAAAACACCTGGACTACCAATTGAAAGTGTAGCCGAGAAAATGGCTGTAGACCCGCAACCTAAGGGTAAACCAAAAATCATTAGGTTGCGGGGTAACTCCCCTAAACAGAAATAAATGGTCCACTAATCCAGTGGAACTGTAACGGTGTATATCAGCGCTACGAATAACTGCAACTTTTATTGTCAGATTTTGCGCCTTCGTGTGTTTGTCTGCAGGAAAGAAACTTCAACGAAACCGACCCATTCTCTCCTCGGGGATACTCCGTGTATCGCACGGATTTCCTCACTGGGTTAAGAGCTTGTGACGGCGTGGCAATTCTCGTTAGAGACACATTGTACCACGATCCTGTAGACATTGACACTGAGTTGCAGGTCGTAGCAGTTCGTGTTGCACTTCCCCTCCAGGTGACGATTTGTTCTATCTACCTTCCCCCTGGTGTTCGAACTGACATACGAGATGTCGTGAACATCATCGATCAACTCCCACCACCCTTCATACTACTAGGCGATTTTAACGCCTACAATCTATGTTGGGGATCGGTGCGGAACGATCGACGGGGACGTCACCTGGAGAATATGTTGAACGATTTGGGTTTGAGCTTTTTGAACGACGGCAGACCCACGCACTTCTGTGCAGCAACGGGTACATTCAGTGCCATAGATCTTAGCGTCGTTTCAGGAGCCATCGCTCCGTTGTTCAAATGGGACGTGCATCACGACCTGTGCGGTAGTGATCACTTTCCAATCCTCTTAAGGCCTCTGTTCAATACTGTTACCGAATCCCGCTGGCCACAGTGGGTTCTTCGGAAAGCAGATTGGACCAAGTTCGCAGAATCATTCTCTCACGAAAATATTCCGAACTTGAGTGTAGACGGTGAGGTGAATCATTTCACGGATTCCATCACGAGCGCGGCTGAAAGCAGCATACCGCTCTCATCCACTCAGCCCCGTCGAGTTCCCGTTCCCTGGTGGAACGAGCAATGCGACTTGGCGCTACGTGAAAGGAGACACCTCTTCAATACTTTCCGTCGTTGTCCAACAGAGGAAAACATGATAGCCTTCCAACGAGCGAAAGCTCGTGCTAAGAGGATTGTGAAAGAAAGCAAGCGCGAATCATGGCGCAAATACGTATGCACCGTTACAGTTGCCACTCCAGTGGCCAAAGTTTGGGAGAAGGTCCGGAAAATATCCGGCTTAAATACAGCTACAACCATTGCTGGCTTATCGGTAAATGGTAACGTAGTTACCACAGCGGTCGAAATTGCTAACACTTTGGCGTCTCATTTCGCATTTAATTCTAGCTCTCAACACTACCCACCCGAGTTTTTAACCCGTAAAGCAGGTTTAGAATCTATACCTCTAAATTTCTTTTCTAGGAATGATGAGGTATGCAACCTGCTTTTCTCTCGTGAGGAGCTAGATAGCGCGATGTCAAAGTGTAAGGATAGCTCTCCTGGTCCAGATGCGATACATTATCGTATGATCCGCAATCTTCCGGAATCATCTAAGTCCAGGCTTTTGAATGTCTATAACAGGATATGGACTGAGGGTAAGTGCCCGACCAAGTGGAAGGAATCGCATATAATTCCTATCCCCAAAGTCGGGAAAGATAAACACTTGCCCTTTAGCTATAGACCTATATCACTGATCAGTTGTCTCTGCAAACTCTTGGAGCGAATGATCATCAAGCGTCTGATTTGGTTTTCAGAATCTAACGACTTGCTGGCCAACACACAGTGCGGCTTTCGCCGTCACCGCTCAACAGCAGATCATCTGGTCAGACTAGAGACAGCTATCAGGAATGCTTTCGTTGAAAACAAACACCTGGTAGCTGTGTTTTTCGATATAGAGAAAACCTATGACACAGCATGGATATATGGTATTCTCCGTATTCTGCATTCCTGGGGTCTCCGGGGACGCTTGATGTTCTTTATAAAAGACTTCATGTCGAACCGGCGCTTCAGCACAATTCACAAATGTTCGCACTGGACAATGGGGTCCCACAGGGCTCCATACTGAGTGTTACGTTATTTTTGATTGCTATTAACGGTGCAGCTTCATGTATTCGATTACCTGTGCAGAGTTCGATATTTGTCGACGACATTGGTATCTTTGTCGCCGGACAAAAGACTAGTACAGTCGAACGTCAGCTTCAGCTGACCAACAATCGTCTCGATACATGGGCAACCGAAAATGGCTTCAAATTCTTGACCAGCAAAACTGTGTGTGTCCATTTTTGTAGGAAAAGGGGTGTCCATCCCAATCCTTCACTCACGCTAAATGGAGCACAGTTACCATTTACCGATACTGCCAGATTTCTGGTTTTCGACAGTTTTTGACAGTCGTCTAACTTGGCGGGCACATTTTTTGTCCGTCAAGAAAAAATGCCAAACATCGCTCAATTTGTTGCAGGTCTCCTCAGTCACAAGACTTGGGGAGCAGACCGCACTGTCATGTTGCGTTTATATCGTTCTCTAGTGCGCTCTAAGCTGGACTATGGTTGCCTAGCTTATGGGTCAGCTAAACACCAAGAGATACGAATTCTTGACTCTGTACATCACACTGGGGTTAGATTGGCCACAGGTGCATTTCGCACCAGCCCAATACCAAGCCTGCTGTGTGAAGCAGGTGAACCGTCACTGTACAATCGTCATAAAATTCTATCCCTGCGGTATATGGCTGCACTCAGTGCCAAGCCAGATCATCCCGCGTATGACCCTATTCTACAAAATAGGCATACAGAGATTTATGACAGAAAACCAAGAGCCAATAGGCCTTTTGGTTTGAGGACTTTCGACATTTTGGGCGATATTAATTTTAATATGCCTGAAATGGTAAGTTTCGTTTTGTGTGCTTTTGCACCGTGGACGCTGCCGCGTCCGCTGTTGAATCTCACATTAACTAGGTTTGATAAAGATACTACGTTGCCTATCGAATACCAACATGAGTTACAAAGAACACTGGTCCCTAGGTTCGAGGATACTGTCATATTTAATGACGGATCAAAATCTGGAACCAGGGTTGGGTGTGCGTTCGTTGTTTTGAATCCACGCCAACAGTTTCAGTACCGTCTGCACTCTATAACGAGTGTGTATACTGTTGAGCTGTACGCTATTTTCAAGGCCCTGTGTTGTTTCGTCAGAGCAAAGTCGGTCAAGTGTTATCTTGACGGACTCGCTGAGCGCTCTGAACAGTATCCAAGGTCCAGATCCAGTGCATCCTCTTGTACTAAAGATCCGGTTGCTACTCCACAATCTGAATTCTCAGAATGTGAGGGTAGAGCTGTTTTGGATACCGGGACATGTTGGTATTAAAGGAAACGAAGCGGCAGATGCAGCTGCAAAAGCCGCCTCTCACAGACCTATGATTGATGTGAGTTTCGTTTTTCCAGATGACGCAAAGAGTCATCTGAAACATCTGGTTTTAGACATGTGGCAACATGAGTGGAGCCGCACACAAAACGTTAAGTTACGACAGATTAAGGGAGACGTTAAACCATGGGGTTCTTCCTGCAGGATTAACCGCAGGGACGAAACCGCCATCACACGCCTCCGTATAGGTCACTGTTGGTGGATCCATGGACAACTCCTTCGAGGAGAAGAGTCCCCTATCTGTGAGACGTGTAACACAGATTTGTCTGTGTTACACTTTTTAACTGAGTGTATACAGTTCGAGAATGTCAGGGAGAGGTTAGGCTTTTGCTATGACCTGTCAGTTGCTTTAGGTGACGACAGGGTACTCATGGACAGGCTGATACTCTTCCTGAGAGAATCGAACTTATTGTTTTATGTGTGAAGTCTTGCACCTTATTTTAATGTGTTTCTAGTTATTGACTGTGATATTATTTATTTGTGTTTGTCAGTGCAAGATTTCTTTTATTGAGTATGCGTATTTTTAATGATTTTATCTATTTATTGATTGTTTAATTTATTGTTTTTAATATGTAGTGTAGTAATTTAAATGGGCTGCGTTAGGCGCAAATAGCCTTTGTTGCTGTGCGCCAAAAATTTTAACTAACTAACTTTTTTTAGAATAATAAAGTGTATTGATTATTATTTATGAATGTTTTATTTCAAGGGAAGCGAAAATTAAGAGCGATGTTGGCCGTAGACCTAAATATTTTGAGAATATGAAAAATTCCAAATTTTAACATAGTTTTGTAAAGATTTGATTACTTTTTGAATATTTCTAATCGTATCTAGAATTTTGTATTCTGTTTATTTAGGTAATTTCAATCAAATTTCTGATTGCGGTTATATGAGTTATGGTTTTCCACAAATAGTTGATTACAAAAATAATCATTATTTTACAGTTCTGGTTAAATATAATTTATATGGAGACTATAGTTGTCTCACTATCCTCTTTTTCAAGTCGCTGTAATTATGTTATTTTAAATATAATGGATTTACATATTTCCTAATTTCCTTTTTATAATTAATATCATTCAGGTACATCCAATCCGCAGTTGTACAGTTTCTAGTTCCAATATAAAACAAATTTAATCACTTAAAGGCCTTTACCCGCGGACCAGAGTTTAAGAATCACTGATTACAAATTCATTGCAAAAATGTATAAAAATAAATCAGTTAAAGAATTAAATGTTCTAAATTTCCATGCATATCTTGTAGACCAGGTTATCGTAGGTAAAATTATCTTCTACTGATATATCAGATTTAAAAATATCAGTTAGTATGTAAGGCGTTTTTAATTAAATGTCTTTAATATTCGCGATATTTATTTCGAATTATTATTGGCGTATTTATTCTTGGACTCTAACACTTTTGATCTCCTTCAGTTTAATGTTTTTCTTAAACTATATTAATAATATATATATATTTGTTTTCTCTCAAATTCTAAGTAATTTTCGCTTTATAATAATAGAAACGTATTTCATAGATCAATATGTTCTTACTTATATGTTCAATTAAAGTATTTAATTATAAATTAGTGTATAATAAAAACAGATTTTAATTTGTAGTGCGCGCTATTTTGCGTGCATTACGACAATATTACAAAAAAAAGTGGAAAAACATTTCACTTTTATCTAGTGGTAACATTGTAGAGGCAAAATCTGTAGAACTAAAATTTATTATTTGAAGGCAATCGTTCAAAATATAGTAGTACTACTGTAGGAAATACAATGATGTTATATGTGTTATAAGAGTACTATATTGGAATTTTATGGAACGAAAATTATAATAAAATCAATAATTTCATCATTGTTATCGTGTAATAGGGATAACTTCTAGTAACTAGTAACTTCTCATTACAGTTGGCAAAAATTTCAGTGTTCCCAACCTATTTTCTTTTTTTTTTGTGTCGGACCGGTGACCCAAGCCCAAAAACATTTCACTTTTATCTAGTGGTCACATTGTAGAGGCAAAATCTGTAGAACTAAAATTTATTATTTGAAGGTATCGTTAAAAATATTGTAGTACTACTGTAGGAAATAGAATGATATTATATGTGTTATAAGAGTACTATATTGGAATTTTGTGGAACTAAAATTATAATAAAATCAATAATTTCATCATTGTTATCGTGTAATAGGGATAACTTCTAGTAACTAGTAACTTCTCATTACAGTTGGCAAAAATTTCAGTGTTCCCAACTTAATTTTTTTTTTTGTCGCACTCTTGACCTAAGCCGAACAAATCGAACAGAAAATTAAACTCGCTGTGTTACCAGTTTTAAGTAGTAAACTGCTAACTGCAGCGTTTTACTGCTAGCGTTGAGCAGTATAACGCGAAGGTGCAAATCGAACATACCTAATATTTATCTAAATAAATGTTGAATCATACACATTTTTTTCTTAATAATAAATTGATATTCACATAATAAATACGTAAAACATAAATAGATAAACATAAATATGTAAAACTATTAAAAATTTAAGAAATATTATAATATATTAGGGCATTTTAACATTTATTCCATATAACCCAATACAAATCTGGAATAAAATTGGCGGCTACAGTTCATATCATATAAACTTGTTTATATATATATGGTTCATATGGCCACACTGTCTTTGTACATTCACTGTAGTATTTCTTCTTTCCCCTATCCAATGAAACACCCAATGAGGAGGCTTAGGTCAAATGTGCTACAGAAAAAAAGAAAATTAAGTTGGAAACATTGAAATTTTTGCCAACCGTAATAAGAAGTTACTAGTTATCCCTATTCCACGATAACAATGTGTGACCTATAAAACACCGGCTATAGGTTTATTTAGTCTTTTGTGGCTAGCCTTTAAACAGCCGAGACGGTCGTGCGGTTCAAAATTAGATGAAATTAAAAAAAAAAAAATATTAAGGGCGCCAACTGGTCTGAAATAAAATAATTGGGACCGACCAGTAGATCCCACGCACAGACTAGATTTTAACGTAGGCTGATTAAATCAGTCTCACTAGGCGAAACCTATCCTAAAACGAGATATTTGGGACATAAGACAATAACAACAATAGTAAATATCAAAACAATAAAATTTATTATAATTGAAAATCGAAATGTAAATAAAATATATAAATACCAAAAATAAATTTAGAATAAGAATATTATAAATTACAAACAAATTATAAAAATATTAATTTAAGCTAAATTTGGTTAAAGCGATTTTACCAGAATGCGCTGGATTACAAAGCTTTCCCGGGTTGGTCGACCAGCGCCACGAAATTCCTACACATTCCGAATAAAATCTAACGTATAAAAAAATATATATATACAACTAATATTCAAAATTTAAAATAAACAATATATAAACAATAACACAAATAATTTTGATTAAAAGGCTTATCTGGATTTTTTCTTGAAGTTTCCTCTATCCTTGCCTTCTTTCGACGCTCGGTACGTCCAGCCCCAAATTATTCAAACCAGTACGTCAATGCCGTAAGCTGGCTCTGGATATTTCCTGCGACGCACCAAGAGGGAGAGAGAGAGGAAAAGGAGAAATACATGGAAGGAGAGCCTAAAATAAGATCATATCCATTAAATTTCGGTAAATGCTTGCGTTTTAAGCGCCGCATATAATTATACAAAAATATACAAGCAATACAACACAATAATTTAGATTTTTACCTTAAGATGTTATGCGGCTCTCTGTAGTGAATTTGTATTGTGGCAATATAAATCCGAATAAATCGTAGGAACTCAACGTCCTTTTCACCTTTACGTTCTCAAAACAAATGCCTTTAAAGGTCTAAATACTTATACTCTTCACCGTATAAGAATATTCTTCTGTTGAGAACGAAGGTCTGACCATGTACCAAATTATTTTCACGAATGAAAAAAATACTGTTTGTTACTTGTATATTATTGTGTAATCATGGTTACCGAAATTTATGCGATATTGTCTTATTTTAATAAAGTAGGCTGCTGTACATTAGCGTACAGTTTTAAATTTGTTAATAAACAAATTTCTTTTAAAACGTTACAAATGATGAAATTATTGATTTTATTATAATTTTCGTTCCATAAAATTCCAATATAAGCACTCTTGTAACATATTTAATATCATTCTATTTCCTACAGTAGTACTACTATATTTTTAACGATTGCATTCAAATAATAAATTTTAGATCTACAGATTTTGCCTCTACAATGTTACCACTAGATAAAAATGTGTTTTCACTTTTTTTTTGTAATATTGTTGTAATGCACGCAAAATACCGCGCACTACAAATTAAAATCTGTTTTTATTATACACTAATTTATAATTGAATACTTTAATTGAACATATAAGTAATAACATATTGATCTATGAAATAAGTTTCTATTATTGTAAAGCGAATAATACTTAGAATTTAAGAGAAAACAAATATATAGATTATTAATATAGTTTAAGAAAAACATTAAACTGAAGGAGATCAAAAGTGTTAGACGCCAAGAATAAATACGCCAATAATAATTCGAAATAAATATCTCGAATATTAAAGACATTTAATAAAAAAAATGACTTACATTATAACTGATATTTTTAAATCTGATATATCAGTAGAAGATAATTTTACCTACGATAACCTGGTCTACAAGATATGCTTGGAAATTTAGGACATTTGACTCTTGAACTGATTTATTTTTATACATTTTTGCAATGAATTTGTAATCAGTGATTCTTAAACTCTGGTCCGCGGTTAAAGGCCTTTAAGTGATTAAATTTGTTTTATATTGGAACTAGAAACTGTACAACTGCGGATTGGCTGTACCTGAATGATATTAATTATAAAAAGGAAATTAGGAAATATATAAATCCATTATATTTAAAAAAAAAACATACATATAGCGACTTGAAAAAGAGGATAGTGAGAACTATAGTCTCCATATAAATTATATTTAACCAGAACTGTAAAATAATTGGTTTTTGTAATCAACTATTTGTGGAAAACCATTACTCATATAACCGTAATCAGAAATATTGATTGCAATTACCTAAATAAACAGAATACAAAATTCTTGATACAATTAGAAATAGTCAAAAAGTAATCATATCTTTACAAAACTACGTTAAAATTTGGAATTTTTCGTATTCTCAAAATATTCAGGTCTACAGCCAACATCGCTCTTAATTTTCGCTTCCCTTGAAATAAAACATTCATAAATTATAATCAATACACTTTATTATTCTAAAAAAACATTAACTTTTTGTTACATTAATCATCAAAATATTACAATGTGAATAAAAATATATTTAACATACATGTTTATTATTTGAAAACATTTATCGTACGTATATGCAGGGCATATATTCAAAATAATAAACCAGTTAGATAAAAAAATAATAATAATAAAACACTCAGAGCCGCAGTAAGGAAAACTTGCGCTACGGGCAGAGCCGTGTTTTGGCGCCCTTGGTAAATAAAAACAAGGTTCTTACCTCCCAAAATTTAAGTGATGAACAAAAAAAAAGGTCCTCACCTCCCAAAATCCAAATGACGAGCAAAAAAAAAAGGTCCTCATCTTCGCAATGGCGCCCCTTCGCAAGCCCGTCAGCGCCCTTTTCCTTAGTGCGCTAGGGACCATCGCCCTCTCCGCCCCCCCCCTTACTGCGGCTTTGAAAACACTAAAAAATCTGATGAGAAAAAAAAACTATTTAATTGTAGTTTTAGGGCTAATTATTTTAATCATTATCATACAATTTGTTGATTTTTAGAAATTGTTGATGTGGTCATTTGCCAAAAGTAGACACTAAGTGAAATCTTTTTCTTTACCAACAGTGTATCTCAACCTTTTCTGGCATGAGCCCCCCGAAATTATGTAAATATTGTCTGCGGCCCCCCTATATACATACATACATACATATATATATATATATATATATATATATATATATATATATATATATATATATATATATATATATGTATATATATATATGCATTTATGGTTATTCCGTTCCAATAATGTAATTATGAATGTTTTTGGGAATAGCGGTGGAGAAAAGTAAACTCAAATTTTACTAGTACCCGATATTTCGGTCTAATTTTTTAGACCTTTTTCAAGGGCTGGAAAGTTTATTAAATCAATTTATATATTTAGATATTAAATCAATCATTTTAAATAAAAAAATTTTATGAGCTGTGATAACGATTTTAGACTGTGATTTATGTGATATTTATTTATTTTAATGTTTAGTTTTATAACTATTTGTTATTAGACCGAAATATCGGGTACTAGTAAAATTTGAGTTTACTTTTCTCCACCGCTATTCCCAAAAACATTCATAATTATATATATATATATATATATATATATGGTGTATCAAGATAGAGGAAGTTCGGAGAATTTTGAATTAAAATTTAAGAAAAAAATTGCATGGTAGTATTAAAATTTTCCGTAATAAACAAGAAGTACATGATATCAAGGACAATTCTGAATTTTTAAATGGGAATGTATGTCATATTGGGTATCTTTGGATAGAGATTTTGAAAAGACACAACTTTTACTCTAACATTTGTCTATCTAATATCTTTTACGGTTGACAAAAACTGTGATATGTTTATATGACGATTATATTCCCTATTAACAACTTGAAAGTAAAGTATTTTCATTTAAAAGTGTTCATACTACCAACCATTTTGATTTAAACACATTCGCGTCCTTACTTTTAAGTTATCTGTAGCTCGGAGAGTAAAAAAAAAAATTAAAAAATATTGCACTTTCAAGTCGTACCAGTAGTATGCTATGCCGATTCTAGCTCATCTACCCTACGTAACCCTGAAATATTTGATGTTCGTAAGAGTTGGAGTTGACATCCAACCGTGAGTCACGAACCCCATTCCAACCCCAAAACCTGATTCCAACCCTAGCGCTCAATCCTATTCCAACCCCTAACGTTCAACCCTATTCCACCCCCCAGAGCGCAACCGATCAGTCACAAAGTGCAAAGACACATCTTGTATAAAATAGTAAATTAAATTAATGAATGTAATGAAAATGCTAATGTAAATCGTGGACGGCCTCAAAATTTACATTTACACATAAACAAACATTGTTATTTCTAAAAAAAGTTTTGGCGTCAATGAATTTTGTTATTTTTGAAAAAAAGTTTTGGTGTCAATGAATTCAGACCTTCCTCAATGTATGAATTTAAAATGCAAATCGTAGCAATACATTCAGAATAATAATCTTTCTTCAACAAACCTGTTATTGTCTGGCATGCAGACGTGACGAAAATTTGAAAAAGAAATTAAACCTAAGTATTTGGTTACAAATATTGTTCGAATATATATCTATTATTGTTAAACACAATTTTATTCTTTATTTTATGTTTTGCATTACATTGCGTAACATATTTTTAGAAATTTTGTTGCAAGCAATAGATAAGGAAATAATTTGATGAGTTAATACCAAAGAAATTTGTTTGAGTATATAAGTTAGAGAGTTTACGTTATATTATTTAGTTGAAAATACAGCTAGATACTAGAAAGGTTGTTGATAATTCAAAAAATAATTATGAATTAAGTTATATTTTATTATTTACATCTTGATCGATGTGTATACAATACTTATACATACTTATACATCATGAATAGTATAATAATTGCAAAAAACACATTTTTGGGTACATCAAAAACAATAGTATCAATGGGTGGAAATGTGGAAAAGTTTAGTTTTTCATTATTAAATAATACATCTAAATATGAAGAAGAAGGAACCAGTAGGCCTTTTGGAAGAATTAATAAGAGAAAAGCTGATGAAATGGAAACTACATGTAAAGATAAAATAGTAAATATTATCTCAGATGCCGAAGGAACACTTACGACTTTTGGAGGAATTAATAAGAGGAAAGTTACTAACATATATATAATAAATAAAAATCTTGATAAAAACATAGTTGAAGAAAAAGAAGTAAAAGAAGAAGCAACACTTCAAACACCTAATAAGACGAAGAAAGCTGATAACGGTAGAAAAAAATCGATTCTAAAATCGATGATAAAAGTAGGAAAAAGACAAGGAAAATAAATAAGAAAACAAGTAATATTCACGATGTGTCTCAAAGTTATTCTTGAAGACATTTTGTTTTACATTACAAGACATCTAACTTCATTAAAATCATACGCATAAAAATCTGAAAACAAATGTACACTAATACAGACCATACTTCCAGGTTGGTGACATTTTAAACCTAATTTTTATTCAAAGCAATTGTTTATTTATGCAAACGAGTTGCGTTGTTTTGCCGGAAACGATTAACATTCCATCTGGGTGTGAATAACATTCTAACATTAACTATTGAATTAGCATATATTTCAATATTTTTACTTATTTTTCGGGTATATATAGGTGCTGCTTTGATTAAGTTAATCAGTTTTATTTTAAACTAACAGTATCAACACTATAAATGGCTTCTTCAACGTTTGAAAAGTTACGTTCTCTTGCAACCTACAAACCATACTCAAATCTGACGTCATTGACAGTAGGTGAAAATTATAAAGTTTTCTCACTGAAGAAAGTTCTTACGAAAAATTTCGGAGAAAAATTGTGCGTTGAATTGGAAAAATCCATAGTCTTTTTGAGTGAACGATATAATATTCTAACCGCAGACGATTTACAAAATTTAAATAAGGCAGCTGCTGAAAATAAACTCTGGTTAGTGAAAAAGTGTGTAATTGGGAAGACAATTATAATAGACTTTATAAACGAGAATGTGCTACCATCCTAGGAGGTTTGTAAAAAAGTCTTTATATTTTTGGTGTGGTTGCATGGCTTACGACAATGAAATAATTTCTCCTTGTAAAAATACATCACATTGTTGTGTGCTGGAGTTTAACAGCAAGTGTGTTGTGGGATCACCATTTTTATGGAATCAACCATACATTTTTAAAAATGACTCCTGAACAATATAATGCATTAGTATATGATTATATTAACAAACTTCATAAATTGAAACGTGATATTAAAACGTATGATAATTTTCAACAAAAAAATCGCAATTTTAAATTTCTAAGTGTAAAAGATGCGAAAAGTTCACTTCAGCGAAGATCCTCCAAAAATACATCACACGTTCGTGTGGGCCTTTGCGTACAGAGCAGCACGTCGCAGCCCCTACATTCAGGATGTAATTGATCGTAACAGGTTTAAGAAAAAAAATTTAAAATTATCATTTCTAATCAATATTAATAAAAAAAAATGAATAGATTTGTTAATAATAATAATAATAAGTAGTTTTTATGAAATGATTGTAATATAAGGTAGTATTAGACAATAAAAATGGTTTAAAAAGTTACAAGTGTATTTATTTTATTTCTCCCTGTGTGCGTGCGTGCGTGCGTGTGTGCGTGCGTGCGTGTGTGTGTGTGTGTGTGTGTGTGTTTTTATATATATATTTTTATTTAAACTTAAACAAACATATACATTATTAAATACAAGGATTTAGAAATCCTCAAAAAAAATCGTTAATTTCATTTTCTATTATTCTACAATAACCTACATTATTCTTATTAATTTTATTACTACATTTGAAACAATCTTTTGTCATCGCTGTATAGCAACCAACAACATCTTCATTAGATCCCCATCGCTTAGAATGCCTACGGCAACATAGATACTGTTGGAATAGTTAATTATCTTTCCAAGATTTTGGAAATCTGTTCCACTGACCATTGATTTGCTTTCCGGCAAACACCATAATAAATTCTATTGGTAGCTGAGCAATGTCTTCTTCATTCATTAAATTTAATATACCACCACAGTTGTAAAATTCTTGAAATGCGTTAAAAGCGGTAAATTTTCTCTTAAACCATTTTAATAAACCTTTAACATTCCGCACAGCACAATTATTACGGTGTAAATTACAATAGTCTTTGTTGAATGGTTCATGAATTTCAGATAGTTTCGGACAACCATAATCTTCTAAGTTAATAATCCTTTTCTTATGTAGAATTTCTTGTAACCAACATACCTTTTCTAAACCTTTCATGTATATTTTTTTTACTTCATCGCCAGCCAGAAGATTTACAACTGTAGTAGGAAACTCAGTGTATGATTCATTGCCAGAACACCATTCCAAACTGTGATAATTTTTAGTTACCCAGCGAGCGTTTTCTTGGTTTTCACGGCTCAGACTGAACCATGGACATGGTGGTTTAAACAATTTTGTTGTACACACTTCATTTTCAACATTAATTATTGATAGTTCTTTACATATGAATTCATTATTCTCTTGTAACTTGAATCCTTGTAGATCGACAATGAAGGAGCTCATGATTTTACACGTTGAGATTTGAATGCAAACTGAAATAAAATGTTACTCCACGTTGCTTTTATGAATCCAGCTGTTGTGTTTTTTATCAAAGCCAAGCCACTTTACATAAACCTTATCCTTCTTACGTTTAAGAACTTTTTCCACTAAAAATACGTTGGGGTACCTGACCTTCTGTAGTTCTTGAAGGTAAAACTTCCCCTCTATTGGTTGATTTGCATAGTCTTTCAGAAGATATGTGAGAGGATTAGTTAAACGTATTTTCGAAATTGTAAATATTTCATTGGACCAATTTGGAGTGTATCCTTTTTTAAATTCACTTCGATGTTTACTTATACGCACATGGTCACCAACTTTAAACTTTGATTTTTTATCAATCTGTTTAATGTGATTATAACGACCCTCTAACAGTTCTTTTTCATTTTTCTGCGTAACATCAATCGGTTTCATGTTTATTATCCTATGTTTTGTCGTGTTGTACATGTATATTATGTCTTGTAATAAATTCAACCATTTGTATGTACCTCGAAAGCTGAATTCTTTCCACATAAGTGATTTGAGTGTACGATTAACTCTCTCTACAATACTTGCTTTTTTGCTGCTAAACGTTGAATAATGGTTTAAATTGTATTTTTGCATTAATTTTTTAAAATTTTTATTGTAAAATTCTTTCCCCATATCAGTTTGAATATTTTTAGGAATTCGCTTATCCTTAGAAAAAAATTTCTGCATGGCTTTAGAAACTTCAACACCCGTTTTAGATTTAACCGGCTCGGTCCACACATGCTTTGAAAAAATGTCAATTACCACTAGTATGTAACGAAAACCTTTATTTTCTCGTGCATATGGAAGCATTTCCACTAAATCGGCTTGAAAAGTTTCATCTAACCCTTTAACGATTACACGTCTTCGTTTAAAATTTATCCTTGCCGGACGATGTAGCTCATTAACGATGTGACGTTTAACTTTAGACATAATTTTATTCAGATGTTTTAGAATCAATAGTTGTAGTAGTGGTAGTAGTAGTTTCAGAAGATGACTGAAAACTGGATGTTGAAGACTTCTCTTTTCTAGAGGATAGTTCTATGTTTAAATGTTTTACTATTATTTCAATATAATCAACCAGAGTATTTAATACTTTCTTAATATCATCGTTATATTTCAATATATTATCACTCAACGATTTCATTTATAATTCCGATTTACTAGAAAATTTTTCAAACAATTCGGTGAGAAATTTTTTATTTACAGCATCATTGTCATCAACTGGATGACTAATGTTTGTTATTCGTTTGTTGTGAAAATCATAAACTTCGTCATACTCGTCATAATCAACATCATGATGATGACGAAACTTCTTTGCGTGATGTCCAAACTTGTTGATGGGCATTTTGAAACTAAATCTGATCTATAATTTTAGCTTCTTTTAACTCTTCTATAATAGCTACAATTTCGTTATTGTGATTGTTGTTTCCAGCTGCTTGCGATGCCAGCAAAAGCTTCAATCTGTCAACAAGTTCATTTGGATCGTCCCAATGCACATAGTCCACAGGATTGTTATTAAAATTTTTAAATAACCCTTTTCCGCTTCGCAATTTAGGTTTGGTTCTGGCTATTGTCAATGGTTTAATAATGGTTTTATGCTTCAACGAACGAGTTCCTTGCACTTGTTCACTAGGGTCGTAGTTTCTTCTATGAAGGCTTGTTCTATTTATAATATCTTGATAAATTTTCTCATCAGACTTTTTATAACCTTTAGGAACTTTTTTAAAAAGTAATTCATAAAGACCTGGTGTTCCAATATATTTCAACCCATCTATTATTATATTCTTTCCTTCAAACTCAACAACAGTGTTGCCGAGTTTGAATTTTTCAGATATAGGATCATGCTTTATGCCTGTCTTATTATCATACATATCATCTAGGTCTGTAATCATACCTTCTATATATTCGCGGGGTAGCGGGTCATATTGTTCAAGATATTGTCGCCATGCTGGTGTAGACATGGTTTGAGCTATTACATTCGATAAATTTACATCACTAGTAGAAGCGTCATTGTCATCGGGTAAACTTTCAAATATAGTAGGTGCTGTGCTGGTATCGCGTAAAGCGGATACAGTTGTACTTGTACTAGTATCTAGCAAATTATCGTTTTCAAAAAATGCAGTACTATGAAAATTTGGAAAATTTATTCTACTCAACTCGTAATCTTTCCCTTTTTCAGTTTTAGGTTCAGTCTTCAAATTTTCCTGTTTAACATCATACAGTTGCCCTGACAATTCTTTTAGTTTTTTTTGTAACCGGTTCATATGATTTCTCAAGTTCAATTCCTCGTTCCATCTTTGCCTCTTTTAAGGCTTGAAGTTTTTGCCTAACAACTTTTTTAGCACGTATCAACCTCTTTTTTAAATTTTCTTCCATTTTATAAACAGGTTAGAAACAGATCTGTAACTGTTTATAAACGGCTTAAAAACAGCTAAAACAGCTAAAACTATTTGTCAAGTGTCTAGTACCAATAGAAAAACATTTTCATATTACCTTTAAAAAGAGTATCTTTTGCTGATATTATTTACTTAAACTCAATTATTTGAACTGAAAAATCTGAAAACGAATGTACACTAGTCCGGACCATACCTCAAGGTTGGTGACATTGTAAACCTAATTTATATTCATATGAATTGTTTGTTTATGCAAACGAGTTGCATTTTTTTTTTTGCTGGAATGACATTGTAAACCTAATTTTTTATTCATATAAATTGTATGTTTATGCAAACGAGTTGCATTTTTTTTTTTTTTTTATTGCCGGAAACGATTAATTTTCCGTCTGCGTGTTGTTATTAACACCCAGATGGAATATTAACCATGACATTCCATAATAAACATTTATTTATTGCATCACCGTATATTTTTTCATTAGGGCGTCTTACTGATATTATTTACTGAAATTGAATTATTTATCCAGTATTATAAAATGATCAAATCCTTTTCTGTAACGACCCTTGTTCAAATCACACTCTTTGTTGATTAACAGAAATCCATAGTTCTCACGCCAGCAATATGAACATATGTTTTTTAATTGATTAAAAGTCATATCTGATCCCACGTGGTCGGTGTACACATGTTTTAAATTCAATTCATCCTGTCGAAAAAGGCAAATTAAATTCGCGTTGTCACGCAGAAGGTGCTTGGGAATTCGTGTATATGATTGACAGAGATAGAGACAGTCCAGATATCTATGTCTTCCTCTTACAAAATAGTCAAGTATAACATTTTGTTTCTTACAAACAATATCATCAAAAACAAAGACTGTATTACATCTGGCTTCCGAGGGAGGAATTATTTTGTTATCATCACTATATGCATTAAACGTAATACCTTTTATAGGTTTCAATAGCTTTTCCAAATACTCGTATTTAGGTTGATATAACGTTTTGGAATAAACGTAGAATTTTCAAAACGTAATCCGTTCAGATGTTCAATCAACGCAATGATTACATTTGTTTTTCCACAACCACTTGGTCCTGCTATCAAACATCTAACAATGGAAGGTAATAAGCTGCTATGTCGTTGCTGTCGTTTACATTCGACATCACAATTTTTCACATCTAATGTTTGAGAATGTTTTACCACACGCATGATGATAGTTCACTGTAAACTAATAGATATATACGTAAACATTATAATTTATTTCATCATTTGTGATGTACATACGGAAGGGTACGTATCGCAAACGGGGTGCAGGTTTACTAAATACGCTAATAAATAAACTCCCAATCGAACTTCACATACTCGGTTATAGATATTGTGGTCCTGGCACACGTTTGGAAAAGCGTTTGTTACGGGGTGATAAAGGTATAAATCAGCTGGACGAAGCTTGCAAACTTCACGATATTGCATATTCCTTACATAAAAATCTTGAAGAAAGACAGAAGGCAGATCGTATTTTAGCTGAAGAAGCTTCCCAACGTCGCCATCAAATGTGATCAAATGTGATGACGGCGTCTAAAAAATAGCTTTCAATTCGGTGAAGAGAATCAAGAATAAAATTGGTACACCGAGAGTTATACCAATACCTAAATCAGGTGGTTTTCTTCCTTTGATACCTGTTTTTGCAGGACTTAGTGCCCTCGGAGCGTTGGGAGGAGGTGCAGCTGGTATAGCTAAGACTGTTAACGATGCTCGTGCAGCTTCTCAGGAATTGAAGGAAAAGCAAAGACATAATAAAACGATGGAAGGTATCGCTGTAGGTAAAGGATTGTACTTGAAAACACATAAAAAAGGTTATGGAATGTATTTGAGAGCACCATCTAAAAAAAGGGGTGATGGTATGTATTTGAGAGCTCCATCAAAATCAAAAAACTACCAATAAAGTTACCAAAACGTGCCCTCACTAACATTGACATAACCAAATTTGCGGAAAAACTAAAATTATCATATTTTTGTGGAACGTTTATGAGAAATGAGCTACCGGCAAAAATAAAAAATATCGAGATGGGTGTTATAAATTTGGATGATGTTGATGGACCAGGTACTCATTGGGGTAGCATACAAAAAATATGGTAATGAGGCTACATATTTTGATAGTTTTGGTAACTTGAAACCTCCAATTGAAGTAGTGAAATATCTCAACTGTAATATAAAATATAACCATGATGCACATCAAACTCACGACGCTCTGAATTGTGGACATTTATGTTTAAAATTTTTGTATGAAAACGAATAAAAGATAAAATCTGTATAAAAGGTATTAGTTTTACTATAGAAATCATGTCGAACACATTCACCCTTACACAACGCAGTTCTGTATTAACAGGTGATATTAATCCTGCCATTGACTTGGATGATGGTGAATATGTTCTCGGTTTAACAAATTTCGAGTCGTACAATTCAATTCCAAACATCGAGGAAGGCGTTAATAACTGTTTTTATTTTGGTAACAAAAAATGTGAATTACCAACAGGATCGTATGATATTAAAGATGTGAGATCATATATAAACAAGTGTATTCAAATGAAAAATTCTTTTTCTGATCAATCTAAGAAGGACTCTTTGATATTTAAATCGAACAGAAGTACTTTGAAATGTGAAATTTTAGCAAGTCAAGACATAGATTTCAGTAAAAATGATACTTTTAGAGAATTATTCGGGTTTAAACCTCGTGTTCTTGAAGCCAATAAGGTGCACATTGCAGATTTTCCAATAGATATATTGAAGGTTAATTCTTTGTGTATAACATGTAATTTAGTCTCAGGCTCCTACAATAACGGTAACGCAACACATATAATTCATGAATTTTTTCCTAACGCTGAATCCGGTGAAAAAATAATTGAAAGCCCACAACACGCTATCTACTTGCCAATAAACACGCGGAGAATTAGTTCGATTATAGTACAAATACAGGATCAAGATGGAAATTTGGTTAATTTCAGAGGTGAAGTCGTTACGTTAAGGTTACATCTGAAGAAAATTTCAAAATATGGTGATTAAATATAATCAACCCCAGCGTATCCAGATAGTTAATGAGTTGCAGAATCTTCAACAAGCTAGTTCGTTGAGGTCAGTCAAACGATTAACACCGGAAAATAAAAAATTTCTAGAGTCTCTAGGATTTAAAATTAATTTTTAAAATTGAAAATAAGAAGAAGAAAAACAAGAAATCTATCACAATAATTATTTGGATCAGAATTAAGTTTGATTCAATTTTAAAGTGTAAAAATAATATATTTTGCATAAAGAAAAATGGATTTTAATATTTTAAATGTCACTGAACGTGCTATAGAAGATAGTGCAATTATAAATGCTGAAAGGCACACACATCAACCCTATTCCTCAACAACTTTTAACCACAATGATGAGATAAGAATTGCACTTTCTCAACAAGATGCGTATACTTTACCGTGGAACAGTTTGATTTATATCGAAGGACGTGTAACTAAAGAAGATGGTACCCCATCAACCACTCTAAAATTTACAAATAACGGTATAGCATTTTTATTTGAAGAGATTCGCTATGAACTCAACGGTGTTATAATTGACAAAGTTCGTAATCCAGGAATTACAACCACTATGAAATCTTACATTTCATATAATGAAAATGAGAGCAAGGCATTGAAAAATGCTGGATGGTATGGATGTTCGAAAACGGCTCAAGATCTAATAGACGAAAAAGGATATTTCAATGTTTGCGTACCGCTTCGAATGATGCTTGGATTTGGTGAAGATTTTCGAAAAATTATAATGAACTTGCGACAAGAATTGATCCTCATACGTAGTAACACCGATCATAATGCTTTGATAAGTACAGTTGATAATGAAAAAGTTAAAGTTGAAATAAGTAAAGTCCAGTGGAAAATTCCTCATATTTCAGTAGCAGATGCGCAACGGTTAATGTTGTTGAATTTACTCAATGTTAACGCAGAATTGCAATTAGCGTTCAGAAGTTGGGAGCTCGTTGAATATCCTCTTTTACAAGAAACTCAACACCACACGTGGGCGGTAAAAACAGCTTCACAACTAGAAAAACCTCGTTTCATAATTTTCGGTTTACAAACCGATGCGAAAAATAATATAACTAAATGCATGAGTAAATTTGATGCTTGCAACTTGACTAACATAAAGTTACACTTGAATTCTGAAATGTATCCATATGATAATTTAAATTTGAACTTTGCGAAAAATTATTATGCTATCTTATACGAAATGTATGCACAGTTTCAATCATCTTATTACGGTCGAGAAAACGAACCAATAATGTCACCGAAAGATTTCAAAAAGTTCGCTCCATTAGCTGTCATAAATTGTTCTTTCCAGAATGAAATGTTAAAATCTGGATCTATGGACATTCGTTTGGAATTTGAAACGGCTACAAATGTACCTGCAAATACTACGGCTTATTGTCTTATTTTACACGATAAAATTGTAAAATATTCCCCAACAACTAGCATTGTACGCGTAATGTAAAATGTTTGATAAATGTATTTTTTATTTTAAAATTGTATTTTTCAAAAATATTTTTATTAATTTATAAAACCTGTCTGATTCTGTTTATAATTATTCACGCGTCATGTCAAGGCTAAACCGTTGACACTTCAATGTAGATGATAAGGGTCACACGTAAAGTTACCCCTTCCAATTTACTTTACTATGTATATAAAGGTATCTGGAAAATTATCAGAGTACAGTACAGCATCACTATAAGATAAGATAATATAATTTTATTTCACCAATTTTTAATTAATAAAATTTCTTATACAACTAGAAATACTATAACATGAATTTTTTTTTATTACCGATGAACATAGAAAGTGAGAGATTAAGATCATTTTATGTGAGTGTGAGGTGGCCCGCAATGAGTATAAATGTGGAAGAATTGGCAAGAGATGGGTTTTTCTACACATTCAAAGGGGACATTGTCAAGTGCGCATACTGTTTTGTTGAAATTGGAGAGTGGACATTTGGTGCAAATGTCAAAGAAGAACACAGAAAAGTTGCACCCAACTGTCTAATGGTGCTCGGAACTGTTGAAGACAACGTGCCTATAAATCGAAATAACGAGCTAGTAAATTCAAACGATGCAGATATATCAAATCAGCAACTAACTGGCAGAACATTTGACAATAAAGCAGAAGTTGGGGTATACTCGCACGATTTTTCTGTGTACCCCAACTTTACCATGTATAGTCGAAGATTAGAAACTTTTAAAACATGGCCAAAATCTATGAGGCAAAGCCCAAAAGATATGGCGGATGCTGTTTTTTTTTTATACTGGTAGTGGGGACGCTGTCATCTGCTTTAAGTGTGGAGGAATGCTGCGGAGTTGGTTACCAGTTTTTTCTCCATATGTTGAACATGTTAGGGCATTTAAGTTGTGTCCTTTCATAAATATCTTGGTGGGGTATGATTTTGTTCATAAAATGCATCAAGATGTGATGCAAGTGGTAAGACAAGAAAAAGAGCAGCCGCAGCAGCATCAGCAGCGCACAGATTTACAACAACAACCAGGGGAGCAGGATGAGGAAGAGGAGGTGGAGGTGGAGGAGGTGGAGGTGGAGGAGGTGGTGGTAGAGGTGGATGTAGAGAAAGTAGAGCAACCCGAAGTTGAAGTAAATAATAAATGTAAGATTTGTTATATTGAGGATGTGCAAATTGCATTTTTGCCATGCGGACACTCTGTCGTGTGTGTGCAATGTGCGCAACCTATTGAAAAATGTGTAATATGTCGAAATAATATTTCTAGTTGTGTAAGAATTTTTATTAATTAAAATAAAATACATTTTATAAATTCTAATTTTTAAATTTTATTTGTTTATGTAAGATACATTTTTCCATACAATTACAGGTTTTTATGATAACATTTGAACAGAAAGGTATACAAGTAAGTATGTATAAGTTATTCTATAGAATTAGTAAAAGCTATAACCCCAAGGTAAAGTGTCAGTCAATAAATAATTTACAATACGTTTATCATCGTGTGGACTTGGTGCTAATTTTTTCTGTTTTACGGTGTGAACATTGTGCTTTTTTGATAGTATATTAAATTGAGTTCTAGTAACAGTTAAATTATTAAATAGACAATCGTAGTAGTCTTCAAAAGTAATACTCTTCAATGTCGCACTCGAAATTCATTTAGCCTTTTTTGTAACATCTTTTTCGGATTTAAAAATTTTATAAGTATACATTTTTGATCTTAAACCGATAAATTCAGACAAAATCTTCCCATTACACTCATCTTTCATGATCCCTAGGACCTTTTTATTAGCCAAAGGAATACCGTAGACATTGTTTGGATCATAATCAGAAGTGTCAAACTTATGGATGTCCTTTTTTATAATTTCATAAATATTAACGTTAATAAAATGATAAATTAAACTGTCAGTATCTGTATAAAGTAATTTTGCATTATTTCCCATTAAATTTTTAATGTAACTGTAGTGAAAATCGTAAATGTAAGTTTTTGAAATATCTAAAACTGAAAATCCTACATAAATCGGTTTGTTGAAATAAACATAATTTCTATTAATTTCAATAATTATTAAGTCATCATCTATAATATTACAACTATGAAAATTTGGTTTGGATATATATGATTTTGCTCCATACCGCCCCTCCCATTGTGAAACAAGTTTAATATCTTTATATTTTCGTACATTTTCCATTGTTTTGCCGAATACTGGATTGTTCATTAATTTATAAAAGTTTTTTTTAAACTCATTATCAGATTTTTTACGCAGATTAGAACTAGTTTCTTAGTATTTAAATCAATATACTGTTTTAACCATGCACTTTGTTTAAACTGTAAGATCCTATGAATTCTTTTGAGTTTCATACCTAATTCTAAACACTGTTTTAAATTTTGATAATGAATCACATAATTTGTTTTTGGGAATAAATTTGCAATTTATTTTGATTGTTTGGAAATAGGAGGTATAAAATGTTCCGCACATAAAGGTAAATCTTTATGTAAATCATGTAATTCAATTGGATATTCTAAATCTACTTCAAAAATGTATCCGGTATCAGAAGAATTATCAACGTTCATTAAATCAATTTTATAAATATCATTCTCTTTGACCCATTCAAAATTTCCATAGGGAAGGTATTGACTCATTGCAGCACCGTATAAATTATTAACGTCAAAATACATTTAGTAAGATTCTTCTAAATTTGAATCATATTTTTCTCCCATATATTTATTATTTGCTTTCACATAGCGATTCGAACACTGTGATAGCCCCCCACGTAAACCCTTTTCTATAAATAAAATTTTATCAACATCAGTAAGTAATTCTAACTGAATATTGATTGGTACACTTTAACATTGCATCAAAGGCTAGTCCTGGAGCAGTGTAGTAAAAAAGAGCATCGAGTTCATATGTCTCTAAACAATTAGCACGAAAATGTTGCATCACGTCTGATAATAGTAGCACATCATTTTTAAGATATAGATCTGCATATTCACCTAAAGATTTAATTTGAAATGTATTCCACACATTTATAGCGTGCTGATACTCTTCATCGCTTACACTTTCATTTTTGAGTGAGCTGTAGAATTTTTCCTGGGATAGTAACTGATTCTCTTCCAGTTTTTCCCAGCTGTCCACGTATTCGTAAGGAAACACGCCTTTTCGTGTCAGCAAATTAAATTCTTCAATTGTCTTACACTGACTTTTTGTGATGAGTTTTTCCGAATCTTCCAGGTACGACGATAGTTTATCGAGACTGCTAGCCATGAAGCGAAACGAGTCTATGAAACGGAAATTGATTTTGGTACCATGAACATATTTGGTAAAAGAAATATATCGTTCCTTGTTGGTTGGTAATAATACTATTTTTCCTAGAATTTTTTTTGTGATGCATTTAATGATAAAGTGAGCATCATAACCGCTTAGGTTGTGGAACACGACGGGGATAGTGTGTGAGTCGGTGTAATTTATATTACAGGATAAATGGGCTGCTCCTCGAAACTTCGAGCTCAGGTGGTTATGGTCCCTAACTCTAATTGCATTTTCCTGAAACGGTTGATGACATATGTGACATTGTTAAGCTATTAAAAACTCATACTCCTCTTGTGAATTTAGTTGCATCGGTTTTGCGTTATCCAATATATTGTTGACTGTAGTAGCGATATTTTGCAGTTCTTTGACAAACCAGTTTTGACAGTCTCTACCTCGATATAATTCAAACTTGGATAAAGAATCATCGTAGGAACACTTTAGATAATAGGCTATGCTGAATGGAATATGTTTTTCAATACTTTGTGTATTTTTTTTTTTTTTTTCTGGATCATCTTCTACTTTTTCCAATATACACTCTAAGTCTGCATATAGAACAAACGGTACCTTTTCCTGATGTCGGAAATTTTTGAATTTTATAAATTTATTATTAGCGGTTGGTAGTTCGATACGAGCAGTGTTTTGAACTTTACAGTATTTTTTATGTTTTGTTATAATCAAGTCAGAAGAAAAATGATTAAGACATCTATCACACAGCCATGTTTTATGATAATTTTTTGATAATTGTTTACTAAGTAAACGAGATAAATTTTTTATCCACATGAAATGGTATCGAGTATTATTTCTTAACCTTTTCACAACATTCACATGCATCGAATTGTTTTCATCAATTTCCATCGTTAAATTTTCTTCTTCCTCCTCCTCATCCCTTTCTTCTTCAGCACTGATCATCAGCAGATGTATGCAGAGTTCAAATTTTTTCTCACTCAAGTGTAAGGGTGTAACTTGATTTTTCTTCCCTATTTTCTCCAGAGCGTAGACGTTGATGGAGAGTTCATTTGCAGTTTCAAACTTTGGTATAGACCGCAATTTCAAAGGAAATTTTAAACCCTCGTATTTTAAAACCTCACTGAAATGTGGGTATGATGATATTCGATCTGAATTTTGATCAGCAGGATAGAGACCTGATACAATAGCCCACAAGAATCCATAATCATCATTACTTTTAACGTTAATCACAGACTTCTTTCTTTTGATATCTTCAGGCAATTCGATGTATTTACCACTGTTTAGTGGAGTGTATTTGTTTATATGAACTTTTAAGTGCAAAATGTTAAATAATGCCCAATTTGAGTCTTTTTCTTGAAAATCGTCAATTTTTGATAATATTTTATCCTGCACAAATTCCTTATACCAACCCTGAATGTTTGTGGAATTGGTTATTACTTCATTCCGAGTGTTAAAAGATTTTACTTCTAAAACACCAGTGTGTGGCATGATATATTCACCACTTAGCACACAATTCACTTTTATAACAGAGTTTTTAACAGCTGTTTTCACTTTATTTTTAAAAAGCGACTACATTTTTCTAAAAATATTTTAGGATCTTTAAATGATTTATTTATTATTACACCCGTTTTTATTCTTCCTCCAAATACTGATTTAACGTCCTGCCATAATAATTTTGATGTCGTCTTTTTCTTTCCAAACTGCACGCCGGCACCAGTTTTAATAATTGTATATTTTAATTGTTTCAGTTTTTCACGATAATATTTTAAAATCGCTAAATTTGATTCCAATTTCATAAAATTTTCACATTTATTTTTATTTTTGATACACTTGTTGATCAGTAAAATAAACTTATTTACATGTTTACGCATAATTTCAACTTCATCAATTGTTTTAATAATATCGATAGCCTCTCGAATATTTTTAATCACTTTATCACTTAAATCACAAACTTGATTATTATCCATTTTTTCGTTTCTTAAGAACATGTATTTGTTGTAGAAACAAAAGTAATAATATTATTCTCAATAGGTTACACATTATATATCTGAAATGTTTATTATTCTCAATGTCTTGATGTCGTTGACACCAAAACTATTTTCCGGCAACAACAAAGTTTGTTTATGTGCATAACAGGTTTGTGTTTATATATTTACGTCTGGGTCATTCACGCTACACGTTGAGGAAGGTCATTGAAGAATGTTTATTATTCTCAATGTCTTGCTGTCGTTGACACCAAAACTATTTTCCGGCAACAACAAAGTTTGTTTATGTGCATAACAGGTTTGTGTTTACATATTTACGTTTGGGTCATTCACCCTACACGTTGAGGAAGGTCATTGAAGAATGTTTATTATTCTGAATGTCTTGATGTCGTTGACACCAAACTATTTTTCCGGCAACAACAAAGTTTGTTTATATGCAAATGCAAATTTTGAGGCCGTATACGATTTGCAGCATTTTAAATTCATATATTGAGGGTCTTTGCACTTTGTGACTGATCGGTTGGCGCTCTGGGGGGTTGGAATAGGGTTGAACGTTAGGGGTTGGAATAGGATTGAGCGCTAGGGTTGGAATCAGGTTTTGGGATTGGAATGTGGTTCGTGACTCACGGTTGGATGTCAACTCCAACTCTTACGAACATCAAATATTTCAGGGTTTCGTAGGGTAGATGAGCTAGAATCGGCATAGCTATACTACTCGTACCTATGCGAACCATTGTCACAGAAACGCATCAACCAACACATACACTTTATTTGATCTTGCTATAGGTAACTTATAGTCTGTTTCTTTGGTTTAAGCGGAACTAGATTTTCAAATATAGTAATTTTAATCGATTCAATGAAGCTTTTGATAATTTTGTTTAATAAAAACCCATTTTACTCATTACAAAGTTAACTAGTGACAACTTTAGAAAATTAAAAATCCATTTAGTTCCGCTTAAACCTTTGAAATAGTTGTCAAAATATAGTTTAAAATAGCTTAAATAGTTTAAATCAAAATAAGTATATTAGATATAATAATAAATAAAATATTCTATTATATTTTCATGTGTCGATCTTGTATGACTTCGCGGCCCCCCGGTTGAGAAATGCTGGTCTAACACATTGGTATGCGAATCTCTGTGACGGAAATGACGCCACTCCAACGGCCACAATGTCATGACAATGTTTATTTAATAATTTAAAATAAAAATACGCCGTTAACCTGACAAAATTATGGTAAGCTTAGAATTGTAATAAGGCGTTTACGAAAACTCTACCGGTAGATACCGGGTACATCGACTGCGTTCGAAAACAAGTTCAGTGAACGTGTATAAGCATGTAGCTGTTTACCGACCGGTAGATGTACCGTATCCACCGGTAGAGTTTTTGTAAACGCCTATAGTGACTTAGCCAAGATATGCAAGGTCACGATCCGTTACGACGCCTTTAGAACAATTCAGTGCCTTGTGCGGCTGAACTGAAATGCCAAACTCACCAAACTCAACAAATTTCTGTTCAACAAGGTTCTGCTTCGATAAGCAATGTACCGTCCGACAACTTACGCACCGACTTTATACATGTAGAGCACGTATTTCTCAACGTTCGGGCAACAAAGAAGGGGGACATCTCCTTAAAAGATTTACCCTCTTCTTGTACCTTCACGACGAGAAATCGTGGTACTGGCGCACAATACTCAACACTCTCATTATCTTCTGCCTGATTGGCAGCTAGCCTAACACATCCCTCATCGGAAGACTGAGCATCACGACGAGGTCTCTTGTTTGATTTTTTTACGGAGTTTACTCTCAACTTTGGCGGAATTTAAAAAGTTTTGATCCTTCCAGGTAGTCGCCATACCCGTATATAAAGTTTCATCACCCTGCCACGCCCACCCACCAGGGAGCCCCACACCGGGGACGTTGGCTGCAAACCGGCTCATTGCGCCAGGTACGTCACGATGATATAGCATCGAAGGAAGTAGTCACGGGCTGCTCGACCCGCTCGAGAACCAAGAGTAGCCAACTCTGGAACCTTGCGAGCTGCAGCCGCTCCCACAGACCCCCCGAATACTTGTCTAGTGGCACAGCATTACCCCGGCATCCACGATACAGTAGTGGAACCACTCTATCCATGAACTGTGACACCAGCCGATTGACTGAGTTGGCCAGACTCAGCATCCCGTTTTGCCGAATCAAGAAGGAGTGTTGGGATAGTACTGTCCGCGGGCAGCAGTTTCCCTCAACCGACCAGGATCCTCTTCTCCGACGTTACGGGTCTCCAAGTACAGCAAACACGTGGGTAGGAATTTAAGTGGGAGATAAAACAGACAACAGATAAGCCTATCGACTGCTCTGAACTGTCTCCTCCCAAATGATGATACGTGATTCAGGGAACGTGGGATCATCAGGCCCAAAAGCTCGATATTGTCAGGTGTTGCGACCATTATGAACTTCCCTTGCGTGATTCAGGGTACGCGGGATCATCAGGCCCGAAAGCTCGACAAATGGCCAGGTGTTATGGCCATTATGAACTTCCCCTGCGGGGAAATGTTGGATGTAATTGATATGTGCTAAAATTATTTTTTGACTAACATATATATTGTGTAGTATATTAATTTATAAAATAAAATTATAATCATTAGAAAGAACATGTAGAATGTGCAGTGAAGGTAAGGAGACAATGGAACATTTGTTGGAAGAATGTGAAGAAATACGAAACAGAACGGAAACGAGACAGGAAATTTTTGATGAAACAGGAAGGGTGTATGAATGGACGAAAGAAGTGAAAAACAGAAGGGAGGAAATTAAGGAAAGGAGTCAACGAAGATATTAATTAAAGGAGAAGGAGAGTAGATTTTAGCCGAAAGAAAAAAATGATAATTATTATTAAGTATAAATTAATTAGTGTAAGATAAAATTAGTAAATAATATTCAATAATAAAAATATCTATCTAGTACACTAATTAAGTAGGAAAATTATTTAAAGGTAGCTATAACTATTAAAGGAAAATTATTAAAGGTAGCGAGTTTTGAGTACCGCTGGCGGGAGTTATATTACGTAGTGTGATACGCTTATTTAAATAGTGAATATCTAATTTAAATCGGAGATAAATAATTAAAGAACAGTTTTAACATAAAAACTGTAGTGGAGTGAATCCTTTCGTGACAAAAAACAGTGCTGTGTAGTGACTTTTTATGTGATAATTAGAGCAGTTAAGTGCGTTATCGGTAAAAATTACATAATACCCTTTTCAAATCAGATGTTTAAGTTCGGATGTTAAAGTGAATGTGTCTTTAAACGCTAATGTGAAAACGCATGACCTCGTCTAAATACAAGCGAAGTTGAAGACAGAGATCTGCGTCTTAAACATCGTCCGCATTGCCAACATAATATAAAAAAATTTCTATTATAAAAAAATACTCTTTGAATTTGTGCTTCTCTTCTTTTATCTATAAAATATTTATTTATGTAATAACTCAAATAAACTTCTCCTAACCTCGATATATAAAATAATGACAAACCGATGTTAAAGATCGGTGAACTTTAAGTTCACTCGTCTTGAAGTTCTAACACAGTATATACAGTATACCCACTCTTGTCGGAACCTTTGATGTTCGTGTACCATATTTTCGTCACCTCGAGCTACCTCGTTCTACCCAGGACGCTAAAGAACGATACAGACTATTACGCGTATAGATACGGACGAAGCTTTATATGACAACTGACGAAAAATTAAATTAGGTTATAAATGAAGTAATTGAAAATTATAAAGATTTGCACTAAACAGGGAATTAGTTACAAAATGAAATTGAATTTTAAAATTTCAAAATTAAGAATTTTGCATTTTATGACTCTAAAATGAATTTTAAAAATATTATATGCTTCGGAAAACTTCGCGTCCTACCCAGGGCTCACGCATGCGCATGAAAAATGGTACAGAAAAACGGTCGAGTGAAATTACCATATATATATATATAAACTAGTATATGGCGCCTGGCCTATCTCTCAATGTAAATCAAAGAACTTTTTTCTATGATGTAAATTAAAATGTTCCAACATAGAGAACACGCCTGTGTCATCGGTATATAAAAATTTCGAACGCCGCCAAAACCATGTGGCGGTTACCTGATGAGTGTAGCACACAATTTCCACCAGGAGGCAGTTGTGATGGACACCCCCTCGCCACCCACCACCATTGAATACTCCACAAACTGGAATTTTAAATCTAATCTATTTAAATATGGCAGTTATTGTGATTGTGACTTGCACGTGGCGTGTTTAATGTTCTGTGGTGCAAAGAATTTTAAGTGATCAATAATATATTAATGAGGAAATATTGGCCCATCAGCTGAAATCAAACTTATATGTATTGTATATTTTACTTTTTTTGATATGTTCGATATTTGATATTCGATATTTGAAATATTTGATATCAATATCATATTAATTAGGAAAAATTGGCTCATCAGCTGAAATCAGACTTATATGTATCGTATATTTTACTTTTTTTGGTAAAATGTTACTGTACGGTCCGCTCTAACTTCATCTAACTCTATCCACTCCACCTACTTGCTGTACACGACAGCTCACTTGTTTTACCAGTGGTCCTAAAAGGTACTGACTGGTCTTAGTATAACTAGGGAATAGTACCAACGCTACTGTGGCATTGTTATGTTAGTGTGAGTTTGTTTTGTCATTAAACTAGAAGATGGGTAGCTCGCTTCGCTCGGCTTCTTCTAAGCAAACCCTTACTAACCTAACCTAAGATAGTGTTTTGTCATTAAACTAGAAGATGGGTAGCTCGCTTCGCTCGGTTTCTTCTAATCAAACCCTTACTAACCTAACCTAACCTAAGATATTGTTTTGTCATTAAACTAGAAGTTGGGTAACTCGCTCCGCTCGGTTTTAGACTTTTACTAACTAAAACTAACCTAATTATTTTGTTTTTAGGTGCATAGTACTTTATTTTCCCCCATTTTAGCTCAATTAAAATTGTGTATCATTATGTATGAATTTATAAACCAGAAACCATTGTTTTAGAACCACTGATAATCCTTGAATTATTTAGTGTCTTGAGCATGCATGACACTGTAGTAGTAGGAGAGGGGATAGAATTCAATGAAGTTCGAGCGGACCGTAGAGTAACATTCAACCCTTTTTTTTGTTATGTTCGATATTTGATATTCAATATTTGAAATGTTCGATATCAATAATATATTTATTATATTTGTTGCAAATATTGGCCCATCAGCTGAAATCAGACTTATATGTATAGTATATTTTACTTTTGTTGGTGATGTTTGATAATTGAAAAATCGATTTATTGCCAATATTGGCAAATACTTTTTTTCTTTATAAAGGTTGCCGACATCTGACTATGCTATTTATGTACCTATTATATGATTATATATGTTAGATTATTATTATTATTATATATGTACGAGTGACAATAAAAAGCTCAATTTTATATTATGTGTTTCTCTATAACTCTTTTTTAATATTAAACATGGATACATTTTATATAAAATTTTATTACAATTTCGAATTGTATTAAAATTTTATGTAAAACGAAAATGTATTCATGTTATATCAATTGTAATTTTTTTGGAATAATAAATATGAGTACATTCAAATTTCGCGGTTTCATTCAATTTAGTACGTGGTGGATCTCTAGTTAGCGCTGAACAAAATTTTGACACAGAGATGGCACTTCTATTAATGTGTTCTGTGATAGAGAGTAAGATATACATATGTCTGTCTCTCTTTATGACCGTTAAACACAATGCGAATGCTCGGGTAGTGTCAATTCATTTTAAAAAAGCAGGATAAAATCAGATGAAATGACATTTTCATTTAAAAAAATAAGGTTAGAAGTTATCAAATAAAAACCCGGCTAAAATGTAGAATAATGGACGAATCTGGTGGGGGATATTTGAGAAAGGAGAGGCGTGGCCAACAACGTTACATAAAACCAGTACTTCTCAAACAAAGACAAATAATATATAAAGATTATAATTAAAAGATAATATAATATAACTAGCTGGAGTACCCGTACGTTCTGTGCAGGCCCAGGGACAGTGGTTCACTTTAAAAGCACTATCTTAGATTATAGTTATTTTTTTTTTATAAACCACCTAAAAATAAATTGTATTTTAAAGTGAATTGAAACATGGAAACAGTGCAAACAGAGCAAAAGTGCAAACTCAGGGCGAAGATAACTACCCATCTTCTAGTTTAATGACAAAACACTATCTTAGGTTAGGTTAGGTTAGTAAGGGTTTGGTTAGAAAAAGCCGAGCGAAGCGAGCTACCCATCTTCTAGTTTAATGACAAAACACTTTCTTAGATTCGGTTAGGTTAGTAAGGGTTTGGTTAGAAGAAGCCGAGTTTTACACGCACACATGCATATACGTCGTAATAAATTTATTGTTTTATTCTTTATTAGCTGGAGACTCCAGTTCATACTGTTTTTGTAATGTACATTTTGTTGTAACGTAAATGAAAAGTGATTGTTTGAGAAGCACTGGTTTTTAGGTATTTTTCGATGGCCACGGCCATTATTTCTCAAATATCCCCACCACATCGCAGTCGTCCACTATTCTACATTTTTCCCAAAAACCCTAATTATTTGGTAAAAAAGACGTAGCTGTACCTGTTTAAATGGCTGATATAATAGCTGCTTTCGTTTTACAAGTTAAAATGCTTGGCTAAGTTAAGAAGTTAGTCAAATGTCTTAGCAAGGGAAAGGGGAGTGGAAAAAACTTAGTTTATCTTAGCCAGTGTCTTATAAATGGAACGCTTTTACAACTAAGATTAACTTAGCTTAACTTAGATTTCTTAAGTAAAGTGGTAAAAGGAAAGCGCCTAATATTTACTGTGAATATTGACTGATTATTTAAAAGGAACAACACACTTCTTTACTTTAAAATTACATTTAGAGTTGTGAAATTTTAATCAAAGTGGTAAACATTAAGAGTGGTAATTAGTGGTAAACTCCCTCATAATGATTTTTTATATTAGCATCTTCATATGTTACTTGTGATCTTCATATGTTGTATTAAACTTGATTCGTAACTTGTTACGATCCAAGTGTTTCAAATAGCAACATGAGTTTTGACTAAAAATAAATAGTAATGTGACTGAAATTTATTACCGACTACCTCATATATAAGGGAGATATTTATCATACCAATTTTGATGGATGTCCATGAATTAAAGTTCATACGTCATGTTTCGACTATTTTCAGCATTGGCTGTCAATCCATGGACACGGTTAGAGCAAATCTGGCTGAATGGATCTTTGTGAAATGGATTGTTCTACTTTTGGTTAAAAACGGTCAACTGAAAGTAGAAGTTTACTCTTATCGAGTTTTGTGCTGGTCACACCTAATTTTATTCATTATATTTTCTTTTTACTTTCTAATGGCTGATTGCTAAGGAACGAGTCAAATATTTTAATTTATGCTTCGAGCTCGAATTAAAGCAGTATACAGAAAAACAACATATCTCAAGTTAAAAAATTAACTGTTTCGTAATTGGCAATAAACTTTAATTTTCTGTTAACTGTAATTTTCAAGTCATGATACTTTCTCCTAATTTTTGTGCATAATACTTTTATCAAAAAGGACAATAATTAAAACAATAAATATTAATTTTATATAAAATATATTGTAATAAAATTCTTACAGTGTCATACTATATAAGTATACAGGGTTAAAACTAAGTTAATAATACTTAATACTAGCAAATTAACAAACTTTATCAATAAAACAAAAAATAAATGACATTGGTTTTTAAAATTAACAAACCAGTTACATTTCTGTCTTACATAGTCATTTTGTCACACAAAAAGGGAAAAGTAAAATTTCAAAAAGACGCAAAAAGAAACAAAAAATAAATGATATTGGTTTTTTAAATTAACAAACCAGTTATATTTCTGTCTTTCATAGTCATTTTATCACACAAAAAGGGACGAGTAAAAAAAGTAAAATTTCAAAAAGAGGCAAAAATAAACAAAAAATAAATGACATTGGTTTTTAAAATTAACAAACCAGTTACATTTCTGTCTTACATAGTCATTTACAAATATATTGTAATAAAATTCTTACAGTGTCATACTATATAAGTATACAGGATTACAACTAAGTTAATAATACTTAATACTACGGACCGACCCGTGGGCAAATTTCGCACAGCCCCTGCTAACATAACTTAACTAAACCACTTTTACAAGTCACAAAAAGTCAAAAGTAAAACAAAGTCCCAAAGAACAGTGTCAGTTTCAAAATAATCTGAAATGAAGTCTGCAGGAGTGCTCGCCACAGAAGTGCTTGCAATAGAAGTGCTCGCAACGTAAGTGCCCACAATTGAAGGTCTCGCATCAGAACTGCTCGCAACAGGATTGCCCACAATGGAAGTACTCACAACAGGTTCAACTAAAAAAATAATTGTAAATGTATATTAAAATATATTATAATAAGATCTATTTTGACCAAGAAATGTTTGTATGAGTTTAACGTATTATGATTTGTAACTTTTCAAATTCTTTTTACTACTATTTTTATTTATTTTATGTTTTTTATTCATAATGCTAATAACAATGTTCATCTCTATAAATGCGCAAGACCATTTATTAAAATAACCAGCGATACATTTTTACCAATATTTATTATAACGTAGTGCAGTGTTTCCCAAAGTGGGTTCCGTGGAACCCTGGGGTTCCACGAAATAATTTTGGGGTTCCGCGAGACAAGTTGTGATATAATATTAAAATAAGATTAGCTGCAATATTTTCATAGAAACGCATTAAACTATTAATGTAAGGCGTTACGCGTACATTTCTAATAAATCTGTTAAATTCAGTCAAATTTTCTTGCCAAAGGCATTGTTATTTACAATTGGTTAAAACACTGATGTTTATGTTAGCATCGGTTCAAGGTCACGGAATTTGTATTGGAAACGCTATGTACGCGAAAATCACTCAGATGTCAACGTTAATATCTCTGTCTAGAATACTACCACTAATCTAATTTATAACAGCTTTAGGTATGGCAAGGGTTCCATGATCAGTAAATAACTGTGTAAGGGTTCCACAAGAAAAAAAGTTTGGGAAACCCTGACGTAGTGCCTATAAGATTATTGAGCCAGAAATTCAGTCTCAAAAACGATGTAAAATGCTAGGGTTGGGATGGGATCCGCAAAAAAAAATGTTGTTCAAGAGGGGGTCCTCGAACTAGATAAGTTTAAGAAACCCTGTTCTACGCATATAATTAAAATGTATAAACAATATTTAAGACCGTCTACCAGGTCTACAAGTATGAAATGCGGATTTTTTTTAAAAATAAAACACATTAAACTCAAAAGAACAGTAAAAGTTTATTTATTCAAAGTATGCTCCATTAGAAGTTATACATTTTTCCCATCTTTCAGGCAATTTGTGAATACCTCGCCAGTAGAACTCTTCCCCTTTCCCCGCAAACCATTCATCTAGCCATTCTTTCACATTTTCATATTAACAAAAGTGCTGCTCGGCAAGTGCGTGACCCATCGATGCGAACAAGTGGTAATCTGAAGGGGCCAAGTTTGGTGAGTAAGCGGCATGGCATAGCACTTCCCACTTGACTGCCTCCAATGTGTTGCAAACTGTTTTTGCCTTATGTGATGAAGCGTTATCGTGAAGAAAGATTACCTTGTGCTGTCTTCTTTCGTATTCTGGTCGTTTTATGAGCAGCGAATGGTTCAATTCGATCAGTTGTTGGTAGCGTTGGGTATTAACTGTTTCACCAGGTTTTAACAATTCATAATAGACCACACCCTTTTGGTCCCACCAAGTACAGAGCATCGTCTTTTTGCCAAAGCGATTCGGTCTTGCAGTTGATGTGGATGGTGAGCCTGGGTTCACCCATGATTTTTTGCGTTTGGGATTTTCAAAATAAATTCATTTGTCATCGCCAGTAATGATACGATGCAAAAAAGACTTTCTTTTGTATCGTGTAGGCAAAATTTTACAAGTGCTTTTACGTTTTTCCATCCGCCTCTCATTCAATGCATGTGGAACCCAACTGCCGACTTTCTGGATCTTACCCATCTCTCGTAGGCGACTGGAAACAGCTTGTTGACTAGCGCCTAACTGCTCTGCTAGTTGTTTTTGTGATTGACTATCGTCTTCCTGTAGCAATGTTTCCAATTTTGTATCTTCATATTTTTTTGGAGGTTTCCCATGTTCTTTGTCTGTAAGATCAAAGTCACCACTTTTGAAACGCCGAAACCATCGTTCACACGTATCTTGCGATGGAGCATATTCACCATAAGCTTCTCGAAGCAGTCGGTATGTCTCAGCAGCAGTTTTTTTCAAATGAAAACAAAACAGTAGTACTGTCCGCGAATGCTCTTTATTTGGCACAAAATTTGACATTTTTAACACAGTAAAACAAAACTATATGATCACTTTTCAAATTATAACCTATACGCATTTGACACTTAATGATAACTTAACAAAACGCCATATGTGTTGAAACTTTGAACTATACACTATGTTTGCGCGGCAAGTTTGAAAAAAATCCGCATTTCATACTTGTAGACCTGGTAAATAATTAATTTGACACTAAGTGTCAATTGTTATCTACGTTCGCACAGTTCAGTTCAAAAAATGTCCAATCATATTACGTTATTTAGTTACATCATTAGTTCTCTAACTGAAAAGGTGACATCTCATTGAATAGAATGTATTCCAATTTCTCTGTGTACATGGCTCTCTTCTCTTATATTCTTTACTCGTAGTAAATAGGATAACGTTTTGGTTTTAAACGTCAAGTTTGTTATTGATAGAGGTTATCTTTTTGTAATGTTGCTCACATCATCCCTAAATGTATCCAAAACAACACTACAATTTGCTAGAGATTAGTAATATAGTGTTAAATAAAAGCTTACCTTTAATCTCTTGTAAAATTGGAAATGGCACACGCAATGTAGGAAATGCATTAGGTTTTAGATACAAACATCCACCATAAGTATTAGCTTGAGGATGGATCAAGCCCTGGTGATGCATATGGGCGACCTTGAATAGTATTTTTAATTTCAACCGTAAAAATAGATGTCAGTAGTTACGATATTAACGCACTTTTTGAACGATAGATGTCAGTAAAGTTAAGATATTAACGTACTGGACATATTTTTGACATATGTATTTGAATCATAGTTAAAAAACCGTCAAACTATACATTGATAATGATAGTATTACATTTTTCTGTGCACAAAACCAAAAATAATAACACGAAATTACTAGGATATTTTACGGTAAGCATTTCTGTAGTTATAATAAGCTCCGTGAAGTTATGTTATAATATTGTATGTATAAAAATATGTATATATTATATTGTTATGTATATATAAATTATTTTTAAACTTTAATGATTGTTAAATTATTAATAAACATTGATAATAATGCATTTTACTCAGTGATGGGCGCGTAGACTACATCACGTAAATTTACACCACAGTTTACGTGTAAACAAATGATGTAAACAAAAATATTTTTTTCGGCGTAAACAAGGTAAACATGCAAACACTTACTGCGCAAGCGTATTAGCTTTTGTCATTCGTGTGATCTTACTTTTTTAATAAAAAAATGTATTTAATTACTTAATAAGGTATTAAAATGAACGTTGTTATTAATGTTACGTATACTTTAAAAAACGTCTGCATATAATTAAAAAGTAAATTAATCATTGGTACAATTTATTAAATTGTTCTTACCTTTTTTTTGTTTTTACTTTTACAACGATAATTTGTTTTATTTAAAATTAAAGACAAAGAATGTAAATAATTAAAGAAAAACACAGAAATTGCAAGAAAAATGTCAACCTTTATTTTAAATTAATAAATATGTTTTACACAAAATAATAAATTAATAACAAAAAATAAATAATCAAGGTACATATTAATCAGCCTTATTTTTGATTTATATATCTAATAACAGTCATATTTCATAGGACAAACACGACAAATGAACGCCTTAACCTCACTATTTAAAATTTTTACAGGTGTTGACATGTTGACGTTGTTTACATCTTGTTGACATTGTTTACGCACTGTTTACATGTATATGTAAACAACTGATGTTTACACGTAAACGCCCATCACTGATTTTACTGTATATTTTTGTGCCTACCATTTTCTGTTAGCTGTTAAAGTTAAAAGAAAATTGGTATTTTCAGTTATCAAGTAAATTTATATATGAAATAAATTTATTTGATAATTGGAAATATCAGTTTGCAATAATTTCAATATATTACTCGTATATTTTTGAATTTTCGCGCTTTAACATTTTAGTTCCGACCGTAAATATAGATGGTAATGAAATACGATATTTTCTACAGTGACTGTATAAAGACAGTGTGGCCATATGAACTGTAGCCGCCATGTTTATTCCAGATTTGTATTGAGTTATATGGAATAAATGTTAATATATCCTAATATATTATAATATTTCTTAAATTTTTAATAGTTTTACGTATTTATGTTTATATATATGTGAATATCAATTTATTGTTAAGAAAAAACATGTATATGATTCAACATTTATTAAGATAAATATTAAAATTGCCTACCGATGAAGGTATTTTTTTGAAATGTTTGCAACATAAAAAGAAAACAAATGAAAATAATTCTTAAAAAAGGACATGAAAGGAAATAAAAGAGATTTTATTATTTTATAATTTTATTTGAGGACCTATAAAAACTAAAACATTTTTTTTTATAAAAACGGGAGTTACATTTTAATTTGAATATTTTAAATTTAAGAAAACAAGTTCAAACAGGACATTAGAATTAGAATAAAAAGATAGGGAAAAATTGATGATAAGGTTCTATAAAAATTAGATAACCCAACATTTCTCTAATTTTTGGGAAAACGCATGTTTATATAAAAAAAAAAAATAGGATATTTTCATATTAAAAAAAAATAAGCAGAACATGTGATATAACCTGAGTTCAAAAAGAAATTACATAAGAGTTGGCTATGGAAAAATAAAATAATGTATACTACAAACTTTATGTAACAATAAATAACTTATGACAACAAGAGTGATTTAATTAATTCAGACAGTAAATTAATTCTAAAGCTTTCTGTTGACATTACTTTTATTTTCCATAGCCAACCCTTATACAATTTCTTTTTGAAATGGTATAAATGATATATTAATAAAGAAAACTGATGTATATATTATCAATTATGCATTTATTCAACTAAAATTATGTTCAGGTGAAAAATACAATGAAATCAGCATGAAATAACATTAAAATTAATGAAAGTCAATACTTCTTATAATTGTGAAGCCATCCATTGATTTACTGGCATAATGTTTTTTTATGTTCATTTAGCCTTTTTTTCCCCAGCAATTTTAAACCTAAACATAACAAAACGTTTCATTATTTTTAATTTTAATTTGTGACAATTTAAAATATGTGCACAGTTTACATTATCTACATTTCTCATTACTCATCACAAACACAACAATAATCACTATTAAACGTCTAAATATACGTATATTATTTGAAAATATCACTTAAATCTATTGAAACACAAGCTAAACACATGTAAACCATATATAATCTGTAACAAAGTTGGAAGAAATATAGCGGACTTCAGCTCGACCAATAGAAAATGAGACCATCGTATGGCCACACTGTCTTTGTATAGTCACTGTAATATTTTCGATTAACCAGGCGACGTCTGTTCTTGTTTACCTATATTCTTTGGGATGGATATAACTGTATGCAGAAAAATGTTTTGAACAGAGGTAGAGGTAAAAGTGCATTTTAGCTATTTTCTACTACGCATGCGTCAACTGTGTTCATTTGTTCTGACGAAACAGGTACATCGTTGCCAAATGTGATTTTGAATGTAGATAGCGATGTAGATAGTGATAGATGGCGACAGAGTGCAAAATAAATTACGATTATACCCGTCTTCGAACGATCAGAAGTTTCTAAATTTTGGTCGAACGAGTCCATATTTAAAAAAAAGGAGTGTATGTATAAGCACGTGTTTGTCAGTTGTTAAAATAAATGTATAGTGCGTTCGAAGGTGAGTTTGCAGTATAGCTCTTATGGAAAATGGGAGCGGTGTTGCCAAATGTTGTAAAAGTGTCAAATGTGTCAATTATAATAATATGAAAAACTCGTATGATTTACAAAAATCAACTCTTATAAAACTCAAAATAACACTCAACAAAAACAAATGGCCATTTGTAGAATACTGCGTCTTCACAGATCAGCGCGTTTTAGAGCTGGCAACGTCGACAAGCAAGAAAAGGATAGTGTCATTGTGTAAACCCATTAGAGAGTATGAAAAAGAACTACTCCATATGCCCTGTACTGCAAACTCACCTTTGAACGCACTATAATAAAAATATATTTGTCTTTTATTTTAAAATATTTGAACCCTTAATATATGTGCTCATAATATATTTCCAGAAAGATTGTTCTAAATATTAAGTTTTCAATTTTATACCGGTAATATTGATTTTAATTTTAAGTTATCAGAAGTTTCTAAATTTTGGTCGAACGAGCCCATATTTAAAAAAAAGGGGTGTTTGTATAAGCACGTGTTTGTCAGTTGTTAAAATAAATGTAATAAAAATATATTTGTCTTTTATTTTAAAATATTTGAACCCTTAATATATGTGCTCATCAGAGATGGGCGTCTACGCGTAAACTTGAATTTTTTACGTCTACGTGTAAATTTACCGTAGACAGCGTAGAGAAGTGTAGACTGTGTAGACACGTAGAATCTAGCGTAGAATAATGAAAAATGAGGTTATGTAACGTGTAAAAAAATAAAATACCGCCAGTTTTAAGCAGAAGAGCCAGTAAAGAACTCAAATTTAATATTTTTGACAACTTCCTGATTAAAACAACTAGTAACTTTTAATTTTACTTTAGTAGTTCATACAGACAGTAACCAAGTAATTTATATTGTCCATAACAACATACGATTTGTGAGATAACATTTTTGTTCACATTAGCGTTTAAAGACACATTCACTTTAACATCCGATCTTAAAGTTCTAGTGTGAAAAGGGTATAAGAGTACTGTACTCAGTGGCGCACCCAGGGGGGGGGGCTTCAAGAAGGATGGATATACCAAATTTTTTAATTAGCATTATGGATCCTAGGTAAATATATAGATATGGATTTAGAAGAGTTGAGGACCATTTTTTTCTCATCACTTGTATTTTACTAGTGAGGATCTTTTTTTTTTGTTCATCACTTGTATTTTAAAGTGAGGACCTTTTTTTGTCATCGAAGCGAGAAGCTTTTTGTTATATCTTCAATTTTTTTTGTCTACCGCCCCCTCAAAGAAAAATTCCTGGGTGCGCCACTGACTGTACTACAAACTGAAATCGGCCTTGTCTGTATTAATATATTATTGTATTAATGTATTAATATAGAGAAATGTATTTCCCTGAGAGTACTCTAATTTTACTAAAATACCTTGTGATTTTCAACTACTTTAATATTTATGCATGTGATAGGTATTAATGTGTTTTTTACAAAATGAAACAAGAGACTGATTTATATACTTATATATTACTTTGTAAGAGACATTTTATTGCTTTGACAAAATGATAAGGCACTGTGTATGAAGCAGCGGCAGTCACTGAGCTTGTTGAGTACCGCAAGACACACTTTTTTTTTTGTGTTTAACTCGTTTTTGCTTTGTGAAGGCACTGAGTATGAAGAAGCGACAGTCACTGAGCTTGTTGGGTACTGTAGACAATCTGTAATGAAATAAACTGATGGATAGTTGAGTTGAGAATTGATAGCTTGTCGAGTACTGCAAGACACACTGGTCGTGTTGAGGGCAGTTGAACGATCATGGACCAACTTGCCAGTTGAGAGCAGTTGAATGGTCAGGGATCGTCTCTGCCAGTTGAACGATAAGGAACCGTCTCTACCAGTTGAGATCAGTTGAACGGTCAGTTATCGTCTCTGTAGGTTAAGACCATGGTCTGTATGTAGATTGAATGAGGGCCCTCGAATATGGTGTGGATCTTAAATGGTCAATGTTGTGGATCTTAAATGGTCAATGGTGTGGATCCTAAATGGTCAATGGTGTGGATCTTAAATGGTCAATGGTGTGGATCTTAAATGATCAGGGATCTTAAATGGTCAGGGACCTTAAAAGGTCAATGATATTGGACCTTAAATCTTTTCTAATCTTTTTGAAGACTTTCAGACAATTCTAAGGCCTACATGATCATCCCCTGTTGTCATCTACCACATCATCATTTACCAGATATTCGTCTACAGAAAGGACGTGAGGACACGCCAGGAGCAGGACGGCCGTGTTAGCATCTACCCTTCCACGAAGCCCTGTTACTGTAATCTGGACCCACTAATGATGACGACTCATTACCGATAATGATGACGGCTCATTACACTAATTGGTTTTTATAAAACACACGTAGAATTTGATAGAGAGATCAGATGTTTTCATACGTTGTAAGAGTGAATACCTAGAATAAAATAGTCTGTGAACAACTTGAGTTTTATTTAAACAATAAATCCCTTATTTGTTTACATATATATATATATATATATATATATGTATGTATATATGTATATGTTATATAATTATTATCTAAGTATTTTGTTATATCAATAAAAATTTATAAAAAGGACTTTGCTGTGTTATACATTTTCTATCCTTTTCTGCTTCTATTTCTATGATTGTGCAATTGAGAACTGACACGCTCGGATACGCAGTCTGGTAGTCAAATATTGTACTACGCGACTGTGGTACTGTTTGAAATTATTACATATGTTCTGGTGTTGACTTTTTGTTAGAACGTCGATAGATACATTTTCATAAAATAAAAACGTACTGTGCTTAAATTAACCTGTTCCCTGTTAGCATATTGACAGCTGAGTACCAGACAATTCAGCCATTTTGCCATGAATTACAGCGCCGCCAACGGTAATGTCACTTCTCAATAGAAAAATATATACCTAATATTTTTTAAATCAATGACACACCAATTTTTTGCAGTGATGGGCGCGTAGAATACATGATGTAGACTAATGTAGATTTTACGCGTAAACATGTCAAGTAGAATATGCTTTTGTTTACGTGTCGAATGTAGAATGTAAACTGTACATGCGCAGTACGTTAAAATGTAATATTTGAAATAATAGAATGGTAATAGTTTAAATAGTTTACTTTAATGTTTATGTTTATTTCAATTTTATGTAATTCTAATTACATATATTGTTTCCAAAAATTATTATCTCATTTACAATAAATTGTTATCTCAAAAATCGTATGTTGTTATGGACAATATAAATTACTTGGTTTCTGTCTGTATGAACTACTAAAGTAAAATTAAAATTAAAAGTTACTAGTTGTTTTAATCAGGAATCTGTCAAAAATATTAAATTTGAGTTCTTTACTGGCTCTTCTGCTTAAAACTGGCGGTATTTTATTTTTTTACACGTTACATAACCTCATTTTTCATTATTCTACGCTAGATTCTACGTGTCTACACAGTCTACACTTCTCTACGCTGTCTACGGTAAATTTACACGTAGACGTAAAAAATTCAAGTTTACGCGTAGACGCCCATCTCTGATTTTTTGTACGATTATTTTTTAAAAAATACGATTGTTTGTACGATTTTTTTCTTGAAAATACGATAATTTTTAAGTGTTGGTACGATTTTTTCTTTTTCACCATCTGGCAACACTGGCGAGATCCCTATTTCATTTTAAACCATCTAAACAACGCTTCCCCGCCATTTTAGCTGTGCGAGATTCCATTTTCATTTTGAATCATCTGTACATTTGGCAACAATGTAGAGTCGATTCAAATAGAGTTGAGTACATCATAAAACTGTGCAGAAATGATTTTTCGTCTGGACGGGTCTAATTTACTTGTGTGAGTTAGGAGCTAAGTCTTGTGTGAGTTAGGAGCTTTCAACGTGTTTATATAAAATATCTATATAATTAGAATACATCTACAATCCAAAACCGTATTTTTTAATACGAATTATTTGTTAGTGAAAGACGACGTAAGTAGAAAATACATATTTGGTAATAGAACAGTAGGATAAGTTGAGGTTATGAAATTAATTTACGTTTTGATTTTAAAAACAGTGTTTTACAAAATGCAGAAGCAATTAGTGGGACATAAAGGACAAGTGCTTCATAGCCAGAGCCGCGAAATTATTAATAATGTTATGCAGTTCATGAAGGAGGAAGCTAATCTAAAAAACTTCAAAATTCCTGCAACAAATTTCCGAGAACGAGTGATTGCTGCAACTGGCATCTCTAAGAGTACATATGACCGAATTTCAAGAGAGGCAAAATGTGTAGAAGAAGGTGAATATTTAATAATTGTTTTTTTTTTATTCTGTTTTTTTAATCTGTATTTTCTTTTAGGCCACTCTTCCTTTCGCCACACCACACAAAAAAAGAGCTTGTGTTAGTCGAAGAAGTAGTTTACGAAAGGGCGAAGAACAAACAGTTCGCACTATGGTACATGATTTTCACATTATTGAAAAAAGAACGCCCACCTTGAAGGCACTTTGGAACAAAATTCAAGAATCTGGTGTTAGTTTCGAAGGAGGGTATATTTCTCTAAGAACGTTGCTTCTAAAGTTGGGTTTTAGGTGAGAATTAATAAATAAAAATTTAATTTAACCCACCTTTATTCTTATATTTACACTTAATAATGTTTGATGTATAATATATAAAATTTGCAGATGGAGGAGGAGTGAAGACAAGAGAAAAATTTTAATAGAGAATTATGACATTCGTTTGAAACGGATAGAGTATATGCGAAAGTTAATGACATACAGACAGAATGGTCAACCGATCATACGAGAGTGATGGAAATGTCAGTTGGGTCGACTGTTTGGATAGCGACTGACAGTTGTTAAACTAATTTAAGCTTTTGTTTTGTATTACAAAATTTGTATTCCTTTTTGACATATTTTATATGAATGTATTGAACTTTATATTATCTGTCTCATTTTGTAATACGTAACTAACAGGGAAAGTTAATTTTTATGTTGTATATTGACGATACATTTATAATATTATCATAGTATTGGTTCACATGGATACGCGAAAGTCTGTTTACACCGCAACAGTCACCAAAGTAACCAGATCTAGTTTCGTATTACAAATTGAGACGGATTATAGCAGTATAAACTAAATAAATAAATGATAATAAGCTGTTCACTTTTGTAAGAACAAACTAAATCTGGTTATTTTGGTTACTTTTATAGTGTGTTACTGACTTTAAATGTCAATTGAAAATATTCCTTACGCTGTAAAACCGACTTTAGGTTGATAAGGTTATGATCATTATAATTAAGATATCATTTTTCATTATGACATATGTCAAATGGATCGACATTTTATAATACCAACATGACTTACAGAAGTGGAAACAAAATTATCAGAACGAGTTGTAGAAAATGTTGATCTAAATCATAGTGCAATAAGTATGCAAGGTAATGTCTATTTATCAGACAAATTTAATTTTCCTGATCCATTAATTAATTAATTAATTTATATAATAAATGTATTTAATCCTATGAATGGTATTTTTTCCTCTTCTTTGTCCTATATTTATTACAAAAAAATTAAAATAAACAAATAAAAATGGTAAGTATTAATGAAAACAAAGCCCTCAAAGAAAATACTTTTCCAGATGTATGGAAAATAGCTATCATTGTGCCCATCTTTAAATCTGGTGACAAAAGATGTCAAGACTTTAAATGGCAATTAAAAATATTCCTTACGCTGTAAAACCGACTTTAGGTTGATAAGGTTATAATCATTATAATTAAGATATCATTTTTCATTATGACATATGTCAAATGGATCGACATTTTATAATACCAACATGACTTACAGCTACAAGGTGCAAACTTTTGAAAACAACATTCCCTCTTAGTTTGTTCTTACAAAAGTGAACAGTTTATATTATTATAATAAATTATTGTTTTGTAAATTTAATAATAAAATTAATTTTACTGCAATATATATTTTTTCCCCGTCTGGTCGGCCTATTTATTTTTCTATTCATAATTAATTTGCCTTCTGTCATTTATGACTGACATATTTATATTACACAGCATTTTATTTATATTTTAATATGTAGCTTTTAAATCGTTCCTTAACTAATTCAATAAAAAATATTATTTAATTGTCCCATTTTGTTTAAAAATATGTTATTTGTCTCCGCCACTGGCGTTATCTTGTTTGCGCAATTTTGTAACGGTCGTGGATCCTTCTCTATTTGAATCGACTCTACCTGTTTCGTCAGGACAAATGAACACATTTAGCGCATGCGTTGTAGAAAATAGTTAAAATGCACTTTTACCTGGAAGAGGTTATGTAGTTGATATCATAATTATAAATATTTAGATACACGTGCAGTTTAGGGTCCTACAATACTGAATGTAACGCAATTTTTCACTAATTTAACTTGCCCAAATATTCCATTTTCTTAATTTTTTCAGATATAAATTGGTTAGATTGGACTAGATTAATAGGTTTAGCCAAAAATTGCATAATATTGGCATATATATATATATATATATATATATATATATATATATATATATATATATATATATATAAGTAATCTAATTTGAAAAATAATAATACGTGTGGGTATTAGTAGGCTCCCAAACATGCAGTTTATTAATATTTAATACTTACTTATGAAGAGAAACAGATTTCTTTTTTGGACAACATAATACACAATTTGCTGGCATTTTCGTTATAAATACGAACTCTATTCACAATTTAATACAGACACAACTTAGTTCGGATAATATTTGGAACAGAAAGAATGACGCCACGCCAAATGTCCACATGCTTTACTCCTTCTCTTAGCTCCCGCCACGTAACTGTAATTTTTTCGACCAATAGCAAGGTGGTAGTTTAGACATGCGCAAATAATTCACCGGTATTAAAGGGAGACGGCAATACATAGCTCCATCCTCCTATCATGGACCGACTAGCCAGCGTTCATGCGCCATATACTTGTTTATATATATATATGGAAATTACTGTATTATATTGTGGTTCTAATGTGAAAAGGGTACGAGTCACATTAAACAGCTGAGCAGTATAGCATATAGCGCAAGCGCAAAGTCACAGAGCCAGTGAACATCAAAAGTTCCGAAACGTGGCAATAGTGATACTGGATTTCAAGTCCTATTACGCGGGAATTTTTTGAGCAGAATTTGAGTGGGAAAAAGGAAGTTCATATGAGCAGCCAATATAAAAGAGATAGAGCCGAGATAACGAGTCCACAGTCAGAAGAGGAAATATTTAAAAGAAGCAGATTAGTTCCTCGGATACCGGAAAAAAATAAAATAGACTCAAATACGGGAAAATAGGAGAAAATAGAACGGATGTTTGAAGAATTGACAGGAATGATAAAGAAAAATACGGAAGAGAACGGAAATCTGAAAGAAATGTTAGCAAAACATATAAAAGGGAATGAAAAGAGGAAGAATGAGGAAGAGTGGCAAAAAGAGAAAGGAGTATTGATCACTAGGATCGAAAAACTAGAACAAGAGGCAGAAGCACAGGAAAAGGAAATGAGAAAAAATAACATAATAATTTCTAGTTTTAAAGTAAAACAAGATAAAAAAAAGAGGTTGAAGATTTGTTCAGTAATATTATACGGGGAGAGACTCATGTCCAAACAGTCAAACAAATAAATGGAAAAAAAGCAGTAGTAGGATACAAAAAATTATGGATTGAAAATGAGATGTATAGATGGAGCGAAGGAGAAAACAAAATCGTTAAAATAGTAGATCCAAAAAAACGGGTAACGGAGGCAGTGGCGTAGCAAGACGTTTGTGGGCCGGTGTGCCACTGGGATTAAGGGGCACCTCTTTACTCTTTGTATTATTTAAAATTTTAATGTAACTTTTGGCTCATTTTAAGTTCTAAATGTCATGCCAATTTTTTTAAATTTATGTCTGTGCCTTATTCGAAAAAATTTTTCAAATAAAAGTTGTTTTATTTTTATGATAATCAAAATTAATTAAAATGATTTTTTGTTAAAATGCAATCTGTATTTTCAAAATTAATAAATTAAAGTGAAATGCCTAAAGAAACAACTTGCCAGGAAATATATATGTATGTACCTAATAATTATAATTTCTGTTTTCCATGATCTAATTGTCTTTTCTCTAGATTTAGAAATAGGAGGTCGCAAATAGACACATTGAATGTTGGCTTAACTATACAATACACAACACAAGTCTGAACAAGTCTGAATTGTCCGTAGACAACGGTCTTTTACTTGATTTCATTTATTTCAACTCTTATCTTGATTACGAACGGTTCCTATTGACATACATACATACAAGGTGTCTCAAAAAAAAATTTATATTTAGTGGATCGATTAAAAAAAAAGTAAGCCGTATATAGAAAAAATGTTTATTAATTATTAAAATACACTTTTTGGGGATTTATTTCTTAAAAATAATATCGTCTAAATGTAGACCCTCGCGTTCTCGGCACTCATTTAATCGAACAGTAAAATTACTTATGACGTCTCGGCAGGTGGACTCAGGGATGGCTGCCATTTCGTGACGGATATTTTCTTTCATATGCGCCAGTGAAGTCGGTTTATTGGCGTAAACTTTAGATTTAAGATAACCCCATAGGAAAAAGTCCATAGGGGTTAAATCTGGACTGCGTGGAGGCCAATTTATGTCACCTCTCCGGGAGATCAATTTGCCTGAGAAAATTTCACGAACACGTGGCAGAGACATATTGGACGTGTGTGAAGTTGCTCCGTCCTGTTGGAACCATGTTCTTTGGTTATAGCCAGGAAAGTTTTGCAGTTCAGGTACCAAGAAGTTGTCTAACATCTCCACATAACGCTCTGAATTCACTGTAACTGCACGCCCCCTTTCGTCTTCAAAAAAGTAAGGGCCGATAATTCCTCGCGCCGACATCGCAGCCCATACGGTCACTTTAGGCGAATGTAGGGGTTTCTGATGTTTGCGTTTCGGATTCATTGCACTCCAGTAGCGGCAGTTCTGCTTATTTATGTGGCCATTGAGATGAAAATGAGCTTCATCCGAAAACAAAATGTTGGTAAACGTTGAAAATCGCTCAATCACCTGATTTACGAAATTAAGCCTCTGACTGGCATCTTGGGGCTTTAATTCTTGCACCAATTGAATTTTGTAGGGGTGCAGCTTTAGGTCTTTGTGCATAATGCGATGTAATGATGATCTATGCACATTTAAAGCACATACGCGCTTCCGAATTGAAAGGTTCGGGTCGTCACGAACAAACTGATTAACATTCTCCACGTTTTCTACCGTTCTTGATGACCTAGGTCGCCCGGATTTTGATTTATCCAGCGTTGTACCAGTCTCTTCAAACTTTTTAACCCAATGTCGAATGAGAGGAATGCTTGGCGCATCATTTAAGTGGCGAAAACCTCTAATACTGCAGAATTTTCTACGCGCTACAGTCGCCGAATCACCGTTTTTGTAAAACTCTCGCACGCATAACGCGCGGTCTGCTCCCGAGAAACGCTCCATAGCGATTGAATTCCCAAGAGCCAGGCTACCGATTGACATAACCCCCGCGGCCCTCGGATACGTTGCGTTCACGCAGTAAGCTAAATAAATATAAAATTTCTTTTGAGACACCTTGTATTATCAATTTGTATAATTTGTATTGCTAATATTTAGTTAAAAGTTTACTTGAAGCTTGAGTGCAACTGATAATAAATGAGAATAAAACAAGTATATGCAATGGACAGAAAGCGAAATAGGTAAGAATTTGGAAATAACAATGACAGGAAAAAAATATACGTTTGAGGAAGTGGATCATTTTGTATACCTAGGAGTGGAATTCTATAGAAAACCGGACAGCTTGATGGAAATACAAAGAAGGATTATGTCAGCAAATCGTAGCCTATTTGGGTTGAGAAAATTTTTGTATAACAAAAATTTATCCAAAAGATTAAAAATTAGAGTCTATAAAACAATAATAAGACCGATAGTTGTATACGGAAGCGAGATATGGACGCTGAATACAAAGGAACTAACAAGGATAAAAGTGTGGGAAAGGAAGGTCCTAAGAAAAATATTCGGAGGAAAAATGACTCAAAACGGATGGGAAAGACGAACAAATAGAGAATTACAAGAGTTATACAAAGAGTCGAACATAGTAGGAGTAGTGAAAAGTAACAGACTTAGATGGATGGGGCACATAATGCGAATGGACAGTAATATAACACCAAGGAAGATATTAGAAAGTACCATAGGAGGCAAAATGAGACAAGGTAGGCCAAGGACGAGATGGAAGGTAGAAGTTTTAAAGGACATAAATGAATGCAACATCAGCAACTGGAAGGAGAAAACGAAGGATAAAAAAGGATGGAGGATAATTGTAAACCAAGCCATGGATCCAACTGGGCCTGCAGAGCTAAATTATATAAAAGTTTAAAAAGATATTTTTTTATGTTTAATACATGTCTAATATAGTATATACTTATAAGGATAAATATGCCGAAATATCAGAGCGGGGTGGCGAAAAGAAAGAAAAAAGAAGGAGCGAAAGATGTATTTAATCATATGAATGTATTTAATCCTATGAATGGTATTTTTTTCCTCTTCTTTGCCCTTTATTTATTACAAAAAAATTAAAATAAACAAATAAAAATGGTAAGTTAATACTTACCATTTGCATTAATATGAAAATAAGGCCCCTCGAGCTCATGGGCCCGTGTGCATCGCACTCCTTGCACATTTGGTTGCTACGCCCCTGATAAGAACTAAGTTATTACTCATAAACACCAGCATTTAGTAGTTACTATGATAGGAACTTTAAAAAGAAGAAGCGAAAGAGGGAATAAATAAATTACCTAAACTATATAGCTTTTTTAAACAATAGACGGCAGAATCGACTCCTCCAGTTCCTTCTACTAGCTTATTATTAAATTTGGAAGCAGAATCTGAACAAGTGCCAGAGGGTGACGAAGTGGAAACAAAATTATCAGAACGAGTTGTAGAAAATGTTGATCTAAATCATAGTGCAATAAGTATGCAAGGTAATGTCTATTTATCAGACAAATTTAATCCTATGAATGGTATTTTTTCCTCTTCTTTGTCCTTTATTTATTACAAAAAAATTAAAATAAACAAATAAAAATGGTAAGTATTAATGAAAACAAAGCCCTCAAAGAAAATACTTTTCCAGATGTATGGAAAATAGCTATCATTGTGCCCATCTTTAAATCTGGTAAACAAAAGTTTGATATAAAATTACCGCCCCATCTCCAAATTGTGTATTTTTGGGAAAATTTTAGAATCTTTAATTTACAATTTTATATGTGAACCAGTAAAGCATCATCTTATACCACAACAACATGGATTCTATCGCGGCAGGTCCGTTGAAATAAACCTAACAATATATACTGAATTTTTACCAAAAAATATGGATCAACAGAAGCAAATTGATGCAGTGTACACGGACTTCAGTAAAGCGTTTGATAAAATTAATCACAATATTTTAATTGACAAATTGCTAAAGTTAGGTATACACGGCGATCTTTTACAATGGATTATCTCTTACATCTCCAACAGAAGTCAAGCCGTACAAATAAATAGATATACTTCCTCATATATTAATATTACATCTGGAGTGCCTCAAGGATCTGACCTTGGGCCATTATTATTTACAATTTTTATAAACGATGTACTTTCAGTTATAAAACACTCCAATATACTCTTACTAGCTGAGTACCCGTGCTTCGCTACGGTTTATTGACGGTTTGCCATCATTGTGCAATTATTGTAAGTCATGATTCTTTATAGATCACATTGCTGACTCTCTCCTCAGGTGTAGATTCACCCCGTTAGAGGTTCATTTGTGTAAAATTTGTAGTATGTTCCTAAACATGTGCACGGGTAACTTTTAAGTTATAAAATGAATGTTATAACTTAATAAACACAGGAAATACGACGGGTTGTATAATTCACCCCGATTATAGATTTACCCCTTTAGGGGTTGATTAGGAAAGAATCCAGAAATAAAATTTTCGACATTTGTATGGTTAATCTTTATAAGCAAAAGCCAAGTCGATGTCTTATTGGTACTAAGAGATATTAAGGAATCCTTGATATCACATTTCAGCCCTTAGGGGTTGAATTTCGAAAAATACCGTCTTAGTGGGAACTTACGTCATACAGGGAATATACTTTACGAATTTCATGTATCTTGTCCAGAGGACGTTCTATCGAGTAAAAAATACCCATTTACCCCTTTAGGGGTGAAATTTTTAAAAACTGTCAAAACCATTTCGAGATATTTTAAAAAGACACCGATATGCCAAAAAAGGATTGTTATAACTCAATAAACACAGGAAATACGAAGGGTTGTATAATTCACCCCGACTGTAGACCCCTATAGGGGTTGATTCGGCCAACATCCTGAAATAAGTTTTTCGTATGGGTAATCTTTGTAAGCAAAATCCAAGACGATATCTTATTGGTCCTAAGAGGTATTGAGGAATCTTTGAAATCACATTTCACCCCTTTTCACTTTTTAGGGGTGGAATTTCGAAAAATCCCGTCTAAGTGGCTGCTTACGTCATGGAGGGAATATACTTCACGAATTTTATTTATCTATGTCCAAGAGATGTTCAATCGAATACAAAATTCCCATTTACCCCTTAAGGGTGAAATTTTAAAAACTGTCAATACCATTTCAATATATTTTGAAAACACCTATATGCCAAAAGGAATTTTATAACTCATCAAAGACAGGGAATATGATGGGTTGTATAATTAACCCTGTTCGGAAATTCACCACTTTAGGGGTGGGTTAGAACAAAATCCTGAAATAAGTTTTTCAACATTTATATGGGTAATCTTTGTAAGAAAAACCAAGACGATATCTTATTGGTCTGTAGAGATATTTAAGAATCCTTGAAATTATATTTCACCCTTTAGGAGTTGAATTTCGATAAATCCCTTCTTAGTGTATGCTTACCTCATGGAGGGAATATACTTTGCGAACATCATGTATCTATGTCCAAGGGATGTTCTATCAAATAAAAAATATCCTTTTACCTCTTTAGTGGTGAAATTTTGAAAAACTGTCAAAACCATCGAGATATTTTAAAAAGACATCTATATGCCAAATAGGAATTTAATAACTCCACAAACAAAGGAAATACGTCGGGTTCTATAATTCTCCCTGATTGTAGATTCACCCTTTTAGGGGATGAATAGGACAAAATCCTGAAATAAGTTTTTCAACATTTATATGGATAATATTTAGAAGCAAATATGAAGGCGATATATTATTGGACCTGTGAGATATTGAGGAATCCGGGAAAACACATTTTACCCCATTTCACCCCTTAGGGGTTGAATTTCCAAAAATCATTTCTTAGGGGGTTGTTAAGTCATAAAAAGGATATACTCCCCGAATTTTATGTTTCTCTGTCTAGACGACATTCTATCGAATATAAAATACCAAATTACCCGTTTAGGGGTGAAATTTAAAAAAAAAAGGTCAATACACTTAAATATTTTAAAAAGAAACCTATATGCCTAAAAGAAATGTTATAACACAACAAACACAGAAGATGCGAAGGGTTCAATAATTCACCCTGATTGTAGATTCACCCCTTTAGGGGTTGATTAGTACAAAATCCTGAAAAATAAGTTTTTCAACATTTATGTGGGTAGTCTTTGTAAGCAAAAGCAAGGCGATATATTCTTGACCTAAAAGATACTGAGGAATCCGTGAAAACACATTTCACCCCTTTTAACCCCTGAGAGGCCGAATTTCAAAAAATTATTTCTTAGGGGGTTCTTAAGTCATAAAAGGAATATACTCCCCGAATTTTATGTTTCTTTATCTAGACGAAATTCTATCGAATAAAAAATACCAATTTACCCCTTTAGGGGTGCAATTTAAAAAAACGGTTAAAACACTTTCTAAATATTTTAAAAATACACCTATATGCCAAAAAGGAATGTTATAACACAATAAACACAGAAGATGCGAAGGTTTCTATAATTCACCCTGATTGTAGATTCACCCCTTTAGGGGTTGATTAGGACAAAATCCTGAAATAAGTTTTTTAATATTTACATGTGTAATCTTTTTAAGCAAAAACCAAGTCGATATCTTATTGGACCTAAGAGATATTAAGGAAACCGTGAAGCCATATTTTACCCCTTTTAACCCCCTTTTCACCCACTTAGAGGATGAGTTTCGAAAAATCCGTTCTTAGTGGGTGCTTACGTCATGGAGGGAATATACTCGCCGAATTTCATGATTGTAGATTCAGTGGTTTGGGCTGGGCGTTGATTATGAGTAGGTAGCTTAGTTACGATTTTATATATATAGATTTGCCGACGATATAAAGTTCTATAAGAAAAATGAGAGTTTATCCGATTCTCAATTGTTACAAGAAGATCTTAATAACTTTCAAACTTTTTGTGATATAAATAAATTATATTTAAATTATGATAAATGCCAGATTATAACCTTTACTAGAAATAGAACTAGAATAACATATAATTATAACCTAAACGACAAAATTCTCCAAACATCCAACTGTGTGAGAGATCTTGGGGTACTTCTAGATTCAAAATTCTTATTTGACCGTCATATTGACTTCATCTGTTGTAAGGCCTTGAAAATGTTGGGATTATTAATCCGTTCAACTAAAAAATTTCAGTCTATTGCTGTCTTTAAGTCACTGTGTTTTTCCTTTGTATTTAGTAATTTAAACTTTGCATCTGTTGTATGGAATCCTAATTATTTTCAGTACATCAGTCAATTGGAAAGAATTAAAAAAAAAGCTCTTAAATATTTTTGCTATAAATCCTGTACAGAATATGTAAACTATGATGCGGCATGTATTTCCTTTAACATGTTACATTTGAGCGATCGTCGCTCGCTTACAGACATGCTGACCCTATATAAAGTTGTAACAAATAATATTTCTTCTAATGAATTATTATCATTAATAACATTTCGAATTCCGAGATGCAATACCCTTGGTACGGTACTTTTTCATCAACCCTTGTCAAACACCAAATCATTCGATAATTCAGTAATATATAGACTTTGCACCTCTTACAATAACAACTTAATTCAATTTAAACGCTTTTGTATTAACAAATTAAAGCACATACGTTCTGGCTGGTATTTTATATCTTTTCCATTTTATCCGTTCTATACTTCAATATTCATTTCATTATTCAGTTGTATATTTATACATTAATATGTTATAATTTGTTATCAACTTTTATGTAAATTTGTAAAAAAAATTGGTAGCGAACACTTCACTGGGTTTGTCCTGTTTGTGTTCCAAACAATGTAAAATAAAATAATAAAATAAATTGGTATTTTGGCTCGTGGGCCCTTCGCGCTCATGGGCCCGTGTGCATCGCACTCCTTGCATCCCCGGTTGCTACGCCCCTGAACGGAGGTGAAGCAGACAAAGTGGAAACCAGAAAAGACGAATGTAGCTATGGAAACGGACAAGAATACGGTTAGTGAAATAATTAGTAGTAGAAAAGGGCTTGCTAAACAAAATGGGAAAATTTAAAAAAATAGTATTGTAAGAAATATAGTAACTTTAGGAACATGGAATCTAAGAGGAATTAAAGACAAAGAAAATGAAATAGGGGAGGAAATTTAAAAATTAAATTTAGATTATATTGGGTTTACGGAAACAAAAAAGAAAGGAAGCAGATTAAGAGAACTGGTAAATGGTTATTGGATGTACTGGTCAGGGATGGATTTGAAAGAAAATGTGCAGGCGAGAGTGGCAATTGGAATAAAAAGAGAAAATATGGGAAACATAAGAAAAGTGAATTTAATAAATGAAAGAATGTTAACATTAGAAGTGAAACTAGTTGAAGATTATATCACACTGATGGTAGTTTACGCGCCGAACGAAGATGCAAAGAAGGAAGAAAAAGATAAATTTTATGAGACGTGGCAAAAAGAGATAGACAGAATTGACTCTAAGTTAATTATAATGGGAGACTTGAATGGAAGGGTTGGCATGGAGAATTCAGGATTTGAATGGTGCTTAGGCAAACAGGGAGAGAAAGAGAGAAATAACAATGGGCAGAAAATAATTTATTTAAGTATAGAAAATGAATTAGTTATTGCAAACTCCCATTTCATGCACAAGGAAATCCATAAAATAACAAGAGAAGTGAAGAGCAAAAATGAGAAATCTATAATAGACTACTTTCTGGTAGGTAGAGAATTTCGTCCTTTGATTAAAGATGTTAAAGTCAAAAGAGGCCCAGAAGTAGGAAGCGACCATTTTCTGCTGAAGATGGACCTGATTGTAAAAACTAAAAAAAAAGAACAAAAGAGGAAGACAATAATAAACAAGAAGAAAAAATGTTTTAAGTTAAGGCTTTCAGAGCATAGGGAAAAATATCAAGAAGCACTTAAATGGAAAATGGAGAACACGGCAAACTACCCTTTATTGGAAGAAGAATGGATAACTTTTAAAAATAATCTTCTAAATGCAGCAAAATCAAGTTGTGGTGAATGCACAATAAGTAATAAGAAGGGAAAGAAAACAGCATGGTGGTCGGAAAAGGTAAAAAAGGCAGTACAAGAAAAGAAGAAAAGATGGAAAATATACTTAACATCCAGGAAGAGTGAAGATTACGAAATGTACAAGAAGGAAAGAATTAATGTTAAAAATATAGTAAAGGAGGAAAAAGACAGAACATGGAAAAAATTTGGAGAAAACATGGAAAGGAATTATAGAGAAAATCAAAAAATGTTCTATGGAGCTACTAGAAATATGAGAAAGAAGAAAGCACCAATTTCAATATACATAAAAGATAAACAGGGAAATTTGCTACAGAAAGAAGAACATATTATGAAGAGGTGGAGAATTTATTTTGAGGAGTTATTAGAAGAAAATGAAGGACAGCTAAGAAAAGAAAACATAAGACAGGAGGAAAAAATAGTAGAAATAACATCAGAAGAACTGGAAAAAGCCATTACCAAATTATAAATTGGGAGTTTCAGCTGTGGATTAGAACACAGTTTTGATATTTTTAAACTCATTGTTTACTGTTATGTAACTGACAAGAAATTTTGATCGCACGGTATATATATGTGTATATAATAATAATAATAATAATATTTATTCATGTTAATTAAATGTTTTACATTTTTACACATGTCAAAATATGTGGCATAATAAATTTACATATATAAATACATTAATAAATCAAATACTTAAAGTTACAGTAGCATCAGGTCACTTAAATTACTCCCCAGATATTCACCAAAGTTGTAGAATGCCTTACCAAGGAGAAAGTTTTTAACTATATTTTTAAATGTTTTCAGCGGAAGTTCATGAATCTCTCTTGGTAAAACATTGTAAAACTTTACTGAGTAGTGGTTTATGCAATTTCTAGATTTGGACAGTCTTAAAAAATTTGGACGAATAGCCTCTCTATTTCGAGTGATATGCGAATGGATTTGCTTCTGAAGTGAATGATTTTCCCTATTGCTGTGTATGTGAAGTAGACCCTATAGAATATACAGACAAGGGAATGTGAGAATTTTGAGTTCTACAAACGCCTTTCTACAATCTTCAAGGAAACCAATTCCTCCAATTATCCGTACAACTCGGCGCTGTAATCCGAAAATTCTTGATGCATGTGAAGAACTGCCCCAAATTAATAGTGCATAAGAAATTTGTGACTGAAAAAACGCGAAATATGCTATTTTCAAAATAGGTTGGGATACACTGTTTTTTAATTGTCGAATGCAGTACACAGATCTACATAATTTGGCTGCTAGCATATCTACATGACTTTCCCAAGTAAATCTTTTATCGATGTTTACACCTAGAAATTTTACATTTAATGGGTTGTCATATTCGTGTTTCCTTAAAGCTAGGAGCATATGCTGAGTTTTAGATTCATTAAAACTAAGGCGATTTGCTCGAAACCAGGTTTGACATAGTTCTATGGAATTTTTGTTATTAATAAAAAGTCTTCTAAACATGGTGATGATGTTAAAATGGTAGTGTCGTCAGCAAATAAAATTGGTCTTGCTATAGTCATAGACGAAGGTAAGTCATTAGTATAAATTAAAAACAAAATAGGTCCTAGAATGGAGCCCTGTGGCACACCATGCTTCATGATTTTCATATCGGAGTTTTCTCCACGAATACGCACAAATTGTGTTCTATTTGAGAGATATGATTTAATTAGTTTACAACTACTTTCATTAAATAAATAAAAAACTAATTTCTGCAGTAAAATCTCATGTGATACGCAGTCGAAAGCCTTAGTTAAGTCAAAAAAGGTAGCCATACAGTAAGTACTATTCTCGAAACAATTAGTGACATAATCAACAAGATTCAACAGCGCTTCGCATGAAGATTTGCCTGCTCTAAATCCATACTGTTTATCATGAATAATGTTGTTATTTTCCAAATAGTTTACCATTTGATTTTTTAATAATTTTTCAAATATTTTTGCAAATATTGCAAGGATAGAAATTGGCCGATAGTTATTTAGGTCTTGTTTACTCCCAGTCCCAGGTCCCAGTTAATATTTAGTACAATATTATGAAAAGTGTTTTTTCCTTCTAAGGTTATGGGACGTATTACTTTATTATTACTATTATATAAGAAATATAACTTCAATCGTTGAATCAGTTTTAAAAAAACAATTTATTTAGAGAACAATACAATTTAACTGATATTTCATGTAAACTTAACTAGTGACTGACAACTGACATGTATCTAACTAAGAGAATAACTGACTAACTGAGTTCAATGATATTACATATTTTATACTGTGTAAAAGTGTTTATCTGTTAGTGTATCTTGTATTACATTTGAGTGTTGTGTTTCTGTGTGTGAATGTATTTTGTGTAGTGTCAGCTGGAATTGGTCATGTAATTCCCCCCCCCCCTAGAATGAGGCTACCTCCGGAAGTCTCGGTGTTTTGTTGGACTTCCTTCCTGCATTTCTTCTTCGGAGATTTTGGGTTGTCTGGATCTTCTGCTTCTAACGAACAGGAACCCGGCGATGATTGCTGCAACAATGTAAATGAGGATTGTCCACAAACTTGGTTGAATTTGGACCTTTGGCTGGAGTGCATCTGAATGGATTCTCTTGATGTTCATATTTTGGATTTCTTCTAATTTCAGGTTTTTTAAAACGACTGTGGAATTCGTCAGCTTCGATTCTTTAATTTTGAATTGGATGCCATTGATGATTAGTGGCGTTCCATAAATTCTTGCGTTGTCATTTATCTCCTCGTTATTGATTGTTAATTTGCAGTTATTATTTTTGATAAGGAAGATGCCATTCAAATTTTGAGTCTCGGTTTGGCCTTCACATTCTAAAATTATTTTTTCTTTCTTCGGAAATACTCCTAGGTATTGATTGATTTCGAAAATGAAGTCCAATTGGTTGTCTTCGATATTCAATCTTGTATATTGGCAGTGTTCGGGGTTACTATGGAGCAGGATCTCTTTTTCACAGCTGGCGTTGTATCTGCTTTTGAGGTGATTTGGACATTGGAACATTACGCTCTTCATGCAAATATCTCTTAAAGGTGTAATTTTGTTTTCAAACTTAAGTAAATATTTAGTATTTGGAACGATCGTAATATGTTCTGACTTGTGTGTAGTAGAAATTTATTTTAGGTAATAAAGGTCATAATTCTCCTTAAAATTTATTGGGATGGATAGAAAATAAATAATTTGTTCTGATTCTAATTTACAATTAATTTTTATAACAGATTCGAAGTTTAAAATGTTTTCATAATTTAATTCAAAAGGTAATTGGTCTTTGTAAAATTTGGAAATTTTTTGTAATTCGTGAAATAAATCGGTTGTTCTTATAATACTCGGATGCAGAGTTTGTAACTTACAAAATGTGATCGAGTTTTCGACATCCTGCAAAACATTCAGGAAAATATCTTTTGTAAACAGTATATCTTGTTGTTGGATATTATTTTGAATTATATTGTAAAGTTGAATAATTTTTGATCTGAGAAGTAAAGCATTATGTTCAACGTCTTTAATAGTTGAATTAAAATTTTGAATAACTTTCTCGTTAACAGTGTACTGCATTTCAAGCTGATCGTGCAGGCTTCGCATGTTACCTTGCATACGGTTTATTATCTTATCATATGTTTTACCGTCTTCAGCATCTAAATTTCCGATTATTGATTTTATAATTGATCCAAGTCCATTTATTATTCCTCGCTTAGTCCTTTTACTAGATTGGGCGTTTATATTATTATATTTTTCGTTTAAAGAGTGTTGTAAAAACTTTATTATTGTATCATAGTTGTCAAGTTCTCCGTTTAATTTTGTATTGTTTAATCCGATTTTAAGTTTTTTATATTGAACAGAATGCTGTTTGCTTCTGTGGAGATGCCGCTGTATTGTTCAGTTTGTTCGTTTGTGAGAGCAGCTGAGGATGGCGTTGGCATCACCTTGGAGGCGGCGATACACTGAAGGTGACTGGGCCTGGAGGTGGTGCTACCTGGACTGGACGTGACGGCTGGGCGTACGTCGGCAGCACCTAGGCTGCGGCTGGCCTGTAGAATGAGGTACCTGAGAAGCGATGGAGCCTGAGCTCAAAGTACCTGGGTGGCGGCGGGACCGTGCAGTTGGCGACGTCCTCGGTAGCCACGTAGTGGGTGATTGGTATCCGCGTGGTGGATACCTGGTGCGGCGGTGAGCCCTGTAGTTGCTGACACATGGGTGGCGGAACGTCCTGGTGGCCGAACGGCTGGTGTCGGTTATAAGCACAACGTGCTTAAGTTGTAGTTGGGATACAGCGTACCCTGTAGATGGAATTGCACACAACCGGTACGGCAGAGTCACTGGACCCTAAGGCTAGGCTCAAGGATGTCTAGAGCAGTTGTGGGGTAAAAACACGGTTTGGTTGATACTAATTTTATTTGTCAAAAATCACAATATATATATACAAAACTATTCATGTAAATATTATTAAATTATAAAATACAATTAATCGTAACATATGACGTCAACGTTAATTAGAACATCATTGACGACACTTTAGAATGTTTCATTTTTGTAATGTAAGAAAAATTTGAATTAAATGTTATGTTTAATTTTTTGGGAAATTAAACATATATTGTGCGTTGAAATAAGCATTTTCTATGATTAATGGTTTTAAATTATAAGAATGCACGAATGTGTTGAGTTTTTTGTAATTTGGCTGGGCCAAGATTTATTGGAAGAATCCCGATGTTATGGGTGATATCCAGGGCCGGCGCGAGGCATGTGCAGCATGTGCAGCCGCACATGGCCCCGTGGTCAACAGCAGGCCCCGCGGTTCAACAATAGGCCCCGCGCATTGAGATGAGGACCTTTTTTTTTGCTCCTCACTTGGATCTGAACAGCAGGCCCCGCGGCTCTTCTCGCACATAGCCTGGCAAATCCTAGCGCCGGCCCTGGTGACATGTTTTATTTCAGTGGCGAGGGTGCCGCTGATGAGCCTGGAAATTTTTTAAAATTATATGTTTGTTCCGGTGCGGTTTAATATTAGAAAGGTGAATTTTATTTGTTGTATTACCGTGTGTGGGTTATATTTTAGCGGTTTGAGGGAGGTTTAATGGTTTCAATTTTTTCTATTTTAAATTTACTTTTTGTTTTACTCTGTTTTTATTTACTTTTTACGTAAACATTAGCAGGTATTTCAGCAGGTAATTCTTTTCGATTTTCGTTGACTTGACCGATTTTTAATTCTTTATTTTTAGATAGTGTTTCATTAATTTTGTTATATAATATTTTAATTTTGTTTTTATGATTCTCGATATAATCGTTTATTAATTTTTGGTTTATTTCAATATTAAAAAGTGATTCTGTATTTAGATGTCCTGATATTATTTCTTGGGGTGTTAATTTAGTGGCTGAATGTATCGAATTATTATAAGCGAGTAGTGCGTAATTAATTTTTATTTCAATTGTATATTCTTTTTGATTATTATGTAACCTGATATGTTCAATTAAAGTGGAGTGGAATCTTTCTATTAAACCATTGGTTTCGGGGTGTTGGGAACTTATAAAATGGATTTCGATTTTGTGGGTTTGCAAGAGTTTTTAACAAGTGAATTTTTGAATTCTAGGCCGTTATCGGATACTATCTGTTCAGGTATTCCGTGATGTGTGAAGAATTTAACCAGATTATTAACAATTTCGATGCCTTGTGCGGAATTAAGTTTGTATGCCTGGGCGTATTTAAAAAAAGAATCAATAATAGTCAGGAATTTTACCTTTTCTAGGCTTATACTGTCTATGTGCAATATTTGGAAAGATTTGGTAGGAGTGGGCGTAATATTGAATTTTAATTTTAGAGGTGATCTTTCATATTTTGTTTTTTGACATATGTCACAATTATTTATGAAAGTCTGGATAGATCTCCTCTGATTGGGCCAATAATGTTTAATTTTGATTTTGGTTTCGGTTTCATCAAGTCCACGATGATTAGTTTTACTTTCGTGATAATTTCTAATTGTTTCTAAAATTTCGTCTTCTGTTTCAATGTCGATTAATTTTTCCGTACATTTTACAAAATTTAACTCAGAATTTTTAAAATATTTTTGAATAGTTCTACTAAATATTTCATACAATGGGTCATGTTCGAAATAAAAATGGTATTTTACTTAAGGGACTATTTATTGTTAATAAAATTAATTATGTCGTTTTGAAAATTATTTTTTAATATTTGGAGGAAAATTCTTTGCTTTTTGTCAAATAGTTTTGTGATTGATGGGATAGGTGGATCAAAGTTGATTTCGGATACTATCACTTGATTCATCCCGGAGTTTACTGGACTCTCAATAATAGGTATACCTACAGTTGGGTTTTCGTGATTTGAGTGTATCGTTTGATCATCAGAGTCATCGTCTATATTAATTATTTCTGATTCGCTATCGTCAATTTCAACAATTAGAGATTTTTCATCAGGTTCTTTGGAATTCTGGGGTTTTTCGAATGATTTATTGAATTATTTCATGAACTTAAATATACCTTGTTCTTGATCTATTGTCTCATTCATGTTAATTTGAACGCGAGAGAGGGCGTCGGCATTTTTGTTTAGTATTCCCTTTCTGTAAATAATTTTGTAACTATATTCCTTAAGTTTTAAACGCCATCTTAGTAATTTTGAATTTGGTTCTTTAAGCGAGAAAAACCATTCTAAAGGTATATGATCTGTTATTATGTTAAAAGTTGGGCCAAAAATATACGATCTTAACTGCATACACGATTGCCAAAAGTTCTTTTTCGATTGTGCTGTAATTTAACTCGGAAGAATTTAGTGTTCTGCTAGCGTAAGCAATAGGGAGATCTGAGCCAATTTTTCCTTGAGAGAGTATTGCACCTATAGCGTAGTTACTTGCGTCTGTGGTTATATTGAAAGGTTTAGAAAAATCCGGATATTGTAACAGCGGCTCATTAGTTAACAAATTTTTACAATTTTCAAAACATTTGATATATTCGGGGTCATTTATATCAATACAGTAATCCTTTTTCAGACATTTTGTGAGTGGTTTAGTAATTTTTGCAAAATTCTGAATGAATTTGCGATAAAATCCAAGGAGTCCATGGAATCCTTTTAGTTGTTTGGTTGTTTTGGGAATCGGGAATTTCTGTATGGCAATGATCTTATCAGGATTGGGTTTTACCTCATTGCGAGTGACAATGTGCCCTAGGTACGCGATTTCCTTTTGTAAAAATTCTGATTTATCAAGCTGGATTTTGAAAATCGCCTGTCTCAAACTATCGAAAACTGATTTTAAATTTTGAATATGTTCCTGAATACTGGTGCTAAAAACAATAATGTCGTCTAGGTAGACGAAACATTTTTCGTTTAATAGTTCTCTAAGGATAAATTCCATAACTCGTTGGAAGGTTGCTGGGGCATTACATAATCCAAAAGGCATACAGAGGAACTCGTAATGTCCGTTTTCCGTATTGAAAGCTGTTTTTTTCTGTCATTTTCGTACATTTCGATTTGGTGGAAACCCGAAGCGACGTCCAAAGTCGTGAAATAGTGACATCTGCCTAGTTTGTCCAAAAGGTCGTTAATGTTTGGTAGTGGGTATCTGTCGCCTGTCATTTAATTTTCGGTAATCGACCACGATTCGCCATTTTTGTTGTCCCGATGCGTCTAATTTTTTGGGTACAATCCAGATCGGTGAAGACCATGGACTGTGCGATGGCCTAATGATATTTTGTTCTAACATTTTATTAATCTGTTTTTGAACTTCGGCCCGATGATATTCCGGATATTTATAAGATTTTGTGTAAATAGGGATTTTGTCTTTGGTTCTAATTTGGTGTTTTACCCTACTAGTGAAAGTTAAGGGTTCGTCATCTAATATCTTATGAAATAAATCAGAATATTCCTTAAGTAATTTGGTAATTTCGTATCCCTCTTGACAGTTCATGCGATCTGTCCTGATTTTTGAAATGTCGAATTTAATTTTATCTGTACTGAAAAAAATTAGATTGGGGTTGTTAGGTTGCTGGACGTAGTCTTGGAATTTTTCTGCGAAAATTGGATTGTCCAAATTAATGTTTATGTCGGACTCAGATGGGTTTATAATAGTGCAAGTAGCCTTGTGGTTTCGTACGTTCGTACACAGTGTGGTATTTCTAAATTTTTAATTTTTGTCTATGGAATTATAATTTCGCCATCTTTTATATTTTTAATATTTACTTTAACTACTTGTTCAGATTTTGCTTGAACATGGATATTATTCGTGGATGGAGCGAAGTTTAGGAAATCAAGTTTAAGGGAAGTTCTGGGGGTGACCAGCTCGTTGTTAACTAGATCAATTTTTGAGTTAAATAATTTTAAATTGTCTAAACCTAAAAGACAGTCAAATCGTTTATGAAAATTAAACAAGTGAAATTTTAATGGTAAACTTTTTGTTTTAAATATTTTAGTTGATGTTCCATGCGCCGAAGTTATCTGAAACGGGTCTTCAGTTATAGAATTTTTTCGCAATATCCTGGGTCTATGAAAGATTTAGTACTTCCGGTGTCAATAAGTACTTTCAAGTTATGTTGTGGGAATATAATGTAGAGTAATTCACTTTTTCTGTTGGTTAAATTAAATAAGTTTTACAATTCAAATTCGGGTCCGAGTCTGTTTCTTCTGAAAAACGTTTTGATCGGTTTCTACGTCATATTGAATATCTTGATTATATTCTAAATAATCATCTGGACGTTCTATATCGTAGTTATCTGCATTTGATTCTAAATTTTGTTCCTCAATATTAAATAGTTCCTCTGATACAAATTTGGGTTCATTCGGTCTAAAATTGTAATTTTGTTGAGCGAATGGTCTTTGAAAAGTATTTCTTGTAGCAATATTCATGGGTGTAGGTTTATAGGCTGTGTTTTGACGATTGGATTTTACTTGGTTGGGGATTTCTATTAGTGAAAGGGTTTTTTTTTTTTTTTTTTTTTTTTTTATCCAGGGGAAATCTTTTATAGACACCATATTCAGGTAGTGTCGGACTCTCCACAAAGTGGCCTACCGACTAAAAACCCTGCTTGCCTCAACCCTGCCACGGAACTGTCGTAGTTGACTATTCTTCATGGCAGGTTGGCTAGATCTTCTTGCCTTCTCTCTTGGGTCTTCCTGTACTTCCTCCTGTTCTTCCTGTGTTTTTCTTCCGGTATGTTCCCAACTGAGCACAAGGTCTGTCGAGTCCTCCCCGCCAAAACTCCTTTAGGTCCCGCTAACTTCAGGTGTCCAGCTGTAGGCGTCCGTCTCGTGTTTTCGGACTTTGATCTGTTTACCAGATTATCCGGTCCGAATACAAAGCGTACCCGTCAAGGACTCGCGTGGTTTTACGCACGGATCCTCGAGGCTTCGCTAGGTGACTCAATGGCGTACCCACACTCTCCGGATGCAGGTGTCTATAACCCGACCTTTGAGCTGCCGTGGCCTTCCGCAGGCAGCCCCGCCGGTGAAACGGCGGCTTGAAACTCCGACCTGTGTCTCAGCTCCTGTTTCTTCCTACTCTGCATCTGTCTGACCAGGATCATGTTCTTTCTTCTTGAGTCTGGACTCCCAGGTCTGAAGGGCCAGTTTCCGCTGCCATCTCCCCTCAAAAACGCCCGAGAAAGCATCGGGCTTAGGGCGTCTGTCTCGCGTTTCGGACCTCGACCTGTTTATAAGGTGAGCCGGTCCGAATACAAGGCGTCCCCGTCAGTAGCTCTCATGGTTTTAATCACGGGCCACTGAGGCCTCGCCAGGTGACTGGAGGTTCGCCCTAACTCTCCGGATGCGAGTGTTTGTGACCCGACCTTTAAGTTGCCGCAATGCCCAATCAGGCGGTCCGTCTGGAGAGTATGCCACGGGCTCGCCCTGCCCAGCTAGGTCGCTTCGACTCGACCCTGTCTCTCTCTTTCGTCCGCTTCCTTTACCTTCAAGATGTCAGTCATCATCCGCCTCACTGACTCCCAGTTCTCTCTGGACTTGGACATCACTTGCAAAATATTGTCCGGTGTCAGGAACTCGTCCACGGCGACTGTCGCTCTTGTCCTTTCTCCGTCCCATCTTCCGCATGCGAAAAGCGTATGTTCTGCAGTGTCTACGGCTCCGCAGTATACGCAGGTGTCCTCTTGCTCCTTCCCGATCCGTTTAGTGAACACTCTAAAAGATCCATGTGCTGTAAGTGCCTGCGTAACATAGTAGTCGATGACCCTATGCTTACAGGCCAGCCATTCCTGGATGTTCGGAATTATCCTTTTGGTCCACTGCCCCTTCTCGGTGTTGCGTTGCCACTCATCCTGCCATCTCTGGATCGAACGAGCTCTGGCCGCAACTCGAGCTTCCTTCCCGGCGCCTTCCTCGTATACCTCCGTTCTCTCCATCGCCTGGAGTCTTAACGGGAGTACACCGGTGACTACCTGTAGGGCCACGGTAGAAACGGTTCGATAGGCCGATGCCACCCCTAACAAGGCCCTGCGTTGGGACTTCTCCAGTATCCTGCTATACTTCTCATACTGAAGGATGGTACTCCATATCGGAGCTCCGTACAGGAGTGTGGAGTGCACTGTCCCCAATAGCACTCTCCTCTTGGCCCAGTTAGGGCCACCAACGTTTGGCATCAGTCTTCTTAGACTGCCAGCTATCTTCTCAGCCTTAGCTGCAGAGCTTTTAACATGCTCCGCGAAAGAACCGTTTGCACCGAATGTCACCCCCAGGTATTTAATATGGGGCTTTGGTAAGATACTTCTGCCCGCCAACTTGAAGCTTACTCCATCCCTCTTGCGCTTTCCTTTCAGTATCACGGCCTCCGTTTTTTCGGGGGCTAACTGAAGCTTGTGAGCGTCCATCCAAGTACTAATCCTCCAGAGGTTGACATTGACGCAATAAGTCAACTCTTCCTCATTCTTCGCCTTCGTGATCAATGCCAGGTCGTCGGCAAATCCGATACACTTCGAATCCCCCAGTAGTTGGACATTGAGCACTCCATTGTACAGGATGTTCCACAGTGTAGGTCCAAGGACTGAACCCTGTGGAACTCCTGCTGTTGCCCTGAGTACTCTGGCGTCCTTACTCTTTGATGTAAGAACGTGCCTATCGCAGAGGTAGTCCGCCAGAATAGCCTGCAGATAGTGCGGAATCTCCATTTTCCTGAGTTCTTCGAGAATCAGCGCCCAGCTTGCCGAGTTGAAGGCATTCCTTACATCCAAAGTGACCAGGACATGCCATTCAGCTCTGCTGCTTAATTAGTGAAAGGGTTATTTGTTTGTCTTTGGACAGTAGGTTGTCTACTTTGACTAGGAAATCGGTTGAATTGATTATTGAACATCGGTCTCGATTGATTTAATAATTGTTTAGGTTGGGAATTAAATGGGTTTTTAAACGGTGCTATATTATAGTTAGAATTTCGCGTTGATTTATTTTGTATATTATTTGAATTATAGGGTAGTTTAGATTTTATTTCTAACTGAAAATCGTTAGTGAGCATATTTAAAGCTTGGTTTAAGTCTGTAGGGCATGAGAGGGCCTATAGGGTTTCTCAAATCTCTTAATAATACTCTTACAGCGTATTGTCTAAGATACGTGGAAAGAACTGAAGATTGTTCATAATAATGTGTACTAACGTATGTTGTTTGAAGATTTAATAATTTTTGTATTTTATTAAAGAATTCGAACGGCGATTCGTTCGGTAATTGTTTGAGTTCAGTTAATTCTATTTGAAGGGTGTAACAACCCCTTTTATCTGAATAACAATTTATAAGGGCTGTTTTTAAATCTAACCATGTATTAATGGTACAACTAGAAATATTAGTTTCTGCTTCTACTTTTATTTTTGCGCGGATGCTCGCTTTGATTGTGTTGATCACCTTATCATCGCAAGCAAATTAGAGTCATGTGGAATCAGAGGAATCGCGAGGGATCTCATTACCTCCTATCTCTACAACCGTAGAGAGTGTGTGTCCTACAACAACGAAGTTTCTGATCTCAAAGTCCTGAAATACGGTGTTCCTCAGGGAAGCATCTTAGGACCGTTACTTTTTCTCATTTATAACAACCATCTTCCAAGTAATATATCACATGCCAACTGTGTACTTTTCGCGGACGATACTACTCTGATCTGCCGCAATGCCGATATCAACACCCTCCACACAGAAATTTCAACTGCACTTACTGAAGCGGAAGTATGGTTCAACTCTAACCAATTATGTTTAAATAAGAACAAAACTCAGAAAATTATATTCGGTACCAGACCCGAACGACTGCCCTTTTTCGTCAACAGTCCAGTGAAACTGTTGGGAGTATTTTTAGATCCACATTTAAACTGGAAGTTTTATATTGAATCCACTGTAAAAAAAATTAAACTCGGCCTTGTTTCTATTAAGACAAATTCTGTCAGTTATAACATCTTAAGAATTACATATTTTGCTTTTTTTTATTCCATCCTTCAATTTGCTATAATATTCTGGGGCAGCTCTCCCGATGTTTTACCTATTTTTAGACTAAAAAAAAAAAGCCATTCGAATTTTAGCTTCAGCCAAATACAGGGACCACTGTAAACCGCTTTTCTTTAAATTAAGGATTCTTACCTTACCAGCTGTATACACACTAGAATGTCTTCTCTATATAAAATCCAACATAAGGAGATTCTACTCTCACCAAGAACTTCATGATCATTTAACCCGACACAGGAACAATTTAGTTCTCCCTAAGTGCCGTTTACTTCGAACCCAATCGAACCATATTTATATGGGTCTTAAAATGTTTAATTCCCTGAAGGAAGAAGTACGTGGCCTACCCACTCTTCGTTTCAAGGGATTGTCGCCAGTCAGTCTGAGTACGTGACTGAGACAATATTTTTTTCCGTGACGTCACAGATCTCGCACGTGCGGCTTAAAGTTTATGACGGGTTTCTCCTCGCTTTGGAATTCGGACCAATGAGAGCGCAGGACTCGAGATAAGCCGTCACCGAACCCGGCCAATGAGAGATCCGCATTGGATAAGGGTCGAGCACCGGACTTCGAATAAAAACCCCGACAACGAGAGAAACTAGACAGTATTCAGCAAGCTATCAAGCAGTCTACACCTACAGTCAGAGCAGCAAGTGAGTTATAGAGAATTGTGTTTATGAAGAGAAAGAATTTATGCACTCGTGCATTACTATTATTATTGTTTTATATATTTCTTCGTTTGTTTCATTTACACTAACCTTTGCAAGTAACGCTGACGCCTTCAGCGATCGTTACCTGTTTGTTTATGCGTATACACAGCCCGCTGACCGCCTTCGGCGTGTCTGTGTCCCGTCCGCTGACGGTTTAGCGGACCTCGTCAATACGTATCTATGTTCTTTGCTTATCTCTACCTCTTTACTCTACTTCTACGTTTTACTCTACGCTTACATCTTCGTCCTACGTCCACGCCCGTCATCGCAGCGCTAAGCCACGTTTACGTCCGTAGCCGTCCTGCGTACCACTGTCTCGTTCGTACCCCGATTACGAACGCACGGCCGCTGCTACCTCCGATCGCCGATTTCGCCGCCGACGCCCGTCGTTGCCCGTTCTGTAGCGCCGCTACAGACCGCCACGACCCGGACACCATCGTCGAGGAGGAGGTCAAGCGTGTACACGGCAGTTCAGCCATCCACGCTGGCCCCCAAGAAGAGAGGCACCGAATCGCGCCGTCGCCACGCCGCCGCGTGGAACTATAGACGGAATCTACGCCCGTACGAGGCACCTAAGGCCTACGTAGACCTCAAGAAGGCCGTGAGGAAGGCTCTGTACGAAGCCGGCGACCCCAGGATCCGCTGCTTCCCATCGCCTACACCGTCACCGCTCAAGGTTACAGCCCGCCCGCTCGTGCAGCTGTCACCCTTGACGGTTAACACTCTAGACTCTGTGATCACCACCCCGAGCCCGTCGGGCACCACTCCGAACTCGGTGGTCACCCCTCTAGAGTCAGGCCGCTCTTCAACCATACGAAAAACTCCAACGATCTCCAGGAAGGATAGAAGATTGAGACGCCGCCTCTTCAGCCTCTTCGGTTCAGCTTCGCCGCCGTAAGCCCTGTGTCGAGCGACACTATCGTGCGACGAACGCCGAACGACATATAGACCCGTCTTCTTCCTTCTCTCTTCCTATCCCTATTATTGTACTTTTGCTATTCATTGTTATTATTCATTACTGTCTTTCGTTATTACATTTATCTTATTCACATTATCTACTTGTCATTATTATTTCCATTTACATTCTGTTAATAAATTATTACTTCCAAATTACCTGTATATCTTTATTTCAAACCCTGGGGAATCAAGTTTTACCTTTCAGGGCATCTAGAACGGACGTGCATAGTTCTGACTCACCGCAACGCTAGCCGAGGCCGATAGTAGTGGTTACTCCCCTAAAGCTCAACACCCCTGGTTGAGCCAATCCCGCAACAGGATTGATTAAAAATCATTTATTGGCTGTTCCTCCCTATACAATCAATGAGGCTATGTCAAATTTGTTTAACATAAGAGTTCCTTGAGACAATAAGAGATATATGTATATGTAAAGTTTAGGTATCACTGTATATTTTGTTGTTTATTTGATCACTGTATTTTTTACAAATCATTGTACTTTTATTTTGACCTGGTTTAACAATGTTTATGTTGTAATTACCATTGAATAAATTATTATTATTATTATTATAACAGATATTCATTCTGAAAGTCGCCTGCGTCCGTAGCATTATAAAATTTATTTTGTTGTGTCGTGTGGTAGGTCGAATTAACTTAACACCAGTTACTATCTAAACATGTATCTTTATTGAAGATCGGGAACGAACTAGTCTTACATAAATCAAATAAAAAATATATTACATTGTATTAACTAAAATATCACACCTGCGCATGCATACATAAGCATGTAGCTTTAGCCAATATATTACATCATCCTCCCCTACGAGAAATAATGTACCAAAATATATACATATAACAATTTTCCATTTTTAATTTAATAAAATTAATTATATAAACATAAATATAATTTATGTACCTTTATCACTTATTTCTATTTCTTAAATTATACCTTTTTGGCGAATTGATATGTAATGTGTCTGAGCTGATTTCAACATTTTCAGCATTTACCATTTCGCCATCTTCATCATTGTTTACGTTACTGACTATTTCCAATCTTTGTTCATTGGTTTGGTCATGTACATCAATCTTTACATTATCTGATTGTATGTCGCGAGCCAGAGACGAACGAGGGGTGAAACTGTCACTATTTATATTATTTTTATTATCTAAATTTTCCAATTTTATTATTTGATTTAAGTGCCTTTTCCACTCCTCCCCGTCTACTGTCTTTACAATATACCTGCGTACTCCCAAAATTTTTATTATTTCAGCTTTTATCCAATTAGATTTTACTTGTCTGTAATTTTTAACTAAAACAATGTCGCCTACTTCAAAATTTTGTACTCTTTTGCCAACATAATTATTTTTCTGAGTATTTTGATTTTTTTCAACAACATTTTTGATATTTGGTCTCAATAAATCAAATTTACATTTTAAATTTCTATTCATTAACAATTTTGCGGGACTTTCGCCTGTTGTGCTATGAATTGTATTTCGGTGTTGTAATAAAAATCTACAAATAATTGTATTTAAATTTTCTTTATTTTTGTAACTACCCTTTTTTATACAATTTTTTAATAATTTCACTCCGTTTTCTGCAAGGCCGTTCGTCGCCGGATGAAATGGAGCACCCGTCTTATGGACTATTCCGTTTAGTAGACAGAATTTTTGGAATTCATCTGACGTAAAAGTTTTCGCGTTATCCGAAACAATTGTGTCAGTAGTGGAGCTACGTCATATTTGTGACACTTTGACCTTGAAAGTGCGACCAGCCGATTTTCACTGAAACTGATGTAAAAAGATGTGGTGTTTTGTCGAAATGAATTATCCGTGGAAAATAATTGTTTATTTTGGGGACAACGAATAATAATCCCGAAAAGTTTAAGAGAATATATTTTACAAGAACTACACTCGGGTCATTTTGGAGTCATAAAAATGAAATCCATGGCGCGGAGTTACTTCTGGTGGCCTTTGTTAGACAAAGACATTGAAAATATTACAAAAAATTGTGAATCTTGTAACGTTTATAGAGTAAATCCACCAAAAGCCGAATTAAGTAATTGGAAATGGCCCGAAAAACCATGGTCTCGCATACATATAGATTTTTTTTCAATATACGATAAAAATTATTTAATTATTGTAGACGCAATGTCTAAATGGATTGAATGTCTGGACATGTCAAATATCACAACTCATAATACAATAATGAAATTAAGAGAGATATTTGCCCGATTCGGTCTGCCAGACACAAGTAGTGGAGCTGCGTCATATTTGTGACACTTTGACCTTGAAAGTGCGACCCGCCGATTTTCACTGAAACTGATGTAAAAAGATGTGGTGTTTTGAGGCTTGACCTTTGGACTGTCAGCCGTGCCTTCTCGAAAGCCGTGTCGGAATCGTGCGGGATTAGTTATATTTATATGTGAGTTTTGGAGACTTGATCTGAACAGTTATATAAAAGCGATATGTATGTTTATGACTGAAACATTGTTAAAATGCAGTTTGTTAAATGTGGATCCCTGAAAGTCATAAATCTAAACGCTAATGAAGATATCCATACAGGTGAACGTCGTCATGGATATCTCTTACCTGAGAACATACGATGTATCATATGCGGTCCGTCAAACTGCGGTAAAACTAACGTCATGTTAACTTTGTTAACGCACCCGAAAGGTTTAAACTTTGAGAACATCTATTTGTATTCTAAATCGTTGTTTCAACCGAAATATCAATTGTTAGCTCGAGTATTGAGAAAAGTAAAGGGAATAGGATACTTTCCATATGAAGACAGTGAGGATATTGTTAAATTCAAAGAGGCGAAACGAAATTCAGTTTTCATATTCAACGATGTGTCCTGTGATAAACAAGACTGCATGCGAGAATATTTTAGCATGGGACGACATAAAAACATAGATACATTTTTTATTAATCAAATTTATATGCGCTGCTACAAACATCTTTTAAGGTACATTTATATTTATTTATTTATTTATGTATTTATTTATTTATTTATTTTTCTGTTAATGAAGGGACAACGCTAATTTTACATATACACGAAGAACATGTGGATACAGACATGTCTTTTGAGTGTTTTAAAGAATTTTGCGTTCACTGTTGGAAAGAGAAGTACGGTTTCGTAGTGATAGATAAAGATAGAAAGCATGGTCGTTATCGAAAAGGGTTCGATATATTCTTGAAGTGGAATGAAGTATAAAAGGTAGTAACATCACGTGAGATAGGATATTTCCTTTCAAATCATTGAAGAGGTCTCTCTGTCTGTCACAATGGAAGAGGAAAATTTAAAAAAAATTATTGCGTTAAGTAAATCGATAAGAGAAAAGTATCTCAACTTGAAACGTGGTCTAACTGAAACGGAACATTCACTGCGAGAAACTTTTAAACCTATCGTTACTCCGTTAGAGACTTTACTTCAACAGACCGTAAAATCGGGGAAAGTTGATTTTAAAGAGGAAGAAAATGAAATACAGAGTCCAGTAAAATTAAAAAAGAAAATTAAAAAGAGAAAACTAGAAGATATTACTCCAATAAAAGCAAAATATATTAAGAAGATTAAGACTGATGAAGGAACATATAATGTTGGGAAATTTGAACAAAGTTCTGATACACCTGATTCTAAACAAGAAGAAGAAGAAGAACAAGAACAACAAGAACAACGTGAATATGAATTGGTAGCTGAACCTGAAATGTCAGTAGAGGAGGCGATGACAGGTGAACTTATGAGTGATGAGGGGACTGAAAAATTACAGAGCATTTTAGAAACTTTCGGAAATATAGCTGGACCTTATGTGCTTTTACACGGTTTGAATGATAAATCCATTGATAAATCATCTAGAGGTATAAGATTTAGTGGTAATCGATGGTTAATTGGAAATTCAGTAATATCAATAGATAACAACGATTTATTCATAAAACCTAGTGATGGTGACGATGATGATGATGATGATGATAATTATGATGATGATAGAGGTGATTGGTATGAAGGTACACCGGGTCTTTACGAGTTACTTTTCATTAAAAATCCAGATTCTACTAAAGTGACACAAAGTGATATTATACAATACAATGAAATTCTTCAAAAGACGAATGCTGTTAAGCAACATTACAGTATTGATAAGAAAAAACAAGGTTCTAGAACTGAAAAGTATCGTAAATATGTAAAAGATTATCAGAAACCAACCACAGGTTTCAAAACAGGGTTCAGTTATAAAGATTATGTTGATGTGAAACCGGAATTTGTATATTGGGATGATGTTAATGAATTAGTTGAGAGACTTTATCTGTTGATCGCTTCACAAGAATCGGGACACACGGGGCATCAAAATGAGATTTTATCGATAATTGAAGAGTTACGAGAAGCTGGTGTAATTGAATAAATACACAGATTCAAGAACATAATGTGTTAGTTTCATTATGACTATTGATAAATTTGGACGGACTTCTAAAAGCAGGGGTATTAAATCAGGTGTTAAATTTAAAGTGACATTTAATGGAGACGTTGATTTTGAGGGTAGAGCATTAACAAATGTTGGTGATCCGAAGAATGATAATGACTGTGTAACAAAATCGTACGTTCTAGAGGTTCATGGATATCATAAAAGAAAACTCGAAGATCTAAATGAGAGAGTAGGAAAGATGAGTGTAAAACTTTCTAGAAAATTAGATGAGGAACAACGAGAAATCGAACAGAGTGTTCAAAAATATGTAAATAATATTGTTACGAATGAAGAATCTTATTTTCGTTCTGAACTCACAGCCACGAAAACGTATATAGATAATGAACTGAGAAAAATCAATCAAAAGTTAAAAGAAGATAAAGATCACTTGAATGAAAACATAGAGAAAATTTTGAAAAATGATCAAAAAGAATTACAAGATCGTCTTGTCAAAAAATTAGAAGATATGCTTACACCATATTTAGAAAAAGAAGCACGTAAAAGAGATGGTGGTGGTGGTAGTGGTGATTGAAAATAAATAGAGATGTAAATATATTATGTAACAGAGTGAGAGAGAGTAAGATGAGTAAAAGACAGATAGTAAATGAACTACACAAACCGGCTCGTAGAAACTACACTCGCAGACGTGTTGTAACCAAAGGTTTGAATGATTTATTTCAAGCTGATCTTGTCATAATGATACCGTACGCACCTCTGAATAAAGGTTATAAATATCTTCTAACCGTCATAGACGTCTTCTCGAAGTATGCCTGGGTGGAACCTGTAAAAAGTAAAACCAGCAAAGATGTAACGTCGGCGATGGAAAAGATTTTAAAGAGTGGACGTCATGCCGTACCTAAGAATCTTCAAACTGACGACGGAACAGAATTTTTTAATGTAAAATTTCAAAATTTAATGAAAAAATATAACATAAACCATTATTCGACTTTCAGTAATCTAAAAGCGTCAGTAGTTGAAAGATTTAACCGTACCCTGAAACAACGCATGTGGAATGAATTTAGTTATCGGGGGACGTACCGTTGGATTGACATTTTAACCGATCTCGTCAAGTCATACAACGAGAAGAAACATCGAACTATCGGAATGAGACCCGTAGATGTGAATGCGGCAAACGAAAAACAACTGTTGAATACGGTTTACAGTTATATTAAAACGGTAGGTCGTGCCAAGTACAGGGTCGGGGACCACGTACGCATAAGTAAAATGAAACACGTATTCACAAAAGGTTATACACCAAACTTTTCAACTGAGAATTTCACCATAAGCAAAGTGCAAGTGACAAACCCCGTGACATATAAACTTCAAGATTCATTAGGTCGTCCCATAGAAGGTGGTTTTTATGAACCCGAATTGCAGAAAACAAAACACCCAGATGTTTATCTTGTAGAAAAAGTGCTCAGAAGAAAAGGTAATAAAATTTATGTTAAATGGCTCGGTTTTGACAACACCTACAACACTTGGATAAATAAAGACGATATAGTATAATTTAATATTAATTAAATAATTTTAATTAAAACTGATAATAGATTGATAAATAAATATTTATTAACATTAAAATAACTTTTAATTTTATATCACCATATTCCTTACAATATTCTGCTGATAAATAAAATGCTGGTGGGGGAGTTGTATATAAAAGACGTGATGATCATATTTCTTGAATTAGTTGTGGGGTTTATGATGACAACTATGAAACAAGAAAGATTAAAAATGAAGAAGGAAGAAAACAGACTTAAGACGTTTGAAAGTTGGCCTTGTGATTATGTACATCCACGTGATTTAGCAAGATCCGGATTTTATTATTACAACGTGGAGGACACTGTTCGTTGCTGTTTCTGCAGAATTGAAATTGGTCGTTGGGAAGAAGGAGACAATCCTATAGAAGTGCATCGGTACTGGTCAGTAAATTGTCCATTTATTAATGGATTTGATGTGGGAAATATACCAATAAAATCAAGTACATCTACCGATTTTCAACAAGAATTAAACATAAACAGTGATGAAGTTACATTTACAGGGGGTTTGAGTACCGCTGGCGACAGTGAATTACGTAGTGTGTTAATGTGAATTTAAATAACGATTATTAAATATAAAACCGAAATATAAAATTAAATATTCACTTAATAGTATAGTTAAAGCTGAGTAAATCAATCTGTGATAATAATTAATGTTTGTGCAGTGATTTCTAAGTGATAAATTGTGTGATAAAGTGCGTTATCAGTGATAAGTGGCATAAGTCACATTGATCAGCTGAGCGACTTAACGCAGAGCGCAAGCGCAAAGTCACCGCGCCAGTGAATATCAAAAGTTCCGAAACGCGGCAATAGTGTTACCCGATTTCGAGCCCTATTACGTGGGAACTTCTGAGCAGAGATAATAAAAGAGAAAAAGAAGAAAAATAATTTCATATGAGCAACCAGAATAAGAGAGAAAGAGGCGAGATAACGAGTCCACAGTCGGAAGAAGAAATATTCAAAAGAAGTAAGTTATTCCCCCGGACGCCAGAAAGACGAAAACAGGAATTGAGTACAAGAAAAATGGAGAAGATAGAAAGAATGTTTGAGGAGTTGAAAGGTATGATAAAGAAAAACACGGAAGAGAATGAAAATGTGAAACAAATGTTAGCAAAACATATAAAGGAGAATGAAAAAATGAGGGAGGATATAAAGAAGAAAGAGGAACAATGGCAAGAAGAAAAAGAAGTCCTAATCACTAGAATTGAAAAACTAGAACAGAGAGCAGAGGTACATGAAAAAGAAAAGAGGAAAAATAATGTAATAATCACTGGTTTTAAAGTGAGACAAGATAAGAAAAAAGAAGTAGAAAAATTGCTTAAAGATGTTATACAGGTGGAAGTGGAGGTACAAACAGTTAAACAAATAGATGGAAAAAGTAATAATGAGATGCTTTTAGTAGAAATGAAAGACTGGAAAGAGAAGCAAATGGTAATGAAAAATAAATGGAAATTAAAAGGAAAAGACATTTACTTTGAACATGACCTCACAATGAATGAAAGAAGAATACAAGCCGAACTTCGCAAAATCGCAAGAACTGAAAGACAAGCAGGTAAAAGAGCAGTAGTGGGGTATAAGAAATTATGGCTCGAAAATGAAATATATAGATGGAGCGAAAGAGATAACAAAATTGTTAAGGAAAAAGCTCCAAAAAACGATTAAAGGAAAGCAAGTGGAAACCTAGAAAGACGAATATGGCAATGAAAACGGACAGGAGTATGGTTACTGAAACAATTAGTAATAGAAAAGGGTATGATAAACAAAAGGGAAAAACTTTAAAAAATTATAGTGTAAGGAATATGGTATCATTAGGAACATGGAATCTAAGAGGGATTAAGGATAAAGAAAATGAAATAGTGGAAGAAATAGAAAAAATGGATATAGATTATATTGGGTTTACTGAAACTAAAAAGAAAGGAAGTGGATTAAGACAACTAGAGAAGGGATATTGGATGTATTGGTCAGGGATAGATTTGAAAGAAAATGCACAAGCGGGAGTGGCAATTGGAATAAAGAGAGAAAATATGGAATACGTAAGAAAAGTTAATCTAATAAATGAGAGGATGTTAACATTAGAGGTAAAAATGGATGAAGATTATGTCACTCTGATGGTAATTTATGCTCCGAACGAAGATGCAAAAAAGGAAGAAAAGGTCAAATTTTATGAAACCTGGCAGGAAGAGATAGACAGGATAGACACAAAGATAATTATAATGGGAGACCTGAATGGAAGGGTTGGCATAGAGAACTCAGGATTTGAATGGTGTTTAGGAAAACATGGAGAGAAAGAGAGAAACAGCAATGGCCAACGAATAATTGATTTATGCATAGAAAATGAATTAGTGATAACAAATTCACATTTCATGCATAAGGAAATTCATAAAGTAACACGAGAAGTGAAAAGCAGAAACGAGAAATCCATAATAGATTATTTTCTGGTAGGTAGGGAAATATGGCCTAAAGTTAAAGACGTAAAGGTCAAAAGAGGACCGGAAATAGGAAGCGATCATTTCCTGCTCAGAATGGACTTGATTTTAAGGACAAAGAAAAAAGAACAAAAGAGAAAAACAATCATAAATAAAAAGATAAAATGCTTTAAGTTAAGGATAACAGAACACAAAGAAAAATACCAAGATTTACTTAAAAGCAAAATAGGGAACATGACAAACTACGCCCTAGTGGAAGAAGAATGGCTGGCATACAAAAATAATATACTGGAAGCAGCAAAAGCAAGTTGTGGTACGTGCACAATAAATAATAAGAAAGGTAAGAAAACAGCATGGTGGTCCGAAATGGTAAAGAAGGCTGTGCAAGAGAAGAAGAAACGATGGAAAATTTATTTATCAACTAGAAAGAGCCAAGACTATATATCGTATAAGAAGGAAAGAAAAAATGTTAAACACATAATAAAAGAGGAAAAAGACAGATCGTGGAAAGAATTTGGAGAAAAAATGGAAAGGAATTACAGAGAAAATCAAAAAATGTTCTACGGGGCAATTAGAAATATGAGAAAGAAAAAGGGGCCAACTCTAAAAAACATAAAAGATAAAGATGGAAATATTCTACAGACAGAAGAAGATATAATGGAAAGGTGGAAACAATATTTTGAGGAGTTGTTGGAAGGAAATGAAGGACAACCAAGAGAAGAAAACACAAAACAGGACGGAATAATAACAGAAATCACAAAAGAAGAACTGGAAAAAGCAATTGCCAAAGCCAAGTTAGGGAAAGCTCCAGGAAATGACAAGATAACAATGGATATGATAAAAGTAGCTCCAGAAGAAGCAAGAATAAAGCTGTTAAAGATAATGAATAAGGTGTTACAGAACGGTGAAGCTCCGGAGGACTGGAAGATTGGAATAATTACGCCAATATTGAAGAAAGGAGATTCGAGAGAGTGTAGCAACTACCGAGGAATCACTCTTTTAAGCACAGTTGGGAAAATCTTTGCTAGAATCATAGAAGAAAGGTTAAGAGGAAAATTAGAAAGTACACTGGAAGACAACCAGTACGGATTCAGGCCGAACAGAGGAGTTTTAGATCCAATATTTATGCTGCGACACATTAGTGAAAAAGCACTTCGAGAAGACAGGGAGATACATCTATGCTTTATAGACCTGGAAAAAGCATACGACAGGATAATGAGAGAAGATGTTTGGAGAATACTCAGGTCAAGAGGAATAGAGGAATACCTTGTAGCAGGAGTACAAAGCCTTTATGATGGGACAAAATGTTATGTACAGACCAACAACTGCAAGTCTAGGTATTTTGAGACAAAAATCGGCCTAAGGCAAGGGTGTATATTGAGTCCACTACTCTTCACAATAGTGCTCGATACAGCCATTAAAAACGCCAGAAAAGAAGTAAAGAAATACCACATAGGGCAATGGAAAATGAAGCAAATTACCATCACAGAGCTATGCTACGCAGACGACAAAGTTCTAATCGCTAGCAATGAAGAAAATCTGCAAGGTAACCTAGACATCTTCAGCAAGTGGCTTAGCAGAATAAATATGAAGATCAGCTGCGAGAAAACAAAGAGCATGATCATCAGTGCAAAACCGGAAAAACACCATATTACATTAAACGGAAAAACACTCCAACAGGTTGAGCAGTTTAAGTATCTGGGATCTGTTTTCTCTGCAGACGGAAAAATAGACAGGGAAATAACGGAACGAGTTGGGGCTGCTGGTAAGCTGTTTAACAGTATCAAGACCTCCTTCTTAGGGAAAAAGGAAATTCCAACAGAGGCTAAAGTCCAAGTCTTCAAGAAAGTAGCCATCCCAATACTTACATATGGATCAGAAGCTTGGACAACTACAGAGAAACTTAAAAGCAGAATAAGAAGCAGCGAAATGAGATTTCTACGGAAGATCAAGGGAAGAACAAAACTGGATCGTATAAAAAACACAGAGTATAGAGCAGAACTAGGAACAAAACCAGTAGAAGAAATGATAGAAGAAGGACAGTTGAGATGGTTTGGTCATATACAAAGGATGGATGATAGTAGAGATACAAAAAAGGTTTATGAAGCCAGGGTAGCTAAAAGGAGACGAAGAGGAAGACCTAGGAAGGAATGGAATGATGAAATAAGAAGAGCGGTAGAGAGAAGAGGTACCCCTTGGTGTGAAGCAAGAAGTAGGACTCAAAATAGGAAGGAATGGAAAATACTGTGGAGACGATCCCCCGTGAAAGAAGAAGACAAATACAAATAACATTCAAACTCTCACAAAGCCCGACACCAGAAATGGTAAAAGGGCTCAACGATTAAGTAAGTAAGTATAAGTAAAAATGTTGAAAGTATTACTAAAATTCCTGATAAAAATTTAAATAAATCACAGGATACCAATTTACCAGTTAACAAAAATGATGATACGGTTCATACAGATAGAATAATATTTTCCGACCTTAATAATAACAAAATTTCAAATCGTAAATTGAAGAATATTGAAATGAATGTGACTCAAGGTGAAAATGGTTCTATGACTACAATTAAGTTAAAATAAAGAAATTTTTAACTGTATCTTATTATGTATTGTAACAATTGTAATTGTATTATATATATTTCTATATAATTTGAATTTAAATTTTTTGTAAATACATTTATGTTATTATCTTGTTAATAATTAATAAAAAATAGTAACCTATATGCTTTATTTATTTATTTATTTAATATTTTTCTGATTGAAGTATATTATATATGAATATAATAGGTTAAATGAGTAAAAGAACATGAAGAGATAAATTCAAATTTTTATTTTATTTTTTTAATACATTCATATTGATTTTATTGATTAATGTTACTATACTTATTATCTTCATATATGAAAGGGTTTGTTATTCCACCTGCATATTTACTCCTGAAAAAAGAGTATCGAAGAGTTTATCATTATCATTATCTTTATCATTATCATTATCATTATCATTATCATTATCATTATCATTATCATTATTTTTATCATTATCAATACAGAAATCTTCGTAATTATCAAAAGGGAGAGGTATTACTGTTTTCATTAATATTTCTAAGGTTTTTATGTAATCATCAACGTTAGTTGATGGCCAGCGTCCACTGTCCGGTCCTGCCGTCCATCCTACAGAGTAACTCTGCGTTCCTTTTTCAATGTTTGAAGTCAACCATTCATGTAAGACTGAGTGTCTTCTGTCTGGATTGTAAGTCCAGTATTTACTGTGTTTCAACAGGATGTCTAAGGTTTCTATGTTCGCATAATAGGCTGCTTCCGTTATGGCCACCCAGAGATCTTCTTCGTTTATTTCTGTCATATGTAGAATTATTTGAACAAGATCCACGTTGTTATAAACCACTGCACTTTTGAAGTAGTCATTCATGATGTTCTGAGTGGCCAATTCAATTTTCTGGAACATGCTTCTCTCTTGATTATTCATGGTCTTAAAATATCTGTAATAATAAAATATAAAAAGCTTAAAATTTCCAAATCAATAGTCACAAACTTACAGTATATAATCTTGTTTCATTGTTTCTCCTTATCCTCCTTTTTGTTTCTAGTAAGATTATAAAGACGAAGGAAAGATTTTATATTGTATCGTTATACCCCCAAGGTAAGGTTTTAGTATAACTATAATTTACAACTCTTTTATCATCGTATGGACTGAGAGCCACCTTTTTTTGTATTATTGAGTAGACGTTATGTTTAAATGATCTGATTAATCTTTGATCAATGTTAAAACTAGAGTTATTAAACAAACATTGATAATAATCATCGAAGGTAATTTGTTTCAATGATGTACTTGTAATACCTTTAGCCTTTTTGATAATTTTGCTATTATTCAGTAATTTAAACGTATACATTTTTGACTTTAATCCAATAAATTCAGTCATAATTTCACCGTTATTTTCATCTTTCATTAGACCTAATACTTTTTTATTTCTTAAAGGAATACCGTATACATTATCAGGTGGGTAGTCTGACGTATCAAATCTATCTATATCCTCTTTCATGATCTCATAAATGTCAGGAACGGTAAAACAATACAATGCGCTATCTGTATCTGAGTACAAAAGGAGAGCTTTATCATTAAATTTTGATTTGATATAATTGTAATGAAAATCATAAAGTATAGTTTTCGAAAGATCTAATATTGAAAATCCTACGTAAATTGGTTTATTAAATTTAATATTCAATCTTTTCATTTCTATAATAACCATATCTTTTTCAAATATGGTACAACTGTGAAAGTTTGGTTGTGAAATTAGTCTCTTTGCACCATATCTACCTAACCATTTTGTTACCAGTTTAATGTCTTTATACTTTCGTACGTTCTCTATTGTCTTACCGAATACCGAATTGTTCATTAATTTATAGAAATTTTTTTCAAAGTCATTCGTAGACTGTTGTCTTAGATTTGTGTTTAGATCTATGTATGATTTCAACCAACAAGATTGCCGAAATTTTAAAATTTTATGAATTTTAACTAATTTCAATCCTCAATCTAAGGCTTGTTGTAAATTTCGATAGTGGATTACATAATTTTTCTTATTGTAAAGGGTTGTTAATAATTTTGGTAATTTTGCAGTGGAGATCGGTGGTATCATATGTTCAGGGCAGAGTGGTAAATCACTATGTGTATCGAAAAGTTCTCGAGGGTAATCTAAATCGACTTCAAAAATGTAACCATATTCAGAATCATCCGGTATATTTTTAACATTTACTGAATAAACATTTTCAACCCATTCAAAAGAATCAGTCGGCAAGGCAAATGACATTGCACTACCATAAAGGTTATTTATATCGAAATACATCAAGTATGATAACTTTTCTTTAGGATTATAGTCTTTTCCCATATATTTGTTATTTGCCTTAGCGTAACGATTTGAACACTGTGATATACCACCTCTGACTCCCGATTCTATAAACATAATCATATCAATATTTGTTAATAGTTCTAATTTTACTTTAGAAATTTTCAAACAACAATCGTAAGCCAAACCCGGTACCGTATAGTAATGCAATGCATCTAAATTATAAGTTTTTAAACAGGTTTCTCTAAAATTTTCGAATACATCAGCCAAAAGTAATACATCAGTTTTTAAATAGAGTTCTGCATATTCTTTTAAATTTTTTATTTTAAATATTCGCCAAACATTGAGTGCATGTTCATATTCTTTTTCGGGTATTTCAGACTGATGCATTTCATTGAAGAATTTCTTAATAGATGGTAATTTAGTTTCGTTTAATTTTTCCCAACTATCTACATAATCATACGGAAAAATGCCTTTTTGTTGCATCGCTTGGAATTCTAAATCATTATGATAATGTTTACGTATTATATTCTTCTTATCACCGTCTAAATACGACCCGAGTTTCTGGAGAGAATCCGATAGAAATCTATATGAATCTAAAAATCTGAAATTAATTTTACCGTATTGAGTTTTTTTCGTAAATGAAATGTATCGTTCCTTATTAATCGGAAGTAAATTTACCTCACCAGGTATTTCTGTACTCAACGCTTTTATTATAAAATGACTATCGTATCCAGACAAATTATGAAATAGAACAGGTATCGTGAAACACTTCTGATAATTAATATTGCATATAATATGTGCAGGACCTCTGTATCGCCCTGTGAAATGACAGTGATCTTTTACTTTTAAATCAGATGAAGAGAATAATTCTCCACAGATATGACAGTTGTTAGATATTTTAAATTCATTTAGTTGTAAATTTGTTAATTTTTCAATCGGTATAGGGTTGGAATATATGTTGTCTAGATGGTTAGCTAATTGATTTAATTTTTGAACAAACCAACTAATACAATCTACACCTGTATATAATTCAAATTTTGAAAGGTTATCATTAAATGAACATTTCAAATAAAAAGCTATACTAAAAGGTACATGTTTCTGATATTTTTTCAAACTACTCACAGTATTCTGATCATTGTAATTCTGAAGTATACTTTCGAGGTCTGCATATATTACAAATGGAACTTTATCTTGATATTTATAATTTTTGAACTGAAGAATTTTTTCTTTTTATGTTGGTAAAGTAATTTTTGATTTGTTAAATTTCTTACAGTTAATCATATGGTTATTTAAAGTTTTTTGTAAACAAAAACGATTTAAACATCTATCACAAAAGTAATAATGACGTTTAAGTTGTTTATGTAATAACCTAGATAAAACTTTGATTAATGCAAAATGATACCTCGGTTTGGATAGAATTTCATGAATTTTATCATATAAATCATCATCATCATCTTCTGTATTCTCACACTGTATCAATAACAAATTAATTTTACATAACGAATTGTGTTCACTCAGAAATACTGGTACTACTTGTTTTTTTTGTAGTGTGAATACGTTTATTGATAGAGTATTCATGATTTCAAATTTTGGGATGTCTTTTATCTTGATTGGAAACTCAATATTATCGAATTTTAGAATTGAACTGAAATGAGGATAAGATGTGACACGTTTAGGATTTTTATTCTCCTGACAAGGTTTAAGATATGCCGTTATACACCACAAAAAACAGAACTGATCATTATTTTTTATATTTAAAACGGCTCTAGTATTTTGAATATATTTAGGTATTTCAATAAAACTTGAAACACCTACGTTTATTGGCTCGTAATGGTTTATGTTCACTTTTAACTCAAGTACCTCATAAAGAGCCCATCCACTGTCCCTCTCTTGAAATTCCTGAAGTTTTAATAAAATTTTATTTTTAATATGATTTATGTAATATTCTTTTATATTTGTACCATGGTTGATAATTCTATTTTTTGTGTTGAAATGTTTAATTTCAATCTCACCGGTCTGAGGTTTTACAAAATTTGCAATGAAAATAACATTAACTTTTAACAGAGATTTCTTAAGTTCTTTCTTCACATGCAGAGAAAAACTTCTAAACGCTTTATCGAAAAATTCAATTGGATCTTTAATTTTTAAATTGATAATAACTCCTGTTTTAATTCTATTATTGAAACAAGATTCTAAATCACACCACATAATTTTTCTATTAGAAATTTTAGTTTTTTAAAAAAATTGTTTATAGTAATTGAATAAGGCCAAGTGTGATTCTAACTTAGAATACGTAGTGTATCTATCATTCTTCTGTTTGATTTTGCATTTCACTAATGTTATACAATTTAGAATTAATTTATACCATTTTTTAAAATCTTCATTCGTCTTTAATAATTTACTAGCTTGCTCTACCGTTTTCAACATCTTTCCAGTTAGTTTTGAAATATCTTCCATATCTCTTGAAATAAAAAGTCATTAAAAATCCCAATGAAAGAGTTGTTGTTTACAAAACGTACAATAATTTTAAAATTTAATAAATGGTTAACAATATGATCATTTCTGACGATTATTCCTCTAAATCGCACCACATAATTTTTCTAGTAGAGGGTTTAGTTTTTTTAAAAATTTGTTTATAGTAATTGAACAATGCTAAATGTGATTTTAACTTAGAATACATAGTGTGCCTCTCATTTATCTGTTTAATTTTGCATTTCACTAATGTTATACAATTTAGAATTAATTTATACCATTTTTTAAAATCTTCATTCGTCTTTAATAATTTACTAGCTTGCTCTACCGTTTTCAACATATTTCCAGTTACTTTTGAAATATCTTCCATATCTATTGAAATAAAAAGTTATTAAAAATCCCAATGAAAGAGTTGTTGTTTACAAAACGTACAATAATTTTTAAAATTTAATAAATGGTTAACAATATGATCATTACTAACAATTATTCCATATGAATGACAATTCAAAACATATGGTGTTGTATCACTTGTCCAATTGTAGTTCGGGTCTCTAACTTTTTGTGAATATTCTTCTTCTGTTATCCAATTACAATCAAAATCTATACGATCTGTACAATTTACACAAAAACAATATTCTTCTATGATAGGATACATCGTACTATCAATTATTTTAAAAGTGTCATTATCAAAATATAAATGATTTTGATTATCATCACTACATAAGTAATCTCTAAAATTCAATAGAAACAAATCTGTGGCATTTCTTAAAGTTATATCGACATACTCAAAATTTAAAGAATCATTTGCACATTTATCTTGAAACTCACTAAAATCTGAATCTATTTCCAATGTTTCATTTGCTAATAACTCTAGGTTTAAATCATATACATCATTAATATCATCAGGTAGAATTGGTAGACGTGGTGACACTACAAGCGTATAAAATAATTTAAAACTAATCTGATATTGATATATATATAAGGAGAAATAAAAATTCTTATTTATATATATATAACTAAAATACTTACTTGAAATTTGAGAGAGGTGTAGTAGAGAGTTAAGGTATACTCAACTTAATTGGTTTGAACTGACTTATTCAAGAAATACGGTGTATTTATATGTCGTTAGAAGTATCCCCACTTTATTCATAACCTTGCTTTCAATTAATTTTTATTTTACATTTCTTATGCTTCACACGATTTGTTACTTTCTATTATTTTAGCCTTGCTTCAATTGTATATAAACCGATAAACAGACAAGAAACTACATCAGTTCACAACTACTGTTCGTACTGTGTAAAATAAAGTGAATATGGACATCCCAACAACAATCATAGTTGAATCTAGAGATAAAGTGAAATTAAAATTACCGATGCTGGAGGTTGTAATGAAACACTTGTTTAGGTGAGTTAAAATTATTATTTTTATTATTATTTCTATGGAAGAAAACGTTCTTGACAACCATCAAATTGAAATTATATATATGTATACTTTTATGTTATTATCTTACAAATAAAAAAATAGTTACTTATAAACTTTATTCATTTCTTTAATATATTTTTGATCGAAGTATATTATATATAAATTTATGGTACATATGTATGTGTTTAAAAACATTTTCTTAACAATTATCTGAGTACATAAATTTATATATAACATACTCCAATCAGAAATATATTAAAGAAATAAATGAAGTATATGTTACAATTTTTTATTTATAAGATAATAACATAAAAGTTTAATAATTTTTTTTATATATATCGATTCCTATTAGTATAAAAGTATAAAATATGATTCCTATTATTAGTATTATTATTATTATTATTATTTTTAATATTATGTATCTCTAAATATTCTTCCTTTATTTTCTTCAGGTTTGGGGTCAGAGGTATATCCAGTAAGGATGGCAAAGTATATATATCTTTATCATATAGTCCAAAAAAGGAAACGTTAGAGAAAAAGTTTGGTAGCTTACCTATAAGCTACATTAAAACATATGTTAGCACGCCGGAGCAATTGGAGTTGTTTAAAAAAGCAATAAAATTGTTCCGGTTTGATGTAGATATTGATGAAGAATCTGAAAGAAAGATGCTATTACCACCACCACCACCACCAATGCAGAACCCACCACTACAACTGGCACAATCAACATCATCATCATCATCATCATCACCGTTGGATGCAAATGAACGAAAACGGAAATTAAATATAAAAATTAATATGAAGAAAAAGAACAAAAAGATGAAATATAAGATTGTAGAACAAGAACCAGAAGAAGAAGAAGAAGAAGAAGAAGAAGAAGAGGAAGAAGTAGAGGAGGAGGATGAAACACAACTGCAACCACCACCACCACCATCAACACCGACGATACAACCAACGTTCGAAGAAGATTTTAATGAAAGTTTGTTTCATGCAGTTACACAATCTCTTTTGGATATAAATAAATAAATAAATAAACGTTTATGAAAATCTTTTTTATTATTTAATTCTATTCCTTATTTATCCACATTATTCATAATGATGAATGATTTAATTTTTATTAAAAAATACATATGACGCATGTATACGTACATACATACATATAAAACTTAATAGACATTGTGTTATCGTTACACTATGTCAAACTTTTAAGTATACATGTTTGTTTTATAACAACATCATTTAGCTTCGAACTATGTTGACGTTCGGTTCTGGTTTATTAGATCACACTCTATATAAACTTCCTATCGAACTACATTTGCCAGGATATCAGTATTGTGGTCCTAACACTAATTTACCATTTCGTCTCGCCAGAGGAGATCCGGGAATCAACCCGTTGGACGCTGCATGCAAAGAACACGATTTAGCATATTCTCAACATAAAGACCTCAACGAACGACATAAAGCAGATAGAATATTATCGGAGAAAGCTTGGAATCGAGCGAAAAACTCCTCCTCACTACGTGAACGTATAGCTGCGTTGGCCGTTACCGGTGCTATGAAAGCTAAATTAAAACTCGGTATGGGTATGAAGAAGAAGAAAAAGATGACTAAAAAGGAGCAGAATAGATGTAGAAAACGAGGACGAGGAACTGCTGAAGATATTTCAAAGATTATCGGAGCTGTACATTTAAAGAAGGTGGCTGCCATTAGAAAGAGAGTGAGAAAGGGAGTAAAACCAAACAACGACGACGACGACGACGACAGAATAAGAAATTTTCACCAAGAATCATTCGTCCTCCGGCTAAACAAGGAGGATTTTTACCTCTGATTTTCGCTGGACTCTCAGCGTTAGGTGCTCTCGCTGGTGGAGCTGCGACCATAGCTAAAACAGCTAAGGATGCATCTGCAGTTAACGAACAGTTAAAAGAAAGTCAGAGACATAATCGAGCAATGGAAGCTGCTGCTGCTGCTACGGGAAAAGGTTTATTTTTAAAACCATACAAAAAAGGATCAAGCTTAAAACAATTAAAAAACTACCCAACAGGGCGTTGAGTGATCGTGAACTAAGAAAGTATGGAAAACATATTCCTTATTTTCGTGGAGTGTTTATGCGCAACGCCCTCCCTCAGAAACCATATATAAAAGAATGTGGAATTGTAAATTTAGATGACGAAGTTGGTTATGGTACTCACTGGGTAGCTTATATCATTAGAGGTAAAGACGTATGGTACTTTGATAGTTTCGGTGATCTGCGACCACCTTCCGAGCTAATCTATTACTTCGGTGAAGACGCTAACATAAAATATAATTATCAAAAATTACAAAATTTCAATACACACATTTGTGGTCATTTATGTCTCGAGTTTTTAATAAATAACAACACTAAGATAAGTCACTAGTCAGTATGTCGAAGTCGTTTACAATATCTGGACGTTCATCAGAACTAAGTGCTAATTATCATCCACCTATAGAACTCGATCCGAATTTAAATTATGTCATAGGACTTGTGGGATTCGAAAGCTACATGAGTATTCCTAATGTAGATTCAACAAATGACACTTTACATTACGGAAACGATCAGAAATTGGTAATACCGACAGGTCTATATGAAATTGACGATATCAATAAATATATAAGAAGGAAACTAGGAGTGGAGTATGTCGAAAGTGAAGAATATTATCATAAAACGCTTCAGAAAGAACGATCTGTTCCTAACGAGAAAGAATCACAACGAGGATACTTCAATATAACACCGAACACTAATACATTGAAGTGTAATATCATAAGTTCATATCCAATTGATTTCACACCTGAAAACAGCATCGGAAAATTGTTAGGATTCAAACATAGAAAACTGACACCTGATGAAATAGACGAATCAGATGAAACAGTTGAAATCTTCAGAGTTAGCGTTATTCGAATCGACTGTAACATAGTCATGGGTAGTTACACAAATGAAAAACCCGCTCACACGCTTCATGAATTCTTTCCCGCAGTAGAACCCGGGTATAAAATAATCGAAGAACCCAGTAACGTAATTTATTTGCCTGTCAACACCGAAACGATCAGTAACATCACGATACGCATCGTTGATCAGAATCAGAATTTAATAAATTTTCGTAAAGAACAAATTAATCTGCGATTACATTTGAAACCTGTCTTATAAAATGGGGTTATGTTTCGAAGGTATAAATATCATCAACAAACATGATGATATTATTATTAGAAATTTAACTACGAGACTAGCAGCATCTCAAAAACAACAACAACAGAAAAAAATAAATAAACTAACACCTGAAAATAAACGTTTGTTACAAAAGTTGGGCTTGAAGTTAAAAAAGTAAAACGACCAAGAAAAAGGAGAAGAAATGAGTGGAGGGGAAATGTTAAACGTTTTAACAAAGGAGAGGTATGATAATTCCATCACACGTTTTGAACTTCATACACATCAACCGTACATCACGAATGCTTTAAGTACGAACGATGAAATCAGGATACCGATACAGCAGATGGATATCTATACGAATATTCACGACAGTTTTATTTACATCGAAGGGAAAATAACTAAAGGTGCTACAGCAACCGTCAACCCTGAACTCATCACAAATGCGTTCGCTCATTTATTTGAAGAAATTCGTTATGATCTTAATGGACAAACTATTGATAAGTGTCGAAACGTCGGTATTGCAAGCACGATAAAGGGATACGTGACGTTCAATGAAGTTGAAGCTAAAATTTACTGGAACTATGGAGGAACTCTTATGAATGCTGGAGGATATTTCAGTGCTTCTATACCACTGAAAATATTACTAGGGTTCCCAGAACATTATCATAAGATTTTGGTTAATGCTAAACATGAATTCTTTTGAGGAGTAAAAATGACAATAATGTTTTCAAAAGTGACATTCTCCCTGTCATTGAACTGACTCGTGTTCAATGGCATGTTCCACATGTTAACGTGAGTGATTCTGAAAAAATTGAATTACTTAAGATAGTTAATTCGAAGAGGGATGTCATCCTACCATACAGAAGTTGGGATCTGTTTGAATGTCCCATGCCTGCTGATACAACAAAATATTCTTGGACCATTAAGACTACCACCCAGATGGAAAAACCGAGATTCGTTATTCTCGGAATGCAGAAAGATCGAAAACAACTCAACGCAGACATAAGTAAATTTGATCATTGTGATATAAGTGAAGTCAAACTATTTCTTAACTCAGAAGTTTATCCTTACGATCCATTGAATATAAACTTTCAAAATGATCGTTACGAGTTTATATATAACATGTATGTGAACTTTCAAAAATCCTACTTACACCGACAAAGTGACCCTCTCTTTGATCGAGAGAAATTTAAAAATGAAGCACCACTAATCGTATTAGATTGTTCTAAGCAAGTGGATGGTGTCAAGGCGAGTCAGGTAGATGTCAGAATCGAATTGGAAACACATAAACCTCTCTCTCAGAAAATCGTGCTTTACGCTCTAATTATTCACGATAGGGTGGTGGAATATAACCCCGCTACCAGTCTAGTGAAAATATTAGTATAAATTCTGTAAGTAATACTATATTTCTATCAGTCTGTTGTAAGATATTACTCAGTCAACTACTCAGTGTATATTTTGATTATAATTGTTTCTAAAATGTTTGTCATTGATGTACAAGGTTATAATTTTCCGCAATCGAGAAAATTTATATGTAAGGAAATAGCAATTCTAAATATGGTGGATGGAAAACTTACGCATAAGTTTATAAAAGAAGCTGTAGACGTGCGATCATTCAACCCGAGAATTATTAATCATTTCACATGGTTGAAAAACAACGTACACGGTTTAAGTTGGAACTACTGTCTTCAGGGAGCTGATACACAGTTAAATCATGAGGATATTTCTCGATTCATAACGGAACATATTGGATCTGGACTGGTGTATGTAAAAGGCTGTGAGAAAAAAGCCTGGTTGCAAAAATTCATAAGTAATGAAATTAATGATTTATATGATGAAGATTGTCCATCTATTCAAGACATGAAACAAATTTTCAAATCTTTTCACTGTAATAAACATACGATAAACAATTTGAATTGTGCAGTAGAAAACGTATACTTCTTGTATAACTGGTATACGGCGATAAAAAATTCAAGTTGCAACAATTCACTACAAATGAAATAAAAATTGTATCACTGTAATAAACATATGTTTAGCTAAATAAATTGCAGAAACCGCTACTGTTATAAAGTAAAATGATAATATATAATATATTCAACATGTATTTCTTATACAACTGTTATACTTCTTATAAAATAAAATGATATGTATATATATATAACATGTTTTATTTACACACCTAATTTACACCTATCAAAAATTTAAAAATGTAAAAAAAAATTTTTTTTTTTATCTTTTCGGTAAAGACCTACTTATTTTGATTCTGGGGGCCGCGCGGGAGTTTTGGTTGGTAAATTTAGCTTCCTGACGACGGGGCGGTTCTCTGGAGTACCGACACGGTATTTTCGGCAGACCTACGTATTTCGGCTCTGGGGGCCGCGCGGGAGTTTTGGTTGGTAAATTTAGCTTCCTGACGACGGGGCGGTTCTCTGGAGTACCGACACGGTATTTTCGGCAGACCTACGTATTTCGGCTCTGGGGGCCGCGCGGGAGTTTTGGTTGGTAAATTTAGCTTCCTGACGACGGGGCGGTTCTCTGGAGTACCGACACGGTTTTTTCGGCAGACCTACGTATTTCGGCTCTGGGGGCCGCGCGGGAGTTTTGGTTGGTAAATTTAGCTTCCTGACGACGGGGCGGTTCTCTGGAGTACCGACACGGTATTTTCGGCAGACCTACGTATTTCGGCTCTGGGGGCCGCGCGGGAGTTTTGGTTGGTAAATTTAGCTTCCTGACGACGGGGCGGTTCTCTGGAGTACCGACACGGTATTTTCGGCAGACCTACGTATTTCGGCTCTGGGGGCCGCGCGGGAGTTTTGGTTGGTAAATTTAGCTTCCTGACGACGGCGCGGTGTTCTAGAGTACTGACACGGTATAAAAATAAAAAAATAAAAAAAAACCTGGATACTGACCCGAATTTCTCACGGTTTACTAAATACAACCATTTTCCAACAGTCAGTGGTAATTGTTGGTAATTTAACAGTTAATTAGGTACGTCTATTCTTAAAATTTTCATATGGTATACGAAACAAATTTTCAAATCAGTTCAGTAGTTTGCTTGTCGCACCCCCGGTTGGGAAAACATATTACCTATGACTTAAACCGCTCAACATACTCACAAACATAAAACTGAATACTGTATACACTTACCCAATGTCACCATGTAATGCCACAATGTAAAATCGACTTCTTTATATACACAGCTTAGTTTTTATTAAAAATCAGTAACATTTGTCTTGTTTATATAGACAGCTAAGTTTTATTATTATTAGATATTAACGAAGGTTAAATGAAACACGTTACAATAATTCACTACATAATTACATCCGTATTCTGCATTGCAACAAAGATAAATATTTCAAGTTTAAATGCAACAAAGGTTAAATGAAACATAATTCACTTATAAAAATATTCCTTTCACTCTTCATATTGCATATATATTGAAACAAAATTAACTATCTGAGCATTGTGAGTCTAACGTCTCGTTTTCTATCTATCTAACCACCAACCAACAGCAGCAATGGCAACAGTCAACACCAACATGAACGAAGAGAACTGGGATGACGTCGAGGAGCCTGGGCCGTTCCGTTCGAGCGGAGGGAATCCGTGGATTCTAAGGCAGATAAAAAAAAACGACCAGGTAAAAACAAATACGACCGACCAGCAGTCTCAGAACGTGGAAGAAGAGAACTGGGATGACGTCGAGGAGCCTGGGCCGTTCCGTTCGAGCGGAGGGAATCCGTGGATTCTAAGGCAGATAAAAAAAAACGACTGGGTAAAAACAAATACGACCGACCAGCAGTCTCAGAACGTGGAAGAAGAGAACTGGGATGACGTCGAGGAGCCTGGGCCGTTCCGTTCGAGCGGAGGGAATCCGTGGATTCTAAGGCAGATAAAAAAAAACGACCGGGTAAAAACAAATACGACCGACCAGCAGTCTCAGAACGTGGAGGAGGAACCTGGGCCATTCAGATATTTATATAATAATATTTTATCATATTTTCGAAAAAATTTTTAATTAAAATTTATTTAACATGTTTTTTGTTTATTTATTTATCCACCTTATTTTACCACAAACCTTAAATATAACTAATCCCGCACGATTCCGACACGGCTTTCGAGAAGGCACGGCTGACAGTCCAAAGGTCAAGCCTCAAAACACCACATCTTTTTACATCAGTTTCAGTGAAAATCGGCTGGTCGCACTTTCAAGGTCAAAGTGTCACAAATATGACGTAGCTCCACTACTGACAAATATGAGAAACTTAAGAAAGACCCTACTAAGTCGGTGGAAACTAAGGTATACACTCCACTTAGGAGGTTCAAAAGTGAATTTACGGATGAAATGAGATATAAATTAACTCCGCATTATTGCAAAGCTCCTCACATATATGGCTTACCTAAGGTACACAAGGAAAACGTCCCCTTGAGACCTATTGTCAGCTCCATTGGCTCACCATGCTATACATTAGCTAAATACTTAGTGTCAATAATAACACCTCTAGCCGGCAAGAGTGAGAGCTTTGTAAAAAAACTCGGAGCATTTTGTTAGTGTTATAAAGAATTTACAACTAAAACGTAATGAGATTCTGGTAAGCTTTGACGTTGAGAGTCTATTTACTAATGTGCCTGTAGACGAAGCTCTAGTAGTTGTTAGAGAAAGGCTAGAGTGTGATCATACGTTATCTACTCGTACACATCATTCAGTTGACTGCATTATGGAGTTATTAACACTTTGTGTGAAAACTACTTATTTTCAACTGGAAACCGATTATTACCAACAAAAGGATGGCATGGCTATGGGTTCTCCACTGTCACCTATTATTGCTAATATATACTTGGAACATTTTGAGGCGAAAGCCTTAAAAGAAGCCAAGTACAAACCGAATAAATGGTAAAGATACGTCGATGATACTTTTGTAATATGGCCACATGGTAAAGATAAACTCCACGAATTCCATCAATACCTAAATTCGGTACACACTAACATTAAGTTTACTGTTGAACTGGAAGTTAGCAATCAACTGCCTTTCCTAGATGTATTGATAATCAGAAATGGCAAGGGGGTTCTAGCAACCACGGTCTACAGAAAACCAACACACACCGGTCTATATCTTAATTTCAACTCATTCCATCATAATAGCACTATGAGAGCTGTTGCACTGAGTCTAGTTAATAGAGCCAAAGTAATTTGTTCTTCTAAAAGGCTTCTAAAAGTTGAATTGAAGAACATCCGTTCCACCTTATAAGATAATGGCTACAAACATAAAATTATTACTGATGCTATCAATCATAAGAAAAATGACGCACCTAGAAGTACAGGTTTTTTATTTTACAATTTATTTTTCCTGTAAAATTCAACACTCATTGTAAAAAAAATTAAATATTGTTAATTGTAAAAACTAGATTTATGTAAATAGTATATGGGTAATACTAGAAGCATAAACTATTACTATTGTATATGTTCTAAACAATGTAATACATTTTTTTATCAAAGACAATAAAAGAAATTTTAAATAAAAAAAATAGACGCACCTAGAACTGACGAAGTGAGATATGTCTCTATGCCCTATTATAAAGGAGTATCTGAGTAAATTGGTAAGATACTAAAGAAGCATAATATCCAAGTAGCCTTCAAATCGAGTTCGACTTTAAGATCTATCCTATCATGTACGAAACCCAAATCTGTCCTAAACAAAAACTGTGTCTACTCTATTCCCTGCCAGTGCGGGAAACAATATATTGGCGAGACTTGCAGACCTCTACAGGTTAGGGTAAACGAGCATCAGAAGAAAGTTCAGCAGGGCGAAATTTACAGTTCCAAACTGGCTGAACATGCTTGGGAAAATGAACACCATTTCCAATGGAAAGATGCTAAACTCTTAATGTATGAGGAAAACCAGTTCAAAAGAAAATTGAAAGAGTCTGCTTTGATCGAAAACTCTGAAGATGCTGTCAGCCAAGCCAGCATAGAATTTCCTCAACTCTGGCTTTCCATTATTCAAAACAATACTTTTAATCCTCAAGTAACTAATCCGGTAACAAACAACTCATTACCACACAATAATGTGACAAACAACCTTAATCCGGTCGTTAATCCTCCGCAGGTAGTCCCGTCCCTACCTATACCTGATCCTAACCACCCAACCAATAGCAACACACCTATTACCTGCTCCCACTCTTATAATATTCGGTAAAAAAACTCGAAGAAAACTGAAATGTTTATCACTTCTCGTGATCGCTGAAGACGGAAACAGATTTTTGAGCGGTTTCCGAAACGTCCGAATTTATTTTTTATATTACTCTTGAAGTATTATATCTTCTTGATACTAATACTCATTATATTGTACTATTCTAGCCTAGTACTATCAGCAATGGCAAACGTCCAAAATAAAGGTGTCTGCAAAATAATTTCAAAGATATTACCTGGAGATTATGTTCAAAGATTTGAATTTCAGCTTTTTAAACGAAGGCAGACACACGTACTTTTGTGCAGCAACAGGTAAATTCAGTGCTATAGATCTAAGCGTCGTTTCAGGTGCCATAGCTCCTTTGTTCAAATGAGATGTGCATCACGACCTATTCGGTAGTGATCACTTTCCAATCCTCTTAAGACCTCTGGCCACAGTGGGTTCTTCGGAAACCAGATTGGAACAAGTTCGGAGAATCAGTCTCTCATGAGAATATTCCGAACTTGACCGTAGACGGGGAGGTGAATCATTTCACGGATTCCATCACGAGCGCGGCTAAAATCAGCATACCGCTGTAATCCACTCAGTCCCGTCGAGTGCCCGTTCCCCGGTGGAACGAGGAATGCGACTTGGCGTTACGTGAAAGGATACACCTCTTCAATACATTTCGTCGTTATCCAACAGAGGAAAACATGATAGCTTTTCAGCGAGCGAAAGCTCATCCTAAGAGGATTGTGAAAGAAAGCAAACGCGATTAATGGCGCAAATATGGGTCCACCATTACAGTTATCACTCCAGTGGCCAAAGTCAGGAGAAGGTCCGGAAAATTTCCGGTCGAAATACAACTACAGCAATTGCTGGTCTGTCAGTAAATGGTAACGTAGTTACCACAGCGGTCGAAATTGCTAATACTTTGGCATCTAATTTTGCGATCAATTCTAGCTCTGAACATTATCCACCTGAGTTTCTAACTCGTAAATCAAGTCTAGAATCTATACCTCCCAATTTCTTCACCAGAAATGACGAGGTATACAACCTGCTTTTCTCTCGTGAAGAGCTAAATAGCGCGATGTCAAAGTGTAAGGATAGCTCTCCTGGTCCAGATGTGATACATTATCGTATGATCCGAAATCTTCTGGAATCATCTAAGTCTAGGCTTTTGAATGTCTATTATAAAATATGGACTGAGGGTAAGTGCCCGACCAAGTGGAAGGAATCTCATATAATTCCTATCCCCAAAGTCGGGAAAGATAAACAGTTGCCTTCTAGCTATAGACCTATATCGCTGACCAGTTGTCTCTGCAGACTCATGGAGCGAATGATCAGCAAGTGTCTGATTTGGTTCTTAGAATCGAACGACTTGCTGGCCAACACACAGTGCGGTTTTCGCCGTCACCGCTCAATAGCAGATCATCTGGTCAGACTAGAGACAGCTATCAGGAATGCTTTCGTTGAAAACAAACACCTGGTAGCTGTGTTTTTAGATATTGAGAAAGCCTATGACACTGCATGGATTTATGGTATTTTCCGTACTCTGCCCCCTGGGGTCTCCGGGGACGCTTGATGTTCTTTTTAAAAGACTTCATTTCGAACCGGTGCTTCAGGTTGCGGATCGGAAATAACCTGTCACAAAGGTTCGCACTGGACAATGGGGTCCCACAAGGCTCCATACTGAGCGTTACGCTATTTTTGATTGCCATTAACGGTGCAGCTTCATGTATTCGTTTACCTGCACAGAGTTCGATATTTGTCGATGACATTGGTATCTTTGTGATCGGACAAAAGACTAGTACAATCGAACGTCAGCTTCAACTGACCATCAATCGTCTCGATACATGGGCAACCGAAAATGGCTTCAAATTCGCGACCAGCAAAACTGTGTGTGTCCATTTTTATACGAAAAGGGGTGTCCATCCCAATCCTTCACTCACGCTAAATGGAGCACAGTTAACATTTACCGATACTGCCAGATTTCTGGGTCTCGTTTTTGACAGTATCTAACTTGGCGGGAACATTTTTTGTCCGTCAAGAAAAAATGCCAAAAGTCGCTAAATTTTTTGCGGATCCTCAGTCACAAAACATGGGGTGAAGACCGCACTGTCATGTTGCGTTTATATCGTTCTTTAGTGCGCTCTAAGCTGGACTATGGATGTCTAGCTCATGGGTCAGCGAAACACCAAGAGATACGAATTCTTGACACTGTACATCACACTGGGGTTAGATTAGTCACAGGTGCATTTCGCACCAGCCCAATACCAAGTCTGTTGTGTGAAGCAGGCGAACTAAAATCATATCCTTGCGATATATGGCTGCACTCAGTGCCGGGATCATACGCAGGATGATTCGGCTCATCCTGCGTATGATCCTATTCTACAAAATAGGCATACAGAGACCTGTGACAGAAAACCAAGAGCCAATAGGCCTTTTGGTCTAAGGACTTTCGACATTTCGGGCGATATTGATTTTAATATGCCCCAAAAGGGCAAGTTTCGTTTTGTGTGCTATTCCACCATGGACGCTGCCGCGTCCACTTGTGAATCTCTCATTAACTACGTTTGATAAAGATTCTACGTTGCCTATCGAATACCAACATGAGTTGCAAAGAACACTGGTCCCTAGGTTCGAGGATACTGACATTTTTACTGACGGATCGAAACCCGGAACCAGGGTTAGGTGTGCGGTCGTTGTCTTGAACCCACGTCAGTAGTTTCAGTACCGTCTGCACTCCATAACGAGTGGGTACACTGCTGGGCTGTACGCTATTTTCAAGGCCCTGTGTTTTGTTTCGTCAGAGCAAAGTCGGTCAAGAGTAATCTTTACGGACTCGCTGAGCGCTCTGAACAGTATCCAATATCCAGACCCAGTGCATCCTCTTGTACTAAAGATCCGTTTGCTACTCCACAATCTGAATGCTCAGAATGTGAGGGTAGAGCTTTTTTGGATACCGGGACATGTTGGCATTACAGGCAACGAAGCGTCAGATGCAGCTGAAAAAGCCGCCTCCCACAGACCTATGATTGATGTGAGTTTCATTTTTCCAGATGAGGCACCCCATGTCTTTCCATGAGTGAGGACCCGCAACAAATTGAGCGACTTTTGGCATTTTTTCTTGACGGACAAAAAATGTGCCCGCCAAGTAAGACGAGTGTCAAACACGAGACCCAGAAATCTGGCAGTATCGGTAAATGGTAACTGTGCTCCATTTAGCGTGAGTGTAGGATTGGGATGGACACCCCTTTTCTTACTAAAATGGACACATACAGTTTTACTGGTCGAGAATTTAAAGCCATTTTCGGTTGCCCATGTATCGAGACGATTGATAGACAGCTGAAGCTGACGTTCGATTGTACTAGTCTTTTGTCCGGCGACATAGATACCAATGTCGTCGACAAATATCGAACTCTGTACAGGCAACCGAATGCATGAAGCTGCACCGTTAATGGCAATCAAGAATAAAGTAACGCTCAGTATAGAGCCCTGTGGGACCCCATTGTCCAGTGCGAACATTTGTGACAGGGTATTTCCGATCCGCACCCTGAAGCGCCGGTTCGACATGAAGTCTTTTAAAAAGAACATCAAGCGTACCCGGAGACCCCAGGAATGCAGAGTACGGAGAATACCATTTATCCATGCAGTGTCATAGGCTTTCTCAATGTCGAAAAACACAGCTATCAGGTGTTTGTTTTCAACGAAAGCATTCCTGATAGCTGTCTCTAGTCTGACCAGATGATCTGCTGTTGAGCGGTGACGGCGAAAACCGCACTGTGTGTTGGCCAGCAAGTCGTTTGATTCTAAAAACCAAATCAGCTTGCTGATCATTCGCTCCATGAGCTTGCAGAGACAACTGGTCAGCGATATAGGTCTATAGCTAGAAGGCAACTGTTTATCTTTCCTGACTTTGGGGATAGGAATTATATGAGATTCCTTCCACTTGGTCGGGCACTTGCTCTCAGTCCATATCCTATTATAGACATTCAAAAGCCTAGACTTAGATGATTCCGGAAGATTACGGATCATACGATAATGTATCGCATCTGGACCGGGAGAGCTATCCTTGCACTTTGACATCGCGCTATCTAGCTCTTCACGAGAGAAAAGCAGGTTATATACCTCGTCATTCCTAGAGAAGAAATTTAGAGTTAGTTAGTTAGTTAAAATTTTTGGCGCACAGCAACAAAGGCTATTTGCGCCTAACGCAGCCTATTTAAATGACTACACTACATATTAAAAACAATAAATTAAACAATCAATAAATAGATTAAACCAATAAAATAACGCATACTCAATAAAAGAAATCTTGCACAGACAAACACAAATAAATAAGATAAAAAGGTCTGTTCGAAAATTTGAACAGACTCAGAATGATGGTAAGAGGCTGTAAAGGGGCCAATTACCATCGAATATCACAGTCAATAACTAGAAACACATTAAAATAAGGTGCAAGACTTCACACATAAAACAGTAAATTAGATTCTCTCAGGAAGAGTATCAGCCTGTCCATGAGTACTCTGTCGTCACCTAAGGCAACTGACAGGTCATAGCACAGGCCTAACCTCACCCTGACATCCTCGAACTGTACGCATTCAGTTAAAAGATGTAACACAGCCAAATCTGTGTTACACGTCTCACAGATAGGGGACTCTTCACCTCGAAGAAGGTGTCCATGGGCCCACCAACAGTGACCTATACGAAGGCGTGTGATGGCGGTTTCCTCCCTGCGGTTAATCCTGTAGGAAGAACCCCATGGTTTAACGTCTCCCTTAATCTATCTCAACTTAACGTCCTGTATGCTGCTCCACTCATGCTGCCACCTAGCTAGAACCAGATGTTCCAGATGACTCTTTGCGTCATCTGGGAATGTGAAACTAACATCAATCATAGGTCTTTAGAAGGCGGCTTTTGCAGCGACATCAGCCGCTTCATTGCCTTTAATACCAACATGTCCCGGTATCCAAAATAGCTCTACTCTCACATTCTGAGAATTCAGATTGTGGAGTAGCAACCGGATCTTTAGTACAAGAGGATGCACTGGGTCTGGATCTTGGATACTGTTCAGAGCGCTCAGCGAGTCCGTCAAGATAACACTTGACCGACTTTGCTCTGACGAAACACAACACAGGGCCTTGAAAATAGCGTACAGCTCAGCAGTGTAAACACTCGTTATGGAGTGCAGACGGTACTGAAACTGTTGACGTGGGTTCAGGACAACGAACGCACACCCAACCCTGGTTCCGGATTTTGATCCGTCAGTAAATATGACAGTATCCTCAAACCTAGGAACCAGTGTCATTTGTTACTCATGTTGGTATTCGATAGGCAACGTATTATCTTTATCAAACCTAGTTAATGTGAGATTTACAAGCGGACGCTGCAGCGTCCAGGGTGGAACAGCACACAAAACGAAACTAGCCATTTCAGGCATATTAAAATCAATATCGCCCAAAATGTCGAAAGTCCTCAGACCAAAAGGCCTATTGGCTCTTGGTTTTCTGTCATAAATCTCTGTATGCCTATTTTGTCGAATAGGGTCATACGCGGGATGATCTGGCTTGGCACTGAGTGCAGCCATATACCGCAGGGATAGAATTTTACGACGATTGTACAGTGACGGTTCGCCTGCTTCACACAGCAGGCTTAGTATTGGACTGGTGCGAAATGCACCAGTGGCCAATCTAACCCCAGTGTGATGTACAGTGTCAAGAATTCTTATCTCTTGGTGTTTAGCTGACCCATAAGCTAGACATCCATAGTCCAGCTTAGAGCGCACTAGAGAACGATATAAACGCAACATGACAGTGCGGTCTGCACCCCATGTCTTATGACTGAGGATCTGCAACAAATTGAGCGACTTCTGGCATTTTTTCTTGACGGACAAAAAATGTGCCCGCCAAGTAAGACGAGTGTCAAACACGAGACCCAGAAATCTGGCAGTATCGGTAAAGAGTAACTGTGCTCCATTTAGTGTGAGTGTAGGATTGGGATGTACACCCCTTTTTCTACTAAAATGGACACATACAGTTTTGCTGGTCGAGAATTTAAAGCCATTTTCGGTTGCCCATGTATCGAGACGATTGATAGTCAGCTGAAGCTGACGTTCGATTGTGCTAGTCTTTTGTCCGGCGACAAAGATACAAATTTCGTCGACAAATATCGAACTCTGTCCAGGTAATCGAATACATGAAGCTGCACCGTTAATGGCAATTAAAAATAGCGTAACGCTCAGTCTGGAGCCCTATGGGACCCCATTGTCCAGTGCGAACATTTGTGACAGGGTATTTCCGATCCGCACCCTGAAGCGCCGGTTCGACATGAAGTCTTTTAAAAAGAACATCAAGCGTCCCCGGAGACCCCAGGAATGCAGAGTACGGAGAATACCATAAATCCATGCAGTGTCATAGGCTTTCTCAATATCGAAAAACACAGCTACCAGGTGTTTGTTTTCAACGAAAGCATTCCTGATAGCTGTCTCTAGTCTGACCAGATGATCTGCTGTTGAGCGGTGACGGCGAAAGCCGCACTGTGTATTGGCCAGCAAGTCGTTTGATTCTAAATACCAAATCAGACTCTTGCTGATCATTCGCTCCATGAGCTTGCAGAGACAACTGGTTAGTGATATTGGTCTATAGCTAGAGGGCAAGTGTTTATCTTTCCCGAGTTTGGGGATAGGAATTATATGAGATTCCTTCCACTTGGTCGGGCACTTACCCTCAGTCCATATCCTATAATAGACATTCAAAAGCCTAGACTTAGATGATTCCGGAAGATTACGGATCATACGATAATGTATCGCATCTGGACCGGGAGAGCTATCCTTACACTTTGACATCGCGCTATCTAGCTAGAAGAAATTTAGAGGTATAGATTCTAGACCTGCTTTACGAGTTAGAAACTCGGGTGGATAATGTTCGGAGCTAGAATTGAACGCAAAATTAGATGCCAAAGTGTTAGTAATTTCGACCGCTGATGTAACTACGTTACCATTTACTGATAGTCCAGCAATGGCTGTAGATGTATTTCGACCGGAGATTTTCCGGACCTTCTCCCAAACTTTGCCCACTGGAGTGGCAACTGTAATGGTGGACACGTATTTGCGCCATGATTCGCGCTTGCTTTCTTTCACAATCCTCTTAGCACGAGCTTTCGCTCGCTGAAAAGTTATCATGTTTTCCTCTGTTGGACAACGACGGAATGTATTGAAGAGGTGTCTCCTTTCACGTAGCGCCAAGTCGCATTCCTCGTTATACCAGGGAACGGGAACTCGACGGGGCCGAGTGGATGACAGCGGTATGCTGTTTTTAGCCGGGCTTGTGATGGAGTCCGTGAAATGATTTACCTCCTCGTCTACGGTCAAGATAGGAATATCCTCATGAGAGAATGATTCCGCAAACTTGGTCCAATCCGCTTTCCGAAGAATCCACTGTGGCAAGCGGGATTCGGTAACGGTATTGAACAGAGGCCTTAAGAGGATTGGAAAGTGATCATTACCGCAAAGGTCGTGATGCACATCCCATTTGAACAACGGAGCTACGGCTCCTGAAACGACGCTCAGATCTATGGCACTGAATGTACCCGTTGCTGCACAAAGGTTGCGTGGGTCGGCCGTCGTTCAAAAAGCTCAAATTCAAATTGTTTAACATATTTTCCAGGTGACTTCCTCGTTGATCGTTCCGTACCCATCCCCAACACACATTATAGGCGTTAAAATCACCTAGTTGTATGAAGGGTGGTGGGAGTTGATCGATGACATTCACGACATTTCGGATGTCGGTCCGAATACCAGGGGGAAGGTAGATAGAACAAATCGTCACTTGGAGGGGAAGTGCAACACGAACTGCTACGACCTGCAATTCCGTGTCAATGTCTACAGGATCGTGGTACAGTGTGTCTCTAACGAGAATAGCCACGCCGTTACATTCTCTTGCCCCCGCAAGGAAATCCGTGCGAAACACGGAGTATCCTCGCGGAGAGAATGTGTCGGTTTCCTTAAAGTTTGTTTCCTGTAGACAAACACACGAAGGCGCAAAATCTGATATTAAAAGTCGCAGTTCTTCATAGCGCTGAAATACACCATTACAGTTCCACTGCATTAGTGGGCCGCTCATTTCTGTTTAGGGGAGTTACCCCGCAACCTTATGATTTTTGGTTTACCCTGTTACGGTCTATTCTAGCTGACAACACCGCTTATAAAACTAACTTAAACGCTAACCTACTTTACGTACAAAAACTTATGCTATTATCATTAAAGGATACAGTATTGTGTATTTTTGCGAAACCAACTGACTAGAGTCCTGACAATCTACTTAAAGGTAGACGTTCTTGCTACAGAAATATAAATTAACATCTGAATTCTCTTTTTATGTCAAAATTTTTAGGTTATGTCATGTTGACACATGGAAATAACCACATTTTATGCATTTTGGAGTATGAATACTTCATTAGAACCTGGAAATTGCAGACGATTAGCGTGTATTACGTATAATAAGGAACATACTTACTACTTGTAAAAAAATATAATGTTTACATTCGTAATTTACAAACGCCGATAAAGCAGAATGTTGTCGTTTCTGATAACTGTCTGAGTGCCGTGGTTAGTGGGCTGAGGCAGTTAGTGGGGAGGGAGGGACATATAAAATGGATTGTGATATGCCATTTTGTCTCTTCCAATGTCGTAATTCAAGTATAGACGTTCTGCTAAGGGGTTGAGACTCAGTAACACGTGTCAAATTTTATTCCACAAGTGTTTGTGAAAGTATTTGAGTATGTAATACTATGGTTACTTGTGGATTCGCTAAGGCGGAAAAGGCGCGTGATACATCATGTTTTGGAGGTCCAAAACGCGGCTTAGGTCGGAAATGGAGTTTTCTACCCCTAGATGGCAATTGAATTACGATGTTTAGCCACTAAAACACCAAGGTATATTTCTTTTATACAGTATTACCCGCTGATCAGTTTTGAATAAATCCAGAGTTCTTATGTAAGGTATTTCTTTGTAATTTGTAAATATAGTGGGGGCATGTGAGGGCCGAAAATTGAGCATTCGTTCTCAAGGGAGGATCCTGCGTTCGAGAAGATTATATTGCCCTCCACATGTAAGGGTTGAAGAGCCGTTTTTGGAGCGATCCATGGAAGATGTAGCGCGAAAATTATTGTATCATTTGAGACCTGTTTCTACAGGGTGTTGCGAGAATTACTGTGTTTCAGCTAAGTATATTTAAGAAATGTTTGAAATTTTGTAACGGAAGCAATCCTGCCCTATTAACGTATTGGAATTCCCGTTTGGGGATGTTTTTTTTGTGATTCTTAACGTTAATAGTGTAGGGCTGCGTCTGGTACACCCTTATAATTTATGGCCTTGATTATTAAGTGTGTGTTGTTATTTGAACTGTATTATTAGCTGAAATGCATTGAGGTTTCTCAATTTTTTGTTGTATCTTGAGATGTAGACACGTGTTGTCGTTGTATATTGAGTACGCTGTTGCGTGTACGGTTGGGCTGTGTTGCCACCGTAATTTTTGGAGGTACAATAATTTTTGTTCACGAGTCGCTCATATTAAATTTTTGCCGCGTAATGTAAATTCAGTCTGTCTGTAAAATATTTTCCCTTGATAACTCGAGGTTGTGAATTAGCTCTCAAACACGCAGGTTAACCCCTTACTTTGAATACTTACTGGTCGAGTATTCTTGTAACTTGCTGTTCACGTTATCAAGGATCGGGTTTGTATTAATATTGGGAGGAATTAACGTTAACTTCAATCGGGCAGAACCTCAGCCACAAGCATTGTTTTTTATTTTTTTCTTGGCCAGTTTTCATTTATTTTTTTTTTTTCGATAATTTTTTTTTTTTCTTCTCAAATTTATATTTCCGTAGAATCGAGTGTGTGGGGTGGTCCGTCAACTTTTTTGCATCTCGCGGAGATTTTTTTTGTTGGCGTACCACGGGTTGTAAAGGGGTAAAAAGGGGGTTAAATAGAGTGGGAGTACTGACCCTGTTGGGTTTCTGTATTCCTTCGCGACGGCAGGGCCAGTAATTCCACTGGGATTTTACTAGTATTAAGGCGAGAGAGAATTTGTAGTAAAAATTTCAATCGGGTTTTGATAGGCGCTTGCCATCCGATTCTAAACTTCTTCCAGACCTTTTCAGACAGTATCACCTCAAGGGATATTGTCACCACTTCATCGTAGAAAGCCATTGTGGTATAATTCCCGTGCAGAAGTTCACGCAGCCCTAGGGCAGTTGTAACGAAAGTAATCCAATAATACGTTACTGGGTGTTTATACCACAATTACAGAGTTAATTTAAATTGTTTTGTATGTTTAAATTTTAAGTAATTGCCGGTTAACTGTTCAGTTGTTTCTTTTCCTTTGGCCGTTCGGGAGTACGTAATTTTCAGTAATTTTTTTTGAGTTAGAGTAATTATATTTTGGATTTGATTTTAGATATTTTGCATATAAATTTGGTCGTACTCCGAATTTAAAAGGGAATTTTCAGCTGGGAGGTTATCTTGCAATCATTTATTGTTTTGATAAAGCTTAAATAGTTTGAGTTTCAGTTGGATTCAGACTGTTGTTAAATCTGATCAATTGTTTAGCATTTTGAATTTTTTTTGGTGTGTAAAAGTACATTGGATTGTTCCTTATGAACATCTCTTCATTATGGGTAATTTCGTTAGATTTATATTGTTAGTAGAAGTACATTGTGAATAATTTCGTTAATTTTTGGTTAATAAATTTAGTTATTGATAATATTGGTGTTTCTATTACGAGAACTCTATTCCTTTCCCCCTGGGCTTTTATTTTTCTTCCAGAATTTAGGGCAATAGAAGCGAGGTGACTGGCGCCGTATAAATTAAATTTAAGGCCGCACATAGGTATTGGTAATTACAGGACCACCCTGCATAGTCACATCTACCTCTAGACTGGGCTGGCGGCCTTCTACCTTGCCCTGGACAGCTGATAGCTGCTGGAGTCACTTCACAGTGGTTACGGAATTCATATTTTTCCCCATTTAGGTTTTTAGCGACCGATCAGAGAGCTAAGCGGACGCTGGCGCATGCCAACTATATAACGCTGGAGTCTGGCCGTAATATACGTTATATATTTAGGTTGCGGGTCTACAGCCATTTTCTCGGCTACACTTTCATTTGGTAGTCCAGGTGTTTTGATGGACACACTGGACTCCTTTTTTGATTGTTTGGTTCTCACTGGTATCCAGTGAGGACCAACGGATCCCTTATCAGTCTCCTTTTCAGGAGTGGTTGATAAGGGCTTTGTAGAAGCGACCATTCTCTGGTCGCTTCTCGTTTGTGGAGAAGAGTGTGTGGTCTTCTCCTTAGGTGGTGGGGAGAACTGAGGTTGAATGCGTTCTCCTATGTGAGAGGGGGATTTATTCAGACCCGATCCCCCTGGTTGTGGGGTCTGAACACTGGTCTCTTAGACCGATTCCACCACCTTTTCCGTGTCGGACTTTTTTGGCGCAGCTGTCACTGACGCTTTTACTGTTGGATGAAGCACTGACTCCGTCTGAGTCTGGACACTTGCTGTCTTCTTTGCAGCTACTTGTGCGAAGGATTTCGCAAAAGTGACCGGCGCAGTCTCTTTATACTTCTTCTTGGCGTCAAAATACGGAATTCTATCTTGCGTCTTGATGACCTGGATAGCCTTCTCTTCTAAGTATGTTAGGCAGTGGCGTGAAGTCGATGCATGCGTACCTTTACAGTTCACGCAGTGTGCCACGTTTGGACAGGTTGTCGCGTTTCGCCTAACGGTAGGGTTCGACTTCAATAAACCACTGAAGAGTTTTACCAAAATTTTATTTAGGTATTTTTATTAACTGTCAACAACTTACAAATTATATCATAACTGTTTTTTCCATCACCCTTTCTTTTGTTTTTTCTCGCCTTCTTCATATTTTACATTTAATATATAATAATACCATAATATATACATTGAATATTAGTTCAATTCCCAACAGTTGCCCCCGGTTAGATAGTCGGCTGGGATTAGAATCCCGGTGGATTCCAATTCCAAAGACATCCAGCTCAGTAAGTAACACATTCCTGCAAACTGAGTATTAAGTTCTACCGCAAAGCTCACAAAATTAAAGCCTTCAAAATTTAAATTAACATCTATCTAATAAGCTTTTTCTATATAACAAATATTGTCTACATGTATAATTTTAAGTGATAACATTTTTACATTTATATATATCTCGATAAGGAATCTACGTTTCCACAACTTTTTCCCGGTTTGTAAACCACGGTAAAATTTAACATTTGCAATGCTAATGACCATCGCAATAATCTTCCATATTTTTGACTCATTTGGTTTAGCCATTTCAGTGGACAATGATCTGTCTCGACGATAAAATGACTTAGATAAAGATATGGTTTTAGTTTATTTACAGCCCAAACTAATGCACCACACTCTAGTTCACTTGCCCCGTATGCTCGTTCTCTTTCGGTTAATTTTTTACTTAAATATAACACCGGATGTTCCTGTCCATACTGATTGCGCTCCGATAAAGTCACTCCCATACCTCTTTTTGAGCAATCCGTTTGTAAAATAAATTCGCGGTTATAATCTGGAGCATGAAGCACCTTACCTCCCATGAGTTCTGTTTTTAATTTTTGAAACGCTTTTTCTTTAGTTTTATCCCATTTAATTATGTTACTTTCACTCTTGCGTAACAGGTCTGTTAAAGGGCTTGCAATTTCAGAATACATTTCAATGTAGTGGTTATAATAGCCTGTGAGCCCTAGAAAAGCTCTTACATCTTTTTTTGTCCTCGGTTGCTGAAAAGATTTTATGGCCGCTACTTTAGCATCGGATGGTTTTCTACAACCTTGACCTATGATATGACCAAGGTATAGAACTTCGGCTTGTCCCCATTTACATTTTTCAGCCTTAATGGTTAAGCCGGCTTCATACATCGCTTTAAATACTGCTTTTAAATGTTCTAAATGTTCCTCCCAACTTGACGAATGTATAGCTACATCATCTAAATATGGTTCAGCAAAATCTCCCATACCAGATAAGATTGTGTCCATGAGTCGTTGAAATGTGAAAGGTGCAGACTGTAAACCGAAAGCTAGGGTCACAGGTTCAAATATCCCTCGGTGCGTAATGAACGCAGCATACTGGCTTGCCCTTTTTGTCATGCCAATTTGCCAATACGCTCTTACCACGTCAATCAAACTCAAATACCTTGCAGAGCTACATCTCTCTACGCAAGATTCTATATTAGGTACTGGATGTTGCTGAGGAACAGAAATTTGATTTAAGGCCCTGTAATCGATAACCGGCCTTGGATCTTTTCCCGCAGCTTCCACAATAATCATAGGAGACGAATATGCACTTTGACTGGGTCTAATTACTCCCAATTTAAGCATTTTATCAATTTCCTTGTCAATGATTTCTCGGATTCGTGGTGAATGTGAATATGCTCGACTTCGGATCACTTTCTCTTCCTTAAGACATATGTCATGCTCTATTAAATTTGTCCTACCTGGTCTCGTACTGAATAATCCCGGAAATTCAAATATCGGTTCTTCCAATTGTTTTCTCTGGGTCTCTGTTAGATGTTCGATCCCTTTGGCTTTTTCTAACACTTCGGCGGCAGTCAAAACTTCATTTTCAGGTCCCATTTCTAATTCTGGAATTTCTATTTCGACTCCATCTTCTCCTGACTGGCAAATAGTCATGGCAATAATTTCAGCTTTATCAAAATATGGTTTTAACAAATTTACATGCACCAATATTTGTTTTCTTTTTCCAGACAATTCTTCAATTACATAATTAGTTGCCGAAATCTTCTTCACTACCTTCCTAGGTCCGACCCATTGCATTTGCAGTTTATTCGTCCTGGAATGTTGATATAGCATAACCTGATCTCCTACTTTATACGAAATATCCTTAGCATTTCTATCGTAATACAATTTCGACCTTCGTTTGGCTTCAGTCGTCGAAATTTCCACCATTTCCTGCATTTTTTTAAATCTCTCCAGCAAATTTAAAATATATTCAACAACTGACTCGTTTTCATCTTCTCCTACCCATAGATCTCTTATCATACTCAGTGGAGATCTCATCTGCCTTCCGTAGCATAATTCAGCAGGGCTGAATCCATGTGTAGCATGAGGAGCGCATCTCAAAGCAAACAGTGCAGGTTCGATGTACTCGTCCCATTCGTCGCCATGTTCATAACATAAGGCACGTAGGATCCTCTTCAAAACTCCATGGAATCTTTCAACAGCATTGCTTTGTGGATGATAAGCTGAACTATGATAGATTTTAACTCCACATCTTTCAAAAAATTTGGTCGTTAGGTTACTGGTAAACACGGTTCCTAAATCCGTTTGAACTTCAATCGGAAATCCTACTCTGGAAAAAATATTTAACAGACCCCTTACTACTGATTCTGAGTCAGCTACCTGCAATGGTATTGCATCAGGAAATTTAGTTGCACTACATATCATTGTTAAAAGGTACTTATTTCCATTTTTAGTTTTAGTTAATGGTCCTACGATGTCTATATTAACTCGTTTATATGGTTCGGTGATAATAGGAACCTGACACATAGGCACTTTCTTCTTGTCTGTTGATTTTCCGACTCTCATGCAAACATCACAGTATTTTATTTTGGTCTTGACATCTTTTCTCATCTGATTCCACCAATAGTTTTGCTTTATTCGCTGAACGGTTTTATTGTTCCCTAAATGTCCCATCCACATGTTGTCATGTGCAATTTCCATGATTTTCGCCTTTAAGTTTTCTGGCACAACAACTTGTTCATAACATCGGCCCATTTTGTCAGTAAACTTTCTATGAAGGATGCCATGGAAAATATAAAATTTTATTCCATCCTTATTTTCATTCTGCTTCATTTCAACAAGATGAAAATATTTTTGAAGATCTTTATCATCCATTTGGAATTTTCTTAACATATTAGGGGTTAATTTTGTAATATCTGAAAAATCCTTTTCAGATGTAGGAATAACTATAGGTTTTTTGTTACCTGTTTCTATCCCCTTTTTTGAATTTTCTCCTTCATTACCTTTATACTTGTCTCCCTAAGCATTTCTTCTGAAACATCTTCTTTCTCTATCGGATTTGTCGTTTCTTCTATGGTCGTCCTTTTCATTTCAGGAACATGTTCTAGTGGCTTAATATTTTCTTTTTGTATCCCCTTTTCTTCAATTTTCAACAATTTCTTTGCCTTTGATCTAGTAAGAGCAAACACTGGCACAGCATTCACGCTTTCCTTGCCCCACTGTTCCCACGTTCGGTTTGACAACAAGTATGATACCGGAAGTGTATCTGTCACTGCTGCTTCAGTTATAATTTCCCCAAACTGTTGACAGTTTAAAATTATTTTTGCCACCGGCAAAGCGACGCTTTCTTCACTCAAAACGCCCCTTACGTGAACAAATTTTCCAGTAAAATCTTTGGCTTCTATAAATTTAGAATGGACCATGTCGAAATTCGCAGCACTATCCCTCAAGAGATCTATTTTAGTACCATTTATTGTAGCTGATATCCTATATGGTTTAAACAATCTCTGTTTCTTTGTCAGTTTCTATTACTGCTAGAACAGGTTTTACTTTTGGACACTCCGGTGAATTCTTCATGTGACCCGGTGCGCCACAACCGTAACATTTGAATGGCCTTCTTCTGTCAAAACTGGTTTTATCAAATACTTTCTTATTATCTCCATCAGCTGATGCCTGATTTTTTTCTTTTTGTTCATCTTGAACGCTGGAATTTGACTTATTTTCTACCCTGACTTTATTATATTTATTTGTATTATAATTATTTTGATAACTGTACCTTTTGTCGGAAGTTGGGCCTCTTTTCGATAGATATTCATCAGCAACGTCACCAGCATCTTCAATTGTCTTTGCATGATTATGGTCTTCTAACCAAAAACGCATTTCATTAGATACAGAATTGTAAAATTTCTCCAAACAGATCAGTTGAACCAGCTTACCAAAATCTTCTCCTATTTCTTCACTTTTAATCCATTCGTTTAAGTTTACCTTCAACTGATATGCAAATTCCGCATAACTCTGGTCTGATTTACGTTTTCCATATCTAAATTTATTTCTGAAGGCATCAGGTGTTAGCCGATATTTTTTTAATAGACTAGCCCTAACTTTCTCGTAATCTTTACTATCGCTTTCAGATAATCGTGCAACTACTTCATTTGCCTCAGAAAATAAAACACTGGTCAATCTAATTGGCCACGTCTCCTTATTAAATTCTAATTGTACACATACACGTTCAAAATTTGTTAAAAATAAACCCATGTCTCCGTCCTCTTCAAATGACTGCAAATATTTACCCATATTTAAATTTGTGTTTTTAATATTATTTATATTATTATTTACATTTTGAGACATATTAGAATTTTGAGACATCATTTGGATTTGCGCCATTTGTGCTTGTGCTTGAGCTTCAGCTATTTTTATTTGAGCTTCTATCCTAGCTAATTCTAGTCTTTCCTCTCGTTGTTTCTCTTCTTTTTCCTTTTCAGCTAATTCAAGTCTTTCCTCACGTTGTTTCTCTTCTTTCAACCTATCTATTTTATCTAACCTACCCTTTTGAGGATTATTTTCCCAAGCATCTAACTCTAGTTTAATTTCAGCTGCACAATAACCTCCGTTAACCAATTCTTGTACTAAGTCACTCTTTTTAGTATGAGTAGGTAATTCAAACAGATCTACTACATATTTAAGTTCTTTTAAATTGAAAATATGGTATTCAGAACCCATTATTCAAATATTATTAACTATTTTTTTATTTTTTTTTTAGTTGCACTAATAATCCCGCAAAATACTATGCGTATACTAGGAAAGTAGAAACGTTACTTAAAATTCCTTAACCTTGTTACAACTTCGTCATTTGAATAATAAACACAATATTTTATTTATTCAATGATTAGCAATACTTCCTAACCATAAAAATAGTTTTTATTCTCTTATAACTGAGCTATAGACGCTTTGCTTTGCAGTAAAACCAAAACTCAGAATACAAAAAGCATTACATACCTAACCAATTTTCCTGCGCCGATCTTGCGCGTTCCCTCTATCCGTCAAATTTTGACAGCTGACAGCAATCTATGCAACCTCACTCTTGTTGCTCTGCTTAACCAGTCGCGTTTCAGCAAATTTCACCAGCGCCGATTCGAATACTGCATCAGTGTTCTTCTGCGCACCAACCAGTTCGTTCCGCTGTTCTGGATACGTCGCAAATTTCTTCCGCGCACCAATCCGCTCGTTCCGCCGTTCTGGACACGTCGCAAATTTCTTCCGCGCACCAACCCGCTCGTTCCGCCGTTCTGGACACGTCGCTAATTTCTTCCGCGCACCAACCTGCTCGTTCCGCCGTTCTGGACACCTCGCAAATTTCTTCCGCGCACTAACCTGCTTGTGTTGCGCTGTGTTGTTGTCCGTTGTCTTCAGCTCTTCACCCGTGAAATTTCTTCTCAGGTAATTCCTTATAAAAGTCGGGCCACCATGTCGCCAGGCAGTCTACGGACGTGCCTGACACAAAGGTTTTTTTCCGTGACGTCACTAATCCTGCACGTGCAGCTTAAGTGTTTATGACTGGGTATTTCCTCGCTTCAAAATCCGAACCTATCAGAGCGCAGGATCCGAGTTAAGCCGTCACCGAACCCGGCCAATAGGAGAGCCGCTCGGAGTGGGGGTAAAACACCGGACTTCAAATAAAAACCCGAGCAACCAGAGAATTGGGACAGTATCCATCAGACTGTATCCAACAAGCTATCCAGCAGTCAACACCTACGATCTATTATCAAGTGAGTTAAAAGAAGCTATCGGTCTAACCGAGTATACAAAAAGAATTTATGCACGCTGCATACTATTGTTTCACATACATATATTTCTTTGTTTTGTTTTTACCTACACTTTTACAAGTAACGCTGACACCCCTTAGCGGTGCTTGTGATTGTTATCTGTACTTGTCATACGTATACACAGTGCGCTGATCGCCTTCGGCGTGCCTGTGTCCCGTTCGCTGACGGTTTAGCGGACCTCGTCGATACGTATCCACGATCTTTTCTCACTTTGCCGCTTCACGATATATTTTCACATCTTCGCTTCACGTCCACGCCCGTTTTCTTCACATCTTCAACCGTCTCATCTCTTCGCTTCAAGTCTACATCAGTTATCGCTACGTTGGCACCATTCTACGTCCGTAGTCGTCTTGCCTGCCGCCGCCACGTTCGTACCCCCTGTTACGAACGCCCGGCCCCACGCCGCACCAAGAAGCCAACGTCCACGCCGATTTCCGTCGTCGCCTGTTCTGTAGCGCCGCTACAGACCGCTACGACTCAGACGTCATCAACACCGAGGCCTAGCACTCACACGGCAGTTCAGCCGTTTACGCTGGCCCCCAAGAAGAGAGGTACCGAGTCGCGCCGTCTCCACGCCGCTGCGTGGAACTACCGACGTAACTTACGGGCTTGTGAAGCCTCTAGGCCGTACCAGGACCTAAAGAAGTCAGCGAGGAAGGCCCTCTACGAGGTAGACGACCCCAGGACCCGCTGCTTCCCACCGCCGACACCATCACCGCTCAAGGCAACAGCTCGCCCGCTCGTGCCGCTGTCACCCTTGTCGGTCACCACTCCTACTTCGGTGGCCACCCCACCGAAAGCAGGCTGCTCTTCGAAATCACCGCTCACTCCAACTACCCCAGGAATAACAAGGAAGAATAGGAAATTACGGCGCCGCCTACTCGGGCTGTTCGGCTCTTCATCGCTGCCGTGAATACAGTGTCGAGCGACACTATCGAGCGACGAACGCCAACCAACGCATAGACCCGTCTTTTTCCTTCTCTCTCTTCCTTTCCTGTTTATTGTTATCTCTTATTAATTATTACTCATTATCTTTGTTTTTCTCATTGTTATTATTTACCATATTATTTTTCTCTGTTAATAAAAACCATAAATCCAAACTGTCCGACTATTATTTTTCAAACCCTGGGGAACCAAGTTTTATCTTTCAGGGCATCTAGAACGGACGTGCATAGTTCAGACTCGCCGCAACGCTAGCCGCGGCCGGTAGTAGTGGCCTCTCACGCAGGGTTCGATCCCCTGGCTGAGTCCGTCCCGCAACAAGTGGCGCCCAACGTGGGGCCTGCAAAGCTGCAAACGCGCAGTAAGACCACGAGAACTATACCGTCTCGTAAAACTAGAGCCCGGTTCTCCCAGGTATCCGACGAGGCGTTCGTCGCAGGCGAGGACATGGCTCCTCCGGTGTACAATGGCACCTCTCCAATCGCACATAACAGTGCTACAGAACGATCGGCGTACGACCCGATTGCCGAGCTGGCCAAAGTTTTGCGGGAAGGACTGGCCGGCGCTCCAGATTCCCGCTGGCGCCCAACAATACCTCCAACACGCCCCGCCCCATTCAGCGGGAGAATGGAAGAAGACCCGGTGCGCTTCATGTCTCAGATGGAAACATATTTCCAAGACATGGGGTACGTAGAGCCGGAATTTTTCCAACATATGAGGGAAAACCTCGCCGGGGAGGCCCGCCGATGGATAGACCCCATCCTGAATGTTCCGACACAATGGAACACGTTCCGCAAGCGGTTCATCGCAAAGTTTGACGGAACACAAGTAAAGAAGCAAATTTACGTCTCCGTGTTGACGGATCCACAAGGCCCCCGCGAAACCGGCAGAGATTTCGTGGCCAGGAAGATGGCTCTCGCGCACCGGTGTCACTCATCCGAAGTCGGCACGCTCGAGACGACCATAGGCCTCATGAGGACGAACTACCGCGCCGCTATCGCACAGCGACGGGTAGAGAGCTTCGACGATTTGATAGACCTTGCCACGGACCTCGATGACATCCTGCTCGAGGCCGGACCGGTCGAAACGTCACGAGCTGCTCCAGCACGGCAGACACAGGCCTCGCGCTATACCAGCGATGGCCTACCTCCAGCGCCTCGTCACACAAGAGACGGGCCGCCTCCAGCGCCTCGTTATGCCAGAGACGGGCCGCCCCCAGCGCCCCGCTACACTGACGACAGGCCCTATCCAGCTCCCCGATACGCGAGGGAAACACAGCCGCAAGCGCCCCGCTACGCGACGCGGCCAACACCGGAGCCTCGCCACACCAATGACGGCCAGCGCCCGAGGCAAGAACAACAGCCTGCGCCCCCCCCCCGCTACGAACGACCAGCAGGTCATCAACAAGATAGCCGGGGCCCGCAACAGGCTAAAACACCGCCGCAATGCCGCTTCTGTTCGGATAGGCATTGGCCCGGCTACTGCATACTCGACGCTCGAAGACCCGCCGCGTCCGCGGCCGGTAAAGCGCCCCATCCTGAAGAACGGGTAAAAGGCCCCGAAGACGGACTGGCCCTTTACGCCGTTGGAGGCAAAAAGCTGCCTACGATAAACATGCGAATCAACGGGCGAAACGCACGAGCACTGCTGGACACTGCCGCCGCATACAACTGTCTGCGTTCAGACTATGCGAGCGCGGCCGCATCAGTCCAGAAGTCACTACCGTTAGCAGCGCACGGGCAGGAAATGCGCGTCTCAGGCGAGGAGACGGCGCTCATAGAAATAGAAAATTCCCGGACGCAGGGAAGTTTCCTGATGTGCGATGACCTCCGGATAGACTGCCTCCTAGGTTATCCTTGGCTTACGGCTCAGCAAGCCACGATAGACCTGCAGCACCAGTGCCTACACTTCGGCACCGGCCCGCGTCACACCATCTACTGGGGGACGCCCGCCGGACCGCCCGACTCAGCACCACCGTCCGTATCCGCGATCTACACGCTCGATCGCAGACCGGAGAACGAGCTCCCAGATGTTCTCTCTCGCGAACATGCAGGCGAGGAGAGAAACCAGCTCGCATCAGACGGGGAGGCGCGTGTGACTCCACCCGAGCCCGGCAAAATCAACGCGCTCCCAGGCGAGGCAACACTCCCGGAACTCGTCCAGGAATGCCAGCGGCAAGACGAGAAGTCTCAGCGTCAGCTGGAGAGATTGCGTGAGCCGCCCGGACCAGACGACGTCCGCCGCCGCGACGCGCTGTTCGAGCACGACGGTCTGCTTCGGTACCACTCTAACCCCGGAGAGACCGCACCGCTCTACGTACCTAAAGCGATACGTCGATGCGTGATAGAGCATCACCACGATGATGCCGGCCACCCAGGCCGCGAAGAAACGTACCGATGTTTATGTGTACCAATGTTCATATTGTTTTTCGTACCGCTCGTGTACTCATGCCGGCGTCATGTATGTTCACCACTGTCGCCCGCATATGTTCTACCATTTCTTATATTTTGTTAATTGTCTCATTCTTTCCAAAATTCACCAATTCGTGTATATCCTTACCTTCCTGCACTTTTTCTCTCCAACTGAAGCGGCGTGCTTGATTGGTGTCGTCACGCGGGGAGGCTTTGTCGCCAGGCAGTCTACGGACGTGCCTGACACAAAGGTTTTTTTCCGTGACGTCACTAATCCTGCACGTGCAGCTTAAGTGTTTATGACTGGGTATTTCCTCGCTTCAAAATCCGAACCTATCAGAGCGCAGGATCCGAGTTAAGCCGTCACCGAACCCGGCCAATAGGAGAGCCGCTCGGAGTGGGGGTAAAACACCGGACTTCGAATAAAAACCCGAGCAACCAGAGAATTGGGACAGTATCCATCAGACAGTATCCAACAAGCTATGCAGCAGTCAACACCTACGATCTATTATCAAGTGAGTTAAAAGAAGCTATCGGTCTAACCGAGTATACAAAAAGAATTTATGCACGCTGCATACTATTGTTTCACATATATATATTTCTTTGTTTTGTTTTTACCTACAATAACTTTTACAAGTAACGCTGACACCCCTTAGCGGTGCTTGTGATTGTTATCTGTACTTGTCATACGTATACACAGTGCGCTGATCGCCTTCGGCGTGCCTGTGTCCCGTTCGCTGACGGTTTAGCGGACCTCGTCGATACGTATCCACGATCTTTTCTCACTTTGCCGCTTCACGATATATTTTCACATCTTCGCTTCACGTCCACGCCCGTTTTCTTCACATCTTCAACCGTCTCATCTCTTCGCTTCAAGTCTACATCAGTTATCGCTACGTTGGCACCGTTCTACGTCCGTAGTCGTCTTGCCGGCCGCTTCTCCTGGATCCTCTTCTCCGGCGTTACGGGGCTCCACGCACGGCAAACACGTGGGTAGGAATTTAAGTGGGAGATAAAAGAGACAACAGATAGGCCTATTCCCACAATCGACTTCTCTGAACTGTCTCCTCCCAAATGTTATGTGATTCAGGGTACGTGGGATCATCAGGCCCAAAAGTTCTATATGGTCAGGTGATGCGACCATTATGAACTTCCCTTGCGTGATTGAGGGTACGCGGGATCATCAGGCCCGAAAGCTCGACAAATGGCCAGGTGTTATAGCCATTATGAACTTCCCGTGCGGGATTGTGTTTAGTACAGTGCGAATCAGCTTTTTATGGTGTCTTTTAATGTATGAACCAAATCTGTTTTAAATATGCCTCAATTAAACTATACGAATTTATTTGAGTTTATATTGAATAATCTTCAATAGTTTTTTGGTGGCCATTGCTACAAGTAAGCACACATCATTCACAGATTAAGTGTTAATTAATATCGTTCTACGGCAAGTTTCTAAATCTGCACGTCCGTAATTGTTGACTGGCTAGATGAATGGTTATAGTGCTCGTCTTGTAAACTAATGTATGTGTAAACGTCAATGACTGTGTGTTCAAATACCAGTCAAATATATATATTTATTTTTTTATTTATATTTTTATTTAAAAAACAATATTATTGTAAATTCTGTACATTAACTGACAGTGGCAAACAAAGGAAAACGTGTAATATTAGATTTTATATTTAGAACTTTTTATATTTTTAAGACAATTCTTTTAAATTGTACTTTGCAAAATTTGTATTATATTGTATTATTTATTTGTATTGTACTTATCTTATGAGAGCTTAATAATGAATACCCGCAGCAGAATTAACAAAAAACCTAAACTGGACACCAAAATTGTTAGCAGTCCAAATACAAGTGTTATAAATTTTATATATGATGATGATTTAGATCCTACTGTCTCGGATTTAAGCAACCAATGCGAACTTGGTGACATTATCTCAAACTTGCGTAACAAGCTTGCGACTGCTAACTCCACAAATATGGAACTAGAGAGTAAAGTGGAGATGTTAACCAAAATAACTGTTTCATTAAAAAGTCATATTGCACTCAAAGATAATCTCATTAAAGATCTGCAAAACATTATTAAAAAGCCACCGATATCCGTGTGCAACAAAAATACTCAGACCATGATTTCCGCTACGGATTCATCAACCCAGACTAAAATAGACGGAAAATGTGCTAATGCTGCCATTCAAACTACAGCACTTAAGCAATCAAACTTGAAAACTAATAGTCAAGTAAATACTAGAATATCAAGTAAAAATAAGAACACAAAAAGTATTAAAATTTTACTACTCACAGATAGTCACGGTCGGTCTTTAAGTTCTATGCTGAGTGAATTGCTGAGGAATTTTGAAATTACAGCGCTAGTTAAACCGAGCGCACAATCCAACGACATTGTAGCTAATTCACTGACTCTAACCAAAAACTTTACCAAAAATGATTTTGTACTGCTTTTGGGTGGTACATGCAACTATCCCATTAATTATAAGGTGCTTCTGCAAGAGTACAGCGAGGCCTTAGGCAAGTTGGCCCATACTAACGTCATACTTCTTACTGTCCCATATAGGTATGACAAACTATACAAAATCAACAATGAGATATATAAAAACAATTGTGACTTATACGATCTTATAGAACATTCACCACACACTTATCTATTTGACACAAATTTTTATATTGACAGAAAATGTTATATGGCTGATGGTGTCCATCTGATATCTAGAGCTAAAAATTTCTTAGCCTCTAAACTTTCGCCAATAATATCTAGATATAATGTTCACAGAACTAATAATATGGGAACAAACGATACTGGAGCTATCATTGTAAAGCCAGGAGTTAGTAACGAAACTAGCAAGAACTCCATTTCTTCCAACAATAATAATAAATCCAATGGTCCCGCTTCTTACAAAAACAATAACAATATTAATTCTACCCAAAGTAGCGGTTCTAGTGGTATAGATGTGAATACTAGAAATAATCATAGCACTGCTTCTATCACGAATTGTTCAATCATATCTTGTGTTGATTCTACCAATGGTACATGTACTGAACAGTTTGCAGCGCAATAGATAAAGAGTCCACTAGTAATCCTAGTGTTTTTTTAGGCAAAAATTTGATCTAAGCATTTTATTCTTAAATATCCAATCCATTAGAAACAAAATAAATTTCCTGGACTCTCTAATTATTGATGGAAAATTTAATATTATATGCATTCAGGAGCACTGACTGGACAAGTTTAAATGTATAGAATTTCATTTGAAAAGATTTAATATCATATCATTTTTTGCTCATGATAAAAATAAGCATGGAGGTATTATGTCTTTGATTCACAATAATCATTTTAGTGGAGTAAAAAACCTCGAGTTCATTAATAAGCAATCTGTAAAATATCATTGCGAAACTAATGCTTTTCTTTTAAAAAGTTTTGGGTCACTAATTATCAATATCTACAGAACTCCGTCTAGTGACCTAAAGATCTTCATGAGTGTCATGGAGGATGTTTTATCTTCGATACACCATAAGTATCGTATTATTATTGGCGGCGATTTTAACGTTAAATTTAATCTTCCGTACGATAATGATACCATTTGCCTTAATGATTTTTTTAGTTCTTTTAACTTTCACGGGTTAGTTAATTTTCCAACCAGAGGTTCCAATACCTTAGACAATGTTTTTATTAATTTTACAGACAATAGTATTACCGCTAGAAAAATTTTAATTCCTTTCTCTGACCACGATACTGTCGACATCAAGCTAACTTGTTTTAAATCTGATGACTCTACTAACCACCATGTTACCACTATGACTCGCCCCTTAACTCAGGAAGGCAAATTGGTATTCTTTGATTCCTTAAATGTTCTAAGCTGGAATTTCATCTCCGACAATACCACAGACGTTAATGATAGGTTCGACTTGTTTCTCGGGGTCGTAGTTAATAAATTCAACTCCTCCTTTACCCTAAAATCCCACAAGAAAATAATGCGCCATCAACCCGCAATACACTGGTTCACTTCAGACCTGAAAACCATGAGAGATAGGCTTGATTTATTACATGCATTCTACTTAATTGCGCCCTCACAAAATAATAAAACTGTAAGGAACTTGTACAGATCAGAGTATAGAGAAGCGATTAAACGGGCAAAAATAGAAGCCAACAGTAAATTTATCTGCAATGCTAATAATATCTCGCAAGCTACGTGGAGAGTAATAAATAATAATTGCAAGTCCAAAAATTTCTCCCAGTGTCCTCTATCAGTGGATGAGATCAATGATTTCTTCTGTAATGGCGCTAACAATCTATTAAATAGTTTACCCACTAATAATCTATGCCCCCTTGATATATTGTATAGAAATTGTAACTTAGATCCCTCCGTGCCAAGCTTCTTCTTCAAAGAAATCTCGGAAATTACAGTACGTGATATAATAAATAATCTGAAAAACAACAATACACTTGACGCATATGGTCTAAATGTGGATATTATCAAATATGTCAAAAATATTATAATACCTCCACTTACTAAACTAATTAATATTTCCATACAGACCTGTATATTTCCCGATACACTTAAAATAGCACGGGTATTACCAGTGCACAAAAAAGGTAGCCTAAGCGACATTAATAACTTTCGTCCCATTTTCCTTCTTCCATGCATCTCTAAAATCTTTGAAAAAGTTTTAAAAAATCAATTAATCACTCATCTAAAAAAATACAATTTACTCTCTAATAAACAATATGGATTTAGATCTGATAAATCTACTTCTGACGCAATCTTGGGATTTGTGGACTATGTCACAAATTGCTTTGAGAAAGGACTCTATTGCTCTGGTAGCTTCCTAGACCTTAGTAAGGCCTTTGATTGTGTAAACCATGGTATTTTAATAAAAAAATTACATTTTTATAAATTTGATCCCACATGCATAAATCTTACCAACAGACAGCAATTTGTAAACGTTGGTATTGCGAGATCAAAAATATCTGACATAAATCATGGAGTTCCCCAAGGATCTGTTTTGGGTCCCATTTTATTCCTGATTTATATCAATGATTTGCCCCATGTAAATATTAAATCAAACACCATCCTCTTTGCCGACGACACTACGGCCCTCCTGAGCAATAGTTCACTACTGTCACTTTTGGACCAAAGAGATTTACCTTTGACTAATTTAGACAGCCGGTTTTAGGATAATGAGCTAACATTGAATATCAGTAAATCTCAGCATATGATATTCTCAACAAGAAACCTACAGCAGGCCAATAATTCAGCTGAGGTAACCTTTTTAGGATTGGAAATCGACAGCAAGTTATCATGGGACCAACATGTAAACAAAGTAGCCAATAAACTTTGTACATCTGTTTTTTGCTTAAGCAACTTAAAATGGTGCGCGTCTAATTCAGTCTTAAAACATATTACTTTGCCTCTATCCAGTCACATCTATCGTACGCCTTATTGATTTGGGGTCATTCCACCCAAACAAAAAGGCTATTTGCTTTGCAACGCAGAGCCATAAGGATCATGAGCAATATACAATACCGATCCAGCTGTAAAGAAAATTTTGTGGAATTGGGCACTTTAACCTTGCCGTCCCTATACATCCATCATTGCCTCCTGTATGTACATAACAACCTCTCTACGTACTCTGTCCAAAGTTCTCTCCACGTACACGACACGAGAAACATTATGACGAATGATATTCGTCCTGAATTTACCAGACTCAGGAAATCCAGGTATAGCGCTAATTATCATGCAATTAAATTCTATAATGTTCTACCATCCGCCACCAAGAGCCTTAACTTAGTAAGATTCAAAAAAGAAACTAAACAATATCTAATTGCCAAGGCTTTCTACTCTACTGAGGAATACCTACGAAATATTTTTCGTGACTAAAATGAGGTTCTGTGATCAGGCTTGTCCTGCTTTTCGTCCAAACCTCACATTACGTTCTATCAACTTGGAGTGTCTCTGTTTATTTTTCTGATTAGATTTCTTAAAATTATATTTTTATATTATTGTAATGCATATGATTCAATTTGTAATTTGTGTAATACATTATCAACCTTTGTAAATATGTACAACATTTAATACAATAAAAAATATATTATTATCGTGGATGCCGGGGTAATGCCGTGCCACTGGACAAGTATTCGGGGGTCTGTGGGAGCGGCTGCAGCTCGCAAGGTTCCAGAGTTGGCGACTACTGGTTCTCGAGCGGGTCGAGCAGCCCGTGACTACTTCCTCCGATGCTATATCATCCTGACATGTCTGGCGCAATGAGCCGGTTTGTGGCCAACGTCCCCTGTGTGGGGCTCCCTGGTGGGTGGGCATGGCAGGTTGATGAAACTTTTTATACGGGTATGGCAACTACCCGGAAGGATAAAAAGAGACCTCGTCGAAGAAGGCAGAAGGTAAAAGGCATGTTGAGTATTGTGCACCAGTACCACGATTTCTCGTCGTGAAGGTACAAGCAGAGTAAGTCCTTTAAGGAGATGTCCCCCTTCTTTGTAGCCCGAACGTTGAGAAATACGTGCTCTACTGGTATAAAGTCGGTGCGTAAGTTGTCGGACAGTACATTGCTTATCGAAGCAGAACCAGAAGCGTCATCAGCACTTCAGAAATGTGTTAAGTTTGGTGAGTTTGGCATTTCAGTTCAGCCGCAAAAGGCACTGAATTGATCTAAAGGCGTCGTAACGGATCGTGACCTTGCATATGTTACGGAGGAAGAGTTACAGGAGATATGTTACAGGAAATGGCATCGCAAGGTGTCATTGAATGCAGGAAGCTCAACCCCCGAAACGGCAAGCCTTCGATCTACATGGTGGTGTCCTTCACTGGTACCAGGTGTCCAACATCGGTAAGGGTGGGGTATAACGTTTGTAACGTTCGCCCCTACTATCCCAACCCGATGTGATGTTACAAGTGTAAGCGTTATGGGCACACCTCAAGTCGTTGTGGTAAGCAGACCATCTGTGCCAACTGCGGACAGGATCAACATGAAGTTGAAACTTGTGCAAACGTGGCACACTGCATGAACTGCAAAGGGGCGCGTACCTCTACATCACGCCACTGCCCAACGTACTTGGAGGAGAAGACAATACAGGTCATTAGAACGCAGGACAGGATACCGTATTTCGACGCCAAGAGGAAATACAAAGAGAACGCGCCGTTTACTTTTGCGAAATCTATCGCGCAAGTAGCTCCAAAGCGAACTGCAAGTGTCCAAAGTCAGATAGAGTTAGTGCCTCGTCCGACAACTGCAGCAGCAGTAGCAGTCGCGACAAATACTGCGAAAGAAAAGGTGGTATTGGTCCCAGAGACCAAATTCAGACCCCACAACCTGGGGGATCGGGTCTGAATAAATCCCCCTCCCCTAATGGAGAACGCACTCAACCTCAGTTCTCCCAACCACCTAAGGAGAAGACCCCACAGTCTTCTCCACAAACGATAAGCGACCAGAGAATGGTCGCTTCTACAAAACCCTCATCAGTTACTCCTGAAAAGGAAACTAATAAGGGATCCGTTGGTTCTCACTGGATACCAGTGAGAGCCTAACAATCAAAAAAGGAGTCCAGTGTGTCCATCAAAACACCTGGACTACCAAATGAAAGCGTAGCCTAGAAAATAGCTGTAGACCCGCAACCTAAGGGTAAACCAAAAATCATTAGGTTGCGGGGTAACTCCCCTAAACAGAAATGAATAGTCCACTAATCCATGGAACTGTAACGGTGTATATCAGCGCTACGAAGAACTGCGACTTTTATTGTCAGATTTTGCACCTTCGTGTGTTTGTCTACAGGAAACAAACTTCAATGAAACCGACACTTCTCTCCTCGGGGATACTCCGTGTTTCACACGGATTTTCTTACGGGGTTAAGAGCATGTAACGACGTGGTAATTCTCGTTAGAGACACATTGTACCACGATCCTGTAGACATTGACACTGAGTTGCAGGTCGTAGCAGTTCGTGTTGCACTTCCCCTCCAGGTGACGATTTGTTCTATCTACCTTCCCCCTGGTGTTCGAACTGACATCAGAGATGTCGTGAACATCATCGATCAACTCCCACCATCCTTTATACTACTAGGCGATTTTAACGCCTACAATGTGTGTTGGGGATCGGTGTAGAACGATCGACGGGGACGTCACCTGGAAAATATGTTGAACGAATTGAATTTGAGCTTTCTGAACGACGGCAGACCCACGCATTTTTGTGCAGCAACGGGTATATTTAGTGCTATAGATCTTAGCGTTGTTTCAGGAGCCATCGCTCCGTTGTTCAAATGGGATGTGCATCACGACCTGTGCGGTAGTGATCACTTTCCAATCCTCTTAAAGCCTCTGTTCAATACTGTTACCGAATCCCGCTGGCCACAGTGGGTTCTTCGGAAAGCAGATTGGATCAAGTTTGCGGAATCATTCTCGCATGACGATATTCCGAGCTTGACCGTAGACGAAAAGGTGAATCATTTCACGGACTCCATCACAAGCGCGGCTAAAAACAGCATACCGCTGTCATCCACTCAGCCCCGTAGAGTTCTCGTTCCCTGGTGGAACGAGGAATGCGACTTGGCGATACGTGAAAGGAGACACCTCTTCAATACATTCCGTCGTTGTCCAACAGAGGAAAACATGATAGCTTTCCAACGAGCGAAAGCTCGTGCTAAGAGGATTGTGAAAGAAAGCAAGCGCGAATCATGGCGCAAATACGTGTCCACCGTTACAGTTGCCACTCCAGTGGCCAAAGTTTGGGAAAAGGTCCGGAAAATATCCGGTCTAAATACAGCTACAGCCATTGCTGGTCTATCGGTAAATGGTAACGTAGTTACCTCAGTGGTCGAAATTGCTAACACTTTGGCATCTATTTTTGCGTTCAATTCCAGCTCTGAACATTATCCACTCGAGTTTCTAACTCGTAAAGCAGGCCTCGAATCTATACCTCTATATTTCTTTTCTAGGAATGACGAGGTATACAACCTGCTTTTCTCTCGTGAAGAGCTAGATAACGCGATGTCAAAGTGTAAGGATAGCTCTCCTGGTCCAGATGCGATACATTATCGTATGATCCGAAATCTTCCGGAATCATCTAAGTCTAGGCTTTTGAATGTCTATAACAGGATATGGACTGAGGGCAAGTGCCCGACCAAGTGGAACGAATCTCATATAATTCCTATCCCCAAAGTCGGGAAAGATAAAAACATGCCCTCTAGCTATAGACCAATATTACTGACCAGTTGTCTCTGCAAGCTCATGGAGCGAATGATCAGCAAGCGTCTGATTTGGTTTTTAGAATCAAACGACTTGCTGGCAAACACACAGTGCGGCTTTCGCCGTCACCGCTCAACAGCAGATCACCTGGTCAGATTAGAGACAGCTATCAGGAATGCTTTCGTTGAAAACAAACACCTGGTAGCTGTGTTTTTCGATATTGAGAAAGCCTATGACACTGCATGGATTATGGTATTCTCCGTACTCTGCATTCCTGGGGTCTCCGGGGACGCTTGATGTTTTTTATAAGACTTCATGTCGAACCGGCGCTTCAGGGTGCGCATCTGAAATACCCTGTCACAAATGTTCGCACTGGACAATGGGGTCTCACAGGGCTCCATACTGAGCGTTACGCTATTTTTAATTGCCATTAACGGTGCAGCTTCATGTATTCGATTACCTGTACAGAATTCGATATCTGTCGACGACATTGGTTTCTTTGTCGCCGGACAAAAGACTAGTACAATCGAACGTCAGCTTCAGCTGACTATCAATCGTCTCGATACATGGGCAACCGAAAATGGCGTTAAATTCTCGACCAGCAAAACTGTATGTGTCCATTTTAGTAGAAAAAGGGGTGTACATCCCAATCCTACACTCACACTAAATGGAGCACAGTTACTCTTTACCGATACTGCCAGATTTCTGGGTCTCGTGTTTGACACTCGTCTTACTTGGCGGGCACATTTTTTGTCCGTCAAGAAAAAATGCCAGAAGTCGCTCAATTTGTTGCAGGTCCTCAGTCATAAGACATGGGGTGCAGACCGCACTGTCATGTTGCGTTTATATCGTTCTCTAGTGCGCTCTAAGCTGGACTATGGATGTCTAGCTTATGGGTCAGCTAAACACCAAGAGATAAGAATTCTTGACTCTGTACATCACACTGGGGTTAGATTGGCCATAGGTGCATTTCGCACTAGTCCAATACTAAGCCTGCTGTGTGAAGCAGGCGAACCGTCACTGTACAATCGTCGTAAAATTCTATCCCTGCGGTATATGGCTGCACTCAGTGCCAAGCCAGATCATCCCGCGTATGACCCTATTCTACAAAATAGGCATACAGAGATTTATGACAGAAAACCAAGAGCCAATAGGCTTTTTAGTCTGAGGACTTTCGACATTTTGACTGACATTGACTTTATTATGCCCAAAATGGCAAGTTTCGTTTTGTGTGCTGTTCCACCATGGACGCTACCGCGTCCACTTGTGAACCTCACGTTAACTAGGTTTGATAAAGGTACTACGTTGCCTATTGAATACCAACATGAGTTACAAAGAACACTGGTCCCTAGGTTCGAGGATACTGTCATTTTTACTGACGGATCAAAATTCGGAACCAGGGTTGGGTGTGCGTTCGTTGTTTTGAATCCACGCCAACAGTTTCAGTACCGTCTGCACTCCATAACGAGTGTGTACAGTGCTGAGCTGTACGCTATTTTCAAGGCCCTGTGTTTTGTTTCGTCAGAGCAAAGTCCGTCAAGTGTTATCTTGACGGACTCGCTGAGCGCTCTGAACAGTATCCAAGATCCAGATCCAGTGCATCCTCTTGTACTAAAGACCCGGTTGCTACTCTACAATCTGAATGCTCAGAATGTGAGGGTAGAGCTGTTTTGGATACCGGGGCATGTTCGTATTAAAGGCAACGAAGTGGATGATGTAGCTGCAAAAGCCGCTTCCCACAGACCTTTGATTGAGTTTCATATTTCCAGATGACGCAGAGTCATCTGAAACATCTTGTTTTAGCCATGTGGCAACATGAGTGGAGCAGCATACAGAACGTTAAGTTGAGACAGATTAAAGGAGAAGTTAAACCATGGGGTTGTCCCTTCAGCATTAACTGCAGGGAGGAAACCGCCATCACACGCCTCCGTATAGGTCACTGTTGGTGGGCCCATGGGCACCTCCTTCGAGGTGAAGAGTCCCCTATCTGTGAGACGTGTAGCACAGATTTGTCTGTCTTACACTTTTTAACCGAATGTGTGCAGTTCGAGGATATCAGGGAGAGGCTAGGCCTATGCTATGACCTGTCAGTTGCTTTAGGTGACGACAGAGTACTCATGGACAGGCTGATACTCTTCCTGAGAGAATCGAACTTATTGTTTTATGTGTGAATTCTTGCACCTTATTTTAAGGTGTTCTATTTCGAGTGTTTCTATTTTGATATTCGATGGTAATTGGCCCCTTTGCAGCCTATTACCATCACTCTGAGTCTGTTCAAATTTTCGAACAGACCTTTTATCTTATTTATTTGTGTTTGTCTGTGCAAGATTTCTTTTATTGAGTATGTGTAATTTTATTGATTTTATCTATTTATTAATTGTTTAATTTATTGTTTTTAATATGTAGTGTAGTTATTTAGATGGGCTGCGTTAGGCGCAAATAGCCTTTGTTGCTGTGCGCCAAAAGTTTTAACTAGCTAACTAACTAACTAACAGCAGCATACCGCTGTCATCCACTCAGCCCTGTCGAGTTCCCTGGTGGAACGAGAATGCGACTTGGCGCTACGTGAAAGGAGACACCTTTTCAATACTTTCCGTCGTTGTCCAACAAATAGCCTTTCAGCGAGCGAAAGCTCGCGCTAAGAGGATTATGAAAGAAACAAGCGCGAACCATGGCGCAAATACGTGTCTACCATTACAGTTGCCACTCCAGTGGCCAAAGTTTGAGAGAAGATCCGGAAAATATCCGGCGTAAATACAGCTACAACCATTGCTGGCTTACCGGTAAATGGTAACGTAGTTACCTCAGCGCTCAATTGATATGTATTGTGTCAGAACTTGTATGCAGTATGTCTTGAGTGAATATTCATAAAATACAGCCAGTCTTGTTTAAACCATGTTCCTGTGTGTTTCATTTTAAACCCACAACTCTACATTGGCGACGTTGGACTAGTAAAATCAAGTCTTAGGACCTCGCGGTGAATAAAAGTTAACACAAAAGAAAAAAACGAACAATAATTATATTATAATAATAATTAAAATAAGAAAATTAAGTGAACACATTCAAAAGACTTTAAAATGTCGATTGGAAAAATTAAAGAATTTAATTTAAGTGAAAAAAAATGGACAATGTCGTTGCAAGACTCGACAATTATTTAAAAGTTAATAAAGTAAGTGATGAACTAAAAGGTTCAACATTATTATGTGTAGTTAGTGAACAGACATATGAATTAATCGCAAATTTGTGTGATCCAGTAAAGCCCGAAACAAAAACTTACGAACGATTAGTTAAATTGGTTAAAGATCATGTCGTGCCTGATCCAAATTTCATTGTTACGCGCTAAAAGTTTCGTAAACGATATCAAGAAGAAAGTGAAACGGTAGCCGAATATGCAGCGGCACTGAAAAAATGAGCAAGAAACTGTGAGTTCAAAAATAATTTAAATGAACATTTAGGTGATCAATAACTTTTTGGTCTTCGTAACGAGTTAATAAAGCAAAAATTGTTCACCATGCACGACTTAACATATTCCAAGGTGTTGGAGACGGCATGTAATATGGAAGCAGCAGAGAAGGACGCTCACGTAACGATGGAAACGTCGGTTTCCTCCATGCACTACGTCCGAGGGAGCCAACGGCAGCGCACCGACCATACCAAGGGCAGCGGCGGTCGTCCCAGTACGATCGAGTTGGATCACCCTTGTGCATGTTGCGGCAGACGAAACCACAAGGTTGACTCGTGTTTTTACATAAATTCAAAATGCAATTTATGCGGTAAAGAAGGACATTTGAAGTATGTATATAAAATGAGAAACAATGTTAGTAATAAAAATCAAACAAAACCATATAAGAATCGTAAAGTCTCTAATAAAAATTATAATAATTATAGAATGGATGATGATATTTCAGATTCATCTAGCGAGCCAAGTGACGGGTCCATGTATAATATTAAGAATATGAACAGTACTAAAGGTCCTATTATTATTAAAATTAAAGTAAATTCAATTGATTTAGATGTGGAGGTAGATACAGGCTCAGGTGTGTCTGTATTTTCCGCAAATGTGTTTGATAAATTTTTTAGAAACCTCAAATTACATTCAAGTAATACGACCTTTAAGTACTACACTCGTGAAGTAATGTCACCATTAGGATATATTAAGGTACGTGTTAAATATGGTACATTTGAAAAGGTTCTTAAATTGTACGTTATTTCAAAAGGTACATATTCAAAAAACCGTCGTAAGTGATACATGTCATAATTGTGCTCCATTATCAATTTAAACTTTACCTGGTTTTTTCAATTATAATAAGTTAGTGCTTTATATTAAATTGTAGAGAAAAAAATAATATACAAAGTGAATGTATATTTATTGCTTAAATAACTCAATGAACACTTGTTTGTTCTTAAATATCATTTAAACAAATGTTAAACTAAATTGAACAAGTTTGTGCCTCCTCAACGCGCCAACAGCGGTTTGTAGTGTGACGTCAGTTATCAGTGCTACCAGCGGCGTACCCTTCATTATTTCCAGTTTCGCAGTGTTATCAGCGCAATGGCTCCTCCAAGCTCCTCAAGAGCTTCAAAGACTTGTATAACATGCAAAGGGAATATTATAAATAAATTCCCTGGTCTACAATGCTGCGGTCCTTGTAAATCCTATTACCACGGGTCTTGTGTTGGGCTTGCTGTTGGTGATCTAAAAATTTTGACTGCCGAAGGTATGAAGTGGGAATGCGCCGAGTGTCGTCCGCTCCAATCCAACGTTTCAATAATTGCTGATGATGATGATGATAGTGACCAAGCAAGTATTCAAACTCAGTTCACCTCTATTTTACAAATAGTTTCTAATATTCAGTCTGACTTTAAAACGTTAACTGAAAGGCTATCTACCATTGAAGTCTCTTTAAATTTTTATGGTGAAAAGATAGCAGATCTCGAAAAAACTGTCAGTATTATAAAAATGATTGTTCAAAAATTCTTGAGCTGGATGAAGAAAACAAAGCTCTTAAATCTGCTGTACACAAACTCAATCTGCGTGTAAATAATCTTAAACAAAGATCCCGCCTCGATAATTTGGAAATCCAGGGTGTTCCGGAATTTAAAAATGAAAACGTCTACGATACTCTCTTCAATGTCTTCGCGGGACTCAATTGCTCGGTCAAGAATAAAGACATCAGCATCGCACATCTAGTACAGCACGTGGTCAACATTAACAACCGAACCGAAAATATCGTGGTGAAATTTACTTCAAGACGCAAGATATATGAAGTATTGTCGGCAGCAAAGATACAGCGTCGTACAGGGGACAATAAGAACTTGCCAGGTATCTCGATACCAAATATTCAAAATAATATCTTTATTAATAAGCATTTGACCAATTAAAATAAACTTCTATTTAAACAATCCCCATTCTCGCTCGAAGTAAGAATTATAAGTTTGTATGAATCAATAACTGCTGTATTTATGTCAGAAAAAACGAACGGTCACCTGTTATAGCCATCACTAATGAACTAGACACAAATAAGTTATAGTTTGGTGCAACTCTGTTAGTTGCCACCTCTCTAAGACATAATTAATAATTAATTATTATTTATTATGGATCTGTGCATTTATTATCAAATTGTTCATGGTCTAAGAACCAAATGTCATGATTTTTATCTAAATTGTTTAAATAGTAATTATGATATCTTATGTCTCACCGAATCTTGCCTAAACTCTAGTGTTTTTGATAAAGAATTGTTTCCAGAAAGTTACAGGTATACAGAAGTGACAGGAATTCTTTTACTTCAAAAAAAGCCGAAGGTGGTGGTGTCATTATCGCTATAAATAATAACATACCCTCTTTTGTGAATACAGCTTGGCTTTCACCTAATGTCGAAGCTATGTGGGTTACAATTAAAGTTCCTATTTTTAAACTACATATTTGTTGCGTTTACTTGCCACCCAATTACGATAATGCACTTTGTAATTTTTTGAACCATTTATGTGATATACTGTGTCACATCGAAAATGATCCTAATTTGATTCGTGGAGATTTCAATATCCCCCAAATTACTTGGCAGCTCAGTAATCAAAATTTTTCGACTCCGTCTTATGTTAATAATTTTAGATCGAATCTATTGTGTGATACTATTTCTTTTTGCGATTTGGCACAGTATAATTCAATGACTAATGCTAATTGTACAATTCTTGATTTAATCTCCATAGTAAACTTTGTAATATAAATTCGAACGAAGTGATTTTCCTCTCATAAATATTGATCATCATTGTAGATAGATAAGTAGTGGTATATCCCCCTCTTGCAGTAACATTAAAATCATTTTTCAAACTCACTAATTTAAATGTAAATATATCCTTTAAATGTTATAACTTCACCAATGCAAATTTTGTTTCTATTACATTGGATCTAATATTTATTGATTGGGAAAATCAGTTCGTACATTTGAACGTCGATCAAATGACGGAGACGTTTTATGGTAAGCTGAATGAAATTTTGGGTCTACATGTTCCGTTAAAACCAAAATTTTATAATAAATATCCACTCTGGTACGCTCTCTCCACAAATAAGGTCATTAATAAAAAACATAAATATCATAAAAAATGGAAAATTTACAAGAATTACAATGATTATATAACTTTCAGTATTCTTAGAAGTAGATGCAAATTTTTAATTGAATCTGATTATAAAAATTATTTGAAATCTCTTGAAATAAACATACAAAATGACCCCAAACTAATTTGGAAATTTTCTAAAATGAAAAGAGGCCCATCTTCTAACATTCCTAATATAATGAACTTCAACAATACTTCAGCAACCACAGGTCAGGATATATTCAATATGTTCGCGGATTATTTTGAATCTGTTTTGTACCCGATAACGACCCCTCTTATAATATTTCTTCTTTTGCATATAATCTGTCTTTGGCCACAGACTTGATAGTTGAGGGTGATATATTTCAACGCCTAAATATTTTTATACCACGTCCGGTGTTCCGCAAGGGTCGCACCTTGGACCATTACTTTTTATTGTTTTTATTAACGATATAAACGAATGTTTTCATCACTCAAATTTTCTCTTATACGCCGACGATTTAAAAATATTTAGAATAATATCTTCATTAACGGATTGTGTCATCATGCAACAGGAACTTTCTAACTTACATACTTACTGCGTCAATAATAAACTTCATCTCAACTATGAAAAATGTTATCAAATAACATTTTCTAAAAATATTAACTTAATCCAGAATCACTATAACATCGATACCAACTTGCTAAAGGAAGTATCTGTTATAAAAGACTTGGGGATGTATTTTGATCAAAAATTGCTATTCAATGTTCATATTGATCATGTGTGTAAGAAAGCGTACCAAAATCTAGGATTTATATTTAGAACATGTAAAATATTTAAAAATCACCATACACGGAGAAAAATGACATTGTTCCATCAAGTAAAATATTTTACTTGGCCAAGTTTTTGCTAGAGTAACAGAAAAAAATTGTCCCTGATAATATTTTTTCAATTACGTTGGTTGATCTTACTAAGACCTTAAAGTCATTCTAACAAAGAGAAATTAGTTTCATACCTATTTGTTAAGGTTACAAATTAAATTTGTTGCTACGACAAATATGTTAGTCCATGTGAAACAAATGTATAATGATACTTAATAATTTTGTGCATCTAACAAATCATGTTAGTCATCCAGGTATGTGACGTATATGCCATGCACATGCGTTTTGAGTTCGGAACAATATGGCGTAGGCTTTGTTAGTGGTTGACGTTTTAATACCTGTTGATAGTTTCTGCGCTGTGTTTAATAAGCAAATAAGTGCAACAATGCAGTGTATCCGAACATTAGTGTCTTGGGGACTTCACAAATATTTTCAACTTATTACAACTTGAGGAGACAGTTTAAAAAAGTTGGGCTACTCGATAAAAGAGTAAACTAGCCCAATAAATAAAACAGGTAATGATTTTAATAATACAAATAGTGTATTAATGCTAATACTTTGGTGTGGAATTTTTGTAATCATATAGAAATATGCTAAAAACTATACCCTGTTTATAACTCCATTTAAAAATTTCTCATCGTTTTACAGATGTTAATTTTTTTGTTGTGAACATGGTTTTATCAGTAAAAGTGAAAATTATTATTATGTCCATTTACATTAAGCTAAGCAGTGTATAAACCGGGTATAAGTTGATAGACGTGAATTTTTGCCTGGCATATATAAATTGGAAATGAATATTTGTAATAATTTTGAATATTTAATTGTTTTATGTTCATACTAAAAATCAAACTTAAAATTAGTTAATGTCCTGTTACATATTACATTTTATAACTGTAAATTTTGTTAATAATAAATTATAACAATAAATTATAAAATTTGTTTTATTTTTCTTAATACATATATACATTTTACAGGTAGAGATGTTTTTAAATTTCTTTGCGAAAACAAAATCTGTTAGATGTCATAACATTTCCAGTTCAATTTTGTGACTTCTAATAGCGTTTTTTTTTCATCACTAAATATAAAAATATCTCTGATTTGAGATTACAACAAATGAAATTAGTAATATACTTCTAACTAATTTCATTAGTCACCCCAACAAAGGTGGTTACCCGGGCAAAAGATGATCAGTTCGTGAGACAAATAATTTTTTGTTACCATAAAAATTTGCTAATTCTAACTAATGAAAATTAGTTCCTAGAACAAAAACTTCAGCAAAAACATTTTGTTCCCAATGCAAATTTATGTGATTAGAAAAATTTGTTGTCAAGACAAAAAAATTTGTTGTCTAAAATACCACTAAAAAAATTTGCTGGAGTAACTAAAATTTTAGTAATTCCAACAAAACCTTTTTTACCGTGTACATTTATAACACTTTATAACGCCTTTGTCTTATGCCATTTAAATTATTGTTCCGTTATATGGAATCCCAGATATAATGTATATGATCGTCGCGTAGAATCAATTCAAAAGAAATTTCTAAATTATTTGAGTTATCGCTTCCCAATATCACATGTTTCATGCTTATCAAGATGTTATTATTTCAAAATGATTACCTTACATAGCATACGCATGAACAATGATGTAATTTCTCTTACTAAAATTATTAAAAACTTAATTGATTCACCGTATCTCCTTATGAATATTGATTTAAATATACCACTTCGCAACTTAAGAAATAAATACCTTTTTCGATAACCTTTTGCTAGGAGTAACTATGCCCAAAACGCCCCCTTAAATCGATTAGTTTCTACATTTAATAATATGTCATTGGAGGCTGATCCGTTTCATTTGAGTTTAAACACTATAAAACGTCACCTTCATACATTCAGTGTTCTAAGCACTTTTAATAAAAATTAATCATTCTTCTGTATATATATTTACTATTTTTATTTTTCATTTATCCAATTACCGTCTTAATAGCTTAATTTTGTTAAATATTTTATTTTATATTTATCATCTAGTTATCATCTATAAATTACTATATTGTACTTTATAACAATCGAAGTTGTAGGTTTTAGGTTCGTCCTGTGTACAACTCTATTACATAAATAAATAAATAAATAAATAAATAAAAGGCGGCCCGCCATTGATAGGACGTGAGTGGTTGTATAAATTAAATATTTTAGGCAATAATATTAAGGTTTTAAATATTATAGTTAATAAAAATGAGGAAAATTTTAGCAATAATAAATCAATAATTACAGAATTAAAACGTAAATTTCCTGAAGTTTTTAAATTTGGTTTAGGAAAATTTAATAAAGGTACTGTATCATTACATTTAAAAAACAATGTAAGACCAGTTTTTTGTAAGGTTAGACCGTTACCTTATGCTCTTAAAGATAAAGTTGAGAAAGAGATTGAAAGATTAATAAATGAAAATGTTTTGCAACAAATTGAATACAATGATTGGGCAACTCAAATAGTCCCGGTTATTAAAAAGGATGGTAGTGTTAGATTATGCGGAGATTTTAAAATCACTGTTAATCCTAATTTACAAGTTGAAAAATATCCAATTCCCCGAATTGAAGATTTATTTTCTAGATTACAGGGTGGTAACATTTTTACAAAATTAGATTTGTCACAGCCTTATACATAATACGAACATTTACATACATACATTTACGAAAATTTTTTCAACAAATACTCATGGGCATTTTTCAGTATAATCGTCTTCCATTTGGCATATCATCGGGACCCGGGAATTGCCAGCGGCATAAAGAACAAATTTTAAATAATATTGACGGATGTTGTATCTTTCTGGATGATATTATAATTACAAGAAAATATGAAATTGAGCATAAAAGAAATTTATTTGCGGTTTTAAATAAATTACAGGAATGTGATCTAAGGGTGCATGTTAATAAATGTAACTTTTTTAAAAATTCAGTTTCATATCTTGGATATACCATTGACAAAAATGGGTTGCATACCAATAAAGATAGAATTAAGACAATACTAAAAGTCAAGAGACCCATGAACGCTACTGAAGTAGAAAGTATGTTAGGGTTGCTGACGTTCGATTGTACTAGTCTTTTGTCCGCCGACAAAGATACCAATGTTGTCGACAAATATCGAACTCTGTACAGGCAATCGAATGCATGAAGCTGCACCGTTAATGGCAATCAAAAATAGCGTAACGCTCAGTATGGAGTGTAACAAGTCACCTTTTCCCTATTATAGATCAGCGGTTCCCAGTTGTTATTTTGTCAGGTGACACCTTTTTGGAAACGCTGGTATAGATATTTAGTTTTATAACTTTGCTTAAATAATTGAGGAAGTAAATATTTTGCCCCTGATTAGAAAATATCTTCGGCCAAACTTATTTAAGATTAAGGTTCACGTTTACTTAAATATGAGCAATCTTTGAATAGGCAACAAAATCGGGTTGTTTTCGTTCTCCCGTTGGCCTGTCGACCCTCGACCGCAATTATATGATGTTGTTTATTTATTTTGGCTGTGAATCATTACAATCTAGTACATTTCTTAAACTTTTGATAATTGCGTGGGGGTAGACATGTCTGCTTCTTAAAGGCCAATTTTCTAATCAGAGAGGCAGTTGTTGCTAGAATTTTCCTCAATTATTTAAGAGGAAATTTTATCTTTCTCGGTTTATTTAGTAACTTGAATTTCTATCATATTTGTCTCTGTTTAATTTTTTTCTATTCTGTTGTCAAACTTTATATTTTTTTCATTAATTCAAATTTATTTCTTTTCAATAAATTTATTTGTTATACTTGTTGAACTTTGATTTCAAATATTTAAACTTTCCCGAGTACTCTTCCCGTCAGTGGAGAATAGTAAAACCATAAGTGTTAGTGACCACCTAGACGCTCATTTGACAAGGTAAGGGTTTTATTTTATTTAATTTATGTAACTCGGTTCCTCTCTAGGCTACGATATGTTACAGGAGCCTTGTGGGACCCCATTGTCCAGTGCGAACATTTGTGACAGATTATTTCCGATCCGCACCCTGAAGCGCCGGTTCGACATGAAGTCTTTTAAAAAGGACATCAAGCGTCTCCGGATACCCCAAGAATGCAGAGTACTGACAATACTATATATCCATGCAGTGTCATAGGCTTTCTCAATATCGAAAAACACAGCTACCAGGTGTTTGTTTTCAACGAAAGCATTCCTGATATCTGTCTCTAGTCTGACCAGATGATCTGCTGTTGAGCGGTGACGGCGAAAACCGCAATGTGTGTTGGCCAGCAAGTCGTTTGATTCTAAAAACCAAATCAGACGCTTGCTGATCATTCGCTCCATGAGCTTGCAGAGACAACTGGTCAGCGATATAGGTCTATAGCTAGAAGGCAAGTGTTTATCTTTCCTGACTTTGAGGATAGGAATTATATTAGATTCCTTCTACTTGGTCGGGCACTTGCCCTCAGTCCATATCCTATTATAGACACTCAAAAAGCCTAGACTTAGATGATTCCCGAAGATTTCGGATCATACGATAATGTACCGCATCTGGATCAGGAGAGCTATCCTTACAGTTTGACATCGCGCTATCTAGCTCTTCATGAGAGAAAAGCAGGTTGTATACCTCATCATTTCTGGAGAAGAAATTAAGAGATAAAGATTCTAGACCTGCTTTACGAGTAAGAAACTCAGGTAGATAATGTTCAGAGCTAGAATTGAACGCAAAATTAGATGCCAAAGTGTTAGCAATTTAGACCGGTGATGTGACTACGTTACCATTAACCGATAGACCAGCAATGGTTGTAGCTGTGTTCAGACCGGATATTTTCCGGACCTTCTCCCAAACTTTGGCCACTGGAGTGGCAACTGTAACGGTGCACACGTATTTGCGCCATTACAGTTGCCACTCGCTCGTTGGAAGGCTATCATGTTTTCCTCTGTTGGACAACGACAAAATGTATTGGAGAGGTGTCTCCTTTCACGTAGCGCCAAGTCGCATTCCTCGTTCCACCAGGGAACGGGAACTCGACGGGGCTGAGTGAATGACAGCGGTATGCTGCTTTTAGCCGCGCTCGTGACGGAATCCGTGAAATGATTCACCTCCTCGTCTACGCTCAAGTTCGGAATACCCTCGTAAGAAAATGATTTTGCGAACTTGGTCCAATCTGCTTTCCGAAGAACCAACTGTGGCCAGCGGGATTCGGTAACAGTATTGAACAGAGGCTTTAAGAGGATTTGAAAGTGATCACTACCGCACAGGTCGTGATGTACGTCCCATTTGAACAACGGAGCAATGGCTCCTGAAACGACGCTAACATCTATATCACTGAATGTACCCGTTGCTGCACAAAAGTGCGTGGGTCTGCCGTCGTTCAAAAAGCTCAGATTCAAACCGTTCAACATATTCTCCAGGCGACGTCCCCGTCGATCGTTCCGCACCGATCCCCAACACACATTGTAGGCGTTAAAATCGCCTAGTAGTATGAAAGCTGGTGGGAGTTGATCGATGGTATTCACGACATCTCGGATGTCAGTTCGAACACCAGGGGGAAGGTAGATAAAACAAATCGTCACCTGGAGGGAGAGTGCATCACGAGCTGCTACGACCTGCAACTCAGTGTCAATGTCTACAGGGTCGTGGTACAATGTGTCTCTAACGAGAATAGCCACGCCGTCACATGCTCTTGGTCTAATAAGGAAATCCGTGTGAAACACGGGTATCCCCGAGGAGAGCATGTGTCGGTTTCCTTGAAGTTTGTTTCCTGTAGACAAACACACGAAGGCGCAAAATCTGACAATAAAAGTCGCAGTTCTTCTTAGCCTAATGATTTTTGGTTTACCCTTAGGTTGCAGGTCTACAGCCATTTTCTCGGCTACACATTAATTTGGTAGTCCAGGTGTTTTGATGGACACACTGGACTCCTTCCTTGATTGTTTGGCTCTCACTGGTATCCAGTGAGAACCAACGACTCCCTTATCATTCTCCTTTTCAGGAGTGACCGATGAGGGCTTTGTAGAAGCGACCATTCTCTGGTCACTTCTCGTTTATGGAGAAGATTGTGGGGTCTTCTCCTTAGGTGGTAGGGAGAACCGAGGTTAAGTGCGTTCTCCTTTAGGGGAGGGATATTTATTCAGACCCGATTCCCCAGGTTGTGGGGTCTGAATTTTGGTCTCTGGGACCAATACCAGCTTTTCTTTACTAGTATTTGTTGCAACTTTCACGGGTGTTGCAGTTGTCGAACGAGGCACTATCTCTGTCTGAGTTTGAACACTTGCAGTTCTCTTGGCAGCTACTTGCGCGAAAGATTTCGAAAAGTAACCGGCGCGCTCTCTTTGTATTTCCTCTTGGCGTCGTAATACGGTATCCTGTCTAATGATCTGTATTGCCTTCTTCTCCAAGTACGTTGGGTAGTGGCGTGAAGTAGAGGAATGCGCCCCTTTGCAGTTCACGCAGTGTGCCGCGTTTGGACAAATTTCAACTTCATGTTGATCCTGTCCGCAGTTGGCACAGATGGTCTGCTTACCACAACGACTTAAGGTGTGCCCATAACGCTGACACTTGTAGCATCACATCTGGTTTGGGTAGTAGAGGCGAACGTTACAAATGTTATACCTCACCCTTACCGATGTTGGACACCTGGTACCAGCAAAGGACACCACCATGGAGATCGAAGTCTTGCCGTTCCGGGGGTTGAGTTCCTGCATTCAATGACACCTTGCGATTCCATTTCCTGCACGAACTCTTCCTCCGTAACATACGCCAGGTCACGATCCGTTACGACGCCTTTTGAGCAGTTCAGTGCCTTATGCGGCTGTACTGAAATGCCAAACTCAGCAAACTTCACACATTTCTGCAGTGTTGACGACGCTTCAGTCTCTGCTTCTATTAGCAGTGTACCGTCCGACAACTTACGCACCGACTTTATACCAGTAGAGCACGTATTTCTCAACGTTCGGGCAACGAAGAAGGGGGAGATCTCCTTAAAAGACTTACCCTCTTCTTGTACCTTCACGACGAGAAATCGTGGTACTGGTGCACAATACTCAACACTCTTTTTACCTTCTGCCTTCTTGGCAGCTGGCGTAACACATCCCTCATCGGATGACTGAGCATCACGACGAGGTCTCTTGTTTGATTTTTTGCGGAGTTTACTCTCAACTTTGGCGGAACTTAAAAAGTTTGTATCCTTCCGGGTACACCCACCAGGGAGCCCCTCACCGGGGACGTTGGCCGCAAACCGGCTCATTGTGCCAGACATGCCAGGATGATATAGCATCGGAGGAAGTAGTCACGCGTTGCTCGACCCGCTCGAGAACTAAGAGTAGCCAACTTAAGAACCTTGCGAGCTGCATCCGCTCCCACAGACCCCCGAATACTTGTCTAGTGGCACGGCATTACCCCGGCATGCACGATACAGTAGTGGAGTGACTGAGCTGACCAGACTCAGCCTCTCGTTTTACCGAATCCGAGGCTAAAGAAGGCGTATTGGGATCGTACTGTCCGCGAGCAGTAGTCTCCCTCAACCGACCAGAATCCTCTTCTCCTGCGTTACGGGTCTCCACGCACGGCAAACATGTGGGTAGGAATTTAAGTGGGAGATAAAAGAGACAAACGATAAGCCTATTCCCACAATCGGCTTCTCTGAACTGTCTCCTCCCAAATGATATGTGATTCAGGGTACGTGGGATCATCAGGCCCAAAAGCTCTATATGGTCAGGTGATGCGACCATTATGAACTTCCCTTGCGTGATTGGGGGTACGCGGGATCATCAGGTCCGAAAGCTCACCAAATGGCCAGGTGTTATGGCCATTATGAACTTCCCCTGCGGGGTATAAAAACTTTAGTAAAAGAAAGAAAATTTTGGTCATATTTTACATATTGAAGAGACATTACCGATAACTCACATAAATATAGCGGTATAAACTAAACGGGATAAATTATTAGTATAGATTCTTTGACCGTATTAAATGGTTTGGATAAGTATTAATTTTTTAAAATCAGAAATTTCATTACCTAAATTATTAGTAGACATTGAATTTGTGATTCAAAATAGTTATAAAGAAGAAGATGAAAGAGATATATTGCGTAATAGATGCACTAATATTATAACAAATTTTATCAATAAACCTCAAAATTTTAATGCCTTTGACAAAGATATGTTACACTCATATAATGAAACTAAATTATTTTTAAAAAATAACAAAGAAATTTTAGTCACTAAATCAGACAATAATAATAATAATAATTTATTGACCAAATTACATATACATCTATTGTTTTTAGTCAGTCATTATTAGGTACATACGATTTCATATACAAAATTCAATATTTTCAAAATTATTAAAATCATAAATAGGATTTTTCAACAAAATGTCCTTAACTTTATTTGAAAATTCTCTGCATGATAGTTGTTTAATCTCGTCGGGCAACACATTCAAAAATTTTATACAATAATAATTTGAGCTATTTCTGGACTTGTTCATGCGAAGGTACTGAGAACGGATATCGTTTTTTGAGCGAGTATTGTATTCATGCGAGTCTTCAACAGTAGTGAATTTGCTCAAATTCTTATGTATTAGCAAGAGGCAATTATAAATGAATAATGCTGGTAAAGTCATTATTTTGAGACTTTTAAAATAATCTCGACATTCGGCTCCGTAGGCAGCGCCGGCGATAATTCTGACTGTTTTACGCTGAAGGCTAAAGATTCTGTCAGCGGACGGAGAATGTCCCCATATAAGTATCCCATAGTTTAGGTGGGATTGAAATAATGAAAAATAAGCTTTCAATACGACCTCTTTACATACTTCGTATTTCAACCTCCTTATCAGATCAAATGGTGGACCTAAGCTTTCTACTAAGAAATTCTGTGTGTTGGTTCCAACGTAAATGAGGATCTACGTGGATTCCAAGAAACTTTACGTAATGAGGGTTTTCAAAGTTATGTTTCCTAGTAGTAAACAGCAGGGTCTGGGATTTGTCCGTGTTTAAGCATAATTTATTGGTGTTAAACCAAGAATTTGCTTCAGCTGTCAAGGATCTATTCTCGGAAAGGAGAGCACTTAGATTGGAGTTTCTAGTTAATAATGTTGTGTCGTCTGCGTAGAGAACTGTTTTAGAAGTCATAAAAAGGGGTAGGTCATTAACATATATTAAAAAGAGTAACGGACCAAGTATGGAACCTTGTGGAACACCAAACTGTAACGGAAGGGTTTTAGATTTATTGTTGTCAAGCTGAGTGAATTGTTTCCTATCCGATAGATATGATCTAAGCAAGGAGCAGCTGTTTTCATCAAAACCATAAAGATATAGCTTATTTAATAAAATGTTATGCGAGATGCAGTCAAATGCTTTGCTGAGATCTAAAAAGGTACCAACACAGTATTCACCAGCTTCCAATGCGTCCACAATATAACCGACAAATTCCAAAACGGCATCAGTTGTGCTTTTGTTAATTCTGAAACCAAACTGAGAGTTGGAAGACAAATCATTTTCGGTAAAATATTGAGTTATTTGTTTGTAAAGCACTTTTTCTACAATTTTTGAAAAAACTGGCAGAATAGAAATGGGTCGGTAATTATTTACATTATTGATGTCTCCTTTCTTATGCAATGGAAGAACTTTTGCTATTTTTAGCTTGTCAGGAAAACAGTTTTGTAAAATACAAGAATTAATTATTTTTGTTAAAGGTGAGATGACCTGATCCTTGACCGATTTTAGTAATTTAACCGACAAGCCATATACATCGGGTGTGTTACCACCTTTCAAAGAACTAATAATCTCCCGTGTAACAGTTTCACCTACTAGTTGAAATGAAAAGGTTACATGAGAAATTTTGTTAAGGTGGTATTTAGGGGGTAAATTAGATATTGGAATGTTCTCAACTATTGATTTGGCAATTTCAGAAAAATGCTTGTTGAACTGATCAGGAGTAATAGAAGTATTTACAGGGCTTATTGTATTTTTCCTATGTCTATTAATAATACGCCACGATGTTTGCTGCATATTGTTAGAATTTTCCAAGAGATTAGAGTGAGCCTCAATTTTTGCCTTAGAAATTTCTTTACGATAAACAGATTTGTAAGCATCATAGGTAATTTTGTTCCTGTAGTTGGGGTTTTGTAGAAATATTTTATGTAAATTATTGAGACTATTTCTCATTCCACGCAGATGTTCATTAAACCATTTCACTTGATTGGAACATGAAGTTTTTGGAGAAATTTTAACTTTCTTCATAGGAAAAGACTGTTCAAAATTTAATAGAATTATTTCAAAAAATCTGTTGTACATTTCAGTACTGTCAGTAATAAGATTTAGAAAGTCCCATTGCATAGAGTCGAGTTTATGGAAAAAATTAAAGATGCCTGAATCAGAGATATTTCTGTGGTAACTATAAGAGGCTACATTATTTGTAGAAACATTATAATTGTCTTGCAAGAAAAAAGTTGCGAGAATGCCGTTATGGTCAGAGAATCCAATAACTTTATTCATGTTGTCTTCAGCGAGGTTCATATTTTGAAACAAATTGTCAATTTTATTGTTACCGCGAGTGTTAAAGTTTACCGAGGAGATTAAATTAAAACTACCTAATAAATCTGTAATGATTGTTACATCTCGGGTACTAGTATTAAAATTTACATTAAAATCGCCACAGATTATGATATTCATTGACTTATCTAAAGTTTGTAATATTTTGTTTAAATTACTATTAAAAATTGCAAGGTCGGCAGAAGGTGCTCTGTAAATACATACAATAATTAAGTTATATTTACTTACTAGTATGGAACTGACTTCGCAATGATATTCAATATTTAATTTATTGACTTTTAGTAAAGGGGTTGCTTTACAGTTCGACTTACACAATATCATTGCACCACCGCCGTTCATAGATTTACGGCAGATACAGGAAGGGCACTCATAATCGAGTAACTGGAAGAAATTCATCTCCTCTTCTTTCAACCAGTGCTCTGTGAGGCAGATAAAGCTGAACGGTTTATCCGTTAAGTAGGCTTCCATGATTTCCATTTTGTTCCTAAGTGACTGCATATTTATGTAGAGTAAGTTGATTTTGTCGCTATGGTTATTAACGAAAAAACGTTCGAGTTAGGCTACCTATCTGATTGACCTCCAAGGACGGCAGTAGATATCTTTGCTTAATAAAGTTAAGCAGCTTTTTTTTTGCCCCTATGATTGAGGTGGAAGCCATGTCTTGATAGATCAGTCAAAGATAGTAAGGAGCTGGAATCTATCATTGAGGCGGACTTGAACACTGAGTACAATCGCAGGTTATTTTGAACGACCATTGAATTAAATGCAGTATGATTATTCCAGAAAGGCGTAGAGATTATTTTCAAATTTGTGTGTGCAAATTTTGGCAGTAAATTAATTAGAAACTCTTCTGAAATAGTTTTGTTTCGAAGTGCGTTGTTTGTACCAGCAAGTAAAACAACGAAGTCATTTTTATCCAAGTTATGACTCAAATTGCAAGCAATGTTTGCAATGTCTTCGAAATAGGCATTCGGCGTAAAATAGCACACAGGTTCAAAGATGCTGCTGTCCAGGATGTCGTGAAGAATTGTGCCTCCGTAGCGCCCCTGACTATCCGCAATAAATAATATTTTTCGTTTTTTTGTAACTAGAGATGAGCTGTTTCCAGTAGGTAAAAAGTGTGCGGATTCAGAAGACTGAGCTTTATTTGTAGTGGTGATCTTCTTTTTTAATGTATTAAATTCAGTTTGCAAGTTGGTTTGTACAATATTTCCTATTTGAATGGTTTTGTTTAGGTCGGAGATGGTTTGCTCATACTCAGTACAGTTAGTGCAGTTGAAATTTGGTAATTGTGAATTATGGGACAAGTTGTTTTTTAGACACTCTATTGTTGCCATCTGTTCCGCAATTTTGTTATTCAGCTTCCATGGCGAGTGATTTAAATGCTTCTAAGTCTGCTTTTATTCTCTGCAGGTGTAATGATTTGTCCTTTAAATCGGTCTCAAGTTCATGAATGCGGTCGTGCAAGGTAGAAATCTCATGTTCATTATCTATAGTGTCCTGGACGGGGTGTGCAATAATATTACCAGAATTAAAATTATCTAATAGAGTAACTAATAGTGATTTTCTAAGATTTTTAACCGTTAATCCTTTTGCGTATAACAAATTTACTAGTTCATTCATAGTGTAATTTCCGTATGAAGTCATTTTAGAAAGGAAGAGAAAAGTATTATAAATAGAAATAAAACAAAAATAAAACAAAATACAAAAATAAAATACAAATTAAAAATGTTAATGCATAAAAGTGTTGGTAATGGTAAATAATCAGGTGTGGCGATATAATGCAGAAGAATAAAAACAAAATAAAATTCATAAATACTGATAAATAAATAAATAATAAACAATAATAATTATAATCATTAATACTACTATCAATCATTCATTTTCTTCTTTTTAAAATACATATAAAATTGCAAAACTCAGTGAGTGGCAAGTCCGAGCAGTAATCTTTATCACAGTAGTGACACAATCACAGGTCTAAAATTTGTAAATCTAAAACTAGAATACCTTAAAATAATATAAAATTAAAAATGTTAATGCTTAAAAGTGTTGGTAATGGTAATTAATCAGGTATGGCAATATAATGCAGAAGAATAAAAACAAAATAAAATTTATAAATACTGATAAATAAATAAATAATAAACAGTAATAATTATATTCATTAATACTACTATCAATTATTCATTTTCTTCTTTTAAAATACATATAAAATTGCAAAACTCTTGTGAGTGGCAAGTCCGAGCAGTAACCTTTTTCACAATAGTGACACAATCACAGGTCTAAAATTCGTAAATCTAAAACTAGAATACCTTAAAATAATATAAAATTTAGTATAAAAATGGCAAAAATTACAATCTAAAACAATAGAAATTAGTCAGTCATATAGGTAAATAGAAATAAAGCATTACAAAATCAAAATTAAGTAATTACAATGTGATAATTAACAATACAATTGACGGCAAAGGGTACTGTTGAGAGCCACTGACTTATTAACAGTAATGACAAGTAACAGCTGATTACCAAGTAAGAAAAATTATAAAAATCATAAAATTATGAATTAAAAACAAAATTTTCGTCAAGACTTACATGTTATAAAACTACACTGATTGAAATTTTGTATAATAGTCAAGAAATTAAAATTTGTTACTGATGAAAAAATAATAAAAATTGAATTTTGTTTTAACGCGGAAAAACACCTGTCACACTTACAGCCAGTGGCACTCAACGTGCCAAAACTAATGTAACAGTTATAATCAATATCGAAGATTACAAAGAAAAAATGGCTAAATTACTTGAAGACAAGAAATACTATATTCCCATAAACACTGATATAACTACAAAAATGCAAAACAAGAATAATAAAATTATAAAAAAATTATTTAACCAAAACACCATAGACAAAAAAACATATAATTCATTAGTTACAAACAATTCTACTATTCCCAAAATGTATGGTTTAATTAAAACTCAAATAATTTTCCCGTTAGACCTATAGTCAGCAATATAAATTCTCCATCATATAAATTAGCTAAATTTATAGTACATATTTTAAATAATTTTTCAGACACCAACAATAATTATGATGTTAAAAATTCATTTGTTTTTAAAAATATTATTGATAATTTACCTAACTTACCTGACAATTATATATTAGTTTCATTAGACGTTGTATCCTTATTTACTAATATTCCGATATGTCTAGTGATAGAAAATTTCTGAAAAATGGTTAGAAATAGAGCCATACACTAATATGAGTATTGAAGATTTTTTTGAAATAATTGAATTTCTTTTTGATGCCAGTTATTTTTCATACGATAATAAATATTTTAAACAGATATTTGGGTTAGCAATGGGTAATCCGTTATCACCTGTTTTAGCAAAAATAGTACTAAATAATTTATTAGACAAAATTACAACTAAACTACCATTTAAACCGATAATTATTAAAAAAATTGTCGACGATTTATTTTTAGCCATACCGAAAGATAAAACTAACTAAACTTTAAAAAATTTTAACTCCTTTAATGAACATATAAAATTTACTATGGAAATAGAAAAAAACAACACTTTACCATTTTTAGATATAAAACTTATTAGAAAACCTAACGGTAAATTAATTACAGAGTGGTACATAAAACCCGGGAAATCAGATAGATATTTAAACTTTCATTCTAAACACCCTCTAAACCAAAAAATAAATTCAGCAATAAACCTAAACCATAGAGCTTTAAATTTAAGTCATCCAGATTTTCACAAACAAATTAAAAACAATATTAAACTTATTCTAACCCAACATAATTACCCTAAACGCATTATACATAGAATTTTATATAATAGTAACTCATTAAATAAAAATAACAAAGAAAACTTAACAAAAATTCATTTCTCAATAGAGCACTCCAAAACAGCTGAGCGCTAGAACAGCTGTTAGTCCGTGGAGGGTAAATAAAGTTTGATTCGCCATAACTGTAGTATGTGGAGTACTTTCAAAACCTTATAAATCATTTTTATTGAAATATATTGCGATTTTGTTATAAAAGTGAGTTGATTTTAATAAAACACAGAAGCCTACTTTTAGTTTTGTATTAAATTTTGGAAATTGGAAAGTGAGCACAAAGACTTTGTGTATGGTATGGGAAGAAAATTTCAATTATTAACAATGTGGACCTACACATTAAGTGAAAAGGATCTCTCATATAGTCCAGATATATTTCCAGCAGTTACAGTCATGCACATCACTGGCTATTTCGTGTTAACCCACATTTTCTACACAAAAGAGAAAATGCTGTCATGTTCTATAGCAAAATATCAGAGTGAGACAAGGAGGAAAACCTAATATAATGTGTTCCATTCGAAAGAAAAAAAAACATGCTGTGACAAGTGTGTGCCTCAATAGTGAAAGTGTTAAAAAGTCTCTTCTGTGTGTTGGTAACTTTATTAGTGATGATCTTAGTGACACAGCTGACATCGACAGGCAATTCCGTTGTTTGTGTGAAAGCTAATATGCTGAATCGTAGATTCTCGAAATGTAGTCCTGATACATGCGTAAATATTTACTTAATACATTTTGTGGTACTATGAATACATTGGCATTCTGGATTTATCATACAAAAGATCATGTTCGTAAACTTATTATGTGTTACAACAATGCATTTCGAGTAATGTTTGGTTTAAAAAATTATTGTTGTGCTAGTGAAATGTGAAGTGTTCATAACGAATGCTGTAAATTGATGTATGGCTTTAATAAAGAAATATGTTCATAGTTTGTGATAAAGACTGTGGGCGACATCCAACGAGCTTATGTAGTGTTTTCTACTTAGCGATAAGACTTTTCTAATGTACTGGGCTGTAAAACATATTCACACTTTATTAACAAGTGGTCTTTCCTACGAGTTGTGATAATATTCCTCAAATGACTACAAAATCCAAACCATGTTTGATATATATGATTGTATGTTCTGTTATCGTAATGTATTTTGTGGAATTTTTGTTTAAATTGCTAAATAAATTTGTTTATTTATTTTATTATTTAATTTATTTCCAGTTTAATTTGCCTTTCTAAGTCCATTTATAATTGTCGTCTGACTCCTGATAAGTTATGTAGTGCAGTTTTAAATTTATACTTTAAAACTTCCGACAGGTTATAAAAATGTCACTTTGTCACATCCACCACAACTACCACACTCCCCTACATCACGAAATAATGGCATTTTATGTTTTTTTTCATATAGTTTTGTTTTGCTCTAGGCTGTCAAATGTAAACACATAGGTAAAATCTTTGTTTACCCCTCAGCCGCCATATTGGTTTTTAAAGTGACAGCATTCTGGAGTGCTCTATTCCATATATACCTAACCTATCTGAACAACTAAAACAAATATTAACGAACAATGATATTAATATAGCAATAAAAAACTTTAAAACCATAAATAATTTACATAGTCAATTAAAAGACAGGGATAAAAAAGAATTAAAATCTAATATTATATATTGTGGCGCCCGTTGCGCTGGTTTCGTAGGAGAGACGCAGGCGTCGCGGCGTCACATAGGTCTACGACTAAGATCGTAGGACCCGCCACACGTGGTGACCAATAAACGGTTCTGCTGAGAAATTTGTGATGTGCGGATTTAACCTGCAGCAGAATTGCAGGTAAATCGTTGAAAAAAGGGGGCGCGTTACTTCAGAGCAGAGTTATACTGACAAACAAAAAAAGGACAGGCAGGGTTCAGACGTATTTCACTCCAAGGGGTTATGCTTGGAGACTAATTACATGTGGTTTGGTTTTCCCTGGGAGTAGAGGTATTCGAAGGGGCCCACACAGTGGTTCTGGAGTAGTAATAACACAATTCTGTCCTCTTGAATCCCTAATCAGCCGTTGATATCGCAGAACTGGTCTGAGTAACACGAAAAATTATTTTGAATAATTTTTATAACAAACAAAAATTAATTGGGGAAAATGTAGCGGAAATTAGTATAAATAATGGATCACCTGGTAGACGGGTGATGAAAGTTTTACAAATATATGTTTCTCCCCGACACAACCAAATACATTGGGGTGAGAAACTATACACAAATTAATATTCAATTTACAATTTTCAGAATCTAAATTAACAAGTGGCAAAATTAACAATGTGCGCACGCACAGGTACTGAACTGTGCGGCGCGTCAAAATACAATGAAAAAATATGAATTGAAATGTGTACTCACGCGTTCCGTATGAAAATACGGAAAAATACTTAGCGTGAAGTACAGATACAGAAGTTGGCTTCAGTTATCCACAATCGGACTCTACAATATCCTGGTGGAATCGCCGATGTCGGTTGATTACTGGCCCAACTTCTGGAGTGGTCTAGGTTCTCCTGGTTCTCGTCTGGATATATGGTAGTTCCAAATAGACGCTACTTGAGAACTTTATAGATATGTAGATATCCTTTTGGTGAAAAATATCAAAATAACTCTTCTTGACGCGATCCAAAACGGGGGTTTTTTCCTTGTAAAAAACGTAGATCCCGAATGTGGTCAAGCACAAATTCTAGTTTACCAAATAGCTCGCAGCCTCGTCTTGGTAAACTCGAAACACAGTATATTAGATATTATGCAAAAAAACTCAAAAGACGTCGGTTCTCGATGAAAGACAATCGAGTAGTCGCCGTCTCAGACAGAATTATACAAGATTCTAGAGGTTCATACAATGAACGCTAGAATTGTATATGAAAAATAAGAATTCATAAAAATTACCAAAAGCGGTAATTTTGAATAGTTTTGCGACTCAAGTGGTCGCAACATACCGCCGGCCAAAACATATGTTTTTAGCTCAGGGCAGCAAAATGGTTAACAACAAGGATCGACACAGGTTCATTGCTACGGTTGAACCGGGTCAATCGGTAAAGGGGCCAGTTTCACGACTGGTCTTACAAGTTCGCCTCGATTGGTTTTTACAGTGGCCACTCGTACCACGTTGTCTTTCCCGGGTGATACCTTTATAATTCGGCCCGACTTCCACTGCAATGGAGGTAGAAAGTTGTCTTTGATCAAGACAAGTTGGCCGACTTCTAAATTCCGGGCTGGTTTGTGCCATTTTGAGCGTAACTGGAGAGTGTTCAGATATTCTTGTGACCAACGACGCCAGAATTCTTGAGATACCCTCTGGACCCGTTTCCATCGAATCAAGTGAGCTTGGGGATCGGTCTCCACGCTGGGTTCGGGTAGTGTTACTCCCGGTTCCATGGTGAGGAAGTGACTTGGTGTAAGAACGCTGCAGTCATCAGGGCTTGCAGACATTGGGGTCAGCGGTCTAGAGTTCAGGATAGCTTCGATCTGGCAGAGCACAGTAATCATCTCTTCATAGGTGAGAACCTGTTCGCCGATGACTCTGGCCAAGTGGACCTTCACTGATTTGATTGCTGCTTCCCACAATCCTCCAAAATGAGGTGCAGAGGGAGGATTAATGTGCCACTGAATACCGTCTTCAGCTAATTGATTTATTAAGAATTCATTAAATCCCGATGACGCGACAAACTTTTGTAATTCGGAGAAGTGTGATTTTGCTCCTATGTAGTTTGTGCCGCCGTCGCTGTAGACGTGAGACACGCGGCCTCTTCTTGATATAAACCGCCGAAAAGCTTGTAGAAATGTCTGTGTGGATAAATCTGACACCAGCTCCAAATGGACGGCCTTGGTTGCAAAGCAAATGAATATACATATATAAGCTTTGTGACAGCGGTATCCTCTGCCTGCATATGGTGTTATCATAAATGGACCACCATAGTCCGTCCCAGTGACCTCAAATGGTTTTTGCGGTGTGACTCGATGCTGCGGTAAATCTCCCATCATGGGATTCTGGAGAGTGGGTCTATTTCTGAAGCAGGTAACGCATTTTCTGCACAAGCTTCTAATCATGTTCCGCGCCCCTATAATCCAGAAGGTGCGTTCCACAATAGTCTGGACTGTTCTGGGGGAAGCGTGCAGGTACTTCTCATGGTAGTGTCTTACCATGAGACTTGTGAATGAATGTTTTGATGGTAACAGACAGGGGTGATTGTGGGTGAACGGACGTTCAGAATGTCTTATCCGTCCACCAACTCTAATAATACGGGACCGGTCCAGGAACGGGTCTAACTGCCTCAGAGAGGAGCTGACCGACTTATTATCAGTAAGTTTTGCCAAAAGGTCTGGAAATGTCTCCTGCTGCACCAATTTGATCAGTTGTACTCTGGCGTGTTGCATTTCGTCAACAGTACAGACTCCTGTTTTCCTGTGAGCACCAGGACGACAGTTTGCAGAAAATCTGATGCAAAGAGCTGTCACTCTTATCAGCTTAGGGTATGATGAAAATCTACTAAATACCTCGTCTTCTTCCGGGGTCGCCTGAACTAGGGAAACAACAATCTTTGCTTCGGCGCTCACAGGCTCCTCTAACGTGGAGGTGTCAGTTATAGAATGCAGGGGCCAGTCTGAGGTGGGCATCTGCAGCCAACTGGGCCCTGACCACCACAATGGATGAGACGGGAGTTCGTGAGGCCATAATCCACGAGACGCACAATCAGCAGGGTTGTCTTGCAAACGTATGTGGTACCAATCTGAGACCTGAGTGTGTTCGTTAATTTCTGACACTCGGTTTGCCACGAATGTTTTTCAGCGATGTGGAGGGGACTGGATCCATGCAAGAGCAACGGTGGAATCCGTCCATAAAAATGTACGGCTCACAGCAAGGTTCAGTGAGTCGTTGACAAAGCTCACAAGTTGAGCAAGCAATAGAGCTGCCCAGAGCTCGAGCCTAGGTAATGATACTTGCTTCACAGGAGCTACTTTAGACTTGGCCATAACCAAGGATATTTTGATTTCGTCACTAGCCTGACTGCGTATATAGACAACGGCAGCATATCCCTTTTCAGATGCATCACAGAAACCTAATAAATCGTTGGTGACTTGCCTGGTTGGGATCCATCGGGGAATGTGGACTTCACTGATACTGGGCAAATGAGATTTGAACTCTATCCATCTGTTTCCAACTGATGGCGGGAGTGGTACATCCCAATCTAGTCCACGCTTCCAGAGTTCTTGAATCAGCATTTTCGGCACAATAGTGATGGGTGATAGCCATCCTAAAGGGTCGAAAATTCTGGCAGCTTCAGACAGAAGTTGCCTTTTAGAAATGGTTGACTCCGGCTAGTTGATTTGGTACCTGAATGAATCTGAGGTGGGGTTCCACATCAGCCCTAAAATCTTAATGGTGTGATCCCGATCGAGATTTTATGAGTGACCAGTAAGTTTATGATCATCAGGGACGTCTTGGAGGACTTCACCTGAGTTGCTGGACCATTTGCGCAGTTCCACACCTGCCTTGGCTAACAGACTGACTAGCTGAGCCTTTAGATGGAGCGCACCTTGAATGCTTTGAGCCCCAGTGATAATATCGTCAACGAACGTATCATCTGTTAAGGCGATTGCGGCTAGAGGGAAGGTCTCACCTTCATCTTTAACTAGCTGGCGTAGCGTTCTGATAGCTAGGTATGGTGCGCTTGTGGTTCCATACGTTACCGTGTTAAGTCGGTAGACTCGAGGTGTCGTCGACAGGTTGAAATCCCATAAAATACGTTGATACTGGCAGTGATTGGGTTGAACAAGCACCTGGCGAAACATCTGACGGATGTCAGCAGTCAGGATGATAGGATGCAGGCGTTGTCGCATTACAACTTGAGCCAAGTCAGATTGTAAAGGAGGGCCTGGTAATAGGGTATCGTTTAGAGATACTCCATTCGATGAAGGCTTGGACGCGTTGAACACTACACGTAGTTTCAACTCAAGTCCAACATACTTTATTACCGGGTGATGAGGTATAAAGTAACCATCTTCTCTCAGGATGGGTTTGTATTTTAATTGGGTCATATGCCCGGATTCAAGATAATCCTGCATGAATGTCATGTACTCTTCACAAAGAGTAGGATTGTTGTTGAGTCTGGTGCGCAGCGACTGATAGCAGGCATTAGCGGATCCAAAGGATCGGCCTAACTCAACGGTCTCGTTCTTAAACAGGAGCGGTACTACATAGCGGCCATCAGGAGTGCGTGAATGCTGTTCATCAAACAACCTCTCCGCTTGGAGTTCCTCCAGTGTCTGAACGTGTTTATAGGGAATTTCCTCTAGCTCCCAGAACCGTCGTAGCGTTTGAGACAGTTCGTCGTCCACAGAAATGTGGAGAGAGCTGAGATTCCGGTTGCGGCCCTTTATAGGGCCCGAAATGACATAGCCTAGTGCAGTGTCAACTGCATAGAGCCCCTCTGGTAGTTTAATCGACTTGTGTTTTACCAGAGAGAAGTAGATGTCTGCGCCCAACAATATTTCAATTGGACCTGGCTCGTTGTAGTGTGGATCAGCTAAGTAGACCCCATTTAGTTCCTTGGAAGTAAATGGACGAAACTTCTGACCTGGTAAGTAAGCTGCAATGTTCTTGACTACAAGTGCAGCCACTTCGTAACGTCCTAAACTTTTGCGCGAGCGGAAAGGGCATGTAACGACTCCCGACACCGCCTTAACTTGAACGTTGGACACGCCACTGATGGAGAGGGTTGTTGGCTGCAGATCCAAACCTAATTTGACACTGCAACATTCAGACATCAAACTAGCTTGGCTACCACTGTCCAAAAGGGCTCTGATTGGTCTCCATTTTCCACAAGGGTCTTGTACGTGGATAAGCGCAGTACTCAACAGAACCCGTGAGACATTAGAGCTACGATTGGTTCTGACATTATGCGTTATCAACACTTGCGAATTGGAGGAAACATTATGATTCCGACTGGATCCAGGTTGCGCTGGCTGATGACTGGAATTTTTTCTAGTACCGTCGGGTTCGTCTAGATGGACCAGCGTATGATGGCGCTGATGACAGAGTCTACAACTCCCTTTAGACAGGCAATTCGCGGAGGAATGACTGGAGCCCAAACAATTGTAACAATGGTTGTTACTTTTAATCAGTTGGTGCCGCTGTAAAGGGTTTAGTTTCCGAAACTGAGGACATGAATACAAAGGATGCTGTTCCTTGCATTTTATACACGGAGGTGTATATGTTTGAGTGCTGAAGGCAGCCGCGTACTTTCTTACTGGTTTTGGTATAGAGGGTTTCCGTGTAATTTGTGTTGAATTAATGGATGAGTTCCTTACTGAACGGAGGGTCTGCCATTGCTGAGAATTAACGAACTTTTCCAGAAACGTAAGCAATGTCTCGACGTCGGGTAACTCGTTGTCAAGCCGTTTCTCGAATCGGTTGCGTACATTGGTGTCTAATTTGAAAGAGAATAAGACGGCAAGAATCTTACTCCACTGTTCTACTGGTTCATCAATAGCTCGTAGAGAAGCTAGATGTCCCCTTACTTTAGAAACAAAGGTATTTACACTGTCGTAAGATGTGCTGTCGAGTTTGGGTGTGTTGATAATACCTTCTACATGGAGCATCGCAATGAGACGTCTGCGTTTATACTTTTGAGTGAGAGTGGCTAACGGCGCCGCGTAGTTCGCGTCAATCAACTTAAAGTCCTTGATGGCAGCAAGGGCTGGGCCAAGTAGGAAAGATTTAAGGTATTGTAACTTTTGCACGGGTGTTAGCGTTTCCATGGAGTCAACTGAACTCATGAAAAGGTCATAAAACGACTGCCAGTTGGCGAGATCTCCATCGAAGGGCTGAATGTTGAATTCAGGGAGTTTAGTCTGATTCATAATCGTTTGATTCAGGACTTGGAATGCAGTATCATGGGTGTCAGAGACGTTCATAGGATGCCTCTCCTCTTTTACAAATGGTGGCTGCTTACTAGTAACTATAAGGCGATCAAATTGGGTCATAACTTCATCGTACTCGCTGAACAAGGCTTCTTGCATTCTCTCGTTCTCGGGTAAGGCTAGCAATTTCATTTGACATTCTTCAAACCCTTCAATTTTCGATGTTAAATGTTCAAATTGGGCTTGTACAAGAAGAATGTCATCTGGGGCGCTTGAAGCTTGTGATATCGATTTATTTAATCGAGTAATGAACCTCGTACACAGAAATTTCTTCGAGTTTAATTGGTTACTGTTTGCCATGGTGAGCTGTGTTGACAATCTGGATAGGCACGATAGAGTTGTAAGCTCAATCGTAAAGGCGATTTAGTAATATGTACGTTAATAATTGCGGGCATTGTAGAATACGCCGCCGGCCGTGGCGGACAGTATAAGTGCTCGGAGGAGGTTACAACGTAACTAGACTAACGGTAATCGAAATTCAGTAGACTAAAATCCTAAACGAGGATTAGCGGACGTCCTGAGGGCACGTAGTAAATTTGAATAGCAATACGTCACTCAGGCGATGACGAAGAATTCAAAAATCGGTCAAAAATCGGACTTCGAAAAAAAATCGGAAAATCCAGAAATTTGACTTTCAAAAAGTCAGTGCAGACTGAGAGCGCACTATATAGTCGAGCCGTTCAAAATCAAAAATTTCAAAAATGCCAACAATCGGACTTCAAGAAAAGTCGGACAATTGTGATTCGGAATATAAAATTCGTGAAATATAAATATATATTGCGTTAAGCAAATCTGAAAATGAAGCTTAAATGCGATTCTGAAAAACCGCGTTAAGCGAATTTCTAAAATCCGCGTTATGTGAATCCAACAAAAACTCGTTAATTTGATCAGAAAAAGCTCGTAATTGGATCCGGCTACTTCGTGGATCATAAACTGTGGATTCGGCGCGCTGATTCGGCCAAAATAAATCCGGCTCGAAGGACCAGAAAATGTGGCGCCCGTTGCGCTGGTTTCGTAGGAGAGACGCAGGCGTCGCGGCGTCACATAGGTCTACGACTAAGATCGTAGGACCCGCCACACGTGGTGACCAATAAACGGTTCTGCTGAGAAATTTGTGATGTGCGGATTTAACCTGCAGCAGAATTGCAGGTAAATCGTTGAAAAAAGGGGGCGCGTTACTTCAGAGCAGAGTTATACTCACAAACAAAAAAAGGACAGGCAGGGTTCAGACGTATTTCACTCCAAGGGGTTATGCTTGGAGACTTATTACATGTGGTTTGGTTTTCCCTGGGAGTAGAGGTATTCGAAGAGGCCCACACAGTGGTTCTGGAGGAGTAATAACACAATTCTGTCCTCTTGAATCCCTAATCAGCCGTTGATATCGTAGAACTGCTCTGAGTAACACGAAAAATTATTTTGAATAATTTTTATAACAAACAAAAATTAATTGGGGAAAATGTAGCGGAAATTAGTATAAATAATGGATCACCTGGTAGACGGGTGATGAAAGTTTTACAAATATATGTTTCTCCCCGACACAACCAAATACATTGGGGTGAGAAACTCTACACAAATTAATATTCAATTTACAATTTTCAGAATCTAAATTAACAAGTGGCAAAATTAACAATGTGCGCAGGCGCAGGTACTGAACTGTGCGACGCGTCAAAATACAATGAAAAAATATGAATTGAAATGTGTACTCACGCGTTCCGTATGAAAATATGGAAAAATACTTAGCGTGGAGTACAGATACCGAAGTTGGCTTCAGTTATCCACAATCGGACTCTACAATATCCTGGTGGAATCGCCGATGTCGGTTGATTACTGGCCCAACTTCTGGAGTGGTCTATTTTCTCCTGGTTCTCGTCTGGATATATGGTAGTTCCAAATAGACGCTACTTGAGAACTTTATAGATATGTAGATATCCTTTTGGTGAAAAATATCAAAATAACTCTTCTTGACGCGATCCAAAACGGAGGTTTTTTCCTTGTAAAAAACGTAGATCCCGAATGTGGTCAAGCACAAATTCTAGTTTACCAAATAGCTCGCAGCCTCGTCTTGGTAAACTCGAAACACAGTATATTAGATATTATGCAAAAAAACTCAAAAGACGTCTGTTCTCGATGAAAGACAATCGAGTAGTCGCCGTCTCAGACAGAATTATACAAGATTCTAGAGGTTCATACAATGAACGCTAGAATTGTATATGAAAAATAAGAATTCATAAAAATTACCAAAAGCGGTAATTTTGAATAGTTTTGCGACTCAAGTTGTCGCAACATATATTGTATACCGTGTAAAAATTGTGAAGCTAAATATGTTGGTCAGAGTAAAAGATATTTAAAAGCCAGACTAAAAGAACACGAAAATAATATTATCAAAAATAAAATAGACAATAATAGAAGTAATAATTCAATAGTAGAACATGCTAATAATTTAAAACATGAATTTGATTTTCCCAATGCTAAAATTCTAAACACCGAAAAAAAATTAACAAAACGACTGCTACTAGAAATGATTTATATAAAAAAAGATAAAAATAACATAAATGCGGAAACTGACATAGAAAATTTAAGTAAAATATATTATAATTTAATAAAAAACAATTAATAACGCCATCTATTGATATTGTAACAAACTTCAATTGGAAATTCATTATATTTTTTAAAAATATTAATATTCATCTAGTCCACATATACACTTAACGGTCTAAACACGTAGGAAGATTAAATTGAAACATATTCAATGTTGTATTTTAACTATTGATTTAATTTTTTTAACTATTTGACAAGAAAATAACGTAGTTTTATTAGACCGATATCCAGAAAAAAAAATAATACTTATCCAAATAAATTATTAGGTTAAATTTTTCTGTATATTTTAAATGGTTGGCCAAAAGGTACAGAAAAACTCGATGATTTAAAACATTTTCATTCGATGAATTACATATTGAACATGGTTGTATCATGTGGGGTTATCGAGTAATAGTTCTAATAAAATTAAGAAATTTTATTTTAAAACAATTACATACTTCTCATATTGGTATTAATAAAACAAATTGATTGAGAAATTGAAAAAATATGCAAGGCTTGTGACACTTGTAATTTGGAACGTGCCCAACCCCAATCTTTAAGACTGCATCCCTGGATATGGACAAAAGATCCAACAAAAATTTTAAATTTTTAATTGTTAAAGATTCACTCTCAAAATGGATCGAATGTAAACAAATGAAAAAAACAAATGCATTAGCGTTAATTAAATATTTAAGGGTTTTTTGTTTTACAATTTGGTTTTCCGAAACAAATTGTCACGGACAATGGCCCTCCTTTTTCATCTAAAGAATTTGCCAAATTTTTGAAAGACCCTGGTGTTTTCCATACTTTTACACTTCCTGTTCATCCCAGTACTAATGGAAGTACAGAAATTGTTGTTAAAATTATTTAAAAAATGTATTAAAAAAGCATTTTCGGATGGTCTAGATGTAAATATAGCTTTATGTAACTTTTTAATAGACTCTAGAAATAGTATACATTGTGTAAAGGGAAAAATATCCATCTAAAATAATGATTGGTAGACAATTAAACTCAAAATTTGATCTGTTAAGGCCAAATACGTCTGATATTGTATATAATTATCAAGAAAAACAAATTTTGAGCCATGGGGGAAAATAGAGAGTTAAAAGATAATGTTTTAGTAAGATATTATAGAAATCCAGTAAAATCATGGGCAAATGGAAAAATTGTAGAGAAAAAGAGCAGTAATACTTACAATGTACTAGTTGGTGATCAATTATGGCATAGTGATCAAATTATTAATGCCGAACCAGAAATTGTTCAAAATGATGTGAAAATTACATCCAATAATTAAGAATACAATCAGCAACAGTTAGTAACTGCTCCCAGTACATCAATATTACGCCTCGCAGGGAAAGTTCATAATGATCATAACACCTGACCATTTGTCGAGCTTTCGGGCCTGATGATCCCGCGTACCCTCAATCACGCAAGGGAAGTTCATAATGGTCGCAACACCTGACCATATAGAGTTTTTGGGCCTGATGATCCCACGTTCCCTGAATCATGTATCATTTGAGGAGACAGTTCAGATAAGCCGATTGTGGGAATAGGCTTATCTGTTGTCTCTTTTATCTCCAACTTAAATTCCTACCCATGTGTTTGCCGTGCGTGGAGACCCGTAACGCCGGAGAAGAGGATCCTGGTCGGTTGAGGGAGACTGCTGCCCGCGGACAATACGATCCCAACACGCCTTCTTTGGCCTCGGATTCGGTAAAACGGAAGGTTGAGTCTGGTCAGCTCAGTCAATCGGCTGGTGTCACAGTTCATGGATAGAGTGGCTCCACTACTGTATCGTGGATACCGGGGTAATTCTGTGCTACTAGACAAGTATTCGGGGGTCTGTGGAAGCGGATGCAGCTCGCAAGGTTCCAGAATTGGCTACTCTTGGTTCTCGAGCGGGTCGAGCAGCCCGCGACTACTTCCTCCGATACTATATCATCCTGACATGCCTGGCGCAATGAGCCGGTTTGCGGCCAACGTCTCCGGTGTGGGGCTCCCTGGTGGGTGGGCAGGGTGATGAAAGTTAATATACGGGTATGGCGACTACCCGGAAGGATAAAAACTTTTTAAGTTCCGCCAAAGTTGAGAGTAAACTCCGTAAAAAATCAAACAAGAGACCTCGTCCAGATGTCCAATCATCAGACGAGGGATGTGTAAGACCTTCTCCTAAGAAGGTAGATAGGTTGGTTGAGTATTGTGCGCCAGTACCACAATTTCTCGTCGTGAAGATGCAAGAAAAGGGTATATCTTTTAAGGAGATGTCCCCCTTCTTTGTTGCCCGAACGTTGAGGAATACGTGCCCAACTGGTGTTAAGTCAGTGCGCAAATTGTCGGACGGTACGTTGTTAGTCGAAGGAGAGACAGAGTCTTCGTCGACGCTGCAGAAATGCTGGGTATTTGGTAAATACCGTATTTCTGTTCTGCCACACAAGGCTCTAAATACAACTCGAGGCGTCATAACAGATCGCGACCTTGCTTACGTCACGGAGGAAGAGTTCGTGCAGGAAATGGCATCGCAAGGTGTCATTGAATGCAAAAAACTCAAACCCCGAAATGGCAAGCCTTCGATCTCAATGGTGGTGTCCTTCGCTGTCACTAGGTGTCCAGCATCGGTAAGGGTGGGGTATAACGTTTGCAACGTTCGGCCCTACTATCCCAACCCGATGCGATGCTACAAGTGTCAGCGTTATGGGCCCACCTCAAGTCGTTGTGGTAAGCAGACCATTTGTGCCAACTGCGGACAGGATCAACATGAAGTTGAAACCTGTCAAAACGCGGCACACTGCGTGAAATGCAAAGGTGCGCATGCATCCACCTCACGCCACTGCCCAACGTACTTGGAGAAAAAGGTCATTCAGACGATCAAGACGCAGGACAAGATACCATATTATGACGCCAAGAGGAAATATAAAGAAAGTGCACTTGTTACTTTCGCGAAATCATTTGCGCAGGTAGCAGCTAAAAGAATAGCAAGCGTCCAGACTCAGACGGAGACAGTGCCCCGTCCGACTTTAGCGGCATCAATCCGGCAATGAAAAGGTGTTGGAATCGGTTCCTGAGACCAAAATTCAGAACCCACAACCCGGGGGGTCGGGTCTGAATAACCCCCCTCCCCCAATCAAAAGGAGAACGCACACCATCTCAGTTCTCCCCACCACCCAAGGAGAAGTCTCCACAAACTTCTCCAAAAACAAGAAGCGACTATAGTGTGGTCGCTTCTGCCAAACCCTCATCAGCCACTCCAGTATCGGAGACTGATAAGGGAACTGTTGGCTCTCAATGGATACCAGTGAGAGCCAAACCATCCAAAAGAGAGTCCAGTGTGTCCACGAAAGCACCTGGACAAACAAGTGAAACCGTGGCCGAGAAAATGGCTGTTGACCCGCAACCTAAGGGTAAACCAAAGATCATTAGGTTGCGGGGTAACTCCCCTAAACAAAAATGAGTGGTCCACTAATGCAGTGGAACTGTAACGGTGTATATCAGCGCTATGAAGAGTTACGAAAATTAATGTACGAGTTTGCACCATCATGTGTCTGTTTACAGGAAACAAATTTTAAGGATGCCGACACATTCTATCCTCGAGCAGCATGTGACGGCATGGCACTTCTCGTTAGAGACACCTTGTGCCACGATCCTGTAGACATTGACACTGAGTTGCAGGTCGTAGCAATTCATGTTGCACTTCCCCTCCAGGTGACGATTTGTTCTATCTACCTTCCCCCTGGTGTTCGAACTGACATCCGAGATGTCGTGAATGTCATCGATCAACTTCCACCACCCTTCATACTACTAGGCGATTTTAACGCCCATAATGTGTGTTGGGGATCGGTGCGGAATGATCGTCGGAGACGTCACCTGGAAAATATGTTGAATGATCTTAACTTGAGCTTTTTAAACGACGGCAGACCCACGCACTTCTGTGAATCAACGGGTACATTTAGTGCCATAGATCTTAGCGTCGTTTCAGGAGCTATCGCTCCGTTGTTCAAATGGGATGTGCATCACGACTTATGCGGTAGTCATCACATTCCAATCCTCTTAAGGCCTCTGTTTAATACTGTTACCGAATCCCGCTGGCCACAGTGGGTTCTTCGGAAAGCAGATTGGACCAAGTTTGCGGAATCATTCTCTCATGAGGATATTCCGAGCTTGAATGTAGACGAGGAGGTGAATCTCTTCACTGACTCCATCACTAGCGCGGCTAAAAGCAGTATACCACTGTCATCCACTCAGCCCCGTCGAGTTCCCGTTCCCTGGTGGAACGAGGCATGCGACTTGGCGCTACGTGAAAGGAGACACCTCTTCGATGCATTCCGTCGTTGTCCAACAGAGGAAAACATGATAGCATTTCAGCGAGCGAAAGCTCGTGCTAAGAGGATTGTGAAAGAAAGCAAGCGGGTATCATGGCGCAAATACGTGTCCACTGTTACAGTTGCCACTCCAGTGGCCAAAGTTTGGGAGAAGGTCCGGAAAATATCCGGCCTAAATACAGCTACAACCATTGGCTTATCGGTAAATGGTAACGTAGTTACCTCAGCGGTCGAAATTGCCAACACTTTGGCATCTAATTTTGCGTTCAATTCTAGCTCTGAACATTATCCACCCGAGTTCCTAATTCGTAAAGCAGGCCTTTAGTCTATACCTCTAAATTTCTTTTCTAGGAATGACGAGGTATACAACCTGCTTTTCTCTCGTGAAGAGCTAGATAGCGCGATATCAAAGTGCAAGGATAGCTCTCCTGGTTCAGATGCGATACATTATCGTATGATCCGAAATCTTCCGGAATCATCTAAGTCTAGGCTTTTGAATGTCTATAATAGGATATGGACTGAGGGCAAATGGCCGTCCAAGTGGAAGGAATCTCATATAATTCCTATCCCCAAAGTCGGGAAAGATAAACACTTGCCCTCTAGCTGTAGACCTATATCACTGACCAGGTGTTTCTGCAAACTCTTGGAGCGAATGATCAGCAAGCGTCTGATTTGGTTTTTAAAATCAAACGACTTGCTGGCCAACACATAATGCGGCTTTCGCCGTCACCGCTCAACAGCAGATCATCTGGTCGGACTAGAGACAGCTATCAGGAATGCTTTCATTGAAAACATACACCTGGTAGCTGTATTTTTCGATATTGAGAATGCCTATGACACTGCATGGATATATGGTATTCTCTGTACTCTGCATTCCTGGGGTCTCCGGGGTCGCTTGATGTTCTTTATAAAAGACTTCATGTCGAATCGGCGCTTCAGGGTGCGGATCGGAAATACCTTGTCACAAATGTTCGCACTGGACAATGGGGTCCCACAGGGCTCCATACTGAGCGTCACGCTGTTTTTGATTGTTATTAACGGTGAAGCCTCATGGATTCGATTACCTGTACAGAGTTCGATATTTGTCGCTGGACAAAAGACTAGTACAATCGAACGTCAGCTTCAGCTGACTATCAATCGTCTCGATACATGGGCAAACGAAAATGGCTTTAAATTCTCGACCAGCAAAACTGTATGTGTCCATTTTAGTAAGAAAAGGTTCATCCCAATCCTACACTTACACTAAATGGAGCACAGTTACCCTTTACCGATACTGCTAGATTTCTGGGTCTCGTGTTCGACAGTCGTCTTGGCGGCTTAACTTGGGGGGCACATTTTTTGTCCGTCAAGAAAAAATGTCAAATTTCACTCAATTTGTTGCGGGTCCTCAGTCACAAGACTTGGGGTGGTAGCGGCAGACGCAGCTGCAAAAGCCGCCTCCTACAGACCTATGATTGATGGGAGTTTCATTTTTCCAGATGACGCAAAGAATCATCTGAAACACCTGGTTTTAGACATGTGGCAACATGACTGGAGCCGCACACAGAACGTTAAGTTGCGACAGATTAAGGGAGACGTTAAACCATGCGGTTAATCCTGAATACAAATAACTCAAATTCATATTTTCGCGCAAATCGCGTGTTATAGCGTTCCTTTCAGAACGCTGCTTTATTAGCCGCGCGCAGCTCTCATATACATAATAGTAGAGTCTTCCCACTCTATCCACACCTGTCTGTGCTATATTTGTGTTGGAGGTTTCAGTCAAAATAATAATGAGAGCTTGAACCAACTTATTTGGAAAATAAGTCCAAAAATACTGAGTGGAACCTCCACAATTGTTGAAATTGCAGCTGATGTAGCAGCTAGTTATTTCAATGAAGGCAATTTCGCATATCTAACGTTTATGGAAGAGATGGGCATAAGCGTAGGGACGAGCTCTCATGAATGGGCACGCGAAGAGGATAAATTTCGGATTAGCAGAGCTAATCAAAAAGCTGCAGAGGCTACTAAAGAAGCTCGGGTTTTAAGAAGACAACAGCAAAAAGATGCATTGGACATCCTTGCCGATGGCCCTACACTTTACGGACCCGGAATTGATGACTCCGTGTGAGTATGAAGAAAAATTAACATGTTAAAAAAAAAAAAAAATTAAAACGCGTTTTTTGAGGAATTTTATTTTTTCAGTCGGTGAGACATGTATGAAGAAAAATTAACATGTTAAAAAAAAAAAAAAATTAAAACGCGTTTTTTGAGGAATTTTATTTTTTCAGTCGGTGAGACATGTTCTTCCTGCAGGATTAACCGCAGGGAGAAAACCGCCATCACACGCCCCCGTATAGGTCACTGTTGGTGGACCCATGGACACCTCCTTCGAGGAGAAGGGTCTCCTATCTGTGAGACGTGTAACACAGATTTGTCTGTGTTACACTTTTTAACTGAGTGTATTACAGTTCGAGGATGTCAGGGAGAGGTTAGGCCTGTGCTTTGACCTGTCAGTTGCTTTAGGTGACGACAGGGTACTCATGGGCAGGCTGATACTCTTCCTGAGAGAATCGAACTTATTGTTTTATGTGTGAAGTCTTGCACCTTATTTTAATGTGTTTTATTATTAACCTGTGATATTCGATGGTAATTGGCCTCTTTACAACCTCTTACCATTACCCTGTGTCTGTTCAATTTTCAAACAGACCTTTTATATTATTTTTTGTATTTGCCCGTGCAAGATTTCTTTTATTGAGTATGCGTATTTTTAATGATTTTATTTATTTATTTGTTGTCTAATTTATGGTTTAAATATGTAGTCTAGTCATTTAGATGGGCTGCGTTAGGCGCAAATAGCCTTTGCTGTGCGCCAAAAAAAAATTTAACTAACTAACGAACCATCAATCTTTGGCTGTTCCACCGAATTTACTCGTGGTGATCTTAACCCAGGCTTCACTCGGTATATCCGCCTTAGACAACGTCTCTGCCGCTTGCTCCAGGAAAACCACCGGATCCTCATAATCTTCACTGCGGAACTCCGGGAAGATATCATTTAATAGCTTGTAGTACGGCACCTGACTGTTGTCAGTTGAACTGCAGCCATGTGCTGCCATCTTAGTTGAAGATTCTTGCTGGATATCTTCTTTTACTGGCACTGACCTTCCTTCCCTCGCCGGCGTCTCAAGCGCCTCTTGCTTGCGCAGACGCTTCTCCAACCCTTCGAGCGTCTGTAAAATTCTACTCAACATGTCCTCCATCTTGTTATATTTTAAAACAAAGACACCTGTTGACTACTCACCGTCGCACTCGCGATCACTAATGTTTCGATCCGCGTTCTAATTCGCGCGCACTTCTCGGTTCTGGCCTTTCTGAGTCGACAGATTCCACCGACTTCTCACTATGTTAGCCGACAGTTAACACGGGAATCCGACTCGGGCCCCACGTTGGGCGCCATTGACGTGTTAGCCTCCTTTACAATTAATGAAAACGTTGTCCGACGCTCAATTCGGGGGCGAACACACCCGAATACCTCAGGGTAAAATAAAGAAACTCAACAAATACTTGTAAACACCATTTAATAACAACTGCTCTCGCCGTACGTCCTACTATCCTCGCAGTCGAGAAGGAAGACCTCTCGCTTCTCCCGTGCTACTATACTTACTCCTACCACCATCAGGCGGCAATCCCTCCAACTACTGCCACAAGCGTATAATGCCTAGGGGGCAGCACGCGTCAAAAGAAAAAAATAATATATTTTCTACAAAACGTAAAAAAAATATATATATATATATATATAATAACAATCTAATTGTTTTACAATAATAAATATATTAATGCAGTATGGGCAATAAAGTAGTATACATGACTGAAAAGTGACAGATGACCTAGGTAACAATAAATTGGACCCTACAAACTACGTAGGCGAGAAATATTCATTCATGAAAGAATTAATAAATAAGAGGCGTTCATGAAGAGACGAGGTAGACGAGGCCATGGATCCTAAACAAGAGTTCATATATACACCAGTTTTGCAAGTGAAAGATCGGAAATCCCTTCGTAAAATATTTATTATCTATTACCGTTTTCTTAATTCTGCTGTCCTAGATTTTTAATAACTTAACTTAACCTAATTACCTAAATTGATCGTATTTACTAGAGTTTATTACACTATTTTTAATGGACTTATGTTTGGGGGAAAATAAAGTACTGTATACCTAAAAACTAGGTAATTAGCTTAGGCTTAGTTAGTAAAAATCTAGGACAGCAGAATTAGGAAAATTAGGAAAAAGATAATAGATAATAAACATTTTACGAATGGATTTCCGATCTTTCACTTGCAAAACTGGTGTGTATATGAACTCTTGCTGAAGCCTATAGGTCTGAGTGATTGCTTGAAATAGAATTAAACACTCCACTCTTCTTCATTGCAAGCACCGAGAAAACTCCTTGGTCTATTTTGGTTAAATAGGTCCACACTTTGCTTCTTGATGGTGACATTTTTAATTAAAATATAAAAATAACCATTTAACATTTCATAACCTCAAACGTAAAGAAAAAAGGCGCCAAACGTCAGCAACTTCTAAAACGTTCAACGCATGTTCCTTGGCGTACTATGTCTAGCGCCATTGTGATCGCGTACCTCGCGCTACCAGTTTTTACAAGACTACAATTTTTAGATGTGTTTCTTATAGAAAAAAAAATGTAATCACAGAAATGTTTATATGTGTATAAATAAAAATTTCACGATATTGTTTTAACAAAAAAAAAAAAAAAAGAATCGATACGATACTGGGTCAAATGTACTGATATTAATAAAGTATCGGAAGATTAGCATCGATACTAAAAGCACGATATCGAATGAAAAGTATCGATACTGGTATCGTATCAATATTATCGAAACATCCCTAGGCAGAACCTAATGGGAATTTCGTTCTTTTAGGTTGTTACGAAAAGGGACCTTGCTTGGGTTCAGTGTTGTAGCGTGGGTTTAAGCCGCCCGGGGCGTAGGCCGAATTGGCCTCCCCCTTATTTAGGTATTTAAATCCAAAAGGCTCCAAAAATTAGAGAAATTCTAAAGAACTTATCGTCAAGAATAAATGTGTTATTGTGTATTGTACAGGGTATAAATATAGAAGTCATGTACATACATGACTTCTGTTTGATATATAATAAATATATTTGGTACAAAAGTTCTTACACGTATGACATATTGATATATACACAACATTTATGATATGCGCAGCGGTGGCGCTAGCTCTTAAAATATGGGGGGGCCAGGAATTTTTTTAGTAAAATTTGGGGGGGCTAAATACAAGTGATGACCTAAAAAAAAGATCCTCACTTCCAATGCTGGGGGGGAAGCAACTGGGGGCCAGATCAGTTTTTTTGGGGGGCCCGGGCACCCCCGGACCCCCCGCTAGCGCCGCCACTGGATATGCGTCGACAAGATTAAGTTATTATTACATAAAATTAAGAACACATAACTACCCAGCAAACATTTTTATACGGGCCAGTACTGGTAAAGCACATACTCCCCGGCATTGAAAGTAATGGGCCAGTGCTGGCATTTCGTACTGGGCCAGTACCCCGGTGTCCCGTGGCCCTTAGCTGGCCCATTGATGTATCAGTTGCTGGCCCAGCAACGGTAAAGTGCATTGAAAGTAATGGGCCAGTGCTGGCATTTCGCACTGGGCCAGTGCTGGCATTTTGCACTTAGCCAGTACCCCGGTGTCCCCGTGGCCGTTAGCTGGCCCATTGATGTATCAGTTGCTGGCCCAGCAACGGTAAAGTGCAAAATAATCGCATTAGTTGCAATATTTATTTCTGACGGACCAGTGCTTATATTATACCCACTCTCTAGTGTTTCAAATGTAACGTATGTGTAATTACCCAGTATTAAAATAAATTAATGGTTAGGTGCAAAATAAATACTTTTTTGGACATTTTCACCTTCGTTGAATAAATTTATTTAACAAATAAAGTTGACAATATCGCATCGGTTTTAAACTATTAATGAAGAAATTAACATTGCTGTCAATAGAATGATGCGATATTGTTAACTTAAGTTGTTAAATAAATTTATTCATCGATGGTAAAACTGGCCGATTGTAAATTGTATTAACAGTTATAATTTATTGATTTATTTATAAATATTAAATAAATATAATTTCAGGAATAACAAGAATTAGTTTATTTAATTTATTAATTTAATGAAGAATTTTAAGAAAATGGTTTTCTGCCATTTCGTCCAAACCAATTGCATCCTAAAGATAAGGGGTAACTAATAATTTTCGCCAATATTCGTCTTGTATTATGTACCACATCTTTCCCCCCTGACTTGAAGAGTGCCAACCTAAAGAAATCATACTTGTTAAAATAAATTCAATAATCAAATTTTATAAGCATTAATGCTATAAGCTGTTCACTTTTGTAAGAACAAACTAGATCTGGTTATTTTGGTGATTTTTATTGTGTATTACTGACTTTTAGAAACTTGGTTATATTGTAAAAAAAGCTTTACAGTTTTGGATTAAGTTTGTATTATTTTAGGTTGGTATTATATTTACAAAATATTTAAGATGTCACTATTCAAAATGAAATATGACAAATTATATTTTTTAAATGACATATTTATAATCTTGTAACAGATTTATTAATAATTGAAAATTTTATTACATGAAAAAAAAAAAAACTATGATTGAACTAAACTAAAAATTAAACAATTTAACATGAAATAGTTTGTGTAAACTACGTCCTTAAATCTAACAAAACACACAAATCACAATAAAAAACTGTATAATGTTCACAAAACAATAACTATTCAAATAAACATCTTGACAAACTGTCCACCAACACGTATCAACTTGTACTGGCCCTCGAGGGGGTACTGGCCGTTAGGGCGTTTTATGACTAAGAACAATCAGACTTTTCAAATTATTACATTCAAAAAAAGTTTAGTTTTAAGTAAAAAGTATAAAAATGTTTGCTTGGACTAATACAAATAAGGAGTGCTTATAAAATGCTGGTAAAGTACTTCGTATAGGCGGAATGCGAAATACAAATGTGAAGTACATTATTAATACTGGCGTTGCACTTACTTTTGGTGCCAGCAGTAAAAGCAGTTTGCCGGCGTTCGGCCGTTAGTTAAATGTTTGCTGGGTAATAGCACCGAATAGAATATAAAACACAAATCAACTTCCAATTAGAACTAGAATGATACTGTTACGATATATATTTTTATTGACAAATTAATACAATTAAAAATAAAACTTCTGTCTTTAACTAAAACTTTACTCGTCTTTTTGTGCAAAGCACTATCAATGTCTATAGCATCACATACTTCTTGCTCAATAGACAAGACAGCTAGATTGGTTAGCCTTAAAGTACTTATTGTTGATTTTAAATAATTTTTGATCACCTTCAGTTTTAAAAAGTTTTTCTCACAGCTGGCATTGCTTATGGCAATTGTGAGGAATATTCGGACCATTATTTTAATATTGGACAGAGTATTTTCTAGCTTGGATTTCACAATAAATTGTAATAATTCAAGTGTGTCCACATTAATTAATTTATTTTCGTTGCCTGTGACAGCTATGAAAGCCCGTAGTTGAACTCGTTCGAGTTTCAAGTCCTGTTCGTCCATTTCGGCAGATGCATTGTCTAGATCTAGATTACATTCAGTGTCGTCCGAATCTAGTAGTATAGCCAGCGTTAGGTAGGGAAACTTTTCCGCCAAATTCCATAGCTGCTGAAACCTCTCTCTAAATTTATTCTATCTAACGAAGAAAACAGCTTCCGTTTCAACTCATTTTCATGGAATAAGTTGGCATCTCTACTTCCGTCGTCAAAAATGTGCCGTCTCGTTTTGTACCTCCGAGGTTCCATGGAAATTCCAAGGTCTTCACACAATTTTTTGAATAACTTATAGCGCCGTCTGTAAATTCCTCTCGTTTTTCTATCAGTACATACAATTTTTGACAAAGTTCAATAATTTAACAATGACAAATCACAACACCCATTTAAAGAAAATCATGAATTGTAGCAAGTTAATTGAGTCAATGTGAATTTGACAACTGATGTTGCAGGTGTTGTTAGACAATATTGAACCCTATTCTTTAAATGAAAGAATTAATTCTCGCTGAATATTCGTCGTGAACAATCCGAGCACAAAATAAAACACGGGGAATTACCGCAAGGTAACTGGTTAGTACAAACGGTGTTTCCCCTCCTCTACGCTACGCCACGGCTTGTGTTATTTCAAGTTTCACGTTTGGTATGTGAAAATTTCAAATTTCAACCGTGAAACCATGGGAACGAATGACATTTATTAAAAATTTTCATACATTTTTACATATTTTGAAGACACAAAAGTAAATAAAAAATGGGAAATTTTTATTAAGAACGACAAAAAATTAAAATGCAATGAAAAGGACATTTTATAATGACAATTAATTTAATCTAGAATTTGCAATGTGAGTATGATTTACAAAGCTTTAACAAAATGAGCAAAAATCCGAATTAATAGATAAAAATTACTAGATTTCAAAATCAAGTTCCGCTTAAACGTTTGGAATAGTCTGTAAATATGGTGTTCGCTTTGTAAAAACAAACTAATGCTTCGTTCAGAACCTCCAAATTATAAATTAGCATTAACGTGAAATTAGTACTTAACATAAAATTTGTACGTAGAAATTAAGCAGCATTCACAATAAAAATTAAGAGGATTGTGTCACCGGTCCGACAAAAAAAAAAAATAAGTTGGGAACACTGAAATTTTTGCCAACTGTAATGAGAAGTTACTAGTTACTAAGTTATCCCTATTACACAATAACAATGATGAAATTATTGATTTTATTATAATTTTCGTTCCATAAAATTCCAATATAGTACTCTTATAACACATATAATATAATTCTATTTCCTACAGTAGTACTACTATATTTTTAACGATTACCTTCTAATAATAAATTTTAGTTCTACAGATTTTGCCTCTACAATGTTACCACTAGATAAAAGTGAAAGGTTTTTCCACTTTTTTTTTTTGTAATATTGTCGTAATGCACGCAAAATAGCGCGCACTACAAATTAAAATCTGTTTTTATTATACACTAATTTATAATTAAATACTTTAATTGAACATATAAGTAAGAACATATTGATCTATGAAATACGTTTCTATTATTGTAAAGCGAATAATACTTAGAATTTAAGAGAAAACAAATATATAGATTATTAATATAGTTAAATCCCGCAGGGGAAGTTCATAATGGTCATAACACCTGGCCATTTGTCGAGCTTTCGGGCCTGATGATCCCGCGTACCCTCAATCACGCAAGGGAAGTTCATAATGGTCGCATCACCTGACCATATAGAGCTTTTGGGCCTGATGATCCCACGTACCCTGAATCACATATCATTTGGGAGGAGACAGTTCAGAGAAGCCGATTGTGGGAATAGGCTTATCTCTTGTCTCTTTTATCTCCCACTTAAATTCCTACCCACGTGTTTGCCGTGCGTGGAGACCCGTAACGCCGGAGAAGAGGATCCTGGTCGGTTGAGGGAGACTGCTGCCCGCGGACAGTACGATCCCAACACGCCTTCTTTGGCCTCGGATTCGGTAAAACGGGAGGCTGAGTCTGGTCAGCTCAGTCAATCGGCTGGTGTCACGGTTCATGAATAGAGTGGCTCCACTACTGGATCGTGGATGCCGGGGTAATGCCGTGCCACTAGACAAGTATTCGGGGGTCTGTGGGAGCGGCTGCAGCTCGCAAGGTTCCAGAGTTGGCTACTACTGGTTCTCGAGCGGGTCGAGCAGCCCGTGACTACTTCCTCCGATGCTATATCATCCTGACATGTCTGGCGCAATGAGCCGGTTTGCGGCTAACGTCCCCGGTGTGGGGCTCCCTGGTGGGTGGGCATGGCAGGGTGATGAAACTTAATATACGGGTATGGCGTCTACCCGGAGGGATAATTTTTCTTTAAATTCCGCCAAAGTTGAGAGTAAACTCCGTAAAAAATCAAACAAGAGACCTCGTCGTGATGCTCAGTCATCTGATGAGAGATGTGTTAGGCCAGCTGCCAAAAAGGTAGAAGGTAAAAGGATTGTTGAGTTTTGTGCGCCAGTACCACGATTTCTTGTCGTAAAGGTACAAGAAGAGAGTAAATCTTTCAAGGAGATGCCCCCCTTCTTTGTTGCCCGAACGTTGAGAAATACGTGCTCTACTGGTATAAAGTCGGTGCGTAAGTTGTCGGACGGTACACTGCTTATCGAAGCAGAAACAGAGGCGTTGTCAACTTTACAGAAATGTGTTAAGTTTGGCATTTCAGTTCGGCCGCACAAGGCACTGAATAGTTCTAAAGGCGTTGTGACGGATCGTGACCTTGCATATGTTACGGAGGAAGAGTTCGTGCAGGAAATGGCATCGCAAGGTGTCATTGAATGCAGGAAGCTCAAATCCCGGAACGGCAAGCCTTCGATCTCCATGGTGGTGTCCTTCGCTGGTACCAGGTGTCCAACATCGGTAAGGGTGGGTTATAACGTTTGTAACGTTCGTCCTTACTACCCCAATCCGATGCGATGCTATAAGTGTTACGGTCACACCTCAGTTCGTTGTGGCAAACAGTCCATCTGTGCCAACTGCGGACAGGAACAACATGAAGTTGATACCTGTCCAAATGCGGCATACTGCGTGAACTTTAAAGGTGCTCATGCATCTACATTACGCCATTGCCCAACGTACTTGGAGGAGAAGGCAATACAGGTCATCAAAACGCAAGAAAAGATACCGTATTTCGACGCCAAGAGGAAATATAAAGAGAGCGCGCCGGTTACCTTTGCGAGACCTTTCGCTCAAGTAGCTGCAATACGAACTGCAAGTGTCCAAACTCAGACAGAGATAGTGCATCGTCCGACAACTGCAGCACCAGTGACAGTGTCAACAAATACTAGTAGAGAAAAGGTGGTAGTGGTGCCAAGGACCAAAATTCAGACCCTACAACCTGGGGGATCGGGTCTGAATAAATCCCCCTCCCCTAAAGGAGAACGCACTCAATCTCAGTTCTCTCAACCACCTAAGGAGAAGACCCCACAGTCTTCTCCACAAACGAGAAGCGACCAGAGAATGGTCGCTTCTACAAAACCCAATCAGTTACTCCTGAAAAGGAAACTGATAAGGGATCCGTTGGTTCTCACTGGATACCAGTGAGAGCCAAACAATCAAAAAAGGAGTCCAGTGTATCCATCAAAACACCTGGACTACCAAATGAAAGTGTAGCCGAGAAAATGGCTGTAGACTCGCAACCTAAGGGTAAACCAAAAATCATTAGGTTGCGGGGTAACTCCCCTAAACAGAAATGAATGGTCCACTAATCCAGTGGAACTGTAATGGTGTTTATCAGCGCTACGAAGAACTGCGACTTTTATTGTCAGATTTTGCGCCTTCGTGTGTTTGTCTGCAAGAAACAAACTTCAACGAAACCGACACATTCTCTCCTCGGGGATACTCCGTGTTTCGCACGAATTTCCTTACGGGGTTAAGAGCATGTGACGGCGTGGCAATTCTCGTTAGAGACACATTGTACAACGATCCTGTAGACATTGACACTGAGTTGCAGGTCGTACCAGTTCGTGTTGCACTTCCCCTCCAGGTGACGATTTGTTCTATCTACCTTCCCCCTGGTGTTCGAACTGACATCCGAGATGTCGTGAACATCATCGATCAACTCCCACCACCCTTCATACTACTAGGCGATTTTAACGCCTACAATGTGTGTTGGGGATCGGTGCGGAACGATCGATGGGGACGTCACCTGGAAAATATGTTGAACGAATTAAATTTGAGCTTTCTGAATGACGGCAGACCTACGCATTTTTGTGCAGCAACGGGTACATTTAGTGCTATAGATCTTAGCTTTGTTTCAGGAGCCATCGCTCCGTTGTTCAAATGGGATGTGCATCACGACCTGTGCGGTAGTGATCACTTTCCAATCCTCTTAAAGCCTCTGTTTAATACTGTTACTGAATCCCGCTGGCCACAGTGGGTTCTTCGGAAAGCAGATTGGACCAAGTTTGCGGAATCATTCTCGCATGAGGATATTCCGAGCTTGACCGTAGACGAAGAGGTGAATCATTTCACGGACTCCATCACAAGCGCGGCTAAAAACAGCATACCGCTGTCATCCACTCAGCTTCGTAGAGTTCCCGTTCCCTGGTGGAACGAGGAATGTGACTTAGCGCTACGTGAAAGGAGACACCTCTTCAATGCATTCCGTCGTTGTCCAACAGAGGAAAACATGGTAGCTTTCCAACGAGCGAAAGCTCGTGCTAAGAGGATTGTGAAAGAAAGCAAGCGCGAATCATGGCGCAAATACATGTTCACCGTTACAGTTGCCACTACAGTGGCCAAAGTTTGGGAGAAGGTCCGGAAAATATCCGGTCTAAATACAGCTACAACCATTGCTGGCCTATCGGTAAATGGTAACGTAGTCACATCAGCGGTCGAAATTGCTAACACTTTGGCATCTAATTTTGCGTTTAGTTCTAGCTCTGAACATTATCCATCTGAGTCTCTAACTCGTAATGCAGGTCTAGAGTCTATACCTCTAAATTTCTTTTCTAGGAATGACGAGGTATACAACCTGCTTTTCTCTCGTGAAGAGCTAGATAGCGCGAAGTCAAAGTGTAAGGATAGCTCTCCTGGTCCAGATGCGATACATTATCGTATGATCCGAAATCTTCCGGAATCATCTAAGTCTAGGCTCTTGAATGACTATAATAGGATATGGACTGAGGGCAAGTGCCCGACCAAGTGGAAGGAATCTCATATAATCCCTATCCCCAAAGTCGGGAAAGATAAACACTTGCCCTCTAGCTATAGACCAATATCACTGACCAGTTGTCTCTGCAAGCTCATGGAGCGAATGATCAGCAAGCGTCTGATTTGGTTTTTAAAATTAAACGACTTGCTGGCCAACACACAATGCGGCTTTCGCCGTCACCGCTCAACAGCAGATCATCTGGTCGGACAAGAGATAGCTATCAGGAATGCTTTCATTGAAAACATACACCTGGTAGCTGTATTTTTCGATATTGAGAATGCCTATGACACTGCATGGATATATAGTATTCTCCGTACTCTGCATTCCTGGGGTCTCCGGGGTCGCTTGATGTTCTTTATAAAAGACTTCATGTCGAATCGGCGCTTCAGGGTGCGGATCGGAAATACCTTGTCACAAATGTTCGCACTGGACAATGGGGTCCCACAGGGCTCCATACTGAGCGTTACGCTATTTTTAATTACCATTAACGGTGCAGTTTCATGTATTCGATTACCTGTACAGAGTTCGATATTTGTCGACGACATTGGTATCTTTGTCGCCGGACAAAAGACTAGTACAATCGAACGTCAGCTTCAGCTGACCATCAATCGTCTCGATACATGGGCAACCGAAAATGTCTTCAAATTCTCGACCAGCAAAACTGTATGTGTCCATTTTAGTAGGAAAAGGGGTGTACATCCCAATCCTACACTCACACTAAATACAGCACAGTTACCATTTGCCGATTCTGCCAGATTTCTGGGTCTCGTGTTCGATAGTCGTCTAACTTGGCGGGCACATTTTTTGTCCGTCAAGAAAAAATGCCAAAACTCGCTCAATTTGTTGCGGGTCCTCAGTCACAAAACATGGGGTGCCGACCGCACTGTCATGTTGCGTTTATATCGTTCTCTAGTGCGCTCTAAGCTGGACTATGGATGTCTAGCTTATGGGTCAGCTAAACACCAAGAGATAAGAATTCTTGACTCTGTACATCACACTGGGGTTAGATTGGCCACAAGTGCATTTTGCACCAGTCCAATACTAAGCCTGCTGTGTGAAGCAGGCGAACCGTCACTGTACAATCGTCGTAAAATTCTATCCCTGCGGTATATGGCTGCACTCAGTGCCAAGCCAGATCATCCCGCGTATGACCCTATTCTACAAAATAGGCATACAGAGATTTATGACAGAAAACCAAGAGCCAATAGGCCTTTTGGTCTGAGGACTTTTGACATTTTGGGCGATATTGATTTTAATATGCCTGAAATGGCAAGTTTCGTTTTGTGTGCTGTTCCACCATGGACACTACCGCGTCCACTTGTGAACCTCACATTAACTAGGTTTGATAAAGATACTACGTTGCCTATCGAATACCAACATGAGTTACAAAGAACACTGGTCCCTAGGTTCGAGGATACTGTCATTTTTGCTACACGGGTCAAAATCCGGAACCAGGGTTGGGTGTGCGTTCGTTGTTTTGAATCCACGCCAACAGTGTCAGTACCGTCTGCACTCCATAACGAGTGTGTACACTGCTGAGCTGTACGCTATTTACAAGGCCCTGTGTTTTGTTTTGTCAGAGCAAAGTCCGTCAAGTGTTATCTTGACGGACTCGCTGAGCGCTCTGAACAGTATCCAAGATCCAGATCCAGTGCATTCTCTTGTACTAAAGATCCGGTTGCTACTCTACAATCTGAATGCTCAGAATGTGTGGGTAGATCTGTTTTGGATACCGGGACACGTTGGTATTAAAGGCAACGAAGCGGCAGATGCAGCTGCAAAAGCCGCCTCTCACAGACCTATGATTGATGTGAGTTTCGTTTTTCCAGATGACGCAAAGAGTCATCTGAAGCATCTGGTTTTAGACATGTGGCAACATGAGGGGAGCCGCACACAGAAAGTTAAGTTACGACAGATTAAGGGAGACGTTAAACCATGGGGTTCTTCCTGCAGGATTAACCGCAGGGAGGAAACCGCCATCACACGCCTCCGTATAGGTCACTGTTGGTGGACCTATGGACACCTCCTTCGAGGAGAATAGTCTCCTATCTGTGAGACGTGTAACACAGATTTGTCTGTGTTACACTTTTTAACTGAGTGTATTACAGTTCGAGGATGTCAGGGAGAGGTTAGGCCTGTGCTTTGACCTGTCAGTTGCTTTAGGTGACGACAGGGTACTCATGGACAGGCTGATACTCTTCCTGAGAGAATCGAACTTATTGTTTTATGTGTGAATTTTATGTCTTGCTCCTTATTTTAATGTGTTTCTAGTTATTGACTGTGATATTCGATGGTAATTGGCCCCTTTACAGCCTCTTACCATCACCCTGAGTCTGTTCAAATATTCGAACAGACTTTTTATATTATTTATTTGTGTTTGTCAGTGTAAGATTTCTTTTATTGAGTATGCGTATTTTTAATGATTTTATCTATTTATTTATTGTCTAATATATTGTTTTTAATATATAGTCTTGTCATTTAAATAGGCTGCGTTAGGCGCAAATAGCCTTTGTTGCTGTGCGCCAAAAATTTTAACTAACTAACTAACTAATATAGTTTAAGAAAAACATTAAACTGAAGGAGATCAAAAGTGTTAGAGGCCAAGAATAAATACGCCAATAATAATTCTAAATAAATATCTCGAATAATAAAGACATTTAATTAAAAAAACGCCTTACATAATAACTGATATTTTTAAATCTGATATATCAGTAGAATATAATTTTACCTACGATAACCTGGTCTACGAGATATGCATGGAAATTTAGAACATTTAACTCTTTAACTGATTTATTTTTATACATTTTTGCAATGAATTTGTAATCAGTGATTCTTAAACTCTGGTCAGCGGGTAAAGGCCTTAAAGTGATTAAATTTGTTTTATATTGGAACTAGAAACTGTACAACTGCGAATTGGATGTACCTAAATTATATTAATTATAAAAAGGAAAATAGGAAATATGTTAATCCATTATATTTAAAATAACATACATACAGTGACTTGAAAAAGAGGATAGTGAGACAACTATAGTCTCCATATAAATTATATTTAACCAGAACTGTAAAATAATGATTATTTTTGTAATCAACTATTTTTGGAAAACCATTACTCATATAACCGCAATCAGAAATTTGATTGAAACTACCTAAATAAACAGAATACAAAATTCTTGATACGATTAGAAATATTCAAAAAGTAATCAAATCTTTACAAAACTATGTCGAAATTTGGAATTTTTCATATTTTCAAAATATTTGGATCTACGGCCAACATCGCTCTTAATTTTCGCTTCCTTTGAAACAAAACATTCATAAATAATAATCAATACACTTTATTATTCTAAAAAAACATTAACTTTTTCTTACATTAATCTTCAAAATATTACAATTTAAATAAAAATATATTTAACATACATGTTTATTATTTGAAAACATTTATCGTACGTATATGTAGGGCATATATTCAAAATAATAAACCAGTTAGATAAAAAAAAATTAATAAAACACTAAAAAATCTGACGAGAAAAACAAATTAACTGTAGTTGTAGCCCTAATTATTTTAATAATTATCATACAATTTGCTGATTTTTAAAAATTGTTGATGTGGTCATTTGCCAAAAGTAGAAACTAAGTGAAATGTTTTTCTGTACCTGTTATCCTACTATTCATTTTAACAACCACTATGGAAGTATTTCAATATTTTAAGAACTGATATGCTCGTACCGGTTGAATATCGTCACTGCATATATTTAAGTATTTATTACAATATATATATAGTTTAACACATTGGTATGCGAATTTTTGTGACGGAATGTCATGACAATGTTTATTTAATAATTTAAAATAAAAATACGCCGTTAACCTGCCAAAATTAAGGTAAGCTTAGAATTGCAATACGGCGTTTACGAAAACTCTACCGGTAGATACCGGGAACATCAACTGCGTTCAAAAACAAGTTCGGTGAACGTGGAGAAGCATGTAGCTGTTTACCGACCGGTAGATTTACTGGGGAAGCTTTACTATATCCCACTCAACATAACCTTATTCTACTTCACTACCAGTATCCAATTTAAATTTAATTTTCTTTCCATTTATTGCGACTAATTGCGTCCATTCTTTTACATAATTTTTTCCTTTATAAATATTATTAATTGGTATAGTGCCAACTTGAAAATCACCTGCACTTTCATTTGTGGTTATTGAAGATCTGTCAGTGTCATTGTTTATGACGTTGACATTTTTCTCCAATTTACATGCTTTGGCAAAATGATTTTTTCTTCCACATTTCATGCAATTTTGTCCCCAAGCTGGACATTTACCATATTCATGCTGTTGTAGTTGTCTTCAACATTTTTTGTTTTTAATTATAGGATTTTTTATATCCGTGTTTTTCTTTTCTTTCTTTTTTGGTCTGCGTATGGCATCGACATTAATGTTGTTTTTATTTATAGTTGTCGATTGTTGTTTTGATGTTTCATCACTTCTGCATATATTAACAGCATCGGGTAGTGTAAGATCATTTTGACGAAGCAGTCTTTGCCTTAGATTATTATCTAGTATCCCACAAACTATACGATCCTTTATTAGACTATCTTCTAACTCCTTAAATTCACAATCTTTTGCCATTAACTTTAGTATTGAAACATATTCATCAATGCTTTGATTTTCTATTTGGTTTTCATTGAAGAATTTATATCTTAAGTACGTGGTGTGTTTAAATGGTTTATAATGTGAATCTATCAAGTTTATTATATCGTCTAATATTATTTCTTCTTCATTTTTATTCCATTTATGTGTGTTGTATATTTGCATTCCCGCTTCACCAACTGTATATAAAAATATAGCCTTTTTTTGACTTTCAGTTTTCTGTTCTACTTCTGCGGCTATACAATACATTTTGAAATTTTGTTTCCACTTACTCCAGTTTTCCGCTGGTTCTGATTAGGGTTGCCACCTTCAACATCATTCAAACCCGGAGACAAAAAAGGTCATTAATCATAAATTTCTGTTATTAATTAGAACAATACCAATTATTTTCATTTATTAGAACAAAATAATATACATATAATTAAACGAAAAAAAGAAATAGTCGTTTTCATTACATTTTAAATTTAACTTTATAATTACCGTAAATTACAATTTAATTTATTATATTTAAACTTACAAAAAAATATAACGATTAAACTATATCATAAACACATTTAAATTTACAAGAACAAAAAATTAAACAATATATATATAGATATGTACTTAAATATCTCATTGTTTTAATTTGAATGTATATTTTTTGTTGCTTATTGAACTTTTCACCAGGTCTACGTTTCCCGGCATTTTAATAAATTCGTAGAACTCGTGGCAATTCATATCATAATTTATTTTGGTGCATAATTCCGATTTTACTAATTCGACACTCATCCTATTTCGTTCATCTGTCCACGTATTGCCCATTAGAGAAAAAATTCTCTCTACAAAAGCATTGCTCACTGGTACGGACAATACTTCAGCTACCAAAAGTGGTAATTCAGTAAATGAAGTTTCATTACAGAAAATTTTCACCCACATTTTGTCAACATTTAAATTTAAGTTTTTCTTTCATTTCTTTTGATTTCAGGATAAATTGTTTTTAATAAATTTACATCATCATATAAATTATTGAAGTTCAGTTCTAAGTTAGCATGTTTTGCTGCATTCAGAAAATGCTGGTACTCGAAATTTTCACTTTTTAGATTTATGACCGAAAAGTGCATAAAAGGATTATTTTCAAAATTATAAAACTTTTTCAAGTAATTAATTGCTCTTTTGAATACTTCAGAAGCTTCTCCGATAAATTTTTCCTTTTCGTAATTACTTAGAAATGGTAAACTTTGATGAATTTCGAACCCAAAATGTTTATCCTTTAATCTGTTATCTAATTTCAGTTTCAAAGAACACATAATTTCGTGTAACTCTGAACTCAATATTGTATTTTTTTCTAACTGCAATACATATTGATTCATTATTTTCATAAAGTGATGTACAAAATACAAGTAACATTCAGGTAAAGATAAATGTCCATCAGTGTCCTGAATACCGTCTTCAAAGCTTTTGACAAAAGGCCAAATATTTTTATGCACTTCTTCCTCTCCGTGTTGCGCAAAATAAATTTTAATTGCAGGCCACGAACTTACAAGCTTATCCAAAGCTTTGTACAAAGATAACCACCTGGTAACTACATGCCTAACAATATTTTCATATTCTATGTCTAAATTATTAAAACAGTCCTTCAATTCTTACATCTTCTTTGCGCTGTTCGAAAATTCTGCATAAATTTTTAAAACTAAATTATCAATATCAAATGATAAAATTTTGCATGCATTTCTTGCAGCATTATGTAATACATGGCAATTACAATTGCTTTTTAAAATGTTTTTATTTAAAGAAGTCAATTTTTGAAAGATCTAATTATATTTTCCGTAGTTAACAGAAGCATTATCTGCCGAATAGGCACTCACATTTGCAAAATCAAGTTCATATTTACGAAGGCAATTTATTAATTGAGAAGCAATAGCTTCTGATGATTCATCACTGTCTTCGTAAAAATAGATTATTTTATTTTGAATTCCTTTTTTTTAATGAAAATATCTGATAACGATCGGAAATAATTTTATATTACCTTTATTCGAGGCGTCGCTGGCTATCGAAAAAGGAACTTTGTTGTCGTTCCTTGCACCAAGTTCCTCTAAAATAAATTGAATTGATCTTGGTGCAAGAACATTTTTAACTATTGCTTCTGATTTTGTACGTCCACAATGAATTTTTGTAGCAATTGCCGAATCGTAATATAGTTTTGAATTTAGTTTCATATCACAGTCAATACTAACGTAACTATGATTATGTTTTAATCCGTGATATATTTTACACAATTCAATGATGGCTGCTTATATGTCATCAGAAGATGATTCTCTCTTAATAAAGGATGTTAAACTTTGATTTTGTTTTACAGTTTTCATTGATGATGTGTGCTTTATGGAATTATAATGGGTTTTTACGGCTTTCTCCCCATCGTGTTTAATTGTAACTTTGATGTTACACACTTTACACATCGCGGTAATTTGGTCTACTTTTTTAAGCCAACTTTCATAATCTTTTTTCTGTAGCTATTCATCTTTAAATGTGCAGTTATAATCAATTTTTTTTTGGTTTTTTCGGAGGAGTGTTTTCTTCATCTCGTTTATTTTCCATATTTCAACTGACACGATATATATTTAAATTAAAATCATATTTAAAAAAGGCATGCATTTAACCGATCTTTTAAAAAATATAAATGATCATTTAAAAATTGATATTTGATCTTTTAAAATTTATAAGAGATATTTTAAAAAATAGTTTTGATCTTTGAAAATATATAAACAATCTTTGAAAAAAACTTATTTGATCATTTTAAAAATAGTAATCGATCTTTATTATATTAATTTTGACATTTGTAAAGTGATCTTTAAAAAAATATAATTTGATCATTTTGTTAAAAAAATCACACATAACCTCAATTTCTATTCAAAATATGTATCTGTCAAATCAGTTGAAATCAGTACTTTTTGGCTATGTTTAGCGTTTGTTTGTGTGTCATTGTAAGATGATCAATTTTTTTTTTCAAAGATCGGTTAATATTTTCCCTTTAAAAAATTCGGTACTTCTTTGGAATATATAAATACCATAATTTATTAATAATTATATATTTTTTATAAATATTTTTTATTTAATTTTTTAAATAATATAAAATCTGCCAATCATATAAATTTTAAACTGACCAATTATATGCTGGGTGGTATATTCCAAAGAAGTACCAAAAATTCTATCATTGCAAGTGTTTCTTACATTCTTTTTTAATAAAATCAAACACTTTATAATTTATATTTTGTGTTTCGCAAAAATACGGTCGTGTGTATGCGTCTATGCGCCACAACAAACAGATGAAATGAACGGTCGCACATAGGACGTTGACATCCATATGCACTACTTGCTGCGTTTTGGACTGCACACTGCACCTTCTCAATCAAATACACGAAACATAACACAAGCACGCTAGCGCATCCAGGGCTTATGCATATAGCATAGTATGTTTCATTTAAACACACATTTATTCAAATTAAATTTCGTAAAATACCCATTGAAAATTCATATAATAATTAACAAAATTGTAAAAATGTATATTTCTATTTTACTAATCTTTTCATTTCTGTAACCCGGAGAAATAGTAGCTAAACCCGTAGCCCGGAAATAGACACTTGAAACCCGGAGACTCCGGGTCAAACCCGGAGAGGTGGCAACCCTAGTTCTGATCCTGGGCTGAATTGTTTTGGAGGTTTAAAAGCCATTATTATTGTATTTACTTTTTTACCGCTGCCACCATATAATATAAGTATTTTATATATTAATTATGTTATATATATAGGCTTTATTATAGATTCTTATTACATTTAAATAATATGTATTTGTGACATTATATTTTTGTTATATCAATTGACTTGTTCTGGGGTAACTATGGATATACATTTGTATGTCACAGTTGCCAGCTCTAAAAGGCGCTGATTTATGGAGACGCAGTATTCTACAAATGGCCATTTGTTTTTGTTGAGTGTTATTTTGAGTTTTATAAGAGTTGATTTTTGTAAATCATACGAGTTTTTCATATTATTATAATTGACACATTTGACACTTTTACAACATTTGGCAACACCGCTCCCATTTGCCATAAGAGCTATACTGCAAACTCACCTTTGAACGCACTATACAAACATTTTATTTTCATTTATAGGAATAAACTAGCAGTATATCCGCTGCTTCGCTAACGAAAAAGTAGTCGTAGCCGGCTTAGACCGGACCCATGGCAGAATCGGTTTAAGACTGGCTTGGTGCGAATTGTTTTTGGAAGATTCAAATATATATTTATTTGTTTTAATCTACTATTGTATTGATATACATATGCTTCTTACACAAATAATGTAAGTAAGGGCTTCTTTGTAAACACTGATAGTACAGTCATTTGGTAACAACACGTATGTGTCCCGTTGTGCTAACCTAGGAAAATGCCACAAACAGTTGCCCATGTGCAGGGCCGGATCTGAGGAGTGCGGGGCCCGATTGGAATTTTTTTGCGGGGCCCTTCAAACTTAGTTGGTATAACTATTAATTATAACAATTAATAATAAATATAATTGTTAATTATTAATTAATTAGAATTTATATATAATTTTCAAGATTTTAATTATTTATTGAAAGCAAAATTCAATAAAAATTATAAAAATCAAAGGAAAAAAAACCATAAGGTTGGTATTACACTGTCAACGTTATTTTACAAAGTAGTAAAATGTTTTATAAAAATTTTCATATAATAATATTAGTAACTTTGTGTTTTATAAAACTCTTTGCCAAAGAATGGGATAGTGTAATACAGACCTAGCGTAAGTATATTTGTACATTAAAAAAATCTATACCAAACATGAGATCCTATTATATATTCTTATTAATAAATTATAACAATGAATATTAATATACCTATTAATGAATATATGACTGAAAATGTTTTATAAGTTTTTTTTCTGAAAAATCTTTTAAAATTTTATCATAATCCAATTGTCTTCCTTCTTCACTTTCAACCGACATTATCGCTAAATTGTTTAATCGATTCTGAAAAATTGCCGATCATAAATAATTGTTTATTAGTTTTAATCTAGAAAACGACCTTTCCCCAGATGCAACGCTCACTGGAATTGTTAAATATATTGGAATGGCAACAAATAAATTTGGAAATGCCGTAACTCTGTTTCAGATAAAAATTTAAAAATTTAAAATGGACTTTGGAAATCTTCAGTTGAAAGAATGAGAAAGAATGGGGAACTTCCATTTCTTCGACTAATATATTACCCTCTACGTCTGCTTCCTTCCCAATATCACAAGATTTATCATTTTGCAAAATTTTTAAATCTGTCAAAGCGATTTCCAAATCTACTGCATGCTTTTGCAGTTCTTCTTTTTTCATATTTGGAAACTTTCCCAAAAAAACCAAATAAATCGTTATGTTTTTTTAATTGTTCAAAACGATCTTCTAATGATTCTTTAACTCTATCTAAAATTATATTCAAAAAAAGATATCTTGAATGCGTTCAATGGATCTACAATAGGTTCATCATCGCCCTCATTTCCATTATGATCATAGGATCATCATCTAAACATTTCAATTATGAAATGTTTGTTTCTTTTCCGGAGTCTTTTATTATGAAACTCTGGAGATATTTCTAACTCTTCTGCTAGTGTTTTTGCCTGAACTAAAATTTGTTCAAATCCAGTATTTCTGTATTGGGTCAACCAGTTTAAAAGTTTTTCAAATGAGCAAAGTGCTGTTGATATGTCTACTGAATTACTTTGAAGTTCCTTGCTTACAAAATTTACTTGGAAAAGAAATTCATACCAAAAAACCAAAGACACTAAAAATTTAGAATAGAGATTGGGTCCTTTCTGCGGGGCCCCCTAAAGCGCGGGGCCCGATTAGCCGCAATCGGTCCAATCGGCTGTTTTCCGGCCCTGCCCATGTGAGAATCACTCATTGCCCAAGGCGGCGCTAGTCACTTGAAGCACTTTATCTTGTAGCTTATGAAGTTATTTGTTATGATATTTATTATAATTATTCCGTGATTACTTCTGATCTATAAATCGTACCTATATAGGTCAGAGCACTTTTTTACCGTTAATAAATGCTCTTGCCACCGAAGAGAGTTTTATTCGTATAGTTTTAGGGGCTACGAAAATGTTCAACAGCAAATTTAAATGTTATAATTGTTGAAAAATGAAATTAAAAAATCTGGAATATATATCCTCGGGAACATTTTTGTAGCAATATTAAACCCTAAAAGTCCTTCATATATATATTGAATATGTATATATTTTATAGTTTCGCCGCCATAGCATTTTAATGTGATTAATGTAAAATTCTAAATTACATTTTTGTACATGTTTATGGGTAACCTCTATCAGCAAAAACCAAGTCTATATCTCTCATTGGGCCTAAGAGATATTGAGGAAACAGTGAAAAAGCATTTTGCCCCCTTAGGGGTGAAATTATTTTAAAAAAAAACTCAATAAGTTTCTAAAGATTTTAAAAAGACACTTATATTTTTGTTTTAATTATGTTAAAAATAGTAATGATAGAATTTTAGATTTAATATTATCAAATTTGGACTTTATAATTTTGAAGCAATGTAACGAACCACTAACCAAACTCGATGTATATCACCCGGCAATGGAATTTTATGTAGAATATATTTATGTTGAAAACTTGACTAATCTTCCTAGGAAAGTTTTTCTCTTTAAAACGGCTGATTATAATGACATTAATACAAATATTTCACTAATTAATTGGGAAACTGAATTTAATGGTCTATCTGTTGACAAAATGGTCGACAAATTTTATATTATTTTAAATGAAATTATTAGGTTAAATGTTCGTACTAAATCTTTAAAAAAGAAAAACTATCCTAGTTGGTATACAGCTGACGTAATTAGAGTCATCTCGGAAAAGGATAAAGCACATAAAAAATTTAAAAATTTCAAAACAAGTTATTATTATAACTTGTTTTCTCTTTTAAGAAAACGAGTTAAAACTTTAGTAAAAAAATGTTATGTTGACTATGTCAAACAAGTCGAAACAGAGATTTCATCAAATTGCAAAAAATTTTGGAGCTATATAAATTCAGTTAAAAAGATAAATATGCCTAGTTCTATGAAATACAAAGCTTCTGTTGCAAACAGTGGTGAAGATATCTGTACGTTTTTCTCCGATTATTTTAAATTGGTCTATTCTAATAAATCTACCATTTCATGTTCTGAAATAAAATTTGATGAAAATCTCTGTCTTGAACATAATGTTTCTGTATCTGATATATCCACAAATGTTAATGAGGTGCTGAGTATGATGGAGAGTCTCGATATTAGTAAAGGGGCAGGTCCGGATGGAATTCCTAGCATATTTGTAAAAAATTGTGCTTCTACTTTAGCATTGCCATTGACTCTAATTTATAATACATCTTTGTCTGAAGGTGAGTGTCCTACTGCATGGAAGAGGGCATTTGTTGTCCCGATATTTAAAAGTGGCAGTAAAGATGTAGTTGAGAATTATCGGCCGGTATCTAAACTCAATGTTTTTGAAAAAATTTTAGAAAAAATCATATACAAGACACTGTTCTCAAATGTAAAACAGCTTTTAATACCGGAGCAACATGGCTTCTTCCCTGGCAGGTCTGTGGATACAAATCTTACCCTGTTTACCGATTTTATTTTAGAGTCAATGGAAAATTACTCACAAGTTGATGCAATATACACAGACTACAGCAAAGCTTTTGATAAAATAGATCATCTAATACTTATGCGAAAACTTCAAAATTGTGGTGTCCACGGAAATCTTTTAAGATGGTTTTCATCATATTTAACAAATAGACTGCAATCTGTTGTCGTTAATGGCTTCAGTTCTGAGTGGATACATTGCACTTCCGGTGTTCCACAAGGTTCACACTTGGCCCCATTGTTATTCAATTTGTTTATTAATGATATAATTAAATGTTTTAAGTTCTGCAAATATTTATTTTATGCGGACGACATGAAAATTTTTTACCCGATTAGACATACCGATGATTGTCATAAACTTCAATCTGATCTCGATAGACTCTATCAATATTGTCTAGATAATAATTTAACTTTAAACCTGAAAAAATGTCATAAGATTACATTTGGAAGGAATCGAAGCTTTTTTGATGTCAATTATCATATAGGGGGTACAGCCATTAGCACTGTTGACAATATTAGAGATCTTGGTGTCATTCTGGACAGCAAGTTAATACTTGATGTGCATATTGATACTGTAGTCAAAAAAGCATACAAAATGTTAGGCTTTCTTATACGTTCATGCCGCTGTTTTCAGAATCCTCTGTCTGTTATGACACTCTATAAAACGCTGGTTAGAAGTCAGCTTGAATTTGCAACCATTTGTTGGTCCCCCCAGTATTTTGTCTATCTTAACAGAATTCAAGCTGTACAAAATAAATTTATTTATTTCATGAATAGAAAATTTCCTACTTTCAATGTTAATTTACAGCAACTTGAAAAACGACGTAAAACAACGGATCTAGTATTCTTGTACAAGATTATGAATGGATTAGTAGATTGTTCGGAACTAGTTCACAAAATCTCGTTAAGGGCACCTAACTACTCAATTAGAAATTTTGAACTTTTTTCTGTGGCACCAACTCGGACTAACTATTATTTAAACTCTAGCATGAATAGAGTATCTATTTTGTATAACTTTTACTCTGATCTTCCTGATTTTCCAGACATATTCAGCACGTCACTTGTAAGTTTTAAAAAGCAAATTTCAAATTTGATTTAATTATACATCAATTCTTTATGTAATTTCTTTATGTAATTTTAATAAGATTCTAGCCTTAAGTTTATACTACAGATGATTTTTTTGTTTTTGTAATTTTGTGTAGTATGTAGTGCCAAACCTGTAATTGGGACATCTTGTCCTGTTGGATTGGCCTAATAAATAAAATAAAATAAAATAAATATGCCAAAACGGAATGTTATCTCAATAAACATAGGAAATGCAAAGCGTTGTACAATGGACCCCGAATGTAGATTTAAGGGTTGTTTAGGGCAAAATCCTGAATTTCGTTCATAAATATTTGTAACCTTTATAAGCAAAAACTAAGTCGATATCTTATTGGTTCCAAGATATATTGAGTAATCCTTGAAATCATATTTCACCCCTTAGGGATCGAATTTCAAAAAATCTCTTGTTTGGGTGCTTACATCATGGAGAGAATATGCTTTCCGAATTTCATGGCTATGTCCAAGGGACGTTTTATAGAATAAAAAATAGCAATTTACTCCTTTCGGGGTGCAATTAAAAAAATATGTTAAAAAGATATTTTAAGTTTTTAAATTAACAGTTTTAATCCCGAAACAATCTCTTAGAATGAGAATTTTGAGATGCTATATGGCCTCTGTTCGAATCCTGGATTTACTCTATTATCATACTAAATTTGGTTAAAATATGTCAAACTGTTTTTAATAGATTCATCAAAAGCAAAAATAAAAAAATATATAATATAGATGTTTTCTCGTTCTACATAGACTAATCATAGTTTTGCTAAATAACTTTGCTATAATAATAAAGATCAGTGCTGTTTACCGACAATATTTAAGCCGAACATTTCCGATGCCACCCGAAGAGCCACTATTTCAGTATAGTATATCCAATCATATATGAACGAAACCATATGAACGAAAATTCATATCCCCTCACTGCATATTTAATAGATATTCTAATGGTCCAATATAATTAAAAACAAAATTATTAATTTCTCGTTTCTGGTGGGACTTTTTTGAGATTTTCGATTTTTCTAGTTATGGTGAAGTCATTTCCTACCTGTATGCAAAATTTCAACTCGGTAGCATATCTGGAAGTGGGTTAGAATTTCCAGACATAGCCACAAATATTAATTTTTATACATATATAAATATTATTATGCACATGTTTAATGTTAAGTCAATAATAAGAGAGATGTTTCAAGTTTATAAATAGCGCTCCCTTTGTCCCCCTAAATATTCAAAAGCTACACTAGACAGAAAATAATCGTTTTTCAATCAAAACAAATTGTCTCTATAAATTGTTGATGTAAAGTAAATAATAAGCTAGATATTTCCAGTATTATTAGGACAACATATTATATTTGTTTTTTTATTTTAAATAGCTTTTCTGATGTGCGTTTTTGCTGTTAAGTCAATAGTAAATGAGATAGTTCAAAAGTTTAGTTTTAAGTTGTCCCTTCGTAACTCCCGTAATATCAATCCAATAAAAACAAAAAAATCATTAAAAAAAATTGTTTTCTGTTTATAAGCAATTTTTCTGTTAAGTCTACATCTTAAGTGATACAATATTTTTTCTTCTGATTATCGATTTGCCTCCATATTTTGACTGCATTTCCTACCTATATACCAAATTTCAACTCGGTATACACAGAATTTCTGTTTTATATATATAAAAGATTTTACTATTATATTTAAATATTTATATAAAATAATAGATAAAAAATAAATAAATAAAATTAACAAAATTCTTAAAAATGCGCAAAAATAAAAAACCAGAAAACAGATGCTCGACTTAAGTCTCGCTCTGCACACACTAAGCATAAATTTTACTGAATAACTGAATAAAATCACCTATAGCAGAACAATGATGAATCGTGCCGAACGATATTGGCCGATGTTCCACGAACTTACTATAGATGTCCAAACAACCATTGTAACGAAATTCCCGCGATCTCACTGAACGCATCATACATACTTCGATGGTCCTATATAATTAAAAACAAAATTATTTATTTCTCGTTTCTGATGGGACTTTTTTGAGATTTACGATTTTTCTAGTTATGATGAAGGCATTTTCTACCTGTATGCAAAATTTCAGCTCGGTAGCATATCTGGAAGTGGGTTAGAATTTCCGGACATAGCCACAAATATTCTCTTTTATATATAAAGACTAGCAGACCCCGTTGCCAACAACGTTGGCAAACTGATATCGAATAAAAATCAATATAAGCAGGAATTAATTATTAAAATTTGCATGATTCTGCGTATATTAACAAAACAAAAACGTTTCTTGATTATACCCAGGAAATCCTAAAAACCGCTTAATGCGTGTCGTTTAAAAATTAGTATCGGGCTTGATACGGCCCGCGGCCCATATGCTGGATATCAATGTTATAGCTGTTTCTGATTATACCTAGGAAATCCTAAAAACCGCTTAATGCGTGTCGTTTAAAAATTAGTATTGGGCTGGATACGGCCCGCGGCCCATATACTGGACATCAATGGTATATCTGTTTCTGATTATAGCCAAGGTATAAAAAAGAGAGCAAAGTGGCGAAGTTAAATAAATTAATTCCTGTTAACACGCGCATAGTGGAGCGTACTGCAGCGAGGTTATATCGTTGTTATAGTCAAGCAAGGCGACGCGTTCAAACAATTTTGATTTCTCTGCTATCATCGTTGCTGAAATAGTTGTTTAAAATGGATATTGAGGCATTTACAAGTAGTTCTCATTTATAAGAGGTATTTAGTGTAGGTTCCGATTGAAATTTGTCCATTTTTTACCAATTTATGTTGATTTTTTTCCAAAATATAATCAAACGTTGAAATACTCATGCGAAAATAAGAATGAAACTTTTCTGGATGTTTGCGGAGTTGCATATAGAAATGATGAAATTCACCATGTATATGTCTACTTTTATTTATTCTGTGAACATTGCACCTTCTAGTGTGTTTATTTTTATTTTTTAGTAAATACCAAATTTTCAGGGAAGAGTTTTATGTTAGCAAGAAATCCATTATAATTTTGTGAACTTTCTGCTCGATTTTAAACGCGTCACTATGTGTAGACACTCTTTTATAAGCGCGACATTCTTTCGTTGTTTTACTCTCCGCTTTCTTCGCTGCTTTGCTCTATGCTTCACTATGTGCTTAGCCTAAGAGCTGTTGTTTGTCGGAGAACGTCGTTCTCACTGGTGGGGAGTGACCGACCACACACCTCAAGCCCCGCTAGAACCTAGGAACTTAGCGTTACAAACACACAGAAATTAGGGCTTTTATATATATAATATTAATTTTGAAAGTTGTGAACGATAACGTACAGTTACGTATAACAAACATTTACGTTAATTCTAAGTACTAATTCTAATTCCTAATTTCGAGGTTCTGAACGCATTAGAAGAAATTTTGTTTTCAATAGTTAGCATAACTAGATCTGGTTTGTCCTTACAAAAGTGATATACTAAAATATTTAGAACTAGTAACGTATTATAAAATGAAACATATTATAATTAAATTATTTCTCACTACTTGTTTGTCTGCGCCGCAGCAAACAACTTGAATTCTCTGCCCTCATTGATTCAATTTGAATCAATTACAACTAAAAATTTAGTTCATTTATTTCCGCCGGAAACTTTTGAGTGCTACTTTTTTGATTTAAATTCCGAAAACACAAAAGTAAAAAATCAGACACAGCAAAAAGTCGCTGACAGACATTTTGGACTATTTTGTGTTTTCGCCGCTACGGCGCTATTTGTTCAAAAATTCGCTACGGGTAGCGGAAATTTGCTATATTTGGCAACACTACTTTCATCGTTAATTTTTCAATCAATTTATTTAAATTCGTTGTCAAATCAGATAACGTAGCCCCAAGCTTGAAAATTATATTCACTTCTGCTTTGGCAGTAGCTCTCTGGCAAATTTACTCCAGTCGCGTAGATGGCTGCCCCCTAATAATAAAATTTGTGGTTTCGGGTTCAGACCAAATTCGGGTAGAAGGCGTCGTTTTTTTGTTTGCTTGAGTTAGATTCTTCTTTCGGTATGGAATCAGTCTGAGTACTTGTGATCCAAGTTGACTTTGGTTTTACTTTTAATTTAAGATTGAAGTCAGTTTGTATGCCAATGTTTTTAATCAACTTTTCAGTTTGGGTCTTCGATTCAGCTGTACTAGGGGATTTTGTTTTTATTATTTTGCGTACATCCCGTATTAATCTGCTTTTGCTGCCCTTTTCAATTCGATTTTATCTTTTAGTTGTTGATTAACCAATGATATTTCATCTAATTTGCTTTGTAGTTTGGCATTTATTTCTTTAATTTTGCGTCTGATTCTTCGGCACATAATATTGTTTCCTAGCTAATGTTTGGGCTACATGATGCTTTTCTTATAAGTTTTTGTTTCATATGTTGTTTCCTTGTTAACATTAGTCTTTTTTTTTAATATCGTTAAATTAGATAAGTATTTAATTGGTAGGTAAAAATTTAATATGTTACGTTCTTTTGTCAATAAAATATAAGATAAACAGTATCTGAGCTGTCAAAAGTTAAAAATTAAAACAAAAACATCTATTTAGTCAATAATTAAAAACAGTATCTCGAGGATTAGGATGCACGAGGATACACACTCGCCCCCTGGGGTTTGTCAGGAGGACTTAAAAATTTGACTACATAGGGTAAACCACGGAATAGGATTACAATAAAGATAACAATGGAAGTCCACAATAAATATTTTAAAAAAATTAAGTCTGGTACTAAAAATTTAATCTTTATAAACTATTTTTAACAAAGTTCAGATTTGTCAAATTTGGTTTAAATTTGTGGTTGTCATATAATATTTATAAAAAAATAAAAATGAATGCCGGTAGCAAGGTTCGAACCTAGGACCTTTCGTTTCGTAATCTCGTGCCTAGACCACTGTCTATTACACACTAAATATATTTATAAAGTATAAAATCTGTATATACTAAGTATGCAGATGAGCACCAGAATTTAAAATAATTAAATATATATTTATCATATAAGAAAAATTAAATAATTGTTTAAAAAATATTTTCATTAGTTAAAATACAGTGGTACCTCGGTTTTCGTCGATAATCCGTCCGAAAACAATCGTTGTAATGCGAAACCGACGAAAACCGAGGCAATAATTTCTAACAATAGACTCTCGATAAAAAAAAGCACAAAAACTCTAACACTGGAAAGCAATGGAATTGTTTGGTTAGACGGGTGGGCTAGATGCTCACACAACGAGAAACAACGCAACACTGCGTAGCGCGTGGGTCGCGTTTTATACATTCTATTATTAATAATAAACTCATATTTATAAAATAAAATGCGGTAGCAGTTGTAATCAACGACAGAAGTTTGACAGTTGCAGTTAGCGCCACCGTCACTATTTAACTTCAGACAAATATTGCTTACGAAAATGTTAACAAAATCCGAGCAATCCGACTAATCTTGTGACGTCACCAGATCAATCTGAGCAATCTTGTGGATTGAGTAAACGTAAACGCCTAACGTATACTCACGGTGGTTTGCCTCATACATTACGTGGTGTAAGCAGAATTTTGCATTGATATCTGTACATATGATCAATTTTAGAAAAACCAGAGAAAGATTCGATCTACGTGGAACACAAAGTAATTTAAGATGCAAAACGAATAATAATTTAGAAATAAGTATATTTTGTCACCCATTCTGTTTCCCAGAGGGATTGATCTAAAAATATGGAAAAATTCTCAGTAATGTACATACTGCGAACCGGAATAGTTCAACAGGAATTTTTGATTCAGATTAGTTTTTCAAAAAATACCGATTGAAAAAAAAAATATTTTTTTTTAAATTTGTGTGGTATGAAAAGAAAGCTCTGAGGACGTAGAGTATGGAACGAAAGGTAGTTTCCTTTTTAAATTTCTTTATTTAAACACTATTTTGGCAAAAAAATGTGTTAAAAAAAACTCCCGCATCCTAAAACCCAATCCCCCTGACTAAAAATTTGAAAAAAATCTTTACAAAATAAATAATGCACATTAATATGAACCGGAATAGTACAGGAAATTTTGATCAGATTATATTTTCGGAAGATGTCACATATTTTCTTTTTGACAAAATTGATTATATTTTTAATTCATGGCTAAATTATGCCTAATACTGTTTGGCTTTTCTGTATTTACGGCAAAGATAGTGTACGACTTCTTTTAAAATTAAAAATATAATAACAAAATTTTGACAACTGAGAATCGACGGAGCTAGAATACGTTATGTAATGCAAGTTGCGTAGCGTTCATGTGTGAATGTATACAGCTGGTATATTTGTTACAATAGGTATTGTTTGCATTGTTTTAGTTTGCAGTTTTTAAGTTATCAAATATATAGTAATGCAATATCTTATAAATCAATGTATTACATTGTTAATAGTGAAAAATAAGTTTCTGAAATGGAAAAAAAAATAATATGTCTTATTAATTTAATGACGTCTTAGAAACACAGAAAATCGCGAAAAAAATCACTGGTGTAACAGCCGGGGGGGGGGGATTTACCAAACTGTAAGAACGGAGGGAAAGCTGCCACCACCTATGATAAAACTGTTAACATAGCAAAATTATGTATTGCATAGAATTATCAAAATAATTCTGGTGGTGCAACTGTTACACTGGGATTTAAATTTAAATTTTATTGTGACGAAATTTTCGGAAATTAATGAAAGCTCTAAGTAGAAAAATTAACGAATTAAAGTGATTATCAAAAAAATTGTTGATTTTGACTTTCTGTTGGCTTCTTACATTTATTAAACACCTACAAAACCCTTATAGTCTAGTGCCTACGTCGAAAGATACTGCACTTGATGATAATGGAATGCCATTTGGCACACGTGTTCCTTATAAAAATTAAATCATTTTGACCCGCAGCACCTATTTGTGAATCGAGGAAGATTCAAAATGCTGGCGAAACGAGCCAATTACGATAACGATAACTGATTTTTATGATAGAGTGAAATAGCTAAATACATATTTATACAATGGACTTTTAGCTACAATTTGGCGCATAGTACGCGAATTTTCGTCACTTAGTTTACAAGATACCATCCATAATTCATTCTCAGACGCAAAAAAGTGATTTCCGGAATGACTAACGAATTTCGTATGATATGGCTCGTTTTCTATTAAATTAACGCCGTAGATTACGAATCTGTTATCAAAATAGCGACAATTTTAAATTTTGATAGATTTTTTTCCCAAATTCGAGACATGATGATATACTCTATCACTGCAAATCTGCGTATATTAACATTTTGTTTCAATTATTCCTAAACCTGTAGGGCATATCCTTGGCTACAAGAATATGTGCGGAATTTTCTCTGCGGGGCGCCAAAATTAAGTTAGCGGCCGAAATTTGTAAAGTCTCAACTTAGTATTATTTTGACACTCTTTATATCGTTTTCGACCAAATCGGACCTGAAAATTACAAAAATGAAATAAAAAATGGCATATGACTTATTATACTTCGGGTTTTGCTCGAAATTAAATTAAAAAAATTACATATCCGGTCGGAACGGCTGTAAATTATAACATGTAGGTAATATACTCCATGCATATACGGAATGCATTAATTTGGTTAGGTTTGTTCGCAGCAACTGGTGTCAAATAAAGCCGCTTTCGAAATAACGCTCGAAAATCGAATTTTGCTATTTACATCAAATTTGTTGAGATGTATATGAATTTCGGGTATAGTGAAGTCGTAGATTTCGAAAATGTAGTTAATTTAAAGATTTGCTACACATAAGATTGTATTTTGCCCGAAAAAAATAATTACAAAAAAATAATTACATGTATTCTTTACATAGCAGTGAGATTCATTACACGACAGTGAAGTATCTCTTCATCCAAGTAGTATATCGCAGTTCTGACAAAATAATATAGATTACTACACACTTAATACGATTCTAATGATGGCCGAAAACTATTCTTTCGAAAATGATTAAAATATTCCCTGATATTTTTACCAGTTATTAGGACAACATTTTAATGTGTGGATAGTTCCTCTATGTTTGCTAATAATTCTAACATCCAGTGCTACCCTACAAAATAATTTATATTTGTTTACAAATCAAAGTTGAAAGCCTCACTAATTGGGTGGGCCTATGTAAAGATAAAATTCTAGTTAGATGGTATGTCCATTCATGCCATCAATTGTACTCATTATTGCCGTTATTAATTTTAATTTAGGTTTATTTTAAAATTTTAAAAGGATAAAATATCTCAAAATTATATTTTTAAAAACTACGTCTATGAATGCGTATTAAGTCAAGTTTAGGGGCTAATTACGTTCCCTAGTAATTATTAATTACTGATTATTTCTTAAGTTAAAGTCTATTTAAAATGTTTCTTCAATTAATTATGCAAAATAATGTTTCACACCTGGTTTCGACTTCGATTCAGACTAGAAAGAATAAGAATTCATCTAATCTTTTCATTTTGAATACAATTAAGTAGTAGAGGAAATCAGTATTATTGGCACATATAGAGGATTTATCAACACATTAGAATGTTCTCCTGATAACTAGTAAAAATATCATAGAATATTATAACCATTTTCGAAAGAATAGTTTTCGGCCACCATTAGAATCGTAATAAGTGTGTAGTAATCTATGTTATTTTGTCAGAACTACTATATACTTCTCTTTTGGATGGGGAGGCACTTAACTGTCGTGTAATGAATCTCACTGTTATGTAAAGATTACCAGTAATTATTTTTTTCGGGCAAAATACAATCTTATATGTAGCAAATCTTTAAATTAACTCCATTTTCGAAATCTACGACTTCAATATACCCGAAATTGATATACAACTCAATAAATTTGATGTAAATAGCAAAATTCGATTTTCGAGCGTTATTTCGAAAGCGGCTTCACTTGAGACCAGATGCTGCGAACATACCTAAGCAAATTGATGCATTCCGTATATGCATGGAGTATCTTACATAAATATCATAATTTATAGTCCTTCCGACCGGATATGTAAAATTTCTTATTTCATTTCGGGCAAAACCCGAATAATAACCAGTCATATGCCATTTTTTATTTAATTTTTGTAATATAAAGGTCCGATTTGGTCAAGAACGATATAAATAGTGTCAAAATAATACGAAGTTGAGACTTTACATATTTCGGCCGCTATTTTAATTTCGGCGCCCCTCAGAGAAAAATTCCGCACATATTCTTGTAGCCAAGGATATGCCCTACAGATTTAGGAAGAATTGAAACAAAATGTTAATATACGCAGATTTGCAGTTACAGAGTATATCATCATGTCTCAAATTTGGGGAAAAAATCTATCAAAATTTAAAAGTTTCGCAATTTTGATAACAGATTCGTAATCTACGACATTAAATTAATAGAAAACGAGCCATATCATACGAAATTCGTTAGCCATTTCGGAAATCACTTTTTTGCGTCTGAGAATGAATTATGGATGGTATCTTGTAAACTAAGTGACGAAAATTCGCGTACTATGCGCCAAATTGTAGCTAAAAGTCCATTGTACAAATATGTATTTAGCTATTTTGCTCTATCATAAAAATTAGTTCTCGTTATCGTAATTGGCGCACTATTTTCGCCGCCATCTTGAATCTGCCTCGATTCACAAATAGGTGCTGCGGGTCAAAATGATTTAATTTTTATAAGGAACATGTGTGCCAAATGGAATTCCATTATCATCAAGTGCAGTATCAACGTAAAATATGGTGCGTAGGCACTAGACTATTAGCTTGTTTATAACAATTATTAAGTTTACAAGCATAAAAAAGATACTTCAACGTGCAGAAATATTTTCTGAATACGTTGGCGTAAACCAGACTTTATTGGGTAGGATAATTAGTTACAGAGTTCTTTGCATTTGTTTTTAGGGAATTTATTTTTATGCAATTTTAAGGCATACACATGATTTTAATTATTTAAAAAATTTAGGACCCCTGAAAGTCATAAAACAGACAATTGTTACCATAAATGATGCCGTGGTGTATTTATTGTTTAAATCGGTGCTGTTCTTTAGTTTTGAAGTTACGTACCGTATATTTCGGCATATAACGCGCACCTCAAATCTGAATAGATTTATTTTAATTTTTGCATGTTTTCCTCGTATACCGCGCACCCTTATAATCTGCTTTCCTGGAAACACTTTTATGCCAATATTCCTTCATAACAACCGTATGTATAAACTAATGACGAAAGTACATCTGAATTTGATGATATACCTGATAATATTAGCGAAGACGAATTTGATGAACTTTTTATGTCATAATAAAGATTATTTAAATTAATAATTAAGGTAATTTTTTTGTTATGTATATAAATAATATAAATAAATATGTATAAATTTAGATAGTTTATTTGATTAGTATTTATATTATGTATTCATTATATAACAGGAATCCTATTTATACCCTATTTACACTATTACCATTCTAATCTTTGAACGGTGAAAGTTTTATACCCGGCGTATAACGTGCACCCAACAAATTTGACAAAACTTTCACTGTTAAAAGTGCACGTTATACGCCGGAATATACTGTATACACATACACACACAAACACACACACACACAAACGAATTTATATTATTAGTATAGATACTTACTAAGGTAGCAAAACTGTGTCCACTTCCTAGTACTGAAAAAATGGTAGGTATTAACTTTAAAAACATATTCAACTTCTGCAGTTTTTCAAAGTGTACATTTCACTATTGTTTTACAATAATTACGGATTACATATATGAGAGATCGAAATTGGCACCAAAACCAACCAAAAACATTATAATTAAGTAAATTAATAAATGTATTAACTCGCCATTCAAAAACAAAATAATAGAAAAAGAAAATAATGAATTATATTCCAAGCACTCAGTGAAATCAGAAAGAATAGTGTTACAAGTGCATTATAATCATTCAACTAGTTAAATTACATTTATCCAATGTACAAAATCTATGTTATAAAAATACAAGTTTTTATCTTATTTTTTGCTAATTATTTAAAAGAGGAGATCTAAACATAGTTAAGATATATAATAGATTAAACTAATATGTTTTTAGGCAAATAGTAGAAATGTGAACTTTTAAAAATAAAATGAAATTAAATAGAGAACTGGAACATAATATTTACATTTTATTTTTTATATGATAACCTAAAATTTTATTTAAAAAATTTTTCAATACCTGAGACAAATTTTTGATCTGAATATACTTAAAGTTGTTAAAAGGAGCATCATTACACAAATATGTAACTAAATTTTGTGCAATATTTTTAATATGCATGTTAAAACACGGTCCCAATTCCTTCTTCCAGTTCCTATTTTGTAGTAATCAGTAATCAACAAATCAAATTATTTAAAGAAATTCACCCCTACTTCCTTCCTAAATGTATGTTAAACTTACTTAAAAAATCTGTAATTATTATTTAGGTAATCAGTAACCAAAATTTAGGTAAATTAGTAAAGAAATATGTAGTTATTAATTACGTTATTGTAAAAGTAAATAAATTCGTATTCGTAAGTTCAGGAGAAGGCACAAAATTAACTTTGACTGCTTCTCGTTATCAACATTGGCTAATTAAATAAATATAAACTGGTAAATCTTAGACAAAGTTCAATTATAAAAGTTTTAAAATGCAATTCGCAGAATTTATACATCCATTTATACACACACACACACACACACACACACACATATATATATATATATATATATATATATATATATATATATATATATACAGGTTGTCCCAGCCTAGTGGCTCACCATTGCTATCTTTCTTAATATTATAGATAGGTATTCGGTTAAATGGACAAAATTCGAGTATTTTACATAGGAAACATCATGACAGTCTCAAAAATATTTTTACATGTTTCTTTGACCAGATATTTTGAAAATAAACATTTTTTTACATGAAATGCCCTGTATATTGTTAGGCCATTGGAAAAACGATTTTTTTGTCTTTATAAAAAACTAAACATAAATAAAAAACTATAATGAAAATTTTTTAATAACGGAGATACGTTACAAACTTATAAAAATAGTACGATTAAAAACTTACATATAATAAAAACAAAAGTAAAAATTACCTGTATTTTAGTTAAAAATATTGTTCGAATAAGAGTTTTCAAGATTTATTTGACGATGTGCCCATAGCTAACGGAATTAATTTGAAGTATTTTCAACATGATGGTGCACCTGCACATAATGCCTATCTTGTAAATATTTACATAAATATGACGACAAGTAGATTGGTACTAATGGACTTATTAACTGGCCTCCTAGATCTCCTCATTTAACATCTTTAGATTTTTTGTTTGGAGATTTCTGAAAAATACAGTCGTCTATAGAGATCCAATTAATAGTTTAGACGAACTAAAAAATAAAATATTTCTTGCTTGCAGCAAAATTTCTAAAAATATGTTACGCAATGTAATGTGAAACATAAAATAAAGAATAAGATTGTGTTTAAACAGTAATGTATATTTATTCGAACAATATTTGTAACCAAAATACTTAGTAATTTTGACTTTTGTTTTTATTATATGTAAGTTTTTAATCGTATTTTTATAAGTATGTAACGTTGATATCTCCGTTATTGTCATTATAAACATGTTTAGTTTTTTATAAAGACAAAAAAATCGTTGTTCCAATGGCCTAACAATATACAGGGTATTCCATTTAAAAAAGGTTTATTTTCAAAATATCTGGTCAACGAAACATACAAAAATGTTTTTGAGCCTGTCATAATATTTCCTACAAAAAATACTCGAACTTTGTCCATTTAACCGAATCTCTATCTATATTATTAACAAAGATAGCAATGGTGAGCTACTTGACTACTTGATTGGGACACCTGTATATATATACGTGTGTGTGTGTGTGTGTGTGTGTGTGTGTGTGTGTGTGTGTGTGTGTGTGTGTGTGTGTGTGTGTGTGTGTGTGTGTGTGTGTGTGTGTGTGTGTGTGTGTGTGTGTGTGTGTGTGTGTGTGTGTGTGTGTGTGTGTGTGTGTGTGTGTGTGTGTGTGTGTGTGTGTGTGTGTGTGTGTGTGTGTGTGTGTGTGTGTGTGTGTGTGTGTGTGTGTGTGTGTGTGTGTGTGTGTGTGTGTGTGTGTGTGTGTGTGTGTGTGTGTGTGTGTGTGTGTGTGTGTGTGTGTGTGTGTGTGTGTGTGTGTGTGTGTGTGTGTGTGTGTGTGTGTGTGTGTGTGTGTGTGTGTGTGTGTGTGTGTGTGTGTGTGTGTGTGTGTGTGTGTGTGTGTGTGTGTGTGTGTGTGTGTGTGTGTGTGTGTGTGTGTGTGTGTGTGTGTGTGTGTGTGTGTGTGTGTGTGTGTGTGTGTGTGTGTGTGTGTGTGTGTGTGTGTGTGTGTGTGTGTGTGTGTGTGTGTGTGTGTGTGTGTGTGTGTGTGTGTGTGTGTGTGTGTGTGTGTGTGTGTGTGTGTGTGTGTGTGTGTGTGTGTGTGTGTGTGTGTGTGTGTGTGTGTGTGTGTGTGTGTGTGTGTGTGTGTGTGTGTGTGTGTGTGTGTGTGTGTGTGTGTGTGTGTGTGTGTGTGTAGCACAATATATAAAGTGTATACCTTTGCCTGTTATAAAAATATTTTGGAAAAATTAGTATTTGAAACTGATGGTGACTGACGTAGCCGAATAAAACTCGGTAAATTCCAAGGATTAATCTAGTATAAATCTAAGTATAAATCTGAATATTATAAACGCAAAGTCAAAATCTTGCAATTAAAGAATTGATGTCCATTGCAAATATTATTAATTTGGACTATAACATCTGTAAGGATTAATTGGTCGAAGCGATTTGTACTGCGCTTATGAATTTAGATGAACTGAAGTAAACGAGTGACTCTTCAGAAAAACATGATGAAGAAGAAGAAGAAAATGAAGACTTGTATTATTGTATTATGATGAAGTAGAACATAAAGCGATATCTCTAGCGTATTCAACTGTTTCCAGAAAGACAGGAGCACCGACGTTTTCTTCGAGTATTCGGGACATTGAAAACTCATTACCTACTTTCGACGGTACAATTGCATATCCTACTGAGAAGTGGATATCCGATTTGAAAGTTATGTCAACATTATTAGGTTTGAGTGCACTACATACTATTATATTAGCCCAAAAATCCATAACTGGTTTTGCTAAACTATTTGTTTAGAGTGAATCAGGAATTAATTTTTAGATTTCACTAAAGAAGGAGTTACTTAAAGAATTTACAATAATTGCGAGAAGACCAAGAATTGGCACAAAGAGTATCAAGACGGACAAGCAGATGCAAAAAAAGAAAGAAAGATAATCGAGAAACAGTGTCTAGCAAGGTAAATGGCATCGGAATAAACGTTTCCAGTAAAGTGATAAATATAGATAAAATAATTGGGGATGCTGTAATGATTGATAAAATCGTAATAAAAAAACACAGAAAGACTGAAAAAAATATTTGACGAAGACTGACGTTAAAGATGATATAGTCCAGTTAAATATTGATAAACAAGTTAAAATTGAAGCAAGTCAAATTACTGTAATACCAGTAGACGTCGCATAAACACGCAAATTTGATAAATTAGATATTAAAGAGGCTGAATATGTCCAAATCAAGAAGATCAAGAAGAATCTTGAAGAAAACGACGAAAACACTGAGAAAAAGACGATAAAAGAAGATGGCAAAATAAAGTTTACGGAAACCAAGGAAGCAGTGAAAAAATCAAAACTAGAGAAACCGAAAGATGAAAATATAAAGACGAACAAGAAAAAAGAAATCACCACTGAAGCAAAAATGGAGCTAGGAGAGTTGAAAAGCTTTTCTGAAATGCTTTAATTGGAGAAGAATGGAATAAAAGTAATTTGCAAGTGATTTGCAAATTCTCTTTGGAATCTAAAGTTTTTGGTAAACCTGTTGGTATGCCTAAAAGAACTACTCCTGTAAGAGCTAAGAATACAGAAATAAAGATTATTCCTCAATGGTGAATGATAGTCATGAAAAGACTATTCGAAGAAAACATCAAAATCGAGGAAAGAAGATTTTGATAGGGATAGACCCAGGTATAAGTGTGGGGAGCGTGGCAAGGTATGATCACCACCTAAGAACGCCAAAACAACTACTAGGAAGTATACTGATAAAAAGAAGGCAGAATCCAAGAAGACGAAACAATTGTTGATAGAGTTTTTAATGTTATTCGCTTTTGTAAATATAATTTGTATTTTTGAACTGATTTACAATATAACAGTGTGTTTAAAAACGTGTAGTTTCTCGGTTAAAGACGGAAATCATATATATATATATATATATATATATATATTCATATATCCGTTCGTTTGGAACGGAATAACCTTTTATACGTATATATATATATATATATATATATATATATATATATATACGTATAAAAGGTTATTCCGTTCCAAACGAACGGATATATATCAATGCAGATATTTTATGTAAAACAGAAAATGTTAAAAAACAATGAATAGTTTATTTTTCTTACACTTATTTTTTTTTCTTGATAAAGTTTATTTTTTTAAACATTATCATATAGTACATATACTGCAACTGATAACAAAATACGGTTATAGTAAATAATGATTACATGAACACCAAATCAATAAAGGAACCCTTTCCAAAATGTTTTACGCACTTACCGAAATGTTATACAACCTAAAACATATAGTTTATAATATAGCGGTACTGACCATCTTTTTTCCATTCTTTATCCATTCAATTTTTTAACCCAAAGTTATATCTTCCAAGTAACTTTTTAAATTATTTTATTTTATAAATGCTGTGTTGCTTATTTTGTCATTTTGAAAAAGATTCATTTTCTATGCTAAAGTACATATTGTCGCTATCCAGTTTTAAAATGTATTGTAAGGTAACCAATTTAAAAATAAGACAGCGGCATTTTTACGCTTATTACTAAAATTTATATCAATTAAAAATAACCTGATACTAAAGTATGTATTATACAGTTATAATCACAAAGTAAAATGTTATAATTTTAAACATATACATAAAAGCTAAATTTTAAATAGAGTGACACATACACTGATATCTGTAATATGTGAAATAAATTAACACATTTTTTTTTTTCGATTGAGCAAGTGTTTTTTTTTTCTTTTCACGAAACTAGTACAAAAAATATTGATTTACATCATTAAAAGTAATATTAGCAATAAAGAAGGTATCAGTTATTCCGGGCCACAATTGTGATCTTGGAATTATTACGAGAAAAACTGTAAAAAAACTTATTATGAAAAATTAAAAACAAAAAACACATGTAATGCATTTAAAGTAGTAACATTTGATTTTTTTAAGGTAAATTACTGTCACATAATAATATGTGATACACTTTAACTGTCTTATCTGGCATTTGTTCTCCAAGTGATCAACAGAAGGATATGAATGACAGACTGACTGACAATATTTTGTAATAAAAGTATTCATTTTAGAACGCAATCCTAAGTTCTCAAACAGTACAGACTTCAATGTAACATTACATTAAAAAAAAAAAAAACATATTTTTCATAACATGCTTATATTTAGTACTTCTTGTTTAACTGTTCTAATAAACTGCAGGAACGTAAAAGTGGCCCGGGCATTAGACAACCTAAATATTTTGTTAAAGGCGTCATTGCAGTGGCCTTAAAATTATTCGCTAAGTTAAGTTTTTTCCTATTATTTTATCAAGAATATTTTTGATTATAAAAGTTGTGTGCAAAATATTAACTAAGCAGGTTTTTTTGGCCACTATCCAATATATAGAATACGCCCAGGTAAATTATCTTCTACTTTTTGCAATCTTGTGGTGGATCCTTGTTGTCAGGATCTGCAAATGATGAATTAGTGCGGGGAACAACTAGTACGGATCCGTCGGCAGATTGTTGCAAACTGTATTGGTATGGCGAATAGTGGTTTCCATCAGGGTCTCGCAGATTCTGTAATAGTTTTTGTTAATTAATACATCAGAAGTTCGTTTAATGAAGTAAATGGGTATATAACTATACTTACTTCAAAGATATGCCGGTATAGCTGAGCGAATTTATCTTTAACTCTTTGTCTTTCTGCTATCATGAAATCTCTTTCGGAAATTAAACGATGTTTGCGATCACGCATATCTTTTACTTCATCAGCCAGGCTCAGAATTTGGTCCAATTTACGTTTACGACAATTTTGCGCAGCAACCTACAAGTAATTAAAAATTTTAATCACCGGTAATAACAGTGATGTAGTCATATAACCAGCAGAGGATATATAGTACACATGTAGTAGAAATCAGAGGGTATACGCGGTCTCGAATAACCTCGTTTAACATATTAAACAATAGAAAAGCACAGGGTATACGCTACTTGTTTGAATCAAAGCAGAAGTTATACGCCGTATACTGCCTTATCCCTTCGATACAGCCCTGGGTAATAAAAAACTATAATACAATACAATATAGTGTTAAAAATATTTGTAATTACTTTATTTTTGCCTCTTCTCCTGATATCGCGAATAAGGGTCAGCTGTGGTTCATTAAGATCATATTTAGACAGGCGTTCATTAAACTCATCCATTGGCAGATTAATTATATCATGTACTGAGAGAGGGACACTCAGAGCTCGAGCACGTTTTTCGTCTCGAGTTAAATGTTCGTCCGTTTTCCGATGTTTCAATTTATCTCGTGATATTGGTCTCTGCATTGCGCCTGTGCTTTCTGCTGGTAGGTGGTAGGTGTGGTTATGTTGTACATGCTCAATTGATGGCCTGGAAGAATGTAGATGACGAGCAAAATCAACTGTACATGAATATTTTATTTCGGACGCGTTGCCACTGACTTCTTCTGTTGGTCTGGGTTGACCATTGAAGGAAGGGACTGATGGAATGCCGTACTCGTATTTTACAGGAGTTGGGGGTGGCTGAGTAACAGCGTTTGTTCCTTGTTCCTATAAATAAATAATGTAACATATTTAATCAACACGATATTACAATACACAGTAGAGTGTCAATTATCCGAACTAATTAACAAAATTAACAAAAGAACGTTAACAAAAGAACGTTAACGAACGTTAACAAAATTAAAAAAATCGTCAGTAATATTGACTTAATTGATTTAAACAGATTATTTGAGTAATTGGGCTAATTTTCAATGTAAATATAAATATATATGTATATTTGCAAGTATATATTTATATTAATATATATAATTTGACACTTGTAATTACATTTACTATCGATTATACATAATAATATTACGACAAGTTTCATCGAAACTTAGTAATAATTTCTTTATATATATGCATGTCATCTACATATTAATACTGTAATATTTACTTTGTTGCATTGATACATTTGTTATATTCACTTGTACTTTGTACCTTTTTCTTTTCATGTATGTTTCAATGAATTATAATAAATGGGTTTATTATTTTATTATTAATTAGAACCACGGGTAGTTCGGATAAACGATTTTTTCGGATTATCGATCTGATGCAAAAATAAGAAAAAACAAGTACATATATATGTTTTATTGTTTATATAAGTTATTCTGCCGCATTTGTTTAATTAAAATCCTAACCTAACATAACTATTTTGAAAGGTAATCACTTAATTTCTTTCTCAATCACACATCCTTTTTAAGATAAGTAATTGACTCGGGATGCACTCTCCCTGTCGTTCATACCGAGACATTACTGTTTCCAATGCAGTAAAAGCCTATGAGACCTATTGCATATAAGGGTTTGGATAAGCGACGTCCCGATTAATCGACGTTCGGATAATCGACGCTCTACTGTATTACGTAAAACGGTATTACGGTAAACAATATCATTAGAGTAATGCTTAAATAATCCAGTGGGTGATCTAACTAAAACTCGGAAGATCAGTGTTTGGTAAATTTGTGATACATGTATCAAAAAGTAATTTGACAAAATTAAATTTTTTTTAATTTTATTTATTTTACATCAGCCTATTTCTGCAATGAGGCTAACCGCCGATGCCAGGGGGCGAGCTCTTACACCTGGATGAGGGGTGAATGATTGTGAATATGGGAGTAATATTAACATATTATTCTCGCCCGAATAATATCATCAACGGGGAATTGAAGCAACCAGCAACCTCAAAATCAATCTGTTTTAACCAGTCAGAACTGCGCGATTTAACATGCTCGGCTACTCCGTTGGCAGTTTAACAAACTTAAAAGTGAATTTGTAAGTAACGTGTTTGGCGCCAGTATATCTAGTGTCTACGTACCTGGAAGTAACGTTTTCCAAACATTTGATGTTTTTTTTGTGCAACTGGTGCTATTCTAGATCGGTCAGCGCTATCTGTGTTGTTTAATTGTTGTCGATTATAACTGTAATCATAAGGCCTGTATTTGCTGAAACAAAATATTTACTTTTACACCATGACAGTAATGGCGGGAGAATATTTATTACCTCGAATGATAATCAACAATATAATGATCAGCTGCCGTATGTCCAGAATCAGAACCGGCATCGCACCACTCTCCATCAGAAAGGGAAGGTACTCTCTCTGATCCCATGGAACTAACAGCACTGTCGCTACACGTATCCATTTTTTCTGTTTCCAAACGGCCCATCGTCAGTGACGAACTGCTTCCATTCATATGGGAACTTACGTTGTTTGTGTTGTTACTATCTAATACGCGCATTGTGTACATTCCTTCATTCATGGCCAAATCCATTAATTGAAGATCTTCATCGTTTAGGATTGAGGATAGAAATCCTTCTGTAGTTTGATTCATTTCAGTAGATGGATTCTAGAATATATATAATAAAATTGTAAGTCAATTGAAATTTTCACCGAAATAATTTTATTAATCTACAAATTGTTTAGCTAAACAGAATAGTTACAAATTTTGTTTTTACAGAGACCATTTATACACGATTTTGATTTAACATTGTGTAAAATAAATCAATAATTCACTTACGGAAGTTTTCGTATTTTGAGTTTAACTGCCTTTTGGTGTTACGCTGGAGGTATTTTGGCACTATATATATATTTATATTCTATAATATATCTTACTTATATTTTATTAATACTTACAGGATAGTATAACATGTCGTGTGGAGTATCAATTTTGTAATGGGCTCCGCAATTCTGCTCTCCCATTGGGTCACTACTATTTGCTAGGTTCATGGAGGTAGCAACCGCAGATCCAAGATTTGTGCCGCCGCCTTAAAAAAGTGTTTTTTTATTAAGACGGTTCATTTGCATTAACAGTAACATGTTTAGTTAAGTATAGAATTTGCGGTTTATAATAGTGTTTGACATGCTATTAAATTTCACATCCAAATTTCTGTTAATATAGTTTCCTAATAGAAGTGTCAAATATTGTAAAGTTGCGGCCAAATGTCAAAAACATACGCACTTGGCAGCATCACCACTTGTAATGAGCAATACACGTTTAAGCTCGGAAACATACAGAACAATATATGTTATTATGCATATCAAATCGCAATATCAATAGTCTTATATTATCAAAAATAACGCCACAGATTTACTGCAAGTTTGCTGTAATGTTTGAATCAGCTTTTTAATCAGTGTTAGTGTCTCATATAATGCAGAATCAAAAATAGTGTTTCATATAATGTGTATAAGATATAAGGGCCATTATACTAGTGGAGAATAGATAATTTATTTATTTATTAATTAATTTTAATTACCAATGCAAGGGTTTGTATCCGTAAAATGAAATTTTACAAATAATAATTCAAAAAATCAATATATACATCATGGTATACAATAAGTTCATTTTAATTTGTCCACTATTACTATCTCGAAAACTATAAGAGCTACAAGGTTGGGTACATTAGATAACTATTGCTTCTTTTAAGATAATATCAATGAGGAAAGTAATTTCTTGATTCAAATAATGGTTCTCAAAATACTTTGTGTGACTTTCTTCTTTTAAATGGGAACACATAATTGTTGTTTGCTTATTCAAAAAATAATTTTATTCTGAATTCAACTATATAAACAAGCCATAGTCTTACAGCACAAAATAAGTATGAAAAATGCAATACACATTTATATATATATATATAATTGAAATAATTTAAAAAAATAATTGAAATAAAGCCTTAATGAAATAATTGTGGTTACTATCGACACAATATCTTCTTTTCCCAACTATTCCAAACTTATATATATATATAATTCGTTAATATGAATGATAATAATTCAATTCTCTTATTTCGTTTCATTACTTGTTGTTAGTTGTCAGTTCTAATTTATCAATACCATTTGTTAGATTAATATTTCTACAAGTAAATATGTACAGAGAACGGTACCCTGCCAGAATAGTCCCCGGCCCGCATTATTTTCGGAAACTGAAATAAAAACTCCGTAATAATACGTAACATAAATGCAATCAAATTGTATGTGAATACATTCTTTTTAATTTTAAATAAATGAAAATATGGTAGTTGTCTTTTCACATTCAATATTTTTGAAGAGGCGCACGTGCGTATTCCAAGAACCACATGCGGCTTGTGATCTTGTTTACCTAAGCATGGTCCAACCTGCAAATTAACAAAAATTCTATAAAGCCTTACTTACCAATATTTGAATATGGCCCAGTGCCATTAATTTCTCCAATAGGTGGGTTAAGTGTGGCATTGTGAAGGAGAACGCTACGGGCATTATCATGGCCGTAAGCGAGGCTTGATCCATGGGGATGATTGTAGCTATGTAGCGCTGGATGATGATGTGAGAATGGATGATGTCCCATAGCGCCTGCATCACCTGGTATGCTGAGGAGATTGGCCAAGTCTTGCCATCTCTGTTCTATGCTCATCGTCCGAACAAATGGCATACGACTCTGCACAGAATAGAACAATAATACCGTGTGAAATTTTTACTCTTTTTAAGGATATAACCAAACTTTATTTATTAAAACAAAGCAGTTAATTATATAAAATGTGCTTACAAAATGATATAAAGCTATAATGCAAGTAATAACGTTAAAAGAAAATATGCACATCTATAATTATATTTGTTTAGGCTATTCCAAACCTTTAAGCGGAACTAAATGTAATTTAAAATTTCTTAAGTTGTCACTAGCTAACTTTTTATATATTGAAGTTGGCTTATGCTGAACAAAATGATGAAAAGCTTCAATCAAACAGTAAAAGTTACTAGATTTGAAAATCTAATTCCGCGTAAATCAAAGAAACCGACTATAGTTTTATATTAAATGAAAAAAGTGCACCCTTTGGTCGGTTCGTCAATTTTGAAGCCAACTTCGAAATCTTGTCTTGAATTTAAAAATATGATGAGGTGCAGAGAGAAAAATTGTGCGAAGTCCTAACTGAAATTTGATATGTGAGAACATGTCAGTATATTGTCAGTAAAATTTTAACCCGTTCTGGAATTAAGCTTGGTTTTAACAGTAATGAACAGCAGTCAGTATGGTTTTTTTAAGAAATGGAAAAAATTTGAATATCTCGCAGTCCTTAAGTATCTTTAAAAGAAGAGTTATCAGCGAAGGGAATCCATGGCGATATGGTTAACACATTGGGAGAGGAAGCCCTTTCGTATGCAACCATTAGCCGCTGGGTGAATGAGCACAAGAGAGAAAGTGACTGTGAAGGATGATCGCCGTAGCGGACGTCCGAAAACTACCTCAACACCGGAAAATGCTGACAAAATCCACTATGCCATTTTAAATGATCGACGACTTAAGTTGTCAGAAGTAGCAGAGATATAGTAAAGGAGAATTTACTTGACAGATTGATCGATTGAGAACCGATAAAGAAATATATATCTATTTCACACAGTTTTATGTAAGATGTCAAGAACGCATTTCTGCTTCTTACTGTAACGTAAGTTCATAGTTTTTGTCTTTTTTTGTTATATTATAATATGGTAACTTCAACGTATGTCCCTTTGTATACACGCGCGCGCATTCATCTCTGGGCGGCCGCTAATAGTGTAGTGGAAAGGGTTCCACGTATTATTGGCATATTTCTGGTCATAGTTTCTTAAAAACTTTTCAACTCGGTAATTTTAAAATCAAAATAGATTATTTAAACATTCTGTTGTTTATATTTCATTTGTCCGCCCAAGTGCATGACTGTCAGCTCTTTGTTAAAGTATTCGTAATTCAATTTCTTTTAAATTTACACTACAACCAGCTCCATTCAACTTGGTAAACATAGAATACACCAGTGAAGGTGGACCATGCATTTCAGTTACACCCAGAATTTTAAAATTAAATTTTGTTGTTTATTAAACGTTATAGGTCAGTTGTTTATTATTTACTCACAATTATCAAAATTTCAAAAATTACTTTCATATTATATTTCCCCTATTCTTTCTAAAAGTTTTATTTGAAGAATATATGCATTTAATATGACAAAATTTACAAAAAAATAATCTTTTTTAGTTTATCACACATAAATTATCTTGTCAAATTAACCTCCCACCACTAGGTTGAAGACAGGCGTGTCAAGTGAAACAAATTGTATCTATTTCTCTATTCCTAGCTTTGTCTGTGAATAGAGCCATATCACTCTATTCAAAAATGGAAAGTTTATTGCTATAGTTTTGTTTAAGAAATGGAAAAAAATTGACATCACGCAATCATTATCTTTTAAAAAATAGTTATAGGCGAAAGGAATTCATGGCGATATGGGTGAAACATTAGGCGAGGAAGTCCTTTCGTATGCAACCATTTGCTGCTGGGTGAATGATTTCAAAAAAGGAAGAATCAGTGTCAAGTATGATCGCCGTAGCGGACGCCCGAAAACAGCAACAACTTGCTGCATAGCTGGCATATGGAAAGAACACGTACATTTTATTTTTGACAACTTTCTCAGGCTGGTTTGTATAGGTTTAATAAAAAGCCGGTGGATTTCTTAAGACGTGGGTCTAATATTATACGCCAGAGACCAAGGAACAGTCCATACAGTGGATTCATTGCGGTTCCCCAACTCCGAAAAAGACAAAAGTTATCCCATCAGTCGGAAAGATCATGACATCCATTTTTTGGGTCACGAAAGAGATCTTATATATATAGACTATCTCCGAAAGGGACAAACAATTAATGGACTATGCTATGCTGACCTTTTTGACTGTTTGTTCAAAGAAAATTGCGATAAATGTGTTGATTTGGTCAAAAATAAAATCCTCTACCACCATGGCAATGCACCTGACCATTGCAACGGCATTGCAACTCGAAAACTGGAAGAATTATTATTATACAAGTCTGAAGTAGTTGTTCATCAATCTTTTTCTACAGATCTGGCACCCTTCAATTCTATCTCTTTCTAAACCTAAAAAAATATCTAACTGGCAAGAGATTTTCGTCATGACGTCCGTAAATGACTATTTTGAGACTCGAAAAAAAAAAAACTTTAAGGAGAATCGCTGGAAGACGTGTATAGTGTTCACGTAAAGAAATAAAAATTAAATAAAATTTAAAAAAAAGTGCTAAGATACCTGTTAAGAGCAGTGTTTGTTAACCTTCTTTCCATTGTGGAAAACTAAAATAAATTTTGCGGACCAGCAATATTAAAGAACTTATTACAAATTTATTGAGTATAACTTCATATGAATACTAATTGAAGTACTGATTTTTCGTTCAATGCTCGTTATGTACATTTCAATCTCAAGTAGAACCGAAAATACTCGTTTCTTAATTCTAAACAACTCTTTTATATGAGATTCTGAGATTCTTCGTTCATAGGTACCCCCCCCCCAAATATTCATCTTATTAAAAATGTCTTGAACAGAAAATAATCAATTCTTCACCCTAAACAAATTTTCTTACATGCCATTTTGCTGTTAAGTTAATAATAAGCAAGATATTTAAAATTTGTAGGTAGCGCAACACATAATAACCCAAATATGTAACTAATTAAAATCTGCATTGAACAGAAAAGAATCGTTACTTCATTCTTAACAACTTTTAAATTGGCATATTTGCCGTTAAGTAAATTATTAATGAGATATTTCAAGTGCATAGGCTCCCAAATAATCGTGTTATGAAAAACTGCATTGAACAGTAAAGAAATATCTCCTCATTCTAAACACATTTTCTTATATACATTTTTGATGTAAAGTAAATAATAAGTGAGATATTTCAAAGTTTTACTTTTGGGTGTTCCCCCATAACTTTCCAAATATTCATCCAATTGAAAATATCCATACAGCAAAAAAGATTTGTATTCTTATTATAAACAATTTTTGTCGCATACGTTTTTGCTTTTAAGATAATAATAAGGGAAACATTTCAAAAGCAGTTTTAAAGTGCCGCCCCCCCCCGGTAACTGCCCAAATATCCATCCAATTGAGAAACTGCAAAGAACAAAAAATATTTGTTTAAGATAATAATAAGGGAGATATTTCAAAAGTTTAGCTTTAGGGTGTCCCCCTCGTAAGTCCCCCAATATTCATCTAACTGAAAAATTCATGAAAGGTTTATTTACTTATTATAAACTATTTATGTCACTAAGTGATATCATACGATTTTGCTGTTAAACCAATAATAAGGGAGATATATCTAGATTTCAGTTTTCGTATCAATTCGGAGTTTCGAATTGAAATTCCATCATAGTTTTAGGGTGTCTCCCCGTAATATCTAAAATATTCATCCAATTATAAGTTCCATTAAGAAAGTATGTGTGTTTTTTTTTTTTTATTATAAATAATTTTGGTTGCATACATTTTTCTTAAGTCATAAGATGTGTCACATACGGAGATATTTTATGTTTTTCAAATTTTCACCTTTTTTCAACAGTTTTACACATAAAAACCCCCATTCGAATAAGAAATTTGAGATGTCATATAGCCTATATTCAAATCTTGGTTCTACTCTATCATCGCACCAAATTTCATTAAAATATGTCCAGCTGTAAATGCCTAAATCTCGGCCAAACAGAGAGACAGATATAGAGATCTTCTATTAAGATACCCAGAAAAAGCCCAATGATTTTGAAAAGGTCTCATCCAAATGATTCTAAAAGCAATTTTCAAGGTCAATGTTTTCTTATAAATTACTGCTTGTCAGATCGCTGTAGCAAACTTTATTCCTGAAAAAGATAAGTTTATAAAAATTACTTTTTATGAAAGTTCCCCAGAGATGAGCCCTTTCCGAAATAATCGATTCAATTATTTTGAATATTTCAAGCGCTACTTAGTCACTGATACGCAAAAATTAACTAAATAACTACTTCACGTATTATAAAAGAGTTTTGTAGCTAATTTAATTTGGGATAAATAGATAAATTGGACATGCAATATCTGTAAAAACTAACAAAAACAAAACGTTAGTTGCAGTTGTTACCTTATGCTATTATTAATAAAGTGAAACGAACTCATTATTTAGAAAATTAAAATTACATAAATAATTCAGAAGTGTTTTTCTTTCTTACACATTATCACCAGACGTGTCTGACCCATGTTACAATGCACCCCTCAAAAATAATTTAAAATAATTTTAAGATTTTGAAGATAGTGAAGATTTAAAAAAGACAGGTTAGTCTGAACCACTTCAAATGAGTTTCTACCTGTTCTTTGAAATTGGTTTTAAGGAAATTATATGTATGTATATATAAGGACCTCACTCGAAATTCTTAATAACGAATAAAAATGTTACTTTTTAAGGGTACAAGCATCCTAGTTGAGAATGATAAATATGTATAATTAAGTCTTAGAATGACCCACCTAACTCCATGGAAAACGTGAGAAGATTGTTTACTTAAGACCTTCGATGTTCGAGAGCTTATAATGTTTGTGTACCGATTATTTAAATTTTTTTATAAAGATTTTTTAACAGTTCACATACAGAAAAAAATAAAGTAAACAAATTTAATTTTTGAAATAAATATATTTTATTATTAATATATTAAATTTTAAATGCACTGCAAATAATCTAATCAAAAATTCTTTTTATACTCTTATGGCTCGTACCAATGTGCATCACTCTGATTATTGTTCAGATTTTTTAGCCGATCCTTCTGGGTTATTGGGTGTGGGAAACATTTTTAACAAAACTCATGTGAGAATAAAAATGTGAAATAAATAATAATTTTGTTTTAATTTGAAACCATATATACACATGTATTTAGAACAATACCAAAAATTCCATAATTTTTGAAAAAACCTTATCCTTTAACGCTGCGTATAACCCCCAGAGATTATAAGTTACTTGCACAAAACTAACAATCTGAAATAAAATTAGTAATAATCTATACATAAAAATTTGCAGCGAATTTTCATATATCTAATAGGATATTTTTTATTGTAGAAAATATTGTTGTAAAAATGTTATCGCTCAATAACTTGATAATAAGTAGCTGATATCAATGTTCTGTAATTTTTTAAATATATTTGTGGGTTTCAAATATCTTTTATATTTATATAGTTTTATGTAGAAATGTTCAAATAATATGCCCAATTTTTTTTCGATATGTATTTTGTTTCTAGTTAAGAATCTTCGTCGAAAAATATTATTCTTCATGATAATGAAATTCTCTATTTAGTACACGTGTTCTTTACGTAAATTAAATCATTTTCACCCGCAGCACCTTTACTGAGAACCGCAGCAGATTCAAGATGGCGGTAAAAATAGAACTCATTAAAACGCATTGCATTGCTAGGTAATTTTGCGTTTTACTTCGAGTTTTAGTTTACATTTAGTATTAAGACTTTTATGCAACCGGGAATTAGTACAATAACCATAAGTTATTTTCACAATAGGACAAAATAGCTAGAAACATATTAGTAAAATGTAGTTTTAGCTACAAATTGCCGCATTTCGAAGTTAAAAAAGTGTGTCACACACTTTTTTAACTTCGAATTGACTACGTGGTGATTTTATTTTATCTGATTGACTGACTGAAGATGTGCATACTACCCATGCACGAAACATTTCATATTTTATAAATTCACAAGAACATTTTAATAAACTGACGAATAAAAGAGAACCTGCGTTTTATTTCATATAATACTCGTCAAGAACCAAATATCCAAATATATATATATATATATATATATATATATATATATATATATATATATATATATATATATATATATATATATATATATGTATATATAACTCACACCAAACAGCACATCCGGCGTCGTCACATATGGATACCGGATTCACGCCGTCAGCTTCTAGCTTGCCATGAAGCTGCTTCGCCAGGACGTAGGGGTTACATGAGGCGACTACTTAAACTCTGGTGCGAGTCTCGCCCGGAGCTCAGCTATATGTCGCAACAACAACTTCGTAATCATGCAGAATTCGTACATCTTTCGGCACCGTCGCAGAATGCAGAGGATGGAGATGGTTCTGTCCATACTCCTCTGCAGAGGAGGCATTTTCTTCCGCGCCCTCCACCTTCCTCACCCAAGGACCTACGCCCTGGGTTTCTAGCGGCTCTTGCGACTGCCGAGGACCGTACCATTGATATACACCACAATCATGCCATTCGGGCTGAAGATCTTTCCCGAATAAACGACGTCCTTGAAGACCATCTATATCCAGCCAGTAGTCTGTGGGATATCGACTGTGCTGTATACGCTGCAGCTACCGTTTTTTGTCCGAAGCGCCCAAAGTCTATTGGCGTGGACAAGGACGCCAGGCGTATACAGCAGATCTCTTCTAAAATGACACAAGCTCGTCGTGAGGCATCTCGAATTCAATGTGTGATAGACGTGCTCCGAACTAATAAACCACCTTCTCGGAAACAAAAATCATTTATTAAAATGATACACTTACGTTATCACACAGCGAAGCTATCCACTTTATTGCTTCTAAAGCAAAAATCTGTGGATAGTCTCCGAGCTCTGTCCGTGGCGAGAAAAAGACTGGATAACAAGCAGAGGTGGGTTAAGGAGAATAATATCTTGCGCTCCAACCCCACGCGTTTGTTCAAACCAGATCCTCCATTATCTTTTGTCTCTCCTACAGTCGAAGAAACAGAGTTCTTCTGGCGAAATATTTATGAAAAAGACGTCGTTCTTGAAGATACCCCAGTCATTACACAGTTCCGGAGATTCTGCGATCTTCATCTTGATCAGCCCCTGGAAGTTCCTCCCGTGGCTTCTGCCGAAATCGGCTGCATACTTACTTCTTCCAAAAGTTATGCAGCCCCAGGAGTTGACTGCATAAATAACTTCTGGTGGAAGTCTTTCCCGTGTGTACATCAGCATTTGGCTCGAATTTTCACAGAGTACATACGGGGAACAATGCCAATTCCAGCTTGGCTTGTGGAGGGACGAACTGTGTTGATTCCCAAAAAAAGGGGATTTATCCAGGCTGGAAAACTATCGTCCCATTACCTGTCTTAACACGCTCTATAAGATCTTCACGAGCGTGTTAAATGAGCGGATTCTGAGTTCCATCGGCCCTGTCTGGAACCAGGTCTATGAACAGAGGGGGTCAGAGAGAGGTATCGCAGGTTGCAAAGATAATCTTCTTATCGACCGTTGTATCTGTCATGATGCAGTAGCTCATCTTCGCAACTTGTCGATGGCTTGGGTGGACTATGCTAAGGCCTACGATTCAACATGTCACCAACTGTTGTTGATACTTCTCGAATGCCTTCAGGTCCACCCCGAGTAAAGAAGCCTTCCATACGGAGTGGGTTCGGTACCAACGGGGAATCTTTCAAGGTGACTTGTTGAGCCCACTACTCTTCTGCATTTCATTATTGCCTCTCTGTATTGAGCTCAGGAATGGTAATGGATATATAGATGCGGACCGCCGGGCAGAAGGAAGCATAAAGTCACTCATTTGTTTTATGTGGATGACTTGAAACTATAGGCCTCCAACCAGAGTGATTTACAAAGCGCTTTGGATACTGTTTATAATTATAGTAAGGCGGATGGCATGAAATTCGGCTTGGATAAATGCGCAGTCCTTCATATTAAACGAGGTCGAGGGGTAGGTGAAGGCGTGGATGTTCAGTTGGTCGATGGGAGCATTATACGACATCTAGATGCTGGAGAGACTTACACGTAACTGGGTATTGCTCAAAGCAGGCTCCAGGACGCTAATACCATCAAAAAGTCTCTCCACAGCAAGTATAAGTCACGACTTAGGCAGATTTAGTCTTTCCAGCTGTCTGGGCGAAATAAGATCTCCGCAACAAATATGCTTGCTGTCCCAATATTGTCCTACACCTTTGGCGTTTTCAAGTGGAATGTCAAAGAGTTACAGATGTTGGACATTGAAACGAGAAAGATCATGAACATCCACCACAGCCTACATAAAAAAATCTTCCCTCCAACGTATTTACCTCCCACGTCATCTTGGAGGTAGAGGACTGCTAAATCTGGGGTATCTCCATGGCAGAATTGTTCTGGGTAAAAGTATTCGGACATTAAGAAGCACTGATCCCCTATTGGCCCAATATTGGCCCCTTATGGAAGAACATATGAGGAAAAACCTACACTCTACGTTCTTCAAAGTCATCCAGGACCAGTCTTTGTCCCGGAACTTAACTTTTGCCTTCTTGCGCTCAGTGGGTCTCAGATCTGAGGTAGAAGGATTTATATTTGCATGTCAGGATGGGGTGCTTAACACGCTGGCATATAGTAAAAACATCTTGCAGGAAGATATTGCGCATACTTGCAGAGCGTGTAAAACATACCCAGAAACCCTGACGCATTTATTATCTGCATACCCCTTCTATGCCGTGTCATACTATATCTACCGGCACAATGCTGCTTTGCGCGTTATATGCTACCACCTAAGACAGCACTATGGAATCGATACTTCACGTGTCGTGCCTTACACTCCTGGGGACGTTGAGGATGTGGTGGAAAATTCCAGATGTCGAATTTACTGGAATTATTCTATCACCACTCCTCGATCGCTTCAAGCGTCGAAGCCAGACATCGTTCTGCTGGATCACGAGACACGCGAGATGTTCGTAATCGAATTCTCGTGTCCAGCAGAGAAGAACATTTCTTTGAAAGAGGTCGGAAAACGAGAGAAATACTCTGACCTCCTGTCTGAGCTTCGGCAAATGTACCCGGAGCACAAAATTAAGCTTGTGGTTCTAATAATATGAGTCCTCGGCGGGACGAAGGCGTCTGTCGAGCAGGAACTTAAGATCATTCCTGCCTGCAGACCGGTTTTCAGCTCGTTGGTCTGCAGAGTGCAAAAAGCATGTTTGCTTGGTTCTCTGCGCACTTTGAAGACGCACGGCGTAGTGCACTAGCCGCTGCCGCACATCTCCAGGGTCTGGGATGCGGCAGTGTGTATTTTCCCCGTCAGGTATTCGCGTATGACGTGCTGCCTTGTGGTAAGCCTGAAGTGCAGTACCTGGCGGAGGATGGTTTAAGACCTAAACCACGACCACCATATATATATATATATACACCAGGTCTACAAGTATGAAATGCGGATTTTTTTTTTTAAATAATACACATTAAACTCAAAAGAACAGTTTATTTATTCAAAGATGCTCCATTAGAAGTTATACATTTTTCCCATCTTTCAGGCAATTTGTGAATACCTCGCAAATAGAACTTTTCCCGTTTCCCCGCAAACCATTCATCTAGCCATTCTTTCACATTTTCATATGAACAAAAGTGCTGCTCGGCAAGTGCGTGACCCATCGATGCGAACCATGGGGCCAAGTCTGGTGAGTAAGCGGCATGGGGTAGCACTTCCCACTTGAGTGCCTCCAATGTGTTGCAAACTGCTTTTGCCTTATGTGATGGAGCGGTATCGTGAAGAAAGATTACCTTGTGCTGTCTTCTTTCGTATTCTGGTCGTTTTATGAGCATCGAATGGTTCAATTCGATCAGTTGTTGTTGGTAGCGTTGGGTATTAACTGTTTCACCAGGTTTTAACAATTCATAATAGACCACACCCTTTTGGTCCCACCAAGTACAGAGCACTGTCTTTTTGCCAAAGTGATTCGGTCTTGCAGTTGATGTGGATGGTGAGCCTGGGTTCACCCATGATTTTTTACGTTTGGGATTTTCAAAATAAATCCATTTTTCATCGCCAGTAATGACACAATGCAAAAAAAAAACTTTCTTTTGTATCGTGCAAGCAAAATTTTACAAGTGTTTTTGCGTTTTTCCATCTTAGGAGGAGACAGTTCAGAGAAGCCGATTATGGGAATAGGCTTATCTGTTGTCTCTTTTATCTCCCACTTAAATTCCTACCCACGTGTTTGCCGTGCGTGGAGACCCGTAACGCCGGAGAAAAGGTTCCTGGTCGGTTGAGGGAGACTGCTGCCCGCGCACAATACGATCCCAGCACGCCTTCTTTGGCCTCGGATTCGGTAAAACGGAGGATGAGTCTGGTCAGCTCAGTCAATCGGCTGGAGTCACGGTTCATAGATAGAGTGGGTCCACTACTGTATCGTGGATGCCGGGGTAATGCAGTGCCACTAGACAAGTATTCGGGGGTCTGTGGGAGCGGATGCAGCTCGCAAGGTTCCAGAGTTGGCTACTTTTGGTTCTCGAGCGGGTCGAGCAGCCCGTGACTACTTCCTCCGATGCTATATCATCCTGACATGTCTGGCGCAATGAGCCGGTTTGCGGCCAACGTCCCCGGTATGGGGCTCCCTGGTGGGTGGACATGGCAGGGTGATGAAACTTTTTATACGGCAATGGCGACTACCCGGAAGGATAAAAACTTTTTAAGTTCCGCTAAAGTTGAGAGTAAACTTCGTAAAAAATCAAACAAGAGACCTCGTCCAGATGTCCAATCATCAGAGGAGGGATGTGTGAGACCTTCTCCTAAGAAGGTAGATAGGCTGGTTGAGTATTGTGCGCCAGTACCACGATTTCTCGTCGTGACGGTGCAAGAAGAAGGTATATCTTTTAAGGGGATGTCCCCCTTCTTTGTTGCCCGAACGTTGAGGAATACGTGCCCAACTGGTGTTAAGTCAGTGCGCAAATTGTCGGACGGTGCGTTGTTAGTCGAAGCAGAGACTGAGTCTTCGTCGACGCTGCAGAAATGCGAGGTATTTGGTAAATACCGTATTTCTGTTCTGCCACATAAGGCTCTTAATACAACTCGAGGCGTCATAACAGATCGCGACCTTGCTTACGTCACGGAGGAAGAGTTCGTGCAGAAAATGGCATCGCAAGGTGTCATTGAGTGCAGAAAACTCAAACCCCGAAATGGAAAGCCCTCGATCTCAATGGTGGTGTCCTTCGCTGGCACTAGGTGTCCAGCATCGGTAAGGGTGGGGTATAACGTTTGCAACGTTCAGCCCTACTATCCCAACCCGATGCGATGCTACAAGTGTCAGCGTTATGGGCACACCTCAAGTCGTTGTGGTAAGCAGACCATTTGTACCAACTGCGGACAGGATCAACATGAAGTTGAAACCTGTCCAAACGCGGCACACTGCGTGAATTGCAAAGGTGCGCATGCATCCTCCTCACGCCACTGCCCAACGTACTTGGAGGAAAAAGCCATTCGGACGATCAAGACGCAGGACAAGATACCATATTATGACGCCAAGAGGAAATATAAAGAAAGTGCATTTGTTACTTTCGCGAAATCCTTCGCGCAGGTAGCAGCAAAAAGAAAAGCAAGCGTCCAGACTCAGACGGAGACAGTGCCCCGTCCGACTTTAGCGACAAGAATAGTTGCGCCCAAACAATCCGGCAATGAAAAGGTGTTGGAATCGGTCCCTTAGACCAAAATTCAGACCCCACAACCCGGGGGGTCGGGTCTGAATAACCCCCCCCCCCAATCAAAAGGAGCACGCACACCATCTCAGTTCTCCCCACCACCTAAGGAGAAGTCTCCACAAACTTCTCCAAAAACAAGAAGCGACCAGAGTGTGGTCGCTTCTGACAAACCCTTATCAGCCACTCCAGTATCGGAGACTGATAAGGGAACTGTTGGCTCTCAATGGATACCAGTGAGAGCCAAACCATCCAAAAAAGAGTCCAGTGTGTCCACGAAAGCACCTGGACAAACAAGTGAAACCGTCGCCGAGAAAATGGCTGTTGACCCGCAACCTAAGGGTAAACCAAAGATCATTAGGTTGCGGAGTAACTCCCCTAAACAAAAATGAATGGTCCACTAATGCAGTGGAACTGTAACGGTGTATATCAGCGCATGAAGAGCTACGAAAATTAATGTACGAGTTTGCACCATCATGTGTCTGTCTACAGGAAACAAATTTCAAGGATACCGACACATTCTCTCCCCGAGGATACTCCGTGTTTCGCAAGGATTTCCTTGCGGGGGCAAGAGCATGTGACGGCGTGGCAAATCTCGTTAGAGACACATTGCACCACGACCCTGTAGACATTGACACTGAGTTGCAGGTCGTAGCAGTTCGTGTTGCACTTCCCTTCCAGGTGACGATTTGTTCTATCTACCTTCCGCCTGGTGTTCGAACTGACATCCGAAATGTCGTGAACATCATCGATCAACTCCCACCACCCTTCATACTGCTAGGCGATTTTAACGCCTACAATGTGTGTTGGGGATCGGTGCGGAACGATCGACGGGGACGTCACCTGGAGAATATGTTGAACGACTTGAATCTGAGCTTTTTGAACAACGGCAGATGCACAACCCACGCACTTCTGTGCAGCAACGGGTACATTTAGTGCTATAGATCTTAGCGTCGTTTCAGGAGCAATCGCTCCATTGTTCAATTGGGATGTGCATCACGACCTGTGCGGTAGTTTTCACTTTCCAATCCTCTTAAGGCCTCTGTTTAATACTGTTACCGAATCCCGCTGGCCACAGTGGGTTTTTCGGAAAGCAGATTGGACCAAGTTTGCGGAATCATTCTCTCATGAGGATATTCCGAACTTGACCGTAGATGAGGAGCTGAATCATTTCCCGTCGAGTTCCCGTTCCCTGGTGGAACGACGAATGCGACTTTGCACTACGTGAAAGGAGACACCTTTTCAATACATTCCGTCGTTGTCCAACAGAGGAAAACATGATAGCCTTTCAGCGAGCGAAAGCTCGTGCTAAGAGGATTGTGAAAGAAAGCAAGGGCGAATCATGACGCAAATACATGTGCACCGTTACAGTTGCCACTCCAGTGGCCAAAGTTTTGAAAAAGGTCCGGAAAATCTCCGGTCGAAATACAGCTACAACCATTGCTGGCCTATCGGTAAATGGTAACGTAGTCACATCAGCGGTCGAAATTGCTAACACTTTGGCATCTAATTTTGCGTTTAGTTCTAGCTCTGAACATTATCCATCTGAGTTTCTAACTCGTAAAGCAGGTCTAGCAGGTAAGCGAGTCTATACCTCTAAATTTCTTTTCTAGGAATAACGAGGTATACAACCTGCTTTTCTCTCGTGAAGAGCTAGATAGCGCGATGTCAAAGTGCAAGGATAGCTCTCCTGGTCCAGATGCGATACATTATCGTATGATCCGAAATCTTCCGGAATCATCTAAGTCTAGGCTTTTGAATGTCTATAACAGGATATGGACTGAGGGCAAGTGCCCAACCAAGTGGAAGGAATCTCATATAATTCCTATCCCCAAAGTCGGGAAAGATAAACACTTGCCTTCTAGCTATAGACCTATATCGCTGACCAGTTGTCTCTGCAAGCTCATGGAGCGAATGATCAGCAAGCGTCTGATTTGGTTTTTAGAATCAAACGACTTGCTGGCCAATACACAGTGCGGTTTTCGCCGTCACCGCTCAACAGCAGATCACCTGGTCAGACTAGAGACAGCTATCAGGAATGCTTTCGTTGAAAACAAACACCTGGTAGCTGTGTTTTTCGATATTGAGAAAGCCTATGACACTGCATGGATTTATGGTATTTTCCGTACTCTGCATTCCTGGGGTCTCCGGGGACGCTTGATGTTCTTTATAAAAGACTTTATGTCGAACCGGTGCTTCAGGGTGCGGATCGGCAAAACTGTGTGTGTACATTTTTGTAGGAAAAGGGGTGTCCATCCCAACCCTACACTCACGCTAAATGGAGCACAGTTACCATTTACCGATACTGCCAGATTTCTGGGTCTCGTTTTTGACAGTCGTCTAACTTGGCGGGCACATTTTTTGTCCGTCAAGAAAAAATGCAAAAATTTGTTGCGGGTCCTCAGTCACAAGACATGGGGTGAAGACCGCACTGTTATGTTGCGTTTATATCGTTCTTTAGTGCGCTCTAAGCTGGACTATGGATGTCTAGCTTATGGGTCAGCTAAACACCAAGAGATACGAATTCTTGACACTGTACATCACACTGGGGTTAGATTGGCCACAGGTGCATTTCGCACCAGCCCAATACCAAGCCTGCTGTGTGAAGCAGGCGAACCGTCACTGTACATTCGTCGTAAAATTCTATCCTTGCGATATATAGCTGCACTCAGTGCCAAGCCAAATCATCCTGCGTATGATCCTATTCTACAAAATAGGCATACAGAGACCTATGACAGAAAACCAAGAGCTAATAGGCCTTTTGTTCAGAGGACTTTCGACATTTTGGGTGATATTGACTTTAATATGCCCGAAATGGCAAGTTTCGTTTTCTGTGCTGTTCCACCATGCACGCTGCCGCGTCCGCTTGTGAATCTCACATTAACTCTGTTTGATAAAGATACTACGTTGCCTATCGAATACCAACATGAGTTACAAAGAACACTGGTCCCTAGGTTCGAAGATACTGTCATATTTACTGACGGATCAAAATCCGGAACCAGGGTTGGATGTGCGTTCGTTGTCTTGAACCCACGTCAACAGTTTCAGTACCGTCTGCACTCCATAACGAGTGTTTACCCTGCTGAGCTGTACGCTATTTTCAAGGCCCTGTGTTTTGTTTCGTCAGAGCAAAGTCGGTCAAATGTTATCTTGACGGACTCGCTGAGCGCTCTGAACAGTATCCAAGATCCAGATCCAGTGCATCCTCTTGTACTAAAGATCCGGTTGCTACTCCACAATCTGAATGCTCAGAATGTGAGAGTAGAGCTGTTTTGGATACCGGGACATGTTGGTATTAAAGGCAATGAAGCGGCTGATGTCGCTGCAAAAGCCGCCTCCTATAGACCTATGATTGATGTGAGTTTCACATTCCCAGATGACGCAAAGAGTCATCTGAAACATCTGGTTCTAGCTAGGTGGCAGCATGAGTGGAGCAGCATACAGGACGTTAAGTTGAGACAGATTAAGGGAGACGTTAAACCATGGGGTTCTTCCTGCAGGATTAACCGCAGGGAGGAAACCGCCATCACACGCCTCCGTATAGGTCACTGTTGGTGGACCCATGGACACCTCCTTCGAGGGGAAGGGTCCCCTATCTGTGAGACATGTAACACAGATTTGTCTGTGTTACACCTTTTAACTGAATGCGTACAGTTCGAGGATGTCAGGGAGAGGTTAGGCCTGTGCTATGACCCGTCAGTTGCCTTAGGTAACGACAGAGTACTCATGGACAGGCTGATACTCTTCCTGAGAGAATCGAACCTACTGTTTAATGTGTGAAGTCTTGTACCTTATTTTAATGTGTTTCTAGTTATTGACTGTGATATTCGATGGTAATTGGCTCCTCTTTACAGCCTCTTACCATCACCCTGAGTCTGTTCAAATTTTCGAACAGACTTTTTTATCTTATTTATTTGTGTTTGTCTGTGCAAGATTTCTTTTATTGAGTATGCGTAATTTTATTAGTTTTATCTATTTATTGATTGTTTAATTTATTGTTTTTAATATGTAGTGTAGTCATTTAAATGGGCTGCGTTAGGCGCAAATAGCCTTTGTTGCTGTGCGCCAAAAATTTTAACTAACTAACTAATTTTATAAAATGACATGACATTCTTATCAATATCATCATCAGTGAAGATACTGTCCCAGTTAATTTCAGCCAAAGCTACATTGAGTTCTTCGTAATTGGCTTTGTGGAAGTTTAATTTTTCTCAATGAACCGTATGTTCACAACTTGAAGATTACTGACTTGAAGTAATAAATCAAGAGATGGCTGATACTTGTCCTCATCTATCAAAGGATCAGAACAACGGATGACTGATAAAGTAGAATTGTTAGCAAATATTAAATCGAGGACCTGACCGGAAGAGTTTTGAATATGATTAAATTGGTTTAAACAGCAGTAGTTGAAGTCATCAATGATACTTTCTGCTATTTTATCATTATGAAATTCAGAGCTAAAACAGAAGACTCATTATCGTGGAACCAATTAATGTTCGGTAGATTAAAATCTCCAAAAACGTACAGTTGCAAGTTCTGATACGTGTCTATTAAAATAGAAACCTGAGCTGAAAACACATTCAAAATTTATAGAGAAGAAGCTGGTGGGAAATACACACAGCCAAATATAAAGGATTGCTCAAGACCAAATATAGGCTTTACATGAATAGGAATTGCGATTAAATGTTTCGATACAGCAAGAAGCGTTCCGCCCCCACGTTGATAGTTGCTGGTAAACGGCGAGCGGTAGCATCGAGTTACAGAATATCAAGTATCAAAAAGTTCAGAACTTGAGATTTCAATTATGAGCCACGTTTCCGTTAGAGCAAGAATGTCGTAATCACAACGTAGTACTGATTTGTAGACAGTTTTTGTTTTTGCCCTCAGACCTCGTACGTTTTGATAGTAGGCATGAAGCATCTCATTGGGTGTTTTTAGTTGCCTGCTTTCGCTTCCGAAAAAACAGAAAGGGCTTAACAAGACATTTTCCGGACAGTTATCAAGCGATAATAGAATCTGTTGGCTAATGTTACTTGAGCCGATCTTAAATGAGCTGGTCGTTCCTTTATTTTTTAAGTCGCCTAATTTTTTAAGTTAATGTTCTCAAGTTTATAATTTGATTAATACTACTCGTATTAAAAGAATAATACGATGAGACAGTAAATACTTGTTTTTACACATATCAATTTTATCTTTTCTGTATACTCTGTTTATTATGTTAAGCGGAATTAAACGGGACTCTTTTTTTCTCAAGTAAACGAGTAACGAGCTCCCAGATTATTTCATGTTTCATGTTGGCAGCCAAAATCTAAATGTCAAAAGTAAAAAGATAAAATAAATATTTTTAGAACTATTGTATTAAATTATTGTCTAAAAATTTAATACTGCCTACTTCAGTTCTGTTACGTAGGCTGCAAAATAATTTGTAGTGCATTAGTGAAAGGAGTCGGAAGTAGCACTCGGTTTTGAATAATACCGGCTCGGAGCTCATTTATTTTTTTACCGACTCTCCATACCTGGTATTTTCCCAATATACGGGCCAAATAACTCTTATTGCATGCCTAATTTCAACTCTTTAAATTTAGCCGTTTGCCACAATATCCACTGTACAGACTGACCGACACAAGTGCGACGGTACAATGGTTTCTTGGAAATGAAAGAGCCTATGCAATCCTAAAAACTTTTAAAATCAGAGGTGTTGAGAGCGGGTCCTGGTAAAACAATGAAACAAACCGGAAAATGATAATTACAGGCCCTTTATAAGAAACGCTCCCTTTACGCCTTAAATAATCTTCTTATCAAAAAATGCATTTAACAGAAGAAAAAAATGTTTCCTTATACACATTTTTAATGTAAAGCAAATAATAACTGAGATATTTCAAGATTTTAGATTTAGGGTGTACCCCCGTAACTCCCCAAATATTCAAAAACGTAAATAGAACAAAAAAGAGTTGTATTCTTATTATAAAAAAAAATGTGTCATACACGTTTTTGCTGTTAAGTCAATAATAAGGGAGATATTGCAAAAGTTTAGCTTTAGGGTGCCCCCGTACTCCCCAAATATTCATCTAAATGAAAAACTGCATAGAAATAATACATTTGTATACTCATTATAAAATATATTTGAGATATATGATTTTGCTGTTACGTCAATAACAAGGCAGATATATGTAGATTTTAATTTTAGGGTCTCCCCCCGTTACTCTTCAAATATTCAATTAATTAAAAAAATACACTGAATAATATAATAATAAATATAATATAAATATAATATAATATAATATAATAATAAATATTTGAAGTCAATAATAAGGAAGATATTTTAAATTTCTTAATAAACAGTTTTAACCACGAAACACCCCCTAGAATAAAATTTTTGAGATGCCTTATAGCCTAGGTTCAAATCCTGATTTTACTCTAACATCATACCAAATTACTTGTAAATATGTCCAGCGGCTTTTGCGTGAATCTAGGACAGACAGACAGATATTTTTTTTTTTTTTTTGCAGATATTGTCGTACGATCATTTGCACATGTAGAAACCAAATGAGGCAAAACAAAACTGATATAGCCCCCAATTTTATTAATACAGATGTTTACCTGACGTGCCCATTGTCCACGCGAAAATACCGATAGAAACGCTACAAAGAGGCTCAAAATACTGGTAACTGATGACAGCTAAATCCGTAAACAAAGTGTGCAGTCAAATAAGGTCTGGGGCCCCGACCTATAAACACTATTATTTAAATTATTATTACGTACTAACAATTAATAACAACGAAATTATACAACAAAAAAAAAAATCACATTGAATTCTAAAAAAAAGGATCCAATCCAGGCCTAGGCAGACTCCAGGGCTGCGGTAATTTGTACCGGTTTCCCCAATCTCTCGACGCCCCTGAACTTAATAATAATACTAAAAAAATATATATATATATTATCTGAAAGAAACCATCATACATGCAAAAATTGAAAAAAACATTAATAATATTAATAAAGAAAGACTTCAAAGCGTTTGTCAATCGTTTCATAATAAATAAACAATGCATTAAATTAATAGTTTTTATTTTAATGATATATTTTTGAGAAGTTATAAACATTTGTAAAGCGTTGCCCAAGTTTAATAATTCAACAATTTTACAAATTTTAATGATTCGATAATGATTGTGCATAAAGGCATTTGACAGTAATAAATTATGAGGGAGTCTCGCCCGAGCGGCAACCTCTTTTAAAGGGCCAAACCGAACAATCGCTAGTGAAAATAAATTTCGAACATTTTTCATGATACTTTTACTTAGGACGAGCCGATCTTGAGATGGCCCTCGCTTTTCCTATAGACTGAAGCCTTTAAGCAGGATTTTAATTATTCTGCAATTACATTTTCTTGACGGAACACTTGTGTGCCGTGGGATATTAAATGGGAAGTACAGCCCCCATAATCTAGCACAGCGTTTCCCAACCTTTTTTCATGGCGGACCGGCAAACGACCTAAAAAAAATCGCGGACCGGCAAGTTTAGAAAGTAATGTGTATCGCAAAAGATTTATTTTTTTTTGCACTGATTACAAACACAAAAAAAAACAACAAATAAAAAATCAAATATAATTAGTGAACAAAGAAACAAATTATTACTTAAGTAATTAACTGATTAAGGACCAAGTTTTCAACAGCACATAAAAATAATTCTGCGGACCGGCAAATAATCTTGCGGACCGGCAAAAAAATCACCGGTGGTTGGGAAACACTGATCTAGGAAATTACTTAAAATGTGCTGAAGAGTATATGAGACATCCGAGGAGCAACGACGCGGCGCGCTATGTTCGAAGAAAGTACAATCTGCTAGACAAACTACAGCTTGTCTAAAAAACATTATATTTTTCATTCAATCACAAAGGAAAATATACAACACAACAAAATATTTCTAACAAAAAAAAAAAAAAAAAATTCCAGAGTACCGACACAATACCAACACTTCAGCAGCTCTCTGTCAAGTGATCTCTCCCCACTCTTTGACCACAAATCCATTGCGTATCCACGTTTTAAGTCACTTCCTAGATTACGAAGGGTAAAAATAATAATAATAAATAAATAAAACCCTTATTTAAAGAGGCATTCCAACAGCTCTAAAAACAGTTTGCAACATTAACGAAGATAAGCTAACCCCACGGAAGCTATTAAAAGTAGTTTTTATTTTCTTAATGTTATTAGAGTTGTCGTGGCTTTGTGATAAGACGGTTGGCTACGGAGCACACGGACGCTGGTTCGATACCTCTCACCTCCTTCGGATTTTTATCCTCCGATATTGTGCAGACAGCTCTGGGGTCGATTCAGCTTCAAGTATTTAATACTTATTATTACGCCGAATTTGTCTCGACGCGTTCGAAGTAGTCTTGACGCTCGCAAGCATGGATCAAAGTTTACATAACCAGTGGATAGTAAACGTTAGTTAATAAATTTCTTTAGTTATTTTTCGACATGTTTCGCCAGCAGTTTAGCTTCTCCATTTTTTGTGTGTGCTGCATATATTATACACATGAAGTTTTAACAAGAATTTAATAAAACTATAATGTAAAGTTTATCCTGACCTAACATTTTAACCCAGAAATGCCGGAATATTTTTTTCTACGAAATTTTGCATAAATTGAGTTGCATTGTGTATTTATATCTAATACCTCTAAACTGAAATTTTAATTTCTTGTTCGTAGCATACTCCACTCTCGGATTGTTCACACGAAGATTGCAATACGTTATACGTTCGCGGCACGTAGATTTCACGCGAGCATTACCTTACGCGATACATTACAGGATCGATTCGAAAATTTGGTCCCAGTTTAAGGTGACCACACGTTCCACTTTCAGTGAGACTGTTAGTTTTAGGAAAGGCTTACTCTTTAGAAAGAAATTCTAGCTGGGCTATTTGCGATATATGTATACACACACAACGCACGCACGCACGCACGCACGCACGCACGCACGCACGCACGCACGCACGCACGCACGCACGCACGCACGCACGCACGCCCGCCCGCCCGTATGAATATTAGTATATAGATTCAAGAAGTGTTTGAAAGTATATACTCTAAACCTAAATACCTACAAGAATTATTGTTCATCTCTGTTCACAGTTCAGAAGAAAAATAAATAATTGACAGGACTTGCATAGTTTATACAGATTAAATAACGGTTCAAAATATTACAGGTTTGAATGTATTTGACGTTTGTATTAAAAGAAATGTTTTTCTTTAATAACATTTCTTAACAATGATAATATTTCACAATGATATTGCATTTAACAATGCACATTATGGAAAAACATATATGTAGTAGCATTTGTATTAATAGACAGGAATATTTTTATAATAATAATAATAATAATAATATTTTATTTAAGTTGAGGTACAAAATATACAGAACTTATATCATAATATGATCACTAATCAAACTTTACAGAATATGGTCTGCTATCCCTTTTAAATCTAAGTCCATGTATTCCTGTATACTATAGACAGCTTTTTTTATAAGAAACATTTTTGAACACTTCTTGCATTGTGCTTTTAGATAACGAGTACCCGTTTATTGATATTATGATGTGAATTTTTCTACGTCTATGAACATCTCATTAATAATGTCATTAGTGCAGATTTGCCTAACTCCGTACTCTGTTAATGAGGCATGAATTAAGAATTTACTAACTGTAATGTTGGAAAGCCAACGGAGTAGCCGAGCGCATTAAGTCGTGCGGTTTTAGACTGGTAGAAACAGTCTGGTCTGGGCGGTCGGTGGTTCGAGCCTTCTTCGTTGGTGATATTATTCGGGCGAGAATAATATGTTTACATTACTCCCATTTTAACAATCATTCACCCCTCATCCAGGTGTAGGAGTTCGCCCCCTGGTATCGGCGATTAGCCTCGTTTCAGAAATAGGCTGATGTAAAATAAATAAATAAATAAATAAATAAATGTAATGTTGGAAATTAAGACTCAGCTAATCAGTTGTGACCTGGCTGCCTTTCAGTCAAGTACTGTGCAAAGATGAAGCACACTGAATAGCAATTATTACATAAGGGTTGGCTATGGAAAAATTAAATAATGTCTACTGCAAGCTTTATATAACAATATAAACTTAACTTGACATAAAACAACAGTGATGACAGTTAATTAATTCTAAAGCTTGCAGTAGACATTATTTCATTTTTCCATAGCAAACTCTTATGTAATTATTTTTTGAACTCATGGTACAAGGTGTCTCAAAAGAAATTTTATATTTAGTGGATCGATTAAAAAAAAAGTAAGCCGTATATAGAAAAAATGTTTATTAATTATTAAAATACACTTTTTGGGGATTTATTTCTTAAAAATAATATCGTCTAAATGTAGATCCTCGCGTTCTCGGCACTCATTTAATCGAACAGTAAAATTACTTATGACGTCTCGGCAGGTGGACTCAGGGATGGCTGCCATTTCGTGACGGATATTTTCTTTCAAATGCGCCAGTGAAGTCGGTTTATTGGCGTAAACTTTAGATTTAAGATAACCCCATAGGAAAAAGTCCATAGGGGTTAAATCTGGACTGCGTGGAGGCCAATTTATGTCACCTCTCCGGGAGATCAATTTGCCTGAGAAAATTTCTCGAACACGTGGCAGAGACATATTGGACGTGTGTGAAGTTGCTCCGTCCTGTTGGAACCATGTTCTTTGGTTATAGACAGGAAAGTTTTGCAGTTCAGGTACCAAGAAGTTGTCTAACATCGCCATATAACGCTCTGAATTCACTGTAACTGCACGCCCCCTTTCGTCTTCAAAAAAGTAAGGGCCGATAATTCCTCGCGCCGACATCGCAGCCCATACGGTCACTTTAGGCGAATGTAGGGGTTTCTGATGTTTGCGTTTCGGATTCGTTGCACTCCAGTAGCGGCAGTTCTGCTTATTTACGTGGCCATTAAGATGAAAATGAGCTTCATCCGAAAACAAAATGTTGGTAAACGTTGAAAATCACTCAATCACCTGATTTACGAAATTAAGCATCTGACTCGCATCTTGGGGCTTTAATTCTTGCACCAATTGAATTTTGTAGGGGTGCAGCTTTAGGTCTTTTTGCATAATGCGATGTAATGATGATCTATGCACATTTAAAGCACTTGCGCGCTTCCGAATTGAAAGGTTCGGGTCGTCACGAACAGACTGATTAACATTCTCCACGTTTTCTACCGTTCTTGATGACCTAGGTCGCCCGGATTTTGATTTATCCAGCGTTGTACCAGTCTCTTCAAACTTTTTAACCCAATGTCGAATGAGAGGAATGCTTGGCGCATCATTTAAGTGGCGAAAACCTCGAATACTGCAGAATTTTCTACGCGCTACAGTCGCCGAGTCACCGTTTTTGTAAAACTCTCGCACGCATAACGCGCGGTCTGCTCCCGAGAAACGCTCCATAGCGACTGAATTCCCAAGAGCCAGGCTACCGATTGACATAACCCCCGCGCCCCTCGGATACGTTGCGTTCACGCAGTAAGCTAAATAAATATAAAATTTCTTTTGAGACACCTTGTATATGCAAATGTCCTGACTGACTCACTCACTCACTCATTCACTCAACACCGCTCAGCCCGAACGCTGGGCCTAGAAATTAGAAATTTGGAGAGTATATTTCCTCCATGACGTAAGCACCCACTAAAAAGGCATTTTTCGAAAATCAACCCCTAAGGGGCGAAAAGGGGTGAAATGTGATTTCACGGATCCCTTAATATCTCTTATGGCCGATGGGATATCGATTTAGTTTTTGCTTATAAAGATAACCCATACAAATGCCGAAAAACTTATTTCAGGATTTTGTCATAATCAACCCCTAAAGGGGCGAATTATACATCTCGTCGTATTTCCTGTGTTTGTTGAGTTATAACATTCCTTTTTGGCACATAGGTGTCCTTTTAAAATACCTCGAAATTTTTTTGACAGTTTTTGTAAATCTCACCCTTGATTGGTTAATTTTATTCGATAAAACGTTCCTTGAACATAGATACATGAAATTCTAAAAGTATAGTAGTAAAAAAATGGCGGGTGATAATACATCTTTAGAGTACCGCTCAGCAAAGAAAGTGAACTCTGAGTGTAAATGCAAAATATGCAACAGAAAAGTTGTGAATGGTGTTACGTGTCATCAGTGTAGTGGCATGTTTCATTATAAGTGCGCTGGATTTCTATAAATAAAAGAAGATCCGGTAGAAAAGTGACTACGCTCTATGTGCAACAGCGGTAACACTTTAGAAGAATGTTTTACTGATTTTACTATGGATAACCTCGGTGAAATTGAAATAAAATTCATTGTGAAGGAAAATAATTTGTTAAAAAAATTATTGCGAGAAATGGAAGAGAAGAATACTCTCTTAAAAGAAAAAATTAAATGGTTCAGTCATTATGAACACCCTATTCTAGATGGAGGTAAAATCCAACCTGTCGAAGGTGAAAAAGTTCATAACCAGGCGTCAAACCTGCATAAACAACTTCCATTAAAACCTACAACTGATGGGCAACTTGTTAACGAGAGGGCAGCACTACAAAATAAAAATAAAAACATAAACAAACATGAAAATCTTGTACCCACAACATCGCGTGCTCCTGTTGTTCCTAATGCAACAAAGGCAACAAGAAAATATGCAACAAAGGATCATGAAAAGGATGCTGATGAAAATTCTAATGATGGTTTTAAGTTGGTCGAAAATAAAAGGCGTAAAAGAAAATCCGTATTTTCAGTTGTGGGTTCCAATGACAAATCTAATGGGCTGCGAGCGGCACCTAAAAAAGCATGGTTCTTTGTTGGTAGACTACTTACTAATATAACAGAATACCAAGTTCTGAATTACGTGAAAGCAAAGATTCCAAATTAAGAATTCACTTGCACGAATATTAAGACATCTGGACCAAACAGCTGCTTCAAATTTGGATCGGCATATCATCTTCGCCAAAAACCTGAGGACCTTGCATTCTGGCCGACAGGCGTTGCTATCCGACAGTATATTTTCAGAAAAAAAGTCTTTCAAAGCACCACATGATATTTTCACTGATAACTTCACTGTATTTCACGTAAATGCACAAAGTATCAGAAATAAATTAAACGCTTTAGAAGCATATGTTAATGATAGCAACGTAGACGGGGTATGTCTAAACGAACACTGGTTGTCCGAACAGGAATATACTTATTACAACCTTAAATATTACATAAAATCTAATATCTATTGTAGAAATAAGATTGTACACGGTGGTGTTGCCATATTTTTAAAATAAAACATTGTGTTTAAAGCTTTAACTTGTATTTCTAGAACGTCGCAAATCAGCATTGCGAAATAGCTCCTGTTAAAATTAAAATGTATAAAATTATTATAGTAGCATTGTATAGATCACTAGTAGGTAATTTTGATGTATTCTTGAATGTCATTCAAAATATTCATACATGTCACCTGAACTATAAGAATTATAAAATCGTTTTAGCGGGTGACTACAATATTGACTTTAAAGTAAAAGATAACCTTCACATAAGCCTGTCGGATATCCTAGCAGGACTAGGTCTGCACGTCTCGCACTATGAGACAACCAGAATTTCTTATAGTGGAAGGGAAACATGCCTTGATAATATTTTGACAGATATTCATGATTCAGAGTATTCTGTAACTGTAAAAAACCTGGGTCTCTCTGATCATTTACTTGGCTGTACTTCACTATAAAAATAAATAAAATAAGAAACAAAATAACTGGGGAGACTGTTCTTCGCAGAATATTTAACAATGAATGCTACTCCGATTATGTTGAGTACTTATATTGATAAGAGTTGAGTATAAATATTGATTGGGAAAACATATTTTACGGACTAAATTGTAACGAAATGTTTGACACTTTTTTGAACATATTCTTAAATGGACTGAATATTTATTTTCCAGTAAAAAAGCTATATAATCAAGCAAATAAATCTAGGATCAGTTGGTACACCCAGGAACAACAGGATATGAGAAACCATCTCATATTCCTAGCAGAATTACAGAGTCCAAAATCAAAAGTTTATCACAAAAAATTCAAAGTAAAGTACAATAATGCATTAATAAAAGCTAAGGTAGACGCATATAATAAATTCACAATTAATTCCAACAATAAAAATAAGACTTCGTGGGAAATAATTAATCAGGAGACAAAGGGTAGGAAGGATAAAATTAATATAGACTGTAATATATCTGCAGAATCATTCAATCAGTTTTGCAACTGTAGCAGAGAATAATGTATCCCAACTTGGAGCTTCTAGAAAAAGGGTTACATGTAGAGGTCCTCGGACCGTTAAGCACATGTAGAGGTCCTCGGAAAAGCAAGCCTTAGAGTGGTTTACATCCAATGGTCTTAGTCTAAATTCCAGTAAAACAAAAACTGTTGTTTTTAGTTTAAACAGACACTAAAACAACAATTCTCTATACAACGATGCAACAGTTAAGTTCCTTGGATACCATTTAGACACAAAATTAAATTGGAAAGAGCATATTCACCAAGTATCCTCCATACTAAATACGGTGGTGTATAAGCTCAAACGATTAATGGATTGTGTATCAATCTAGATTGTCAGAATGGTATACTTTGCACACTTTCAATCTGCGCTAAACTACGAGATTGTATTGTGGGGCAATTCTATAGACTGGCTCAGAATTTTTATATTTCAAAAACGAGCCGTCAGAATTATGTCTAGGGTCAAGTTTTCAAGTCACTGTAGAGATTTGTTCAAAGAACTCAACATTCTGACAGTCCCGTCTTTATATATTCTTAATATATTGATGTACATTAAAGATAATGAGAATGTAATTGAAATAAATAGAAACACATATATGTATAATACCCGCAGAAAAAATATATTTTCATTGCCATTCTGTAGATACAGTGCAACCAGGAACCTGCCTTTTATCACAGTCCGTGACCTATACAACCAGTTGCCTTCTACAGTAAAGCAGGTAAATAATATTCAGTTCAACAGAGAAATGATTTTTTTTTCTCTTAAAGGGTTCAGTTTATAATATTAATGAATTTATATGCAATACTAGCTGAGTACCCGTGCTTCGCTACGGTATATTGACGGTTTGCCATCATCGTGCAATTATTATGTGGTTAAGTCATGGTTCTTTATAGATCACATCGCTCACTCTCTCTTCAGGTGTAAATTCACCCCGTTAGAGGCTCATTAGTGTAAAATTCGTAGTTGGCTTCTAAACATGTGCACGGGTAACTTTTATAAGCAAAAGCCAAGTCGATATCTTATTGGTACTAAGAGATATTAGGAATCCTTGATATCACATTTCAGCCCTTAGGGGTTGAATTTCGAAAAATACCGTCTTAGTGGGTACCTACGTCATATAGGGAATATACTTCACGAATTTCATGTATTTTGTCCAGAGGACGTTCTATCGAGTAAATACCGAGGTAAATACCCTTTTACCCCTTTAAGGGTGAAATTTTGGAAAACTGTCAAAACCGTTTCGAGATATTTTAAAAAGACACTGATATGCCAAAAAGGAATGTTATAAATCAATAAACACAGGAAATACGAAGGGTTGCATGATTCACCCCGATTGTAGACCTCTATAGGGGTTAATTCGGACAAAATCATGAAATAAGTTTTTCGACATTTGTTTGGGTAATCTTTGTAAGCAAAATCCAAGACGATATCTTATTGGTTCTAAGAGGTATTGAGGAATCCTTGAAATCACATTTCACCCCTTTTCACTTCTTAGGGGTGGAATTTCGAAAAATCCCATCTTAGTGGGTGCTTACGTCATGGAGGGCATAGACTTCACGAATTTTATTCAGTTATGTCTAAGGAATGTTCAATCGAATACAAAATTCCCGTTTACCCCTTAAGGGTGAAATTTTAAAAACTCTCAATACCATTTCGAGATATTTTGAAGACACCTATATGCCAAAAGCAATTTTATAACTCAACAAATACAGGAAATATGATGGATTGTATAATTAACCCTGTTCGGAAATTCACCACTTTAGGGTTTGATTAGAACAAAATCCTGAAATAAGTTTTTTAACATTTATATGGGTAATCTCTGTAAGCAAAAACCAAGACGATATCTTATTGGTCCGTAAAGATATTTAGGAAACCTTGAAATTACATTTCACCCCTTAGGGGTTGAATTTCGAAAAATCCCGTCTTAGTGTATGCTACCTCATGGAGGGAATATACTTTGCGAATATCATGTATCTATGTCCAAGGGATGTTCTATCAAATAAAAAAATATCCTTTTACCCCTTTAGGGATGAAATTTTGAAAAACTGTCAAAATCGTTTCGAGATATTTTAAAAAGACATTTATATGCCAAATAAGAATGTCATAACGCAACAAACACAGGAAATACGTCGGGTTCTATAATTCTCCCTGATTGTAGATTCACACTTTTAGGGGATGAATAGGACAAAATCCTGAAATAAGTTTTTCAAGATTTATATGGATAATATTTATAAGCAAAAGTGAAGGCGATATATTATTGGACCTGTGAGATATTGAGGAATCCGTGAAAACACATTTTACCCCATTTCACTCCTTAGGGGTTGAATTTCCAAAAATGTTTTCTTAGGGGGTTGTTAAATTATAAAAGGGATATACTCCCCGAATTTTATGTTTCTCTGTCTAGACGACAATCTATCGAATATAAAATACTAAATTACCCCTTTAGGGGTGTAATTTAAAAAAACGGTCAAAACACTTTTTAAATATTTTAAAAAGACACCTATATGCCTAGTAGAAATGTTATAACACAACAAACACAGAAGATGCGAAGGGTTCTATAATTCACCCTGATTGCAGATTCACCCCTTTAGGGGTTGGTTAGTACAAAATCCTGAAAAATAAGTTTTTCAACATTTATGTGGGTAGTCTTTGTAAGCAAAAGCAAGGCGATATATTCTTGACCTAAAAGATACAGAGGAATCCGTGAAAACACATTTCACCCCTTCTCACCCCTGAGAGGTCGAATTTCGAAAAATCGTTTCTTAGGGGGTCCTTAAGTCATAAAAGGGATATACGGCCCGAATTTTGTGTTTCTTTGTCTAGACGACATCCTATCGAATAAAAAATGCCAATTTACCCCTTTAGGGGTGAAATTTAAAAAAACGGTCAAAACACTTTCTAAATATTTTAAAAAGACACCTATATGCCAAAAAGGAATGTTACAACACAATAAACACAGAAGATGCAAAGGGTTCTATAATTCACCCTGATTGCAGATTCACCCCTTTAGGGGTTGATTAGGACAAAATCCTGAAATAAGTTTTTTTATATTTACATGCGTAATCTTTGTAAGCAAAAACCAAGTCGATATCTTATTGGACCTAAGAGATATTAAGGAAACCGTGAAGCCACATTTTACCCCTTTTAACCCCCTTTTCACCCACATAGAGGATGAATTTCGAAAAATCCGTTCTTAGTGGGTGCTTACGTCATGGAGGGAATATACTCGCCAAATTTCATGATTGTAGGTTCAGTGGTTTGGGCTGGGCGTTGATTATGAGTAGGTAGCTTAGTTACGATTTTATATATATAGATTAATAATTTAGAAAATGCATGTATGTAATGGGACAATATTTGACTTGAGTTAATGTAACAGTACTTGTACAAACAACTCCAATAAAGAATTATTATTATTATTATTATTATATTCCTTCCATTACGTAAGTACCCTCTAATATGGTATGTTTAAAAATTCTACCCCTGAGGAGGTGAAAAGGGCTGAAATGTGATTTCACGGATTTAGGACCAACATATTTTAGGACCATTGAGATTTCGACATGGTTTTTACTTACAAAGGCCACCCATATAAATTTAAATTTATTTCAAAATTTTACCCTAACCAACCCCTAAAAAGGCGAATCTGCATTCAGGGTGAATTATAGTTCTTTCGTTTGTTGAGTTATAACATTCCTTTTTGGCATGCATGTGTCTCTTTAAAATGTTTAGAAAGTTATATATAGTTTTTTTTTAAATTTTACCCCTAAAGGTGTAAGTTGTATTTTTTATTCAATAGACGGACCACTGGACATAAAAGCATTAAATTCGAGGAGGAAGGAATATTCTTTCAATGATGCAAGCTCCCATTAAGAAAGATTTCTTTTTAATTTGACCCATACGGGGTGAAAATGGGTGAAATGTTTTTTCACGGATTCCTCAATAACTTTTAGGTCCCATGAACGCTTGAAATTTTTGGTATGAGAACTCTGTATCTAATTATAGTACGACAATCTAGTCTTTGTAACCAGTGCATGCACGTTCTGTGCTGTGGCACTGAGTTACAAGGCGAGGAGCGAGAAAGGCAAAGAGAGTTCATTGTGGTCGGGATAACATGAGTCGTCGATTTAGTAAGACTCTACAGCCACGAATTCCAGACGGAGTGCAATAATCCGAGCAGGCTCTTGATGATATTTTTTGAATTTCAAAAGAATCTGATATTATCAATTATTCAATTTGATATTATGCAATAATAAATAAGAAAAATTAAAGAAACTGCAATAATTAAATATGTGATATTAATATACCCTATTATCATTTTAATTCGGTAAAAAAACGAAGGATGGGGAAGTCAGCAGAAAAATAAACGACTCCTAAGTCGGTATTTTTGAAAACCGTCTCTGACTCTCGACTCCGACTCCTTTTACTTATGCACTACATATTACTCTATAGTCTACTTAATAGAACTGAAGTAGGCAATTCTTAACACAAATTTTTGAATAAATTTTTTTAAGACATTTTCATTGTATTTTATATATTTCATTTTTCATAATGTCACAGATTTTAACTGCCAACATGAATAATAAATAATAATCACGTAACTTTTTACAACTTGAGAAAACAAAAATACCGTTTAGTTCCTTTTAAACGTATACAGAAAAAGATAAAATGGATATTTGTAAAAACAAAAATCTTTACAACCTCATCGAATTAATCTGTTATACGAGTAGTATTAATCAAATTATAAACTGGAGAACATTAAGGAAAATCGGTTAGAACCCGAATTCAATATTTTCAATTAGTTTTCGTTCTTGAACAAAAAAACGAAATGACGTTCCGGTTTCTGTTCTTCAAACAATTCTGGAATAATTCGTTGTTTTGTTTTCATCCTTGATAAAAATCGAATCAAAGAGTCGGAAGTCGATAGTTTTCCCAACTCTTGACCTCTCTCAAAAAGCGTCAGCTCCCCATCCTTGAAAAAAAAAAACGGTGGGAAACAACGGGCACATTAGCTAGTACTTTATAAAATTACAATACTTTAATGAAAAACCAACTTTGTCAAGATCCTTTTTTTAAATTTGTTACAAAAAATATTAGGACACAAAACAAATTAAGAAAATTACAGCAAATGTTCAAAAATATTGCCTTCATGTTCAATACGTTTGGTGCTGTGTCGGAGAGCATAAGTAATGTAATCTTGATCTTATAATACATTTAATTAAATTAAAATAATTTAATAATTACTTAAATTACAATTTTGGGATAATATTGAAGAGTGTATTTCTTGTTCAGAATAAGATACTATTATATACTATTATACTATATTAGATACTACTATACTATAATATCCACAAATATACAGGCTGTTCCATTTAAAAATATTCTTTTGTGAGAAACGCGGAAATCTGATTCTTGTTTCGGAGTTCTTACCACTGTTATCTGCGTAAAAAATTCTACTATGGATAAAACATGATTAAATAATCGTAATCGTAACTCTGTTAATAACACAGTTCGCAATGGTGCCTAGTTAACTTGTGACAACCTGTATACATAAGCTTATATTGTTTATACAACATTACTGTTTATATATAAAATAAAACTTTGGATTTTGAAAACATTTTTTCATTCATAACGCACTCGAAATGCCACTTTACCCGTAACTCCTCTTCTTTGAAAACACTTAATTCTCTCATATCTACATCCTGCGAATAAGACAGGTAGTATGTTGTCTTGATTTACGACGAATTTCATTCTAACAAAATTCAAAAATTCATTTTCCGATAATTTCAAGTTACGAAATGTTTTTATGAACTACTTTTTATTAAATAAGCACAAAATATTTATTAAGCACGAAAAAATGTCACGCTCTTCTAAGCACAAAGTCTGTAACTCACGTTCACGACCACGCACGAAACTGCACTCACGTCTATGACTGCTGTAACAAAAGTTACCTACCTGAAAGGGTCGTGGTGTCGAGTGATGGAATTGTGCTGTTTGAATCATGTCTGTTAGTAGATTTAATTCTTCGTCTGAGTCAAAATCTTTTGATTCAAAATCTTCACTGGGATTGAAAACTGATGTGATATCGGCAATTTCACTTGTAGACGATTCAGGTTTTGTGTCTGAGGATTCGCTGTTTGAGGACGGTGGCTTGGGAACGACTGGATCCTAGAATACACAAAATAATAAAATAAAAATAATAACTATGGTATAATTTATTAGAAAAAAAATAGAAAATGAGACATTCTGAGTTTAAACTTAAAAGAGTTTTTAATTTTAACCTCCAGAAGTACAAGTTAACTTTAGAAAACAACTTATCGAGATTCGATTATATGAAGCTAACACAGTTATTATCATTATTAATATCTTCTAAAACGGAAATTCGAATAGGTGATAAACCAAGTGAGTATTGTGGTAAAAGTTTCTCTTGCAAATTGTTTGTGTTGTTATTTTTTGGAACTCTAATGGTATTTTAGCAGACGCATTTTAATTGACCACCGTGGACCACCGTAATATTAAAAAAAGGTAACTCTCGAGTTACACTTTTTTTTTGTAATTAGTAAAACGTAATACAAAATTATCACACATGATAATTTTCGGTCAATTTGTTTTTTAAATGGCATTTTTGAAGTGCGAATCATGTGTGCATCAAAAACTTCTCTGGTTTGACATGATAGCTGTTAACATATGATTACAGAACTGCTTGAAATAAAAGAACGTTTTACTGCTGCCTGCAAATAATTATAACCTAATCAAGTCCATTAAATGTGATTTCATAACAATAACTTACATTCCTCAATTTTTTCTAAGTAATACGTAATTTTTAAAAGTGAAAAACAAGTCGTTTATAAAGTAGTATAACAACCTGTAACGAGCAGTACGCATCAGAGCCGCAGTAAGGAAAACTTGCGCTACGGGCAGAGCCGTGTTTTGGCGCCCTTGGCAAATAAAAAAAGGTTCTCATCTCTCAAAATTCAAGTGATGAGCAAAAAAAAGGTCCTCACCTCTCAAAATCCAAGTGACGAGCCCTCAGTCAAGCCCGTCAGCGCCCTTTTCCTTAGTGCGCCCAGGGCCGTCGCCCCCTCCACCCCCCTTACTGCGGCTCTGGTACGCATGCGTGTAATCAAAGAAGTCACTCTCAAAGAGCTGCAAATCTGGTAAGCAGTTACAGCTGTTTGCTGAGCAGAAATAATAAAAAAAAAAATGTGTTTACATCTGCGTTTGAGTGAAAAAGGAATAAAAGAACACGCCCTTTATAAACGTATTTCTTATTCGTGCACATTTTAAACACGTTTAAATTGGTTTTGTATATTTCTATATTACTATTTATCATTTTATTAAACGCACGCCTGTGACCATATTTATCATATCATTAAACACACCCCTGTGACCATATTTTTCCTCAAAATTTTAGGGTCAAATTTTTATTATCTATTGTGTTTAACCCTAGTTCGTATTCCCATATAATATGTGCGGCACATTCGGTTGTTTTTAACAATATTTCGTTTCGAACTATTCATATTTTGTCGCTTTTGTTTTGCCGCTTCTGTGTGAAAAAACAATAACTTTTTAGAAATAATAAATTTTATTACTATCAGTCTTTCTGAGATAGAGTATAGCAGATTAGTATGCATGCAGTATGCAAACACGCTATTTACATTGAACGCCTGCATTGGACAGCCCTGTAACGCAGTCTACATCTACTCTCGTAACCAGCCAGCAGGTGTCATGCCGATTGTAAACATAATAAGCCGGATATCGTTTTACTGTGTGTATATGCGTTAACCGAATGTTTTTGAACATGAATTCTGTGCAAAGTTTAACAACGAAGCCATTTTTAGTCGATATTTCACCGGGAAGACTGAAATAAAAATACTTGGAAGACCTACTCCGAATTTAAACATAAAGAAATCCGTCTCCGAAATCTGTTGAGACGCCACTGACCGGTATTTATAGAGATATGATTATAATTGACTCGTTGACGCGTTGGGCATCCCGCAGATGACACCATATCAGCGAACATTTGACAAAGTATTAAAAAGTGCACGAGGAATAGCAAGATCACTCAAAATCATACGGAGACGAGAAGAGGCGCGCTGGAATAACTTTTTCAGTTAAAGACAAAGTGTTAGACGCAACCCATGCGTTGAGCATGGCACAACTAGGGTACACCCAGAAATTTTCACCTAAAATAGATGGCCCCTACGTCATAACAAAACAAATATCTCAAACTAGCTATCAAGTAGCCTCACTTCAAACGACCGAAATACCACTTGGACTTTACCATTCGTCTGCTTTGACCCCTTATCGTTTCTTAAATGCTGATCTGGGCCCAGACCCGACTCGTCCACTAAGGAAACATGGACGCCCACGTCGAACAACGGACGCCCCTATTAAGGCCACAAGTAGTCGTCCTAGAGGACGGCCGCACAAAGAAACTGCCCCTGCCAAGGCCACCACTGGAAGATGTAGAGGGCGGCAGCGCAAGAAAATTACGGCTGTTTCTAAGCCGAGAATAGACGCCGCCGACGCCTGACTGGCGAACTATATAAGCTCTACCTTTTCCAGAATTACGTACGAGGTCTTTTATGGAATCCTGAGGAGAATCCGGGGGAGTGTGTAATGAGGCAACCCTTTAATAGAACATTTTACCCGGATATTTTTAATAAAAACTCGTGGATTTGACGATATAAAATATGCACTTTTTTGTTTGTTATTTGGAGAAGAACAAAAAGTCCTTGAGTGGAAAACTGACAAAAGGCTGATTTTTACGTAAACGTATCCAAAAACTCGGCACAAAGTATGACAAGTGTCTAAATGGTGACTATGTAGAAAAATAAGTTATGATATGTATAAACAATAAACACTGTTTTAATTGCAATGTATTGGCTTTCACATTTCTAGCAACCAAACGTTCTTTACTTTCTGGAAAATACATATACAATTGTTCTTATTATTAATTATTGTCGCTTTCTTTTGCGATATAAAATGTTGTCTGTTACGTTTTAATAAAACAGGGATGTGTGCAATAGCAATATTCATTTAACTGGAAGGGGGCGTTTATTTACAAAATGTTGAGAAACACTGTGCTAAACTTTTTCATAATTTATGTTAGTTTACCTTATGAACTCTTCCCGTTTCCTTGTATTTGTGTTTCATGCTAGCTTAGATTGCTAAAATACAAGTAGAAATGATAAAACTCGCGACTTTATAGTGAAAACAATAGAAATAAAATGTCCAGTATTTAAAAAAGTTTATCAGAGAAGTAATTTATCGTCCATAATATACGTGGGAGTTACAATAGTTACTGTTTATGAAATGTTTTCTTAAAAACGTACGAGATGGCATGATAATCAGTGCTTGGCTTCAAGAAAATATTTTTTGGGCGACATTTTAAAAACAGTTCTTTATTATCATCTATACTCTATCTCAGAATGACTGATAGTAATAAAATTTATTATTTGTAAAAAGTTATTGTTTTTTCACACAGAAGCGGCCCACAAAATATGAATAGTTCGAAACGAAATATTGTTAAAAACAACCGAGTGTGCCGCATATATTATATGGGAATACGAACTAGGGTTAAACACAATAGATCATAAAAATGTTACCCTAAAATTTTGAGGAAAAATATGGTCACAGGGGTGCGTTTAATGATATGATAAATATGGTCACAGGCGTGCGTTTAATAAAATGATAAATAGTAATATAGAAATACACAAAACCAATTAAAACTGCCTGACAAAAAGATTTATTACTATCAGTCTTTCTGAGATAGAGTATAATACCGGCCAAAAAGTAAATCTTTTTCGGCCTAGACCGATTCGCTTATTTTTTTGGCCGCTGGATGCTAGAGCCATCTATGTGTCATTTCTTAAGTTACAATATCTCCATGGTTACATTGAAACAACTGATAGTCAAACATTTATAATTGTAATAATTGTTCAGTAACCATAAATTATCCAATGAAAATAAATAAATTTAATTTTTCTAATAAAAATTATTTTTGGTCACCCAAAAAATATAATGTGCATCTTGGCCCAAAAGATCTACTTTTTGGCCATGGTACACAAATAAGTATTATCCACAATCATCAAATAATAAATGCATTATATGACTAACTGTAAATACATAAAGCTGTTCACATTACAACAAGTGTAAATAAATGGCACGCATGCGTGCTCACCCGGAAAAAATAACGTTTTTTTCACACTGCAAGTTTTTATTTAATAAGTGCTAATCAGTTAGTTAAAATGTTTGGCGCTCAGCAATGACGCCTCGCACAGCCCATCTTTAGAACTAAAATATTATTTATAAGTTAGAATAAATAAATAATACTATTTTAAATATTGTTGTATAATATAATCAGCTGATGGTTTAGCAACCATCTTGATGTCGTAGGTTCTAAAGATAAACAATTGATACTCAGAATTTCTGTTTTTTTAAATAAAAGTTACTAATTTTTAAATGTTAAATGTAGATAAAATATTGTATTTGACTCGCATAAAATGGCTATATTTCACTCGGTTGTTTACAACCCTCATCTACGGCTTGGGTAGTAAACTTCATCCTCGTGAAATATTGCTTCCATTATATGCTTGTTAAATAAAATACTATATTTATATGAATTTGAATGTGAATTATGAATTTTTACATATTTCAAGGTTTTGCAGGTTTTGCATCTATTAGACAATATTTTTGACTATAATCGCTTGAAAATCACTTTTCGTCTCTTAATCTAAGTGAAGATGTCTACTAAATTTTCCATTTTAAATTCTTAGAGATTCAAGAAAATTACAAGTAACAATTAAAAAAAAAATGAATAATTTTCCATACATTATATATTATTTGAATGAAAATCGAGAGAAAATAAAAGAAATATCACATAAATTCAACTGCAACAACTACCTAAATAATATGCCACAAATGGCGTAACTAGTATTTACCATCAGGCTTTGTTTTTGAATTTTGTCCCCTCCCCCGGTCATCACTTTTTTTAAATTCTCTGTCCGGTCTTCACTTAAATTTTTTTAAATTTCCTCTGCCATTACTTTATTATACCTGTTTTTGCCCCATTGCGGCGCTAGTAACCTTTGTTGCTGCGCCAAAAAAAAAAAAAAGAAAAAAAAATTAACTAACTTTGCCTCTTTGCTCAAAGAACTAAATTTTATAGTTACGCCACTGCTGACACCTACATATTAGCAGAACCGGATCGAGGGTGAGGCGAGCGAGGCACTCGCCTCAGATGATCAGTGGAAGAGGGCGCCAAATTGATGAAAAATGATCAATATGAAGAAAAAATAAGGAAAAACTAACTTCAACAATTAATAACGTGTTTTCTGTTTTACAACAATTTATTAATAATGTAGCTTGAATTCTTGAAACAACATCAAAACTAAAAATACCACACCGGAATTCGGATAGCGTAGCGCTCCGTCTGTCTAGAGTAAAGTTTACCCGCTTGTATGATATCACGGTGGTGAACGTAATGATACGAGCATTACGAGCTTGTCCAACACAACTAGTCGTAATACCCTTTTCACACTAGGACTTTAGGATAAGTGAACTTAAAGTCCACCGATGGTTAATCGGTTTGCTTTCACACTTGATGTTTAAATCTCCAGTGCTGCCATCGGCTACGGTAATTTTGTTCTTAAGTTAGCGTCAGGAAATTACTAGTTTTGAACTGTCTGTCTATATTACACCTGTATTAACATTTAAATTGATACATTTTACCTTAATAATTGTAGCTCTGTATTGTATTAAATAAATTATTAAAATAACTAATTTAATTGTAACAATAAGTTTCAAATTCTTATAACGTCGATATAATACAGTGTTCTTGTTTATGATAATATAAAATGCTAACAGTTTTTTTTTTTTATATTAGAAATTATGTTGGCAATGCGTTTTATCTTTAGGACTCAGATCTCCGTGTTAAAGTTAGCTTGAGTTTAATCGAGATCACGCACTTTCACACTAGCACTTAAAGACACCTTGAGTTTCACACGTTTCTTTCAAAACAATATTTACGATTTAGCCTTATCTTTTCCAAATTTTTTATCTAAAACTGAAATTTAAATAAGCATAGGTATTTAATAAGTATTCATTCTGAAATCAAAGTATTTATTTGATAAGCGTTTGTAAACATTTACTGTCCGACAGATATTTCGTGGCCGGGCGTGAAAGATGCGCGTGAAATTTGTAGTGGGGATTATAATTTTGGCGAATTGCATTATTTACTACACACGCTATTACAGTCAAATGCATAAGTGCAATATTCAAAATATATTAAATATTTAAAATCATGGAGACAAAAAGCAAACTAGGTGGACGTGCTATTAATAGTCAAAAATTTTACATTGTTATGTAAGTATATTTAGCGGGAAAACATCTGTATTACATTATTACATAGAATGTAAGCCTTTATTGTTTACAATCTACTTGAAATTGCTGGAGTTTGGAAAAAGACGCGGGACGGGGATGCTCTGGCTAATAAACAAGTCGACAAAGTGAACGTCAAATGCAGTAATCACTTAAATCAAGCAGCTGCGTTTCTATAGTTTTGTTGTTCGACTATGATGGGAGGAACTTGTCTTTGTAGACGTAATTAACTGATAAATATAATGTACACGTGTAAGAATGTGAACTTGTTTCTCTGACTGTACTCTATATCTGACACTGTCTTTCATAGTGCCCTCTCTGTGCGCATAATAAGCCACGCCCGGCCACGAAATATTTGTCGGACAGTAGCTCATATTAAGCAGTGGGGTACGCAGAAAAATATTTCAGGGGGGATTTTTCACAACATCTTTTAGAATTTTCGGGGTTGCTGGTTATTTAATTTTTTATATTTCATATTTTTCATTTATAATTTATATATATTATTCATTATTATTGATTATTTTATATTTTAAATTCTAATTTCTTATATTCTATATTTTGTGTAGCTCTGATGAAGAAATAAAATATTTCGAAACTAGTCAGCTAGATCTAGTTGTATTATTTATGTCCGCAACCCGTACAACCTTCCCCACATACATTCATTTACAGACCCGACCATGATATGCGTTTTAAATGCATGCACAATGATGTACAACTTTGAATGGGCAAATTGTGGGGGGAAAATAAAGTAATGTGTACTTATAAACTAGATAATTAAGTTAGCTTTACTGAAGCTAATAAAAACGTACTTGAGGTCATCAACTGCCCAAGAAAAAATTAGTACCGTTGCAATTTTATCAATCGAAAAAGATTTAGTTAATTAAATTTATTTTGAACGTATAATTGACAATTTTGCATAGATAAAGGGAAGCAAAATCAAGCTATAAGTATACATATTATTATATATTATTTATTTAATTATCTTATGCGTTGATAAAAATAATTTATTTAATCACTTTGTTAATTTTCACTTGTCAAACTTAATGAACTAAAGTGTGCAATTTTGTGCAGTATTAATAAAATTATTATGTTGTCCTTATGATCATAGTTTTTATTTATCACTATATATGAATCTATCTTATAAGGGCGTCAATTTACCCCTCTGCATCAGTGGCGGCTCGTGATTTGAAATCGCGGGGGTGCTGCAACTTTCGAAATTTACAAACACATTATAAATGCGTGCTAGATAAAATTTCGAAGTTATCGTCAAAAATAAAATTAAAAAAAAAAAAAAAAAAAACATGAAAAAATATTGTTTATTATACATAAATTTATATTTTGGTATATTCCAAAATTATTTAAAAATAAAATCCATTCTTCTCGTCTTATTTCTAGCGAAAAGGTCAATAACATTTTCTTTGATGTCTGTGCGACTGTTGAGTAATTTTTTCTCAGTTGAAATCATTACAAGTGCATTTAACCTATCCTGATTTATTACTACACTACAAACTTAGCAAAGGAACTGCTTGATGCACAGTGCCGCATTACGTATGTTACTCCGAGTGTAAATGCTTGCGCGCGCATCAATATACGTCATCAGGGCCGCCGTTAGGATTTGCGAGGCCTTGTGCCAGGGCAGGCGCGAGGCCATGTGCCAGGGCAGGCACTAAGCCATGTGCGAGATTGACAAGAGAAATTTATATTGACGCGGTGGTCAAAAAGGGCTGGTTCAATAATGATGGACCACGCAAAATGACGGAATGAACGAGATACATCAGTCAAAATCTAATTTTCCTTACCTGGTGCTGTCTGCTACCACACTATCTTTACATATTAGATACTCCTATAATGTTTCAAATGTATATATTTTAATGAGGGATACATTTAGTGAATGTTACACTATTTGTTTTTCTGTGGCATCTATCAATAACAACTTTCGGCTGTGTGATTTTTCCTCGTATTCAAGAAATCACAGCGCTTCACAGCTGATGCAAAGCACCGCATCCGTTTTCTTCTTTCTAATTTCAGCGCTCTTGAAAACTACATATACAATTTAGTTGGGAGTTTAGTGTACGCGAGTACACGCGGTTCAGAAAGTTCACACAATGCGCGAGGCCATGTGCCACTGCACATGCCTAGCGCAGGCCCTGTACGTCATATTGCTATATGATATGACGTGAAAACGACAGTTCAGCTAGCGTTCTTTACTTCTCTTAGTGCTGAAACTTGCAGGGGCGATTCGCATGCTGCTTGCTGTATGTATTTAGATTTATTTTTTATTTTATTATACAAAATAAAGATTATAAACAATTGTTGATGATAAAATTAATTATTACAAGCAAATATGAATAAATTAATAAAAATATTTATATCAGAAGGGGTGGAAGAGAGAGAAGGGGAAGAAGAGGGGGAGGGACCGTCAGGGGAAGAAATAGAGAGCATAATAAAGAACATGAAGGAAGGGAAAGCAGCAGGGACAGAAAAGATAAGGAATGAGGCGTGGATAAATAGAGGAGAGAAAGCGAAGAATAAACTGGTAGAAATAATAAAAGGGATATGGAAAGGAGAGGGATACCCGGAGGACTGTAAGGAAGGGGTGATTGTACCGATATACAAGAGAGGAAACAAGGAGTTAGCATGTAATTATAGAGGTGTGACCTTGATGAGTTCAGCTTACAAGGTATACGCGAAAGTGCTGAACGAAAGATTAGTGGATGAGATGGAAAAGAAAGATTTACTGGAGGAAACGCAGTTTGGATTCAGGAAGGGAAGAAGGGCGATTGACGGAATATTCGCTGTGAATCACATAGCAGAGGAGAGGTTAAAGAGAAAAAGAGGGAAAGCGTATATGGCGTTCGTGGATTTGAAAGCGGCGTTTGACAGGCTGGATAGGGAGGAGCTATGGAAGGTAATGGAAAGGAAGGGTCGGAAAGTTTTTGGGTGAATAAGGGCGTGAGACAGGGTTGTCCGCTGAGCCCGACCTTGTTCAACTTGTATGTAGCGGATCTAGAAGGGAATATGAAGAAGGGACAAGATGGGGGGGTGGTAGTAGAGAAGATGAAGTTGTGGACATTGGGGTACGCGGACGATATTGTGTTGAAGGCAGAGGGGGAACAGGAGCTTAAGAGAATGATTGAAAGGGCGGATAAATATTTTAAAAGGAAGAAACTAGAAGTAAACAGGGATAAGACTAAGGTAATGGTATTCGGTAAAAGAGGAGGAAGAAGAAAGAAGATAAAATGGGAATGGGGTGGCAGAAAAACAGAAGAGGTGAAGAGTATAAAATACCTAGGTTATGTACTAACAAGGAACAATGGGGCTGAACTACACATAAGGGAAAGAGTAAAGAAGGCAAGGACAGTCATGGGGAAGCTGTGTAGGACAGTCATGGGAAGTATAGGAGAGAGGAAGTTTAGCGACGATATTAGATGGAGATTGAGGTTGTTTGACGCCGTGGTGAAAAACATCCTGCTATATGGGGTGGAAATTTGGGGATGGAAGGAATGGGAGAAGGTAGAACGAGTACAGGAGAGGTATTTGATAAGATGAAAGTAAAATAAGATGAAAGTGGGTACAGGAAGGAGGGCGGTAAAGTACGAGGAGAAAGTTATAATAGAAACAGACCAAAAAAAAAAAAAGAGGGAATGCTGGGAGGAAAGAGCCAGAGAGGAACAGAAAGGAAGATGGTACGCATGGGGGGAAATGAGAAAGGAGTATTACTGGAGATGCGGAGTGGATGCGACAGAGGCGGAAAGGAGAAGAAAAGACGGAATAAGCGTGATTGAGGAGTTGTGGATGACGGACAAAGAAATGCGGGAGCAAGAAAGGACAGTCAGAATAGACAAATCAAGGAGCGCAAGGAGATATAAGGAGGTCAGAACTATAGGGGTACCAAGCTACTTGAAGGGAGAAAGAGGAAGGTCAGGAGGGAGAGTTAGAAGGATTGTGAGGCTAAGGTGCAGGAATGAAGAGAGAAGAAATAGATATTGGAGGAAACGGGAGGAAAAAATGGGCAGGATGTGCGGGGAGGAGGAGGAAGATATAGAGCACCTCGCGAAGAGGTGTAGAGAGATGACAGTATGGTCGGGGAGCACATTAGACCTATTGCACGAAGATGTAAGGGGGGAGAGGTGGGCGAAGGAATTAGAGGCAAGAAGGATGGAGATTGGGGAAGGATAACAGGAAGGGGTAAAGGAAAGAAGGAGGAGACCCGGTGGGAAGCAGAAGGGGAGAAATGGAAGGAAGGAAGGTGAAGGAAGGGAGATAGGAGGAGGGGTGAAGAAATGGTTGGAAGGGAAGAGAATGAAATAAAATAAATCAAAGATGGGCGAGAGAACTGGAAGCAAGAAGGAAGGAGATCGGAGAGGGAAACCAGAAGGAGAACAGGAAGAACATTGGAGAGGGACATTGGAGCAAGAAGATAGAAAAGAGAAAAAACATTGTAAATTGTATTGGATTGTTATGTATTTATTTTTGGATTTATTGTTTTATTTTTTGTAATGGTTAATACCCTGAACGCCGCAAGGCCTAGGGAATAAAGAATATATATAATAAAAATATTTATATATCGACAAAAATAGGGGGTGCTGCAGTTCCGCAGTGCCTGTACACGAGCCGCCCCTGCTCTGCATATTATATATATATAAAAGCCCTAATTCCTGTGTGTCAGACCGTAACGCTAAGTTCCTGGGTGCTAGCGGATCTTGCAGTATGCGGTGGGTCACGAACTGAGTGGAGGGTAACGACGTACTCCGACAGCAGCTCACTTACCGAGAATATAGCTTTTAGCTCTCCAGTCAGTATATACCTTGGCTTGATGGAAGAATGTTGCGTCAATTAATGTTGTGCCCGCGAACCGTATCCGGTCTGATACTAATTTTTAAACGACACGCATTGTGCGGCTTTTTAGGATTTCGTAGGTATAATCAGAAACAGCTATACCATTGATGTCAAGCATATGACCCGCGAGCCGCACCTGGCCCGATATTAATTTTTAAACAACAGGCATTAAGCAGCTTTTTAGGATTTCCTAGGTATAATCAAGAAACGTTTTTGTTTTATTAATATACGCAGAATCATGCAAATTTTAATAATCGATTCCTGCTTATATTGATTTTTATTTGACATCAGTTTGCCAACGTTGTTGGCAGCGGATCTGATAGTTAATACATATTAGTACCAATACTCAAGGCTATAGTGGAGGGTATACAGCGCTGTATGGTGTGTACTTTTATAGTTTCGAATGTATAACGTGTACCCTACACTTATGTGAGATTGTGTATTGACTCCCTCCCAAATTACAGTTTTGTAGGACATATATTCTCTAATATTTACGATGTATGTACAGGGTGATTATAAAATGGAGCCGTGACGTCAGCGATTTTATTGTGCCTGTGCCGTATTTTAAAAGCTGTGAAACTTACAAATGCAAAATTTGTAGAGCTATCTGTTCATGATAAATTGAACTACTGAACTGTCAAAAACATAAAATTTAAGGTTAGGTTGTAATGAAATAATGTAATTTTCATACTATTGGTCATGGAACCAAAATTTTTAGTTTTATAATATATAAACTAAAATTCTGAAATCACAAATTTATAATTATAAAATTAATAAATTTAAAAAGGTAATCTGCATCTTTCCAAAAATAAACCAATAATAATTAATATATTTACAATATATTTGTAGTATATCTAAAATACAATATATTTGTATTAATACACAAAAACGCTTGTAAACAACACAATAAAAAATATGGTTTTTAAAAGTTCAGTAGTTCAACTTTTCAACAATAGACAAAATAAATAAATGTTTGTATTATTAAGTTTTATAAAATGATGCTTGCAAGGCGGCACAGTAAAATAGCTGGCGTCACGGACCCATTATAGAATCACCTGTATGCACAATATACCTTCTGCTGATTTTACGACTATAGCTCTGCTAATACTTATGGCCGGTTTCTAAAGAACGAGTTAAGTGTAACTCGAGTTAAAACACTTAACTCGTTCTTTAGAAACCGGCCATAAGTAAATGTTATTAATTTTTAGCACGCGTTCGATGTTAATAATGCGCTAATGCTTGATAATGGCGCATGTTGATTTTACCATTAACAAATAAAATATATTTTTAAAATATGAATCGTTTAGACTTAAACATTTTTAATTGAAGGAATTGCACTGTTCCACGGATATTCAACGAATTCAAGGTGTAATTGCAAATTCCAGGAATTCAAGGATGGTATACACCAGGGGTCGGCAACGCGGTGCCCGCGAAGCAATTTCTAAGTGCCCGCCTAACCATGTGAAATTCTATTTTCGAGCCGCTTTTAGTAATAAAAGTACTGTCAAGAAGACTAGAAGTTTTATAGTTTTATAAATAAATATAATTTAATATTCATTAAATTTTATTGTAAATCTAAATTTTAAAAATATTCCCAATATAGACCCAATATGAAAGAAAGCAATAATAAAAATGGTAATAGATAATTATTGCGATGGAAATGCTACCACCCATCAATTTGCCAAACATTTTGATACATTATTGGAAGAATTTAATACCAGATTTAAAGACTTCTACGAATTGGAGGCATTTTTAACATTTTTTATTAGTCCTTTTTCTGAAAGAGAGGATGATGTGACTAATAAAATCGCAACATATTTCGGTATTTTCAATAAGGAGGACTTAGAACTGGAAGTTATAAATATAACAAATGACATTGAATTAAAATCACATCGTAACGAAGAAAAATTCTGGAACTTGATGAATGGGAATAGCTACCCATTGTTGAGAAAATGTGCTCTAAAATAGAAGTCTCTCTGCGCGTCGAGATATGCTTGTAAATATGTCGGTCTAATATGAAATACTTAAAATCAAAATACCGAACAGGCCTCACTGACGCTCATTTGGACCAATGCCTGAGAACTGGAAATTCTACTTATGTCCCACATTACAACGAATTGGCCGCGAATTTTCATTATGAAATATCGCATTAATTATCACTTTTATATTATGTTTTTTTTTTTTTATGAAAATTAAAATTTTAAATTGCATTAATATTTTTATGTTTAAATTTTACCCCCCCCCCCCTTGTCCCATGGTGCCCGCCAAACTCCCGCATTTCTGAAATATGCCCACTTAGTACAAAAGGTTGCCGCCCCCTGGTATACACTATGTAAGTTTTGCGGATCTATGCATACTTTTATTTCTACAGAGGATAACATTGTTGAAATATATTCTATTTCCAAAATCAAAGGAGCGCAAACCATGTTCAAAACATATTTCAAAAATATATATGTGACATAAAAACAGTAAAGTTCAGAAATGGTAATACTGCAGACCTTTGTCATATTCCTACATAAATATATTATGTCTTTTATACATTAGTAGACAGCAAGTTAATAAAACTATCCATATCACAGAAAGAGTATTTTGCTTGCTCGTAAAATTTTCCTCTTACAGAAGTTTGAGCATTTATGTCATTTATACCCCCATGTGCTCTAGACTCTTCGTATATATTGTAATAGCGCATAATATAGAAAAGAAAAAAATTGTCAATTTAAGAATGTATGCAACAAGGATCTTTTCCCTCTTCATCTGATGTTTTCCAGGATGAAGCAATCAAGCTAAAATTAAGGAGATAAATTACTGATTGTCGTCTGAAGCACTGCATCCGATTAGCTACCATACATATAGTTCCGATATTAAATTATTAGTGAAAATATACAGGTTTCCTATTAACTGAATCTTTTATTCCTTTTATTGCTGCTGTATTAAATAAAAGTGCTTATACAGTAATACGTCGATTACCCGTGGTAATTCTGGGGCACCTAAGAACTGATAATTGAAAAACCAGGTTAAAGCACGAATAAGTGAAAATACAAACTACGTTTCTGTTTGGTTGGACACCTTACAGAAAACATAAGATTGATATGTGTACATATAACAAAAACAAATTTTTCATTAATTCTGATAGAAAGCCTGTAATTTTCTTTTTGAAACATTATCTTTATATTTTTTGTTTGTTCAAAAATTTGTACAATATCAATATAATCAATATCACCTTGATTGTCGACGAATTTAAGTAATATCTTGCAGCTACAAAAAATTCACTCGAACGGACAAATGATATTCTTATGTTTGGTTTTTTTAAATACGATATTCAGAAAAACAAGATTACTTTTAGAAGATCCTGGTTAATTCGATCCCCGATAATTGATTGGTCTCATTTTTTAAAATAACTACTAGGTTTACGAAATAAAGTTGTTACAGGGAGTTGATTTAAAACACTACTCTTTCAAGACGAAATAATATTTTATTATTTTATTAACACGCATATAATGTAAGCTATATTACAAGACGATGAAGTTTATCACCCGAACCGTAGGCGAGGGTTGTGATCATCCGAGTGTAATAAAGTCATTATATGTATGCCAAATACAATATTTAATCTACAACTATATAGTTATATCATTAGAAAAATAGTTAATTTAATTTAAAACAGAATTTCTGAGCGTCAATTGATAAACTTCAGAACTGACGTCATCAAAATGGCAATCAACCATCAGCTGATTGTAATCTACAACAATGTTTAAAAAATATTTATTTATTGTTTTATTTATTGCTCTTATTAATAAAACTCTAGTTGGACGGGCTGTGAAAGGTACAAATAGTAATCGTTGCTGAGCGCTAAATTTTTTAATTAATTTACTAAAAAAATAAAAACTTGCTGTGTATAAAACGTCCATTATACACGGCGTGCAATATAAACTGCTTTGTGTACTTACAGTTGGAGATATCTATTATTGGATGGTCGTAGATGCAAAAATTATATCAATATATACCTATATATCCAAAAAAATTCAGTATATAAAGAAAAATGTATAGGTTATTTAAATAAAAATTCTTGTATCTTGTATAATACTCGTCATAAAATTTATTTTTAAATGATTAGTGAGACGTTTCGGTTGGTTATTCAATCATCTTCAGTCTAATATTGGTGTCAAAAAATAAAATGTGCAAAATTTCCACATTAAAATGTATGATATGGACAGATTATCGGCCAGACAATGATTAACCGGTCCTGACCCTACTTTGAGAAATACTGATTTAAAATAATTTAGCGGATTGTTTGCAAAATGTTAATAGTTAAGGAAAATATAATGCAATGAAATCTACGTTGTCACAAATAGTTGAAGGTTATAAATTAAAGGTGTTTAAAGGGTTTGTTTCTATTCAGTGGTTTGTGGTAAAAATGTTTCATTAGTGGACAAAGCATTGTCGGTGTTTGTGCCGAAGAGCGGCCTGCGGCTATGGATCGCTGACTAACCTGTGGTGAATCGTCATTCAAGCCAACCAACTGCAGTGCCTCTTCAAGCAAGTACTCCGGCAGAGGCAGGTCCCCGAGGGGCAAGGAGTTGTCGACCTCAGATAATGGTAGATTGTTGTTTGAGCCTCCTTTCAAAATGTATTCACCTGCGATCACAATTAACAATTAATATAACGTTCAATAACATGTCCTTATGTTTCTTATATTAAACAGGATTTCCTACTAATATGTCACACAAATGTTATTTTATTAAGCACATTGGAAAATAAATGGACTATACTTCTAGTGCATAATAATATATAATATTAACATATGGCAAATTATATAATTAGAACCGAGTTTTCCATTGTTAAGAACATTCCAATACAATACAAGAATACCTCGACTATTGTGGCCAATGCTGCAGTCAGGAACTTAAATGTATACATTTCTATAGAAAATACTCGATAGTTGCCTGTCTCTTATTTTGAATTCCTTACATCGATTATTTATTATATTACGTACACATTTAAATCAATAAGCTATCCAGTAATTGAAATACAGTTTATAATTATAAGTTTATTATAATATAAGTTTAATAAAGTGCACCAGCATGTGCATGGAAATCCTCCTTATCCTTAAGTTTTCAACCCATATGTTGGTTTGCAGCATTTCTTCCTGCTTCCCTGTTCTCAGTCAGTCTTTTTAGTTCCACGTACGTGTTTCAATTCATATCTTCCATTATCTGTTTCATGTACTCCATCTAGCCTTGGTCTACCCCTACTGTTCTTTCCCTCAACTGTTCCTTCCATTATTGTTTTCACCAGTCCTTCCTGTCTTATAATATGTCCAATCCAAACATCTCTTCTCTTCTGCAACTTTCTCTATAGACCTGGTTCCTCTTCCATTTGCCGCAATACTTTTTCATTCGTCACTCTATCTACCCATCGAATTTTCAACATTCTTCGATAGCACCACATTTCATTTAGTTATGTTGTTAGACGTGAAAATATAAGCATAATAATGGACATTTTAATGAAATATTTCAGTTTTTTGCTTCAAATGTATCAGATTTGTTTCCTTCAAAATTTTCTGCACCTTCAATACTGTACACCTATAATTTCCGTGAAATACCGCAATAAAACGAATGTTTATCGCTAAAATCGAATTTTCGTATCAAAGTACAAACCATAATAAATCTAAACCTGCAATATTCGAAACCGCAATAACTGGGGTATTCTTGTAGACAGCTGTAGAGAACCATTAAAAAAAAAAATGCCCAGTGGAATACGAGTCTTAAATCTAGTTTTAGCTTATAACTAGTTTTTTGTTCTTTGCGCAACTAGGTATTAATGTGAGAGGAATGGATTTCGGACAAAGAACAGTGCGTATATCAAGGGGAAAAGGTGAGGAATTAAAGAATTCAGGAAATTAGGGTGTTTATCAGACCATAATAGAAAACATAAGAACAAATCAGCTTAAGTGGTACGGTCATATACAACGAATGGGTGATGAGAGGTTACCGGAACATGTTTTATCCAAGAGGAAGGAGAAAAAATACCTAGTGTTTCTAGGTATTTTTTTCTAAATACAAGGAATCTGAAATTAGATGAACGAAAGAGGACTGAGTGAAGAGCAATGTCAAGGTAGATAACAGCGGAAATTGAAAGTCATAGAGCGTTATAATCTGATAATAATAATAATTCTCGAGTAAACACAATGTATGTACTTATTTAATGAAAAGACCATAAGTATTAAGGCCATATATCATACTTAACACTCATCGACGTTATATTTTCTGTATTAAATAAAATAAAATAAAATTTGATTATTTTGTTTTTTATTTTTAAAGTTGGTTGCGTTTCAGCTTGTATGATTGTATTCTCCACAAAACTTGATTCATTTAACTATTTTGGATCTGAATGCTCTTTGTGTTTTCCAATCTTTGTGGAATTTAAGATAAATGTTGGTAAAGTATATTGTACAATTTTAAAAGCAAGTCTGTTTTTCCAGAATTTCAGGTCTAGGGAGTAATATCGTTGTAAACATATATATTTTGGGGTAAAATCCAAAAAGTTCTCCAACAGTGCAGATTCCTCGTAACTCCTTTACCCTTCACACAAAATTAGTGAAGATTACTGTAGAAATCCGACAGTTGAGAGGGTGGAATATATACCCCGAGTAAGTAAATACCAAATCGCAACAGTTTATGAAGCAAAAACAGCGAAGAAAGCAAGACAAGGAAAACGAGAAAAACTTGGCAATAAGAAACGAAAGAAGCTACAACGAAGATAGGTAAAGCGGAAGCAGGTAACAAAAAACAGAAAGAGCAAAACACAATGGATATAAAAAATTGATGTGAAGTGTGAATTTTCACACATTTCAGGGTTTTGCAGGTATTTAGTAAGTGAATGATGATTATTTTGGATGCGAAAACAAATTTTATAATAAAATATTTTTTTTGTTAATTTTAATTCGAACGCCTAATACCATTATTTAGGTTTCTAAATATGTGCAGTATTTTTTTTTTTTTTATATAGCAAGGTTCATTAAGAATTTTAAAAATTGCGCCAATGGCTTCCATTAGTTGTTATAAATTCCGCCCCTCTGATTTCGTGTACATTGAAACAGAATTAAATTATAATTTAAACAATTTCCACTGGTTATTAAATTTACGCTTTTAAAAATTAAATGCAACATTTGCCAAAATATAACTAGAATTTTGAAAAAATAATTTAAACAATATAAAAATTTAAAAAAAAAAAACAAAAAATAATATTGTGTCTTCTCGCAGGGTTCGATCCCTTTCGGATCGAGTTACTTGGGTGAAAAACCAGCGTCAAAAACAACTACACCAGCATACTCGTTCCAGTGTAGCGTGTTACAAAGCTATAATTTGTGTACATTATTAGCAAAAAATCACAAAAAAATGCGTTTGTTTTTCAAAAACATAATCTGATCAAAAATTCCTGTTGTACTATTCCTGTTCACACCAATGTACATTACTTAGTTTTTTTTCAGATTTTTAGTTTAAAACCATCTGGGCTACAGGGTGTGGGACAAAAATCGCTTCAAAAATAAAAATTTGATCGTTAATCCACGTACCAAGGGCTTTCATTTGATACCCTACTCAGAATTATAAAGAAATATATTTTTTTTTTTTCGATGAGCACATATTTGTTTATATTTTTAGGGTGATATGTTTTTTAGATGTTTTAGTATTTTTCCTATGTGCGGGTCAAAGAGTTGTATAAGCATGTCAAATTTCAACTCTCTAGGTTTAGCCGTTTGTCTATAATTTTTACCGAACAGACAGACAGACAGACAGACAGACAGACAGACGACAAAATGACGGTATAAGTGTTTTTTGGTCATACCTACAAAACCCTAAAAAGGAGAATAACGCCAGAAAATCATTTACTCAACCACAGTCTTACAACAGAAGTTAGAGAGAATTAAGGACCAAGTAAATAAGTATTCCTTTCCGTAAACTATAAATGTATTGTTTAGCATTTGCAAAATTACATGTTAAATATGTTTTGGAGTATAACATGTAAAGATATTAGCAAAAAAATATATTTAAACACGTTAGCGAAACAAAGTATGACCGTGTCATAACTGGTTTAGAAGTAGCTGTAAAGATCTGCAACTACCGCAAAATGATACTATACTCTAAAAACGACAATGTCTAGTGACTTTGCAAAATTACTAACACTACTGTAATACTCACAATTTCGTTTTTAAATTCTTGACACTTAATGTGATATAATTTAACTTATTGACTACATTCTGACCAGTAATTTTAATAGAAATTTAAGAAATAAAAAAATCTTGTGTTACAGGAAGGTACATATTACAAAATTTCTCCCCTCTACAATATCTATTATGGATTTCCTTTCATTGGTCCATGTACCTGTTTTAAGACGTTGAACTTTTTTTAATTCTTTCGTCAGTCGGACCGGCCCACAAAGTTTTAATATATACCTGGCGGCTTGCTCTAATATGGCGCTCGACAAGATTAACTTTCCAAACGAAAATACCAACCGAATATTGTAATTACTTTCGTTAATACAAAGCACACAAGACATTCTTCAACTAAAGATATTCACATATTTGAAAACATCTTAAAGTTGGGCTTAAGTTATTGTATAATTTCTATAAGTTGGAGCAAGCTTATGTAAACGATATGAATTTTTGGCCGAAACAGTTGTAAAAATTTAATTTGGAAAGAGGAAGAAACGAAATCGCAAGACAAATGAAGCTTGAATATGTTTTGAAGGTGTACTACATTGAGATTTACCAGATATCTGTATCCATATCCGCTGACTTTGTTACGGATATTTTATTAATAATAATCAATTACGAATAAAAATATTCTGTCAACCTTTATTAATAAAATTTGTTTTAAAATTATAGTTTAGAAAATAAATATGACTTTTATTATATTTAGGTTAATTTAAATAATTTTGAAACTGTTTTTGGAAAAGTTTTAGGGTTAGAAATAAGATAAACAATAAAAAGTTTACAAAAACTTATTACAGAAATATAAACAATGTATACATCGATTTTTTATTAGAAATTCTATATATATATATATATATATATATATATATATATATATATATATATATATATTTTAAACCATGTCAATGGCCCAAAATTATTATTTTCTATATATTATCCCCTATTAAAATTTAAATATAATTTTTGTAATGAATGCTACTGCTAATTGAGATTTTTTAAGAATATATCATCTATTTATTTTAATTTATATGTCTATAAAAACCGTCAATAATATTGGAAAATGAAAAAATGGTATTTCTGTAATAAAATATTGTACACAAACAGCTTTTTGCAGTACTTGTCGATTGGGAAACTAGTCACTTCGCGATTCGTTTTCTAACATCGACGCGTGCAGTCAAATCATACTTTATGATAATATACTATTAAATTAACTTTAATATAAAAAAAGTTGTATGGACACCATTGAAGAATGTTTTTTGGTCATTTTAGTTCTTTCATCCTTTCAACATGACCGTCCACTACAGCCTCGCACGGGCCTATTTTTGTATATATATTACCCGGCCCGTTGTGTTTGAAGCCAGGCCCGACCCGAACCCGATTTTTTTCAAAAATAACTACCCGTACCCGGCCCGAGCCTGAATAATTTTTAACTAAGTCCGAAAAAAAAACGAAAAAATTTCAGAGAATCCCGGATGGCGGTTTATTCATACAGCTGCACTACAGTTTAATTTCTTTACTCGAAGTGAATGAATGCATTTAGTTAATTCAATTTGTTTAAATTGCAAATTAACAAGCGTTTTAATTCTATTCCCGAAATATGGACAAACAGAAACGAATTGCAAGAATAACAAACAATATTGCTTATTCAGAAAACTTATTTTTATATAACGGACTTTCAGCCATTTCGGACACCCCCTCCCGCACTAGTCCGTTACATCGAGGTTGTACTATAGTTTAAATTATATAATTTGCATTTATTTATTTTCTCAAAATAACACACCTTGAGATCGAAAAGCATAAAAATATGTCTTTTAAAATACTTTCTTTTTATAATTTAAGTAATTTGTTAAGCAAAGTCGATAGTTTTCACGCTAACCGTTATTTATACAACACTCGAACTTAAAATGAAGTTACCTATCGTTCTTATAATCATAGTATGAGTGCAGGGGATGCAGGAACTCTCAAATCGGTCACTTTGATTGTCTCATCAAAATAAGTCACCTACTCTAATTGACGGTCAATTTAAACATAAACAAAGCTAAAATATCTATTATAAACATAATAGTGATATATGTATTCTACGAATATCAATAATGATAAAATTTTTGCTGAATATACATACATATCGTAACATATTTCGGTATCATTGAACAAAAAATTAATGAAAATAAATTTCATAAAAAAATATTATTTTTATCTCACCCGAAATAAGCCCGTTGTTCCAAATAGTAGCTTGGTAGCATGAGGACCGAGCCCGGCCCGAACCCGAATTAATTTAAGCTTACCCGGCCCGAGGGCTTGAGCCCGGCCCTTGCAGGGCTCTACTGTCTACTGTTAATATTTGTCAGTTTGAAGGTAATATGCCTTACCCTATAATTTCTGGTATATTATAAAATCCTTTTCATAAAGTTCAATTCGACAGCTTTTATCCTATTTGTCTATAATGGGCAACGTTTCTCCTGTTCCACATTGTTCTGGTTTCTATGACTGTTTGATTTTCACATTTTTTTTTAATAAACCAAATTCCGACAAAATTGACGGAAAGATGACAATCGTTTAATTAAGATAAGACAAATAGATAAGAAAAATAGGAACATTATAGAAATAATACACAATAGAAATAATAACAAAACGGTTTGGACATGTAAATAGAGTGGAAGAGGATAGATGGCAAATTACTGGAATTCATTAGAACGAAGAAATCGCAATAGGCCAAAGAAAAGTTGACTAGCTGGAAATGCCAGCTATGGAAGCATTAAACTTAATAATAACAGGCAGGTATTAAGACAGAAAACTCTGGAAACTGAGAACGGAAACGTTAGTAGTAGAATATCCGTTTAAATATACCTAAGTAATATATAATCAAGCAATAGAACAATTTGAAAAAAATAAACATAACAATTAAATAATATTAACGACTTAAATTTTATTACTAAATAAATGTGTACTCAAGAACCATAGATGAGAATGTACTCTGAAAATTTAAGGCACATTTGGATATACAAATTAAGCTCTAATCTATTTTTTAAATAATTTTAAAAAATTTGATATTTTGAACACACAACAGCATTCAGATATGTCCGATTTACTAGTTAAATTGGTATCAATTAAGCAGACTCTAGGATGAATAACCTTATTTTCTGCACCAGATTATTATAATAGTGGTTTTGAAAATAGCTTAGACTCTCCATCGTCACTGTCTAGGTTTATTTATAGTTTTTAAAATTATAGTCAAAGTTGTAAAGCCAACAATTCCTCGCATCTATGTCTTCATAATCACAAAATATTCAAAACACAACTGTAAAAATTAATATTTTCTTTTAGGCTTGTGATTGATTCACATTAATAGTTTTAACCAAAATATATGGCGATATATATACATAAAGTCGCGAAACTTAAAAATATTAAAACCGACTATACTCTATCTCCGAAAGACTAATAGTAATAAAATTTATTATTTGTAAAGAGTTATTATATTATCACACAGAAGCGGTAAAACAATAGCGACAAAATATGAATAGTTCGAAACGAAATATTGTTAAAAACAACCGAGTGTGCCGCACATAGTATATGGAAATACGAACTAGGGTTAAACACAATAGGCCATAAAAATTTGACCATAAAATTTTGAGGAAAAATATGGTCACAGGGGTGTGTTTAATGATATGATATATATGGTCACAGGCGTGCGTTTAATAAAATGATAAATAGTAATATAGAAATATACAAAACCAATTTAAACGTGTTTAAACTGGTAACTGCCTGAAAAAATGATTTATTACTATCAGGCTTTCAGAGATAGAGTATACATTAAAACCGGAAGCTAATTTATTAGCTCCAAGGAGCGTTCGCAATGTTTTCCAATGCACTGTAATATTAAAACTGATTAAACTTAATTTGGATTTATAAATGGATCATTAAAAGCAGAGCTGTGGAGTCGGAGTCCTGGAGTTGAAGCTGGAAGCAATTTTGGTGCTGTTGAACCGGTAAAACTATTCCGATTGCCCGACTTCCATGGCAACATACATTTCAGACACTACGTAAAATTTAAATAAATCTTGTACTTTTGTATCAAACTTTACTACCTATGCATTCAGTTTTAAGTTTTACTTATCTCATCATTGGCTTATACAACCTTTATAGGGCTCTTGCCGCTTCGACGAATCGGCTCCCGAGTGTACTGTAGTCAGGCACTCGCTGCCGTATATGAGTATTGGTTGTATTATAGTTTTGCACAGCCTTATCTCTGTATACTTAGATAAATTGCAAGATTTGAAGAGAGCAGAGAGAGAAGAATATGTTTTATTTGCTACGAAAATCCTGGATTTGATTTCTATAGATAACTCGTTTAAATTTTAGTTGATTTGAGATTATTAGGATTATTATTTACGATTTATGTATTATGTGTATTTAAATAGGTGTAATGATTATGAAATACTTTCTTGCTGTATTGAGTACTTATCGGTGCGGATACACAAGAAATCAAGGAATTGGAGTCGGGTGTATCGAGCATCGACACAACGTGATATTGACGATAACAGAAAGAGAAAGAAAATACAATTTACTTGAACAAATGACTTGAAACTTGTAGGGGGTAATGTTTATTTACCTTGAAGGTGGGTAAATATTTTAGTTGAAGTAAAAGTGGTTAATCCTGTTCAATATAAATACTGGTATTTACTTTTCTTACTTTCTTTCTTCGTAAATCATGGAGTATAATAGAAAAGTACTTCCTATTAGTATATTACTAATTTAATTTTACCGCTAAGGGATACGAACGCCCTAAAGTTTAGAATTTACATAAAGTTTTAATTTAGAGTTAACTCTTGACAATGACAAAACTGTCAAAATACTAATATCAAATGATATGGAATAAATCGTGTTACCAACCGAGTATTCGTTCATTTTTATATATAAAATTTAATACTTAATTTTGAGTTTTGTAAATAAATAGATCATTACTTATGTGTACTCAAGAGTGCAAGCCTGTGACCGGAAGCGTTAAATCGTTTGTACATGCTGTTTGTCCGCTAAGCAAGGGTTGGGACGTGAGTTTAACTCCTGCTTATGTAAAACAATTTGTGTAAAAAAAAAAATTATACAAAATACAGGTTCTTCTTAGCTTTTCGCAACCGGCTACAAACTATAGGTAACTTTCTGTGTACGATAAAAAATGGACATAATACTGACCATATTATTCCCGAATGTACACAGACTGAAAAAATGGTCATGAAACCTAGTAAGAGGTGTAGGCTCACGTCAGATTGTCGCGCTAATGATAATAGGTACCAATGTTTTAAATAGTGGTATTTAGCATAGCACGGATCTTTTTCAGCATATTATAACTAGAGACCGGATTTTTCAGCGCTGTAAAATGGTGAAATAGGCAGTGAAAAAGGCACTAAAAAGTATTAAAATAAGCGGAAAAAAGGCAAATAGGCAAAATAAAAAAACAAATATATAAAATTATATATTTATTTATATATTTGTATATGTAATTCATTATTAAAAGAAAATAATCAAAACAATTCATATCTATATTAGATTTTTTAAAGAAGAGTTTTGAAGAATTCTTAAGGACATATGACTCATACCTGAAACCATTTTTTTATGGTTGAGGATCTTGGTCAGTGGCCCGAAAATTTCGTTAGGTTGCTTAATCAATAATGATCAATTTTGAGTCTAGCATATGTCTTTCAAGATCCTTCCTACTTATTTTAATGATTTTTCTATAATATATATTTTACAGGTATTGTTAATTTGAATCTTGAGAATAAATTGAGAATCACTGAAATGTAATTAAAAAAAAAATCTTAAATCTTATTTTTTTACTACGCCACTAAAAAGTATTCTAAAAAATCGCCTAAAACGTTTAATGTAAAATATTTTATAATTTTCAGTAACAATATTATAGGGAAAAATAAATTCAGCTAGTTTTAATTATTTGTTTGTATTTAGTACGCTGTGTAAATTAACAAGACAAATGAAATGCCATTCAAATGCCAAATGCCCTTGTTACAGTGGTTTTGGTGAAAAAAGTCATCTCAATTCTAACGTCAACAAACCCGTTTATACAACTAAAGTTAATATATTTATTTAAAAATGTAACACATTGATAAACACAGATAAAAAAAATGTTAAAGCCTAATTTAGGCGCTAAAATTCTTAGTTTTAGGCAATAAAATGTAAAAATTAGTTAAAATAGGCAAAAAGGTGAAAATGAATTTGCATATAATGATAAAAAATTGTGTGAAAAGGCACTTATATTTAATTTCAGTGAAATCCTATAAATATTGAAGATAGGCAAATGCTTAAAAATTCGGTCTCTAGTCATAACCATGCTATGCAAGGTATTTCTGTGCATAACATTACATTTTAATAATAATGATAGTAATAGGTTTCTTACGTTTAAGTAGTGCGTAAGAACAAAGAAAGCACCAGAACTCTACATATGAAAGCAAGATGGTCAGCGTGACATTTCCACCAATCCTATATCTTTGTATGAAATGATACTCATTTTAAGTTAATAAAGATTGAGTTGGTAACACTGAACAATAAAGTAACAAGTGATTTTATCCAGAAAAACACCGGTTGAAATAAGGTAAATACATTTATTTTATTACCTGGGTTTAGTATATTTTCTCTTGGATCTATTCCATTGTATCACACATCCATTACAAATTCATTTTTCACATTTCACATATTTCACCACATAACCCGTGCACATACACCAATATTCACGGGTTACCGCCGCACGACACCTGGTGTCGGCTAGCGGCCAACGCAGGCGGCCGTCTGCCACGCCGATGGAGTTAAGACACTTGCTTGAGTACTGTACTTAACAGGAAGGATTAACTTCTATCATCAAAATAAACAAAAATCTACAAATATGAACTCACAAATCAATTCAAATATGAACTCACAAAACAATTCAAACGTCACACCAGTGTCGTACGCAAACAAACTGAAAATTCAATTTACAAATCCAAAAAAAGACCAAGGAATTTACTTAAATGCTATAGATGAAATAAATATCAGAGAATACCTATTTGAATTAGCAAAAATAATAAATCCAAAGGACATAATCTCGGCATCTAGAATTAGCAACAAAAGAATTAGTGTTCATCTCAGAAACAAAGATCTAGTCGATAAAATTGTTAACGAATATAAAACAATAACAGTAGCGAACAATAAAATTGATATAAGACGCATAATAAACCCGACTATTAAACTAATCATGTCTAACGTGGACATTACAATCCCAAATTCAATTCTTGAAGAAAAACTTAAAGAAATAGGATTAAAACTAGCGTCAGGCATCAGTTTCTTGAGAATAGGAATGAAAGACGACATGTTCAGCCACATCTTAAGCCACAGACGACAATGCTACATAATACAAGAAGAAAACATACAACTACCGGAATATATGTTCATTAGATTTGAAGACACCGATTATAAAATATTCATATCAGAAGATAATGTAAGATGTAGTATCTGTCAGCGACTAGGTCATACAGAAACAAAATGTCATCAAACTAAAGATCTCACGGAGCAACAATCCCAGCCAAATTTCCAAATAGGACAAATAGATCAATCACAACACGAATTGCAAAAAGAACTAGAGACAACAATAAACGAAAATACAGAAGAAAAGAAAGACCAACCATTACAGAAAATAAATGAAAAAGAAATAACAACACATAGCTGTTCTAAGAAAATAAACCTGAGAAGTCGTAGTATGGAAAACCTCCATCAAACCATAGAACCAACTGAGGAATTACCATCTACATCCTACAAACGCCTGTTACCTGAATCTACTAGCTCAGAGGAAAACATCTCGCAAGAAATTAACAACAAAAATGGGTCTAAAAATAAATCAAAAAAATATAGATCAACAAGCCCATATACAGATCTTAATACCGCCTTAAAGGATGTAAAAGAAGAAATGGAAAAAAACCCAAAGGAATACGTTTTCGGTTTTGAAAAACTAAAAGATTTCCTAGAAAATGCCCACGGAAATAAAAATATATTAGCTCTAATAAATGATTATACATCAGACATACCTCAGTTCACAAAAATGTTACAAGCCTTGTATCCAAGGCTCAATGATACAATTCTCAGAGCTAAATTTACACGAATTATTAATAAATTAACTAATAACTAATAATATAAACTAAAATATGACAACAATTTCGTGGAATATAAACGGTGTACTGTCACATATACCAGAACTACAAATACTATTGTCAAAACATCAAACAGACTATATATGCCTCCAAGAAACGCACCTTCAACCTAACAAAATGCTCAGCATTAAAGGATATAATATTTACCGCACAGACAGGGTACAAAATACGTATGGTGGAGTGGCCATATTAGTCAACCAAAAAAACCATTCAACAGAAGTAACCCTCCAAACTAACCTGGAAGCAGTAGCAGTTAGAGTACAGTTTCCTGAAACTTGCACCATATGCTCCATATATATCCCGCCCGACAATACACCGACACCAGCAGAATTAGAAGATTTAATCAAACAGCTTCAGTCACCGTTTATCCTAACAGGAGATTTCAACGCTCACAACACCTTGTGGAACGGCAACTACAGAAACAGTCGAGGAAAAGTGGTTGAAGAGTTTTTAGACAACACCCTGCTTACCCTTCTAAACAATGACTCCCCAACCCATTTCTGCTCACGTACTGGTAGCTTCTCAACAATAGACCTTGCAATATGTGACCCAAAAGTCGCGCCTAACTTACTATTTGAGGTCCTCCCGTCTGTATGTGGAAGTGGTCACTTCCCTGTCCGGCTAGAAAACATTCTCAAAGAAGATCAGACATTTACCATAACAAATAAATGGAACTTTAAAAATGCTAATTGGGACCTCTTCACGGCGCACCTGCAAATGCAGGACCTCACACTAACTGAAGAAAACGACATAAATAAGATAGTACATACATTTACCAGGCAAATACAAGAAGCAGCGGAAAATTCTATAGAATACAAGAAACCCGCAAAATGCAAAAGACCCGTCCCGTGGTGGAATAAAGCCTGCGAAGAAGCTATAAAAAAATGTAAAAAAGCACTCAATATTTACAAAAAATGTAAAACCATAGACAACCTAATTGAATTTAAGAAAAGAAAAGCAATAGCAAGACGTACAATTAAAGACAGTAAATCCCAATCGTGGCAGCAGTACACTACAACAATTAACCCAGACACACCTATAAAAGATATATGGCAAAAAATTAATAAAATTAAAGGCAAAAACACCTCACACCACATAACTACAATAGTAAAAAATAATAGCACAATAACCAAACCGCAGGAAATAGCTGATACAGTTGCAGAAACATTTGAGGAATGCTCAAGTGATCACCACTACAATGCACAGTTTTTGGCGTATAAAATGGAGACTGAAAAAACAGAACTTCAAATTGAACCCGATAACCACCCATTAAATCTCCCTTTCACCAAATGGGAAATCAGTTCTGCTATAGCTGATCTAAAGGACGCGAAGAGCCCCGGTCCAGACAACATCCCGTCCGAAATGATAAAACACTTTCCGGAAAAAACCAGACAAGCACTACTACAAATATACAATCAAATTTGGACCACACACGTTTTCCCGGACAAGTGGAGAGAAGTTTTTGTTATTCCTATCCTTAAACCCTGTAAAAATCCCACTCTAACAACAAATTATAGACCTATATCCTTATCAAATGTCCTTTGTAAACTACTGGAAACAATGGTTAATAGAAGACTTATGTGGTTCTTGGAAACAGAACACTTACTTACAGACATCCAGTGTGGATTCAGGAGAGGAAGATCAACAACAGACCATCTTATGTCATTATGTACCGAAATACAAAATGCGTTTGTCAATAAGCAACACTTAGTAGCCGTAAGCTTCGACTTAGAAAAAGCTTACGATATGACATGGCGGTATAACATCCTAAAAAATTTAAAAGAATATAATATACCTGAAAATATGATCCACTTCGCAAAAAATTTTCTTATAAATAGACGTTTTCAAGTAAAAACACATGGATGTATCTCAAAAACAAAAATTCAGCAAAATGGCGTACCGCAGGGCTCACCACTTAGTGTATCATTATTCCTAATCGCAATAAATACAATATCTGTAAAAATAAAATTCCCTGTCAAAGCACTACTCTTCGCCGACGATCTAGTAATATTTTGTAAGGGTATAAATATTCACACCATACAACAACATCTGCAGACAGCAATAAACGAATTAGAGACCTGGACAACTCGAACTGGATTCAACTTCTCGGTATCTAAAACAAGAGCCATACAATTTTGCAGGCTTCGAGGTACACAGATTAAACCAAAACTCCAACTAAAAAACTTGGATATTGAATTGGTAGATAAAATAAGATTTCTAGGCCTTCTCTTGGATCAAAAACTTTCATGGAAACCATACATTAAAGAAATAAAAACAGAATGTTTCAGAAGACTAAATATCTTAAAAAGCCTATCACATCACGAATGGGGAGCCCACACAGATACGATGCTGACAATATATAAAACACTAATACGATCAAAAATAGATTACGGATGCATTATGTACAGCAATGCAAGTAAAACACTATTAAAATCAATGGAAACAATACAGAACACTGCCATCAGACTTGCAACTGGAGCATATCTCACAAGCCCAATTTCCAGTCTTCTGAACATAACTGGAGAGTATCCTCTCAGTATCCGTAGAAAACAGGTTTTATTAAAGTATGTCACAAACCTATCATGTAAAGAAAACCAGCCTACTTTCCCACGCATATTTACTACCCGCAACAACATCCATCAAATCCAACACCCATCAGTCAACCCAGTCCACATCCAAATAACAAATAATTTCAACGACCTTAATATTTCCATTTCCCAGAAGATCCAGGGTGAAAATATTATCAAAACCCCGCCGTGGTTGATCAGTAAACCAAACTGCAATATACAACTCAGCAAGCTACCGAAAAGTGTCACCATCCCAGAAATCTATCTGCAAGAATTCCGCCAGATTAGCCACCAATACAAAGATTTTACGCCAATATACACCGATGCCTCAATTATTGACAACAACTGTGGAACAGCTGTAGTAGAGAACGATCGAATACACCAGTATCGCCTACCAAGTCCTTCTAGTATATATACAGCAGAAGCAATAGGGATATTAAAAAGCTTGGAGATAATAAAAGAAAAGAACAAAACAAAATTCGCAATATTCACGGATTCTTTGAGCGTACTGACAAGCATCGAACAGATTTACTCAAAAAATGCATTCGTACAATCACTCCAAGAAAAGCTTCACTATCTTAAAACTCGGGGAATAGAAGTACACTTTATCTGGATCCCGTCACACGTTGGTATCCAAGGCAATGAGAAAGCCAACGTTGCTGCTAAAGAGGCCACCCAAAAGGAACCACCCTTGAACATAAACATTCAAGCAACTGACCTTAAAAATGAAATTACTAAAAGGCTAATACAAAAAGAAGAAAGAAAATGGCAAGACCTAAGAGACAACAAACTACGGCGAATAAAAGAAGAAACCAAAAAATGGAAATTCGAAGGGACAAGAAGACAGCAAATAGCAACGACCAGACTAAGAATTGGACATTCCAGACTGACAGACCAATACAGACTTGAAAGAAAAGACGCACCAAACTGTGACGAGTGTAATACAAGACTGACAATCGAACATATTATACTAGACTGCACAAAATACGAGACGATACGACAACGACACCATATACCTGACAACTTACAAGAAGCCCTCAGTGACAAGGCGGAAAACCTGGCAAATCTCCACAAATTTTTACTTGACACAAATTTATACTCTGTATTATAATAATAATTCATGTAATAATATAAACACAAAATATAATGTAAATTAATAATGTACGGGCACTAATCACCATAGCAGTGGATGTGCCTCTGTTTTTGTTTGTTAAATAAAAAAAAAAAAAAAAAGTTAATAAAAATTTAGGTATAAAGATCGGATGACAATTATCAGTTACATATTTTACAATTTCGCGAATATAAATACTTTAAAAATTGGATCTGTGATCTTGATTGTATTTATTGTATTTAACAACTCGTTAAACCAAAGCTGGTGCAAGGCGGTTGATACACATGATATTGATTATTGCTTATGAAAATATTGCTTATGCGGACAAAAAAAAAAACGTGATGAAATATGCGCGAACATGCGAATGATTCATCTTGATTGACATTAATCGTTACATTTTAGTAGTTTCCACTGCACTAAAAAGTTGTTAAGAAACTCATCACATATAACAAACAATTTGTGTACAAAACTCTTAGCCGATTAGTAGTTTTATATGAGTCGAAAACAGGGAAACTTAGAAGGGAAAATACTGAGTATGACATATGGACCAGTGAGGATGGGGAAAATGATTGGCATATTCGAATGAATCACGAACTGAAAGATCTGTATCAGAAAATCTTCGAATACTCGGCAACGTTAAAATATGGGAATGAAGTCGGAAACTTAGACGGAAGGATATCGTTGTCAATTTTTTGTGGTCGGTGAGTGGTTGAGTTCGACTGCTAGTAGTTCGCACATGTTTTTAGTCGTACATTCAATATAATCATGTAATAAAAATAAATAAATTTTAGAATAATACATGATTGAAACAATACATGACTGTGGTCCGTAAGTACGAAATAAACGTAGTAGTCGGTGGTATAGACCGACTACTTTCCGACAAATGAAGAAGAAAATTGGTGTGAAGTGTAAATTTTCATAGAGCTTAGGGTTTTGTACACACGAAACCCTAAAATATGTATTTATTACTAAGTAAATTAGTAAGTGATGTTTATGGATATGTATTAAAAATTTCCATTTAATAATACCCTTACAAGAATTAAAAAGAAAACATTTCGTTGAAACTGTTTAGTTTAAATCCTTGTGTAATACTTACAAAATATTCTGGAGCAATGACGACAAAAATTGCATGAAAAAGAAAAGTTTAGTGTCACATTTTTGGCAAAAATCAAGTTGAGGACGAAAAAATAAATATTACGTCTTCAATTTTATTTATATAGCTATAGAATTTACTTGGAGGAACAACAGGAGATAGAAAAACTGCATGAGATATATAAAACGGCTCTTAGGTTTGGATAGAAACACTCCCAGCTATATAGTTATAGAAGAAACAAACAGAGATAAAATATATGTTAAAGCACGGAGAAGAGTTATTAAGTTTGAAGAAAATGCAAGAATAGGGGTTAATAAGAAAATATTGCATGAATGTGAAAGAGAGACAGACAGGGAAAAGTAAGCAGTTAATGGGAAGGAAAAAAAGATTTTTACCAAAGAGCTGGGTACTCGACCATGGAAGTAGAAAGAATGAGAATACAAGGACAGGTGATAGAGAACATAATAATTGAGAAAAATAGAGAAGTGCTAGAACAAGAGCAGTACAGTAGAATATGGGAATTAAGATACAGTTCCAAACTTGGGATAATAAATACGTCGTGGGTACCAAGATATTTAAGAAAGAGATGGAGGAAGAAAGAAGATATGAAAATAATTACGAGGTTTAAATGTGGAAATGAAGAGCGAGCAAATTCCGTTAAAAAAGGAAGAGCAGATGTGTCAAAGGTGCGGCAGGGAAAGTGAAACGTTAAAACATTTAATAAAGGGTTGTGCGGGTCTGCAGGAAAAAGTTAAAGAACGAACTTAGGTGCTGTGTGATTCTGGAACAGGAATACCGTGGATTTAAACATTGAGAATTAAAAAGGGGAGGTGATATGAAACCATGTTCAGTTTAATTAATTTTATTTTATTTGGTTTATATTGGAGCAAAAAATGTTTGGACTTTATATTTAAGAATTACGAACTTGTCAATGAACAATACAAGATTTTTTTACTTGGTATTTAAATTTTTTTATTTACATAATGCGCGGATCTGGATATGAACCTAAAACCTCTGTAACGATCAATTAGCGTCGTACATTATTTCTATACTTATCAGTAGAGAGCGGTAAAAATATGCAACGGTACTTTTGCCATAGGCGTGCTATTTTAAACTTTATTTTAACAAAAAACCAACAAAAAACAAAAGAATAAAACACTTGTACCGCAATGAATTCTTATATTAATAACGACACCTCATTATTTTGGGATTATATCCGAGATAGGTAATTTTGGTCACTACTTTGCCATTGGTCAGTTTTTGATAAGATATTAAATTTTTATACGCTACACTATTTGTCAGCAGGGCACATTACAAATATATATAATTACATTTTATTTCTACAGATAACACATGTGCCGCTTTTTATCGAACTAAAGTACCGTTGCATATTTTTGCCGGACTCTACTTACCAGTCAGCCAAATATTTTATTAAATAGCAAATTATCAAGTTTTAACATTTATTTCACATATCTTATTTTAAATCATTTTAAAATAAATATTGTCTGCATTTTCTAGCAGAATGTTTAACATTTAATTACATTGTTTCATAATTTTATCTACAAGATAGTTAAAAAAATTAGATAAACATCACAATGTAAATTGTATGTTTATTTGGGATTTCAGAAGAAGAAAAAAATTTACATTTTCGTTCTTATTTTATGTATTACATTTGCATTTTTTAATTAAAACATTTAATTAGCAAATAATTGCAAGATAAAATCATTAAAACAGTGCGTCTTGTAACAGCGAGTATTCGAACTTCCATTTTGTGAACTACATAGCGTGTATATAGAGCAACCGCCATTTTATAACTCGATGCCGTCGGCAACCATTCAATAGGGGAGATCCAGTTTCTCTTTTAAAACAACGTCAGATTTGAAACGAAAATGATTCTGTATAATATAAAACTAGGCAAAACATGTTTTGTTCGAAAATTAAGTATGTTCAATTCGAATATAATTTTGAAATAACAAAATGAATTTGTTATTTTTCAACAAAAGATGGTGGAATCCTTGCTGGAGGGCAACATTAAAGCTCTATTTTTCGTTTTTGTTGAGCTCTCGTTATTTTATTTCTATTTTACTACGGAAAAGAGCAATGTAAAAACTTTCCGGTTATTATATCTACTATCGCTTACAATGAAAATCTTACAGCCATACTTTAATATAAATAATCTATATTAATAAAATTGGAGGATTTTTATTTGGTTTTTACACGCTTCAGCTGATAAAAGATGATATCCGAAAAAAAAAAATATTTTTTTATCTCTCTGTAAAATCACGTAATTTGGTATGAGGATATAGTAAAACCAGGATTCGAATATAAGCTATAAAGGCATCTCAAAATTTTTATTCTACGGGGTGTTTTGGGGCTAAAACTGTTTACTAAAAACCTTAAAATATCTCACTTATTATTGACTTAATAGAAAAATATACATACATAGCAAAAATGGTTTATAATAAGAATAAAAATCTTTCAATACACTTTTTCAATTGTTGAATATTTGGGGCGTTACGGGAGGGGGACACCCTAAAACTAATATATGTATCCACATTATAATAAATCTACATACATCTCTCTTATTATTGACTTAATAGCAGAATCATGTATTACAAAAATAGTTTGTAATATGAAAACATATATCTTTTATGTCAATGCATTTTTTCATTAAGATTAATATTTGGGGAATTACGGGGGACACCCTAATGATAAACCTTTGAAATATCTCCCTTAGTGTTGACTTAACAGCAAAAACGTAAACAACAAAAATTGTTTATAATAAGAAAACACATCTTGTTTGTAGTGTATACTTTTTCGATTGAATGAATATTTGGGGAGTTACACACTAAAACACAAGGAGGTACACACTAAAACTAAAATCTTTAAATATCTCATTTATTATTTACTTTAAATCAAAAATGATAGCCTTACACCGCAAGGTAGAAAGGCTTCAGGATTAAGTAAGTAAGTTAAATCAAAAATGTAGGTATATGATAATAAATATATATTTTTCTTGAAGGCAGTTTTTGATAAGAAATTATTTAGGGGCAAGGGGAATGTTACTTATAAGGTTGAAATATCTCATTTATCATTTACTTAACAGCAAAAATGAATATGAGAAAATACAGTACTCCTCTATGTTCAATGCAGTTTTTAATAAGATATATATTTGAGGAGCTATTGGGAGAGCTACCTATAAACCAAGTATCTCACTTATTATTTACTTAACATAAAAAATATATGTACAAAAGAGTGGTTTAGAAAAAAGAAACCATGATTTTGTTCTACTTGTAATTGAAACAGAGCCGCAGTAAGGAAAACTTGCGATAGAGGCAAAACTGCGTTTTGGCGCCCTTGGCAAATAAATGTAAGTGATAAGCAAAAACAAGATTCTCACCGCCCAAAACCTAGATGATGAGCGAAAAAAAAAGGTCCTCACCTCGCAAATTCCAAGTGGAGAGCAAAAAAAAGGTCCTCACTTTCTCAATGTGGCGCCCCTTAGTCAAGCTCATCGGCGCCCTTTTCCTTAGTGCCTCCTTACTGCGGCTCTGAATTGAAATATCCCACCTTTAATTTACATTACAGCAAAAATGTACCTCACAAAAACCGTACGAAGTACGGGTACTCTAGCTAGTTTTATATAAATATGTGTTTAATAAATATTTTCAATAAAAACATTCGTCTGTATATTCAATATAACTTTTTATTAACAATTACAAAAATAAAAAAAATAAAAATCATTAATTTTCACACTTAAAACTTAAAACGTAAACATTCAAACATCACTCTTGTTCTGATTGGACGAAAAGACATTTAAATCACTTTTAAAGTATTTTCGTCCAATCACAGCAAGAATGAGTTCTAATGTTTACACTGACTGAATGTTCTTAGCGAAGAGAGTATAGTTTTATATTTTAGCGCCCTATGTTCACGAATCCTGTATAGCCTTTTTGACGTGCTAGTTTTCAATTACATTGAAATCATTATGCTAGTAATAATAATAAAAAGACAAATTCAAATCGCTGAACTTGTGATGCGCCGTTTAAAAATGGAAAATCATATACGAAAATTTCGGAAATAATTAACAGTCCAGTAAATAATTAAGCGTCATTAGAATGAATATTGTGTATCAAATAAAATAAAAAGAAATTAACAAACCAAAACGAAAACTGGATTATACGGAAAATAAAAAAATTGATGTGAGGTGTCAATTTTCACACATTTCAGGGTTCACAGGTATTTAGCAAGTGAATGATGATTATTTGGGATGCCAACACAAATTTTATGTTAAAATATTTATTTTGTTAATTTTAATTCGAATGCCTAATACCATTATTTAGGTTTCTAAAACGTGCTGTATTTTTTTTTTATATAGAAAGGTTCATTAAGATTTTGAAAATTGCGCCTATGGCTTCTATTGGCTGTTTTAAGTCACAACCCCGCCCCTCTGATTTCGTGTATTCAATTTCAACAATTTCCACTGGTTATTAAATTTACGCTTTTAAAAATTAAATGCAACATTTGCCCAAATATAACTAGAATTTTGAAAAAATAATTTAATTAAAAAAAAAACAAAATAAAAATGCAAAAAAAAACAGAAAAAATAAAATTGCCTTGAGAGGCGGGGCGAACTTAAGTTTGCATATTATTATTAAATATTTTACGTAGTCAAGCAAAAAACACAAAAAATGGGTTATTTTCCGAAAACATAATCTGATCAAAAATTTCTGTTGTACTATTCCGGTTCACACAAATGTACATTACTTAGAATTTTTTCAGATTTTTAGTTTAAACCATCTGGCCTGCAGGGTGTGGGACAAAAAAAAGATTGCACAATTTTGGCAAAAATCGCGTCTAAATAATTTATTTTGCAAAAATAAAATTGTGATCGTTAATCCACGTACTAAGGGCTTTCATTTGATACCCTACTAATATATATTTTTTTCGATGAGCAGATATTTGTTTATATTTTTAGGGGGATATGTTTTTTAGATGTTTTAGTATTTTTCCTATGTGCGGGTCAAAGAGTTGTATAAGCATGCCAAATTTGAACTCTCTAGGTTTAGCCGTTTGGCTACAATTTTTACCGAACAGACAGACAGACAGACAGACTGACGACAAAATGACGGTATAAGGGTTTTTTGGTCATACCTACAAAACCCTAAAAAGACAAAAAATGAGTGCACCAAATATAGCTTCTGATTTTGAAAAATATTTAATTAGAAAGGTAAAACCTGGAACAGTTTGCAGGATATTAAGAAAGAACAATTGTAGAATAGTTAGGAAAAAGCTATCGATAAGCAACTAAGTGAGTTACTTAAGTTTTGACAAAAACAACAAAACTTAAGTTTTGACTTTTAGAGAGAGGTAATTTTCATAGATAAGACAAAACATAGCATGTTTGTTTGGCTTAGACGGCAAAACTAGACAATGTTGTAAATAAAATAATGAATTAATATTTTGTATGATATTGTAATACACGCAAGATGATCACAAATAGTTTGGGGCACTGCATCTGTGTCAGGGTAGGAAATTTGGTTTTTATAGAAGGATACATGAACAAAATGATCTATCTGAACATTTTAAAGAATAACCTTAGACGTACCTACTGCTGGAAACACAGGGATTTTAAGCATGTTTAAATTTTACGTTGTTAATAATCCTAAGCATACTTTTGGAGTTACAAAAGAATTGATAATTTATATCAGTTTAAAAGTTATCCAACATCCAGACTCAACCATAATCAACAGACATAACTGAAAAACAAATATAATTGAAAACTACGGGATAATCTTAAATTTAAAAAAGCGGTTGCAGAATAGTGGGCTAAAATTGTCCTGGTTATACAGAAAAGTTATTATTATCAATATCACGAAGATTAGAATCTGTGATAAATAATAAGAATATTTAACAAAATACTAAATTACTGAATTATTAATAAATTTTGATAAATTTTATACAAAAAGTAAGCTTTCTGAGTTGCTAGATAGAACCATGCGAGATCTAAAAAGTAATGATACAGAACAGGGGTCAACAACCGGTGGCCCGTGGGACGGGTGCGGCCCGCCGAACGATATAATGCAGTCCACTAATAAGAAAATATAATGTTTACTTTTTTTGTCCAGCATAGCAAACACATTACTGCCGCGTTTCTCACACACTGGGTGTATTTATTTCGACGTAAACGCGTATAAACCGGCGTAAACTAGAATTTAAAATCGTTAAAAATAGAAATTACAGATGGCTGGACAAAAAAATTTACTATCGAATGAGGCCCGGGACATAAAAAAGGGTGCCGACCCCTGGCATAGAAGATGCATGCAAGTACCTGAAACTTAACATATCAAGATGAAAGACTTACACTCCCATTCGTGACAATTCGGACACTTGATTTGAAGAAGAAGACAACTGATTGAAAGATTGAAAGAAGACAATTACTGTTGTTTTAATATATTTATATAATATTAACACTATTTCAGAATATTTTCAGATTTAATATTTTTGGCAAACAAATTATCACTTCAACTATGATAATATATAATACGCCGATATGAAGTGAGTGATTTCGAAGAGCGAGTGAGTTCTAAATCAATATAAATCACCTCAAACAACGATAACCAACGAATAATATTAATAGGTATAATGGACCTTCGAACTTCGAACGGTTTGATGTTCGAACAAATTGAAAGTCGAACAAAACATTCGAGAAATCATATGGATTGCAGATGAAAAACGGGCAATTCATCTTTCACCGAACAACAGTAATATGCCTCCTACTATTATTATTATTAATTGATTATTATACAATATTTTTTATGTACGTACTATTATAAATAAAAACTTGCAATTATTGAAATTAACTCGAAATTCGAACAATTTGAAGGCCGAACCGTCTCCTGGAATGGGTTGTGTTAGAAGTTTGAAGGTTCAACTATCGACATTCGAACTAGGGCTCCGTTCCAGAAGACGACTTTCAAGTTGTTCGACTTTCGAGTTAATTTTAATAATCGAATGTTTTTATTAATCGAAATTAATTGTATTCGAAAATCAACCTTGATTCCAAATTTCCGCATGAGTGGAAATGTATATGTGCCCAAAGAAGAGAGAGAAATAGAGATATTAACATCGATATATCTATAAATTATTTAATAACAAAAATTAAGTCATATATTTTCAATAGCGTTATGTGACATTTTACTAAAACCTTTTAAAAAAGACCTAGGCTAGTGTAAAATCTCTTCTCATGCTGAGGTGAATAGATATATCTTAACGATGAATTGCATATTCTGTAGTATTTATATGACAACAATGAAATAAACCAATTATTCTTACACGAAGAAATGCTATATCTAAAATCTTATTTTTGTTTCATAAGGAATCGTTTTGTGTGTGGCTAAAACGATTCAGTTTAGTAAACAGTATTGAGATAAGAGTAAATATGTTTGTGATCAACTGGTGATTTTTGACAGTATATCTACACTGTCCACAAGTCTCGTCTCTCGTCTCAAGAGTTAGCCTACTTGCCACGACAACATTCAGACTTACATCACTAACAGACATTATTATTAAAGAAAGGAGTAATTTGGTTAAAATCACGCAGTTAAAATAGGTCTTCCATCGTTGGCGCTATATCGAATAAGAGAAACCTTTCAAATTTCTCAGAAATCAAGAGGTATTTGTGTAAATAATATTTTTCCAACACCTAGGTGGCGTATAGCATTTTCGTATCTGATGCGACAACCATCTTCTTTAACTGTTCCAAGTAAGAACTGTATAGAGCGCGGTTTCGTTATATCGCGATCGATTTTTTATTATTTTTACCAATATATTATATTACTATTTTATGATTGTTACTTGTGTTTATTGCGTTAGAGTACTGTTCGGCGGAATTGTGACGGATTGACTGTTATCGGCAAATTTGACATAATAAGCACAGACAAGCAAAGCAAGATAGGCTAGATTCTTTTTTGCAACGCGATACTAAATGAACAATATATGAACAATACTTTCTTGAATGTACAACGTTTATTTGACAAATTTGTTGTTTAGTTCATTAATGAAGTGTTAAAAAAATTTAATTCATTTTTTTTTTATATCCCTCGTTGATAGCGACAATGTTTAGAACACATTCCCCACAATCAACGGGGACTGTACAGGATATATCAAGAATCGAATATAGTTAAAATGGTCAGAGTAAAAAGTCTTTGATAGATAGGTCACGTACAGAGGATGGATAGCAGAAGAACGACTAATAAACTTATTTCAAGAACTATGCTTGGTAAAGAAAGCGTAGGCAGACCACGCACAAGATAACATTTCCAACACGTACAAGACTAATTTCCTCTGAAAAATTCGGTTGGCCCTTAGGATAATTGTGGGCTGATATGCTGAAGCCTATTTTTTGTGACCATATTGTACATACATATTTGCATACTGCACGTCTTGTATTGATTAAAATACGCTGTTCGGATTATAACTGCTTCGTCGCACTGTTCGGATTAGTGGATGTTCGAAATAACGTGAGGTCGGATTAAAGAGGTTACACTGTATTTTCTATTGTTTTACTATATTTCTTAAATTAAAATGAAATTACGATTAACTAATAAAGCAGTAAATGCATTTTTTAAAACAAATTATTACAATAGATAACACAAATATGGTATTTTTATTTGCATGCCAATCTTGGTGTGTCCAGGTGGTATGATTTTTGTAAAAATTTAAATCAAGCTTTATAGAAAACGTAGAAACCAAAGTAGAAAAAAAAATTTTTTCCCACACCGCATTTCCCATAAAGATGGTCGAAAACCTGAAAAAAATTGTCAACAATGTACGTACATTGATGGTAACAGAAATAGTTTAAGAGGAATTTTTGAACAGATTAGTTCAGCGTTTTTCAAAGTGTAGTCTCAATTGAAAGCTCTGAAGTAATAAATTAAGTAACGAAAAATAGTTTCTTTAAATTTGTATATTAACACGATCTTTACGAAAAACATATTAAAAATAGCTTTTTCTAGACCAGTAGCCCATGACGGTTAACATAAAATTCTGAAAAAAAAAAACTTAGTAATGCACACTAACATGAACCGAAATAATTCAACAGGAATTTTTGATTTGATTATTTTATCGAAAGTTATCGATTTTTTTGGCAATACGGCTCTAACATTACTAAATTTTCCGAAACAAACCGTAAGTACAGAATATCATGGATAACTTTGATTTTTTCAATGGTAACGTATTTTTAATTGAGTATCGAATTTTGATCAGGGAAACATTTATTTAATACATTTACGATTTACGAAAAATTATATTCTCTATAACGACTTGAAAGTAGTAAAATAGTTTTACTTACAAGTGTTCAAAGTGCCTTCCATTTGGATTTAAACACTTTGGCATTCTTACTCTTGAGCTAAATGTACCTTGGACCGCAATAAAATTATTATAATTAAATTTTTTTCAATTTCTAGTCGTATTTTCAAGTTGTACTGTCAGGTACAACTTGAAAGTGAAATATTTTTATTTTATATTTTTGATTATGCTCCGAGCTACAGATAGCTCAAGAGTATGGATATGAAAGTGTAAAGTTTTTCGTAAACTGTAAAAGATATTATAAAATGTATAAGTATTAGTTATTTCTTTTCAAACGCCCTATCCAAAGGTACCCAACTCGAGATATATTATCCTTCAAGATATAAACCATCAAGTTTGCCCTATGCTTCCGGTTTGTTCTGGAAAATTTCAATACTGCCATTCCATTTTTTGGGTAGATTTTGATTATCAGATTTTTTCAGTGACCAGCCTCGGTCTTTTTTTCTTTTAGTATATTCTGTAACAAGGTTGGAATGAGAAAATTCGATGCGAGTGAAACATTCAGAGCGCGAGCCGAGGGCGAGCGTGAGACACCACGAGCATCGAATTTTCTCTTCCAACCGAGTCACAGACCTTACTTTCCCCACGACCACCAGAAAGAAAAAAAAAAAACAAATAATTATTTTAACAAACATTTTATCTTAACAAATAATTTATATTACATAACAAATTAATCAATTAATTAATTTACTTATTTTTTTATTTATCATTTGTTTAATTTTAATTTAATTTGCCGCACATCGGCCACTATTTGAGTACTTTTTAGGAACTTATGTTGCATTTATTTAATGTAAATATTGCATATATTTTAATTTAACCCTACAAAAACAAATGAGGAGAAAATAAATTACTTTCTTATAAGGAGGCATAGTAAACTACAAATTAAAACTAGTATATCTTCGTATTACACGTGTACACGCACGTAGGCGGTCACTGAATAAGCCAGACGCAAAGACATAAATATGCAAAAAATGCAATTATTTTAATGCAGTTTCTAAAAAATTTTCCCCGGACCCCCCTTTCTTCCACACACTATGGAATACATAGATGAAGAGGTATATTATTACTTATGATTTTACATAGTAATCATTTAGAATATTACCGCCTAGAGCAGTGTTTCTCAACCTTTTGTGGCATGGGCCCCCCCAAAACAACGTAAATATTGTCTGCGGCCCCCTATATATATATATATATATATATATATATATATATATATATATAGAGAGAGAGAGAGAGAGAGAGAGAGAGAGAGAGAGAGAGGGAGGGATCACAAGGTGTATCAAGATAGAGGAAACACGATTTTTCTCGAAAAGAAAATGTGTGAGCAAGCTGGGAAAAAAATTTGGTGATCAGAGTTTATCCAAATAATTGGACGCTAGTATTTAAATTTTCCGGAATAAACCGGAAGTACAGGATATCAAGGACAACTTCGATTTTTTATATAGGAATGTACGGCATGTTGGGTATACAAAATACATATTATGTATACATATTATTATTATTATTATATATTTGGATAAAGCTTTTGAAAATAAACAACTTTTACATAAAGATGTTTTTAATATCTGTTACGGTTACCTATAATGGCTTGTAAGTATTTTTATTTACAAATGTTCAAAGTTACTTTCCATTTTGAACACTTTCGCATCCTTACTTTTTAGTTAATAGTAGCTCGGAGCATAACAAAATATATTGCACGTTCAAGTCGTACCTACTTGAAAGTACTTGAAGTACGTCCGACGCGAACCGTTTTAATTAGTTGTCAAAATAAGTATAATTTATTTTATTTATGTTTAAAAGGTATATTTTAATGAACATTAATGTCACATATTTATTAATATATCTTACAAAATTGAGCGTTTTTCTATTATAATTTCATGCTTCGATCTTATGACTTCGCGGCCCCCCGACGGAAATATCGCGGCCCCCCGGTTGAGAAACGCTGGCCTAGAGGTTAGACAGATTTTTTGGATAAGTTTGGCATAAAAAACAGGCAGTTTCTCACTGTTGTTTTCATTTCGTCGTGTACCACCCAGAAATTTCTTGAGATGGGAGGATAAATGATAATCACGTGGCGCAAGATCGGAACTATATGATACGGAAAAGTGTCGAAGTGAAATTCGGCAAGTCAAGTGTATATATTATATTTAAATGTATGTATATGTGGACCGTCTCGATATGGGTCCGTCAACTTCAAAAACCATTACAGGCGATGCATGATGCCAAAAATATTGAGAAGCACTGATCCATATCTTCAAATTTTATTTCATTTATTATATTCGAGTACCAACTACGTATATATGACTAGAATATGGTCCATTTTTACTATTTAACAAAAATCAGCTTGATACAAGGGCTACGGAAAAATTTTCAGCCAGGGACTCCATGTAAACTTGATCCACCCTTGCTTGATGGGTCACAAAAAAATTATGTTGCGGGCTACATGCAAGCCGACCCCCCCCCCCGTTCGTATATATAAGCAGCATAAGTGCCCCCCCCCAAATATGAGTCCTAGATACGCCACTTTATACAAATGTTAATATTAAAGAACAAAAAATGTGATAAAATAACATAAGCTTATAAATATAAAGTCTTTTTTTTATAATAGGGATCGGATTTGTCAAATTTGAACAAAACCCTCTAAAAAAGACTATGCTATTGTAAAGTGTGTATCCTTTAGCTGACGACGTTTTAGTGAATAGCTTAGGTATATCTTGTCAATCGAGTGTCGGAGTGAGTCGAGGTGTCTGGTTTAAGTGGTTTACCGCGAACAACGGCCAGACTCAGCCATCAGCCACCGCCGCCATTAAAACATATCAAAATACCCGTGAAAGTTTCACAAAAGAACAACTCCACAACATCGATATGCATCACCGGTCAAAAAACCTAAAGAGAAACACTCGATCGCTTATCTTTGGTCTTCAGGCCACGTCAATTATGGAAGCGATCTCTTTTAACACGCCGATTATTTCTACACAGAACAATAGTTTTCAAATTTGCTACACTTCGAATTAAACGCCATCTGTTCATTAAATCCAAGTCTTAACTTGAAGTTAGAATTGCGGATTCCGCATGTAGCAACAAGAACTTGTTATAACGTGCATTGAATGAAACGTTTCTTGAATTACGAGGAAGTTTACTCTCGACTTACAACCAATATTTTTATAAGGATGTTAGCGCGGACTGACTGAAAAGTTATTAGATGCACGAAGAGATTTAGTAAACTATTATACGAAATTTCTTTAAAGTACATCGAGAGAAGAGTTCATTAATTGACGAAGAAGTCAGAAGTCAGAAGTCAGAAGACGAACTTCAGCTTCCGAGTTATGTCCGTCGATTTCATGCGGACGTTATTGAAGGTATACAGTAATTAGTGCTGGGAATTTTTACAGTAAAATACTTCAGAAAGTATTTATTTTACTTTCTCCACGACCACTATCTAATTTGCCAATTCTAAAACCAATTTTGACTACAGAAAGTTAATATTCTAACACAAGAGTTGGAATGTTATTCTAAAGCACTTATCTTCTTATGCATTTTGCGTGTATTTCATTCCATCACTTGTTATGGAATAACTATTCCATGCTTGTTGTCATTTGTTTTTGTAGGGTTACATTAAAATATATGCAATGTTTACATTCAATAAATGCAGAATAACTTCCTAAAAAGTACTAAAATAGTGACCGATGTGCGGCAAATTAAATTAAAATTAAACAAATAATAAATAAAAAAATAAGTTTAATTAATTGATTAATTTGTTATGTAATATAAATTATTTAGTAAGATAAAATGTTTGTTAAAATAATTATTGGTTAATTTTATTTTCTGGTGGTCGTGGAGAAAGTAGGGTCTGTGACTCGGTTGGAAGAAAAACTTCGATGCTCGTGGTTCCTCACGCTCGTCTGCGGCTCGCGTTTTGCACGTTCCACACGCATCGAATTTTCTCATTCCAACCTTGTTACAGAATATACTTCTGATACATTAAAGACTTCAAAAAAATGCTCTTGGTAATTGGATTTGCAAATACTTTCTCTGTGGTACAGTGAAAGCCCTCTTTGCGGACTGCTTCAATAAGTGAACATATTTCTTTCAACCAAATTTGATCTTATAGTTTTCGACATAAAGTAGGTGCTAGTAAGTGGACGCTCTAATAAACGAACGCGGGCACCATGTTTTCACACAAACTTTATTAAAGCTTCCGTGTGCGGACGCGTAGCTCTCCAAAACGAACTTAACATAATTTCGGTGATTCCTCCTGTTATATGAGCAAAGGCGTTTCATTTATTTAACTGCAGTGCCCCCCCCCCCCAGATTTTAAGATTCCACTGTTGTGAACGCGCCGCCACCACCAGCGCCGACACTGTTGTGAACGAACAAACGTATACGGACATGATGACACAGAAAGTTATCAGTTCGTGCTGTGGCAAAAAGGTTACTTAGTTATTCAGCCACAGACAAAATACAATTCAAATAATTGTACATATGTATGTATTCAATAAAAGAAAAACGCAAGCGGCAGACATAGCGAAAAAGAAATAAATCCGAAATAAGTGACGATCGGGAATCAATGCGAATCAAAAGAAAAGTTTTCTAAAACTGAAGGTTTCAATTTAGAAAAAATGTGTTTTGAATGTATAATCTTGTAATAGTCCAGGGCGGATCTGTAAAAATACTACGTCATGTGGATGTTGAGAGGGGGCACGCTAATTTTTGCAGAAATTGCTTCGAAATAACTCACATAACAATAATTGAGTTATCCTCCCCGCCAAAAAGTTCGGGAACATTGTTTAAAAATTGAAAATAATAAAAAATTAAGAAAAAAATCATTTTTTTTCTTCTTTTTGAGCCCATAGCTGTGAAATTATTCATTTCTGAGAAAAGTTATGAGGAAATAAAAGTTTCGTAATTAAATTTCCTACAAGATAGGATTATTGGGAAATTTCAAAAATTGTTAAACTTTCTGCAACATAGCAATAACTGCTGAAAAAAACACTAAAAAACATGTGTTTGCATTTTACATTTTTTAATGACTTGTATTGTACTTAGGACCTCCAAATTTCACCCTGTAAAACTTTATGATATGATAAAAAAACACTGTAAATTTCATTAGGATCGGTTCGATAGGTTTTGCAAAATAATTTTGCAATCCAGGATTTGCAAAAAAAAATGGCAATTTTGCAAAATATTGCAGGACGCAAAGTAAAGCAGATAGAAGGTTGAAAATTGCAGATGAAGGCAGAATTGAAATCGGTTAATTAGGACGGCGTAGGGAATTTTTTAAAACAATGTTAAAAATTTTTCGTTATAAACAAATTGAATATCTTTGCAACTACACAACCAAAATTAACTTATAAAAGCTCATTGGAAAGGTCTTTGAAAGACGCTTTTTTTTTTTAAAAAAAGTGAGGTTATGACAATTAGTTTCTCACCTACTGTTTACAACTTTATTGCAAATGACGCTCAACTTTGAAGAGGTGTATCTCGGAAACTAATTGACATAACCTGACTTTTTTTTTTTTTTTTTAATAAGTGTCTTTCAAAGACCTTTCCAATGAGCTTTTATAAGTTAATTTTGGTTGTGTAGTTGCAATGATATTCAATTTGTTTCTAACGAAAAAATTTTAACATTGTTTTAAAAAATTCCCAACGCCGTCCTAATTAACCGATTTCAATTCTGCAAATTGCAAATGAAAGGTGAAGTGTTCTTCTATATGTAAAAAAAATTTCAACCTTCTATCTGCTTTACTTTGCGTCCTGCAATATTTTGCAAAATTGCAATTTTTTTTTGCAAATCTTGGATTGCAAAATTATTTTGCAAAACCTATCGAACCGATCCTAATGAAATTTACAGTGTTGTTTTATCATATCATAAAGTTTTACAGGGTGAAATTTGGAGGTCCTAAGTACAATACAAGTCATTAAAAAAAGTAAAATGCAAACACATGTTTTTTAGTGTTTTTTTCAGCAGTTATTGCTATTTTGCAGAAAGTTTAACAATTTTTGAAATTTCTCAATAATCCTATCTTGTAGAAAATTTAATTACGAAACTTTTATTTCCTCATAACTTTTCTCAGAAATGAATAATTTCACAGCTATGGGCTCAAAAAGAAGAAAAGAAATGATTTTTTTCTTAATTTTTTAATATTTTCAATTTTTAAACAATGTTCCCGAACTTTTTGGCGGGGAGGATAACTCAATTATTTTTATGTGAGTTATTTCGAAGCAATTTCTGCAAAAATTAGCGTGCCCCCTCTCAACATCCATCTCAAAACAGATCCGCCCTGGACTATAAGTAGATTGAAACAATTTGCAGGAAATTTACAGAAGTTAACACATGAAAAATCTGAAAAACCATTACCAAAACTGTCTCATGCAGCAAAAAAAGAAAGGCTTCGCCAATCGAGCATTTTAAATTTTGTTCAATTTACCATTGAGTAGTTTTTATTTTTGAATTCATTGATTCATTAACACATTATTTGTTTCGGTTAATTTGTTTGATTTATTAAACTATGAATACATGCATAACTGTAACCATTAATAATTCATATCTATACATAATATGGAGTTTTATATTTGTACTCTCACTATAAATAAGCGATTGAAAATCGAATTTATTTTGTATTTAATCCTTTTCCTATAACCAGACAAAAAAGTAGGGATCATGAGTGTCCGCTTACGAGAGCTTTCACTGTATTTGTATTTCATGCTTGTTGTCTAAAAACGTTGGTATTTAAAATACTTATATTCCCTAGTTGTTCAAATCTTCTCTAGTATTTTAATTGATCTTTTATATCTATAATATAATACGCAAACGTGTGTCCATGCCTGCGTGGGTGCGTGGAAGTTGTCTGAAATCTAAAACAATTGAAGCGAGGTTCCGAAATGTAACGAAATATTTCGAAGCTCACCGAGTTTATATTGACATATAACGCGTAATAATAATAGTTGTTAATTGATTTGTTTACACAAAAATAATATAAATTAAAATTATTAGTAGCAGAAAAATAATTATTTTAAAAATATTTGGTTTTGATGAAAGTAAGTAAGAAAAATGTGACTTTCTTTTCTTTATTATTATTATTTTTCCAATGCTTTATTATTTTTTTATTTCTACGATTAACGTTTTAAATTATCTAACGTCTTAAATTTTCAAAAATGTAAATGTAATGTATTGAGTAAAACTCGCCTTAAAATTATAATTTTTACCAAGAATTACCGGCCGAGTTTGGTCATTCATATCAGTGTCAGTAGGTTACAACTTATTTGTGTGAATTTAAAATTGGTTGGAAATATTTAAAATATTTTGGCAAAAATTACAAATTGATAAATTCAATAGTTTACACCTTTGAAATTGTATGTCATGTTGGTATTAAAAAATGGTAAAAAATTTTACTTTCTTAAAATGTCATTTCATTTGACATATGTCATAAAGATAAATAATATCATAGTTATAAGCAGTTCACTTTTGTAAGAACAAACTAGATCTGGTTATTTTGGTGATTTTTATAGTGTATTACTGACTTGGTTATATTGTAAAAAAGGCTTTACAGTTTTGGGTTGTTTGTATTATTTTATAGGCTATCTCAGAAAGACTGATAGTAATAAATCTTTTTGTCAGGCAGTTACCAGTGGCGTGCACATTTTAAACACGTTTAAATTGGTTTTGTGTATTTCTATATTACTATTTATCATTTTATTAAACGCACGCCTGTGGCCATATTTATCATATCATTAAACGCACGCCTGTCACCATATTTTTCCTCAAAATTTTATGGTAAAATTTTTATGATCTATTGTGTTTAACCCTAGTTCGTATTCCCATATAAGATGTGCGGCACACTCGGTTGTTTTTAACAATATTTCGTTTCGAACTATTCATATTTTGTGGGCCGCTTCTGTATGAAAAAACAATAACTTTTTACAAATAATAAATTTTATTACTATCAGTCTTTCTGAGATAGACTATAGGTTAGTATTATATTTACAAAATATTTAAGATGTCACTATTCAAAATGAAATATGAAAACAAAATTTCCTCGTAGTGTGTTCTTACAAAATTGAATTGCTTATATAATGATCATAACCAACAAATCTGAAGTGGATTTTACAGCGTAAGGAATATTTTGAAATGACAAATTTACGTTTAAAAGTCAGTACTACACTATAAAAGTAACCAAAATAACCAGATCTGGTTTGATTTTACAAAAGTGAACGCAATATATTAAAGCGGGCAAACAATTAAATTTTACTGTGTAATAGTTTCTCACCATATATTTCAAACTGATTTGAGATTGGTGTAAGTGCGCTTTTTTCCGTATGTGTATTTTTTCATGTGCGCTTTATTTCGTGTGCGTATTTTTGTATTATATAAGTAATTGGAAAACTTATTTTAATAAATATATTTTAAATTTAACGTCTCAAATAATTTTCAGTTTTATTATTATAAAGGTAATGCACGAGTGAAAATGAATCGTTTTCTCATCTTAAAAAGTTAATGAATAAATAATTCGGAATAATACTCATTATTTGTCCAGTTTTTAATAATGGGCGAAGAGTTGATTCAATTTGAATTGGATGAAGTTAGGCGTATGGCTAGAGAAAGAAGTCTGAGGTATCGAGCAAGTTCCACATTAAGGTAATGATTTGTTTGCAGATTGGAATGCCGTGGAACCCTAAGTATGAAGGTCATTTAGGAAGCTAATTTTCATGAGTGTTATAAAATAATGTTTTAATGATTGTCACTGTAAAGGAAGTTATTGATGGACACAAAGAAATTTATTTCGCAAACGTGAAAACTTGGAACTGACTGTTTGTGTTTTGTAATTTGTATATTTGTAGCTCCGATAATGGTTAACACCGAAAATGCAGTCAGAATAACAAATCAACTATTTTATGAAATTCTGCATAAGCTTTTCATACAAGAACCTTTTACCTTTCACCAAGCAAAACTATCAACTTTTCAATACACAATCCTTAATGTATTTATTTCGGTTCTAGAGTCTGTTATGTTAAAATGTTTCTTTTTCTTTATGTTATTTTAAATATATTGGGTAATTCATACACTTTTGGTACTTGAAAAACTCATGATTTTTTAAATACTTTCTGTACTTCAAATACTAACCATATTTCAAATACATACTTGAGCAATTCAAGCATTTTTCAGTACATGTAATACTTCTAGTATTTCAAATACATTTAAAGTATTTTGTGGCGCCCGTTGCGCTGGTTTCGTAGGAGAGACGCAGGCGTCGCGGCGTCACATAGGTCTACGACTAAGATCGTAGGACCCGCCACACGTGGTGACTAATAAACGGTTCTGCTAAGGTAATTGTGATGTGTGCGGATTTAACCTGCAACAGAATTGCAGGTAAATCGTTGAAATAAGGGCGTGTTACTTCAGAGCAGTGATATACTCACAAACATAAAAAAGGACAGGCAGGGTTCAGACGTATTTCACTCCGAGGGGTTATTCTCGGAAACTTATTACATGGTTTGGTTTTTCCTGGGAGTAGAGGTATTCGATATCGTAGAACTGCTCTGAGTAATTTAGTAATAAATTAGTATAAATTAGTATAAATTAATGGATCATCGGTAGACGGGTGATATAACTTTTACAAATATATGTTTCTCCCCGACACAACCAAATACAAGGTGTCTCAAAAGAAATTTTATATTTATTTAGCTTACTGCGTGAACGCAACGTATCCGAGCAGACCGCGCGTTATGCGTGCGAGAGTTTTACAAAAACGGTGATTCGGCGATTGTAGCGCGTAGAAAATTCTGCAGTATTCGAGGTTTTCGCCACTTAAATGATGCGCCAAGCATTCCTCTCATTCGACATTGGGTTAAAAAGTTTGAAGAGACTGGTACAACGCTGGATAAATAAAAATCCGGGCGACCTAGGTCATCAAGAACGGTAGAAAACGTGGAGAATGTTAATCAGTCTGTTCGTGACGACTCGAACCTTTCAATTCGGAAGCGCGCAAGTGCTTTAAATGTGCATAGATCATCATTACATCGCATTATGCACAAAGACCTAAAGCTGCACCCCTACAAAATTCAATTGGTGCAAGAATTAAAGCCCCAAGATGCCAGTCAGAGGCTAAATTTCGTAAATCAGGTGATTGAGCGATTTTCAACGTTTACCAACATTTTGTTTTCGGATGAAGCTCATTTTCATCTTAATGGCCACGTAAATAAGCAGAACTGCCGCTACTGGAGTGCAACGAATCCGAAACGCAAACATCAGAAACCCCTACATTCGCCTAAAGTGACCGTATGGGCTGCGATGTCGGCGCGAGGAATTATCGGCCCTTACTTTTTTGAAGACGAAAGGGGGCGTGCAGTTACAGTGAATTCAGAGCATTATGTGGAGATGTTAGACAAATTCTTGGTACCTGAACTGCAAAACTTTCCTGGCTATAACCAAAGAACATGGTTCCAACAGGACGGAGCAACTTCACACACGTCCAATATGTCTCTGCCACGTGTTCGTGAAATTTTCTCAGGCAAATTGATCTCTCGGAGAGGTGACATAAATTGGCCTCCACGCACTCCAGATTTAACCCCTATGGACTTTTTCCTATGGGGTTATCTTAAATCTAAAGTTTACGCCAATAAACCGACTTCACTGGCGCATTTGAAAGAAAATATCCGTCACGAAATGGCAGCCATCCCTGAGTCCACTTGCCGAGACGTCATAAGTAATTTTACTGTTCGATTAAATGAGTGCCGAGAACGCGAGGGTCTACATTTAGACGATATTATTTTTAAGAAATAAATCCCCAAAAAGTGTATTTTAATAATTAATAAACATTTTTTCTATATACGGCTTACTTTTTTTTTAATCGATCCACTAAATATAAAATTTCTTTTGAGACACCTTGTACATTGGGGTGAGAAACTATACACAAAATAATATTCAATTTACAATATACGGAAATTAACAAGTAGCAAAATTTACAATGTGCGCACGCACAGGTACTGGAACTGTGCGGCGCGTCAAAATAGAATGAAAAATTATGAATTAAAATGTGTACTCACGCGTTCCGTATGAAAATACGGAAAAATACTTAGCGTGGAATACAGATACAGAAGTTGGCTTCAGTTATCCACAATCGGACCCTACAATTTCCTGGTGGAATCACCGATGTTGGTTGATTACTGGCCCAACTTCTGGAGTGGTCTAGGTTCTCCTGGTTCGTGTCTGGTTATTTGGTAGTTCCAAATAAACGCTACTTGAGAACTTTATAGATAGATATTTTTTGATGGTGAAAAAATATCAAAAATATTACTTTTTGACGCGATCCAAAACGAGGTTTTTTTCTCGTAAAAAACATAGATCCCGTACACTGAGAAAAATGGGTACTAAAAATGGTGTATTTAAATTTTGTATTCTTAATTTAAAAATAGTTCTTTTTAATTTAAGTGTAAGCATACTATATTTTAGAAGAATTTTTGAGTTAATTTTAATACACCTGTTTGTTTAAATACTTTCTCTTAAAACTAAATACAAAATATACTTAATTTAAGTGAATAATAACTGGGCATGCGCATTGCGCTTTAATTTACATGTGACTAGTTTAATGTATGTACTCTGCGTAGGAGCCAGTAATGGCGTGTTCCACATGTTTTTAAGTTGTAGTGTGGTCTTTGAATGTTGTTTAAAAGTTTAAATATAAAATACAATGTGTGAAGAAAATATAAATGAAATTTTAAAAATTTGGGGTTTCGAAGATTACCTAGAAAAATTTCAAGGTAAGTAAATAATACGTTATGATTAATGTTATGATTAATACTTTTCTTTGAACGATCTAAAAATCTATTTTGTATCTTTAAAATGAAAAATAATGTATAAATCTTTTCACGAATATGTCGGTCTATTCTGTTTCTTAAAATGTTAAAAATTAACCTCAATGTTCTGTAAATCTCTCCTGCACGCTAGTTGCTAGCTGTGTGTGAACATTAATTAAATACTTATACTGTTTGTTGTTATTTGTTTATTTTATATTTATTTTAACAATAAGTTGTTGTCAATTGCAATAATTTTATTTACAATATTATTATCCGTGACTATTTATATTATGCGATATATCGGGTTCCTAGCTCCTTGATCAGCCCAATGTTAGCTTTTCAGTAGTTTTTCTTGTAATTGTGTTAATAATATGCCCGGTCATACTTAGTATGGTAATGTGTTTTCCCTATTTTTAATAATAACTTACTTGTGTGATAATGTTTTAGCATTTTATAAATTGTTTACAGCAGAAGATTTTTTTTTTCAGAATTTGCCAGAATTTGAAAATTATAGCAGTAGCAAGAATTCCTTGATGATATTATATTAATGCCTCCTCTATTGTCTCCACATTCTGTGCAATCGAAGTCCACACCTAGGCCTGTACCAGTACTGGACTCACACACACCTAGGTCTGAACCAGTACTAGACTTACGTACACACAAAACGGATTAAGCTGGGAGTTTATTATCAAATGTATGTAATTAAAAATTGTATATACCTAGTGTTATTAATGTAATGTCTATGTTATGGAAAAGTGTATAATTGGGCAGTATTACCCAATTGCAGTATATTGCCCAACTGAACTATGCATTATATATAATGCCCGGCCAATTTACATAATGTTCGAATTATACACTTTGCCCATAACTTATATAAAATAAATAATTGTATATTAAAATTGAATAAAATGCTTATTAAGCGTATAATATATTAATATTGCAATACACTCAACTTAAGTAAACGGTGTATTAGAATTAAATAAACCATATATTAAAAATTTAAGAATATTTTCTTTTTACTTGTAATATACTTTCTACTTAAATGCGTAAGTATACCAGTATACTTAAATTTATAACACTGTGCAATTGTCACTTTTTTAAATATAATTTCTTTTACATTTAAATATAATTCCATTTAATTTTAGTACCAAATTTTTCTCAGTGTACGGTGGTCAAGCGATAATTCCTGTTTACCAAATAGCTCGCAGCCTCGTCTTGGTAAACTTGAAACACTGTATATTAGATTTTATCAAAAACACGTCTGTTCTCGTTGAAAGACAAACGAGTAGTCTCTGTATCAGACAGAAGTATACAAGATTCTAGCGGTTCATACAATGAACGTTAGAATTGTATAAGAAAATAAAAAATGATAAAAAACCAGGAGCGGTAATTTTGTATGATTTTGCGACTCAATTGGTCGCAACATATTTGAAATACATTATTTCAACTATTTTTTCAAAGTATTTGATATTTCAAAAACTTTGATCGGTATTTAGTATTTGAAATACTTTTACCGAGTATTTGGCAAAGCGCTGACAGTAATACCCCGATTATTGAGATTAACGGTAGGTTTAACACACAGATATTATAAATTTCTCATATAAAACTATCAAGCTGAAGTAAAATTAGTAACAATCTATGCATCAAAATTTGCAGCGAAGTTTTATCTATCTAATAGGATATTTATAATTGTAAAAAAAATATGTAAAAATGTTCGCTTAATAGCTTAATACAGAGTTTCCCAAACTTTTTGTGCCGCGGTGCACTTTTCACGAGAATAATTCGTCGCGGAGCTCTATCGTTGCTATATACAGTGGCGTAGGCAGAAAAATATTCCGGGAGGGGGGATTTTTCACAACATCGGAATTTATACGTATTGAGAATGCGAGCAATCTTGAAATGGGGTAAATATAATTTTAGTTCTTTTCGAATTTTCGGGGGGAGGGAATTTATCCCCCTAATTCCCCCTATGCGTACACCGCTGGCTATATATTTATATATATTTTAGTGGATCTTGACGTGTGATATATTCTGGAAATAAATTTCTCAGTTGATCGAAACAGGATAATTCTTTTATGCCGCTCTTGAAAAGTTATCTGGTACGGATTATAAACTGAGCAAAATGTAAGAATGCTTTGTTAGTTAAAAGCAAAAATATGAATAAAAAATCAGCTGTGCCCACCACAAGACCAAACCCCATCACAAAATAGGTACTTAAACAAAATACTCTCTAACACAGAAATTATTTACCATAACCGTGAAAACATTACATATACGTATGACAAAATAAATACTTAATAAGTATTATTACTGTAATAAAAATAAAGTAAAAATAACGTAAAAATATATTTTTTAAATCAGCTGTGGCCACCACAGGACTGAGCGCCAAAAATCTTCCATTTCTTGATGACCGATTTTTACCAAAAGTTGATTAACTGATGCCATTGGTGTGTGAAGCTTAAAAATGAAGTTTCATAAAAATACGTTTAGCCAAATTCGCTTTACACGTGTCCAAGGTCCGATAGATAGACATACAGACAGATCGACAGACATCATGCTAAAAATAGTAAAAACATTATGTAAGAACCTCAATCCGTGGACATCCACAAAAATTTAAAAATGTCAAAATCAGTACGATCACAATACCTCCCTTATATGTTTGTATAATGTCTTAAGCGTACGAAAAAAAACTATTGAAATACTATCTTTATAATATTTGAGCACACTTGTCGTCTACTGGACGCTTAGAGTCGGAAACTTTGGCAGCTTTTTATTAACAATCCGTACTTTAACCAATGATCCATAAAAAAATAATCCCAGCATAAACAAATAAATAACACTGCACCACTATGACTTACTGACTTCCTGTCTGAATTACAAGAGATATAAAGAATATAGGTAATTCATATTCCCATTGCATGAAACGTCACAACATCCATCATCTATTATTTGGCAAATTTTAAGGAATTTGTACTGTATTATATGTCGCTCTTGTAATATATCAGCCCTGTAATAGAACAGTCACTCAGCTGTATATTTGTATTTCATAATGGTTAAAACTTTTTCCATGACTAGTTGAACTATTGAGTTCGAGTGTTTTTATTAACATTTATTGGGGGCAATAAAATATTATTGTACTGGCTTTTGTTATCTTCAGTAGCGTATCATTTCTCAGTGAAACGTTTGTTTTGAAAAAAAAAAAACACTATTTTTACATCTGATCACATTTAATTTATTTACTTTTCTGTCTAATCTGCTCGCGGAGCACAGTTTAAAACCCCGGTTTAATACTAGGTAGCAGACAATATCCTGTATTTTTTAAATATATTTATCAGCTTCAATTAACTTTTATATTTATATAATTTTGTGTACAAATGTTCAAATAATACGTCACCATTTTTTTAGATAGGATTGTTTATAGTTTAGAAATTTCGTCGAAAAATACTATATTTGATGATAATGACATGAATTTTTATGACATTTTTATGAAACTTATCCAAGTGCTTCATTTAAGATCCTTTTACCTATAATTCAGATTATTAGTTTTGTTAAAGAAACATTTGAGAACTATGGTGTTTGACCTCCCCTTAATACGCCAGTAAAAAAACACAATAAGCAAAACAGCATTAATCGGAAACCTGAATGTATGGAAAATAGGCAATTGATGCCAAGACATTTTATTTTGAATTTCTTACGTGAATTAAGGTATTATGAATCAAGACCAATGCATTTCCACTGGAGATATGTCCAAAATGAACTGTTTTCTATTTAAAATGTTACGCCACAATTAGCACGGATGGTAACTTCTCGACCAATGTAAATCTAAAGCCTGGTTTATAATAGATATGTTATGGAACATAAGCATAAAAATTACACTATTTTCTTTGTTCTGTTTATTACAAACAGATGTTTTGAAGGGTCAAAGCTATTGTTCTATTACGTATGCGCTGTGCTATGGAGTTATTATAAACCAGGCTTAAAGGTGCTATGTCCATATTTATCAAATTGTTTAATAGTGAGGTTACAGGATATTTTAGGAAACTACTGCTTTTTGGATCAGAGTTAGTAAAGAGATCCTTCAGGTACATAAAGGATTTCCAGAACTACAATGTTTTTAAAAAAGGACGGTTTTTAAAAGGATCAATCACAATTTTTATTAACTTCAGTTGGAAGCATGGAGGTCTGGTAAAAGGCTTTCTGTAGAGAAGAAAAAGGAATACATATGTACCTCCCTACGAACACCGCCAGATTTAAATAAAATTGTACGAATAAGCTGGCAATAAAAAAATATATGTATAATTTTACATTTCTTGATATTTAAATTTACAGTAACTTTAATTTAATTTTCGCTTTTATTAATAATATAGTATTGGTATGTAAGTATTTATAATACTGTTTCTTCTATAAAATACTCCTTTTTGAAACAAGCATTATATACACTCTTCGAAAAAAAAAAAAATAAAAAAAAATAATAATAAATAAATAAATAAGTTGGAAGATCACGTCTTCTGATTATTGTTATAATATAATTCTGTATTATTCATAATAAATGAACTATGTGAAAATGTTAGTAACTTTTATTTTTTCCTAAATATATTTCACTAATTGTGTAATGTTTTATTAAGTTTTTTGCAAATATATCTGAACATACGTATTGTCACTTACAGCCTTTAGAATTTCCATCCTTAATTTATTATTTCACCTACACATTTAAATCAAAAAGTTCTTTTATTCCAAGTGAATAAAATGCAGTTTTTATATTAAAAAGTTTATTAAGTGCACCAGTATGTGCATAAAAACATGAATGAAATGTTTTATTTTTTGGTAAAATATTTTAGTAGCTCATTCACATATTTCTTCATCTCTTAGTGTATCACTCGATAGCGCAGGAATGAATTATCTATTTTTCTGCGCACTTTCATTGCACACTTAACATTAGGATCTATATCCATTATTTTCTTCTTCAAAGCGTCAAAGCATGATTAATAAACATTCCCCAAGTTCTTTTAATGTGAATTCCTTCGTTGCTATTTATTACGGGTATCTACACAACGCATCTCTACAGTTTTGGACGGAGAGATACCTGTGAAATACTGTAATAACTTGAATGTTTATAGCAAAAATTTAAATTATTTTCTAGTTACGATTAATAATTTTACATGATGTAATATTAATTTTCTTATACTCAGAGAAAATTTTCTTAATTCATGGAAGTTCATGAATAATTCTCGATTCACGATGAAGGTTAGTTTCGAGTTAGAAACATTGGGTCTATAAGCTATGTTACGGACTCATTGGTAGAACTCTATTTTCTCATGGAGTAATTTTATACCAACTTATGATCGTTGATTTCACCATTGGTTAAGTTAGATTAGGTTGTATACTATTTTATTTGATTTACGTCATTAGTGCGGCCTAAGATGAGTCTAGGCCTCCTGTTTACAGGTTACGTGACCATATTTATGTACATTAAAAGTAATATGGTATGTAATTTGTATAAATATTTTTTACACAAATTATTTGACACAGGCAGGAGCTCAACCTACGTCCATACCCTTACTAGAGGCAAAAACCAACGTTTTAGCGCTTGCGGCCATAGGTTTGCATTACATTGATTATTTCTTCATAATACACAAAGAATTGTTCCAAATCATCTAAAATAGTCCCAAATTACCCACTGATTATTTATACTTCAATATGGATATCTTTAAAAGATGTGAGAGAAAAGTGTACCGTAAACGTTAGTGTCGTGTGGTGAAATTTTGGCTGAAAATGTGGTAAATATTGTTTGTTATTTCACTTTTTTATGCTAAAATCTATCCTAAACTTACCTTACAGCACACCAAATATTTTCCCCGTCACAAATTAACCCAAAAATTCATTTATTTTTAATTTAACACGAGGAATATATTTATTCAAAACATACTCATTGTCACCTATTGATAAGAAGCCACAACAAGTCCCCCGTCGTCAGATATCTACACGACTTGGAGACCGGCAATCAGACAAGGCTGGCACTAACTGGCCACCTTAGTTTTTGAATGATATTTATTTCATGTATTTTTGATAAATACATATTATAACGTGTTTTCGCGATAAAATATATTATTTCTTTAAAAAATAAATAAAAAATAAAACGTTTCAACAATGGATTTGTCACTAAATACTAATGAAAATTCACAACCCACAACATCTCAAATTCCAACACCGAGCTTCGCCGACACCGTCAAAAGGAACATAAATAATGCGAATAGGAAAAAGGTTGCCTTCAATTTTCTAGAAGGCGAACAAGGCATAAGAATTACATCAATTCCAGGAGTCCATAAAAATGATCTAATTCGCGAAATTGGGAATTTCGTCGGCCCAAAAAATATTATTTTTGCCTCTTGAATCTACAACCAGGTCCATCTTTATTTAGCAACAAAATAAATATTTGAAAATGTTATGAAAAACAAAAATAATTTTAAAATAGACAACAAACCCTTATCTGTACGCCCCATAATTGAACCAACTAAACGGATAAGGATTTCAAATGCCTTCCCATCTGTACCTCACTATGTAATTGAAGACGCACTAAAAAGTCATAACATTAGATTGGTTTCACCTACGCACTTTTTAAAAGCATCAATGCCGGACGCACAATACGGTCACTTATTAAGTTTTAGAAGACAAGTGTACATTTATCCAGATGTTCCGTTCATCTGGATAGATGTATACTTGTCTTACCCTCGTACCGAATACATTAATAATTAAACACAAAGAACGTCAACAACGTATTTTCCTTACATCAGACCATATGCAGTGTTTTATATGTAAGAATGACACATCTACAACCAACGAACCAACACCAAACAACTCAACATCAGTCGTACCACAAACCGTATATCCCCTACAAAACTCGCAGACAGTTCAAAATAAAGCAAGAACCGTCATAAATATACTAATACAAGCAAGCGAAAACTTCGAAGCCCACCGCCCGCAAAATATCGCGCCAACGCGCGCTGACCCAGCCACTACAAACGAGAAGTCATCCAGTCTTGAACCAACACCAGTCAGTGATATCTACAAGTCCCAACCGATTCCTCCCCAAATAAAAACAAACACACCAATAATCTGCCAATAAAACAAAATCCGCCTGTCCCTAAAAAGACCACCATCTCCAAATTCCGCAGAATATTCCTTGAAGGAATACCCTCATGGCGATACTACTGATCCAGATGAAGAAATCTCATCAACATCGACAATATCAAATGAAACGGCAAACTTAAAAAGTTCACAAAAATCAAAAAAGAAATGCAAGAAAAATAATAATAGATCATTAAGTCCAAGCGGTAAACTGGATATGTCGACCCACGATTTATTTCAAGAAGAACTCAAACTTAAACATGAAATGGAAATAAATTCACAAAAATAGTATTATTATTATTATTATTATTATTTTGGATCACGTAAATTTTTTCTCACGTCGGTGCGCGGTGTGACGCACCTAACGTGTTACAAAGAACAAGGGTTGAGGTAAGTATGTTTAACTAAAATGTATGTGTTGTAGGTACATAAATACAAATTTATTTATATCTTCCTACTGGGCTTACTATTTATTAAGAAATTTTCAATGTTACAGGTGCTAAGAATAGTTGCTTTCTGCATGGACTGCGTCACGTTTATTATTATTTGGGGTTTGTCAGGTCTTGACAAGCGTCCACTAATCTCAAACTTCAGCAACCTTTTGAGCCGCGTCATACTAGAGACTAGTGGAGCTAAATACACACGACTGCATCCCAAACCCTGGCGATATGCAGCCGCGGAAATTACGCCAGATCCAGTGCCCGCACAATGCGGAGCGACCCGAGCAGCACTTCTTTCTGCATCCTGCAGATCAAAGAGTTGGCAGAGATCTACAGGCGGGAATGGACTCCATTTCCCTTCGATAGGAGGCTTTCATGCCACCCAAAACACCAACTATCAGGACTACAAGCTTAACTTTATACCCGGGATACAGCTTTCTAAGCTCGGACAAAAGATCCATATACTTGGACCTCTTTTCCTCCTCTTGAGAGAGATATTCTTCTCAGCTGGACTTGAGAATTCGATCACAAACATCTGTTTGGTCTCGATATCCAGGAGGGTTATGTCCGGCTTAGTGGCTGTCAGTAACCTCGAGGTGGGGAAGGAGTAATTCCAATAAATACGGCACTTGGAATTTTCCACCACCGATTCTATGTCAGAAGAGACGTACGGTATAACCGGTATTTGGTCAATACCATAGGAATGTAAGATGATAGTAGAGCACGCGGAGAGCAGCATTATGTCGAGACACGTAGCTCGACGCTGCAAGAGATGGACAAGCAGACAGAATGTGCATAATCGTTTCAGGATTGTGGTGGCAGAACCTACAGAGTGTGGACTCCGCTATTTGGAATATGCGGGCCCTGTACGTCAAAGTATTTATAACACCATCCTAACACGCAAACACAAAACCTTCTGTTTCTGATCTCAAACCAGCAGACTTAAGAAACGAGAACGTGAGTTCGGTGGACAACTCTAGACTTTTAATATGTTTGAAGAACACAGAGTGCATACTTTTACTCATGTGTTCTTTTGTCAACATGTCTGTCTCGCCTCGGTTCACCGAACTGCTAACTCTGTTGTACTCCTCCCGAGAGAGTTGTACTCCAGCGCTTTCCCTGGCGGGACTCAAGTCTGCCAGGTTAAATCTCGTTGCTGCTCTTCGCGCTTCCTGGTAAAGAAACGCCCCTTTGCCACTAAATTCGTGCTCACTAACGATTTTTAATAGTGGGTCCTGACTTCTGAGGATACTGTTAGCTGTAACCAGGACGAGTCGATCGTGCAAACACTCCAGATTAAGTAATCCCCGACCCCCATTTTGACGAGGGAGGTATATACGCTGCACAGAAGATTTCGGGTGGAGACTTCGGTTGATGTTCCTGATCTTTCTGGTTCTTCTGTCGAGATCCTTAAGATCATCAACATTCCATTTCATTACACCAAAAGTGTATGAAATTAATGGGACAGCAAGCATGTTTGTGCCATATACTTGCTGCGAAGGGCCTGCTTAATAAAAGTGACATCCTGGACACCCCTTTCACTGATGCCTAGAAATGTGTAAGACCCTTCGGCATTAAGATGTTTTATAATGCTCCCATTAACCAATTGAACATTTTCACCGTTGTCCAACCCTTTTCCTCTGTATATATGAAAAACAGCGCATTTTTTCAACCCGAATTGCATACCTATCGCGGCAGTGTACTCAGCAACAGCGTCTAAGGCGGTCTGCAAATTCCTCTCGTTCGAGGCGTAGAGCTTCAAATCATCCATGTAAAAGAGATGGGTAATTTTGTGCTTACGCTTCGACGGAGGACCCGCCATGTAGCCACTGCCGCGCCTAAGCTCGATCGATAGAGGTAGAAGTGAGATGCAAAATAGTAGCAGGCTTAGAGAATCTCCCTGGAAAACGCCACGCTTGAAATGTATCCACTCTGTCGACACTGCGGTTGATCCACTTGGGACAACAAATTGTGTCTTCCAGAGGGACATAAGTTGCCCAATGCATCTATCTATCTGCGGGTGGACTCGTAACATGCGCAATAATGTTAAAATGAGAGCATGTGACGTAGTGTCATATGCTTTTGCGTAGTCCACCCAAGCCATTGACACGTTGCGTTTGAAATACGCTGCGTCATGACAGACCGGTCGATAATAAGATTTTCTTTGCAACCTGCTTGGTCCCTCTTCGATCCCCTCTGTTCGTAGATGTCTGACCAAACAGAGGCGATGGAGCTCAGTACCCGCTCGTTTAATACGCTGGTAAAGATCTTATACACAATATACAATAAACAGAATATCCAAAAAGCTCCACATCCCCAACCGTATATAAAGCTGTTTATCAACAAATAAAGGAAGATTTCAGCGAAAGGGATCATGTCAAGATATACACCGATGGCTCAAAAATTGACGGCAAAGTAGGAGCAGGATTAGTTATTGAAGAAGAAGTACAAAAATTCCACCTGCCAGATGTTGTATCTACTTACACGGCTGAAGAATTTGCGCTTCTAAAGGCTGTCGAGTACATTTACAGTAATAATACAAAGAGAAACTTTATAGTCCACACCGATTCGTTAAGTGTTATACAAAACTTACAGAAAATGTATTCGACAAGCCCAATGATAGAAGAAATTCTACAAAAAATAAATAACTGCATAGCTGATAGAAAATTCATCTCTATAGTATGGGTACCATCCCACGTCGGCATAACAGGCAATGAAAAAGCTGATACTGCAGCCAAAGAAGCCACCAAGTCCACGGAACAAATAGATATGCCTATTCCAACTAGAGACTTTAAAACAAGTATAAAGAAAAATATAAGAAATAGTTGGAATAGTCAATGGTCGGAAATAGATGAAGCTAGAAACCACCTCCGGCAAATAAAAACCGACACTACCCCATGGCCCAGAAGAAACAATAGAAAAGAAGAAGTAGTAATTACGAGACTTAGGATTGGACACACCTTACTCACCCACAAACATCTATTCGAACATTGCGAACCAACAAAATGCGACACATGTGACACGACACTTACAGCCAGACACATCCTAGTAGAATGCCCAAAATACACCACACAACGAAGAGACAACAAAATTACAGACCACTCAATAAAAGACATTTTAGGCAACAACTCAGACTCGATAAATAATGTCATCTCATATCTTAAAAGCATAGATGTATATAATAAAATATAATGTTACACTTTGTATTATAACTCTTATAAATGTATAGTATATAAAGGTAGATATATATATATGTACACACACTGTAATGTATACGATGTGTGGGTGCTAATAGCCCTAGCAGCTGAAGCACCCCTAAATAAACACTAAATTAAAAAAAAAAAAAAAAAAAGATCTTATACAGCGTATTGAGACAAATATTAGGTCTATAGTTCTTCGGGTTGGTTAAATCACCTTTTTTGGGGATTAATACTGTACGCCCCTCTGCTAACCAAGATGGTATTGGTATTTCCCCACGGATAAAAGAAGTAAAGTTTCGTGCAAGATGGCCGTGTGCACTGGAAAATTACTTCCACCAAAAAGCAACGATACCGTCAACTCCTGGTGCAGCAAAATTGCGCACTTTTGAAATAGCACGTGTTACTACTTCCGGGGTAACAGGGGGGCATGCCTGAGGATCTGTAAGATGTTTTGTACAGAATTCCTCAAATCTCTCTAAAACTGGAGTGTTTTTCACGATCGTCTCGTGTTCATAAAGCTCCCTCCAGAATATCTCTGTCCTGTCGACTGATAACAACCTCAGGCTTCGCCATGAAAAGGCGTGACGGGCTCGTGAGGAACATAGTATTTTCATCCATGGTCCTAACCCGGTTGACCAGTTTCTTTCTTGCCAGGGCTAGTGCTCTCAATTTGCCCACCGCTTTCTGCTTTAGCAGAGAGAGAGAGTGGACAAATTCAGTCTGTGATGCTTTATGCGCAATTGATGTAATATGCGCTTAGTATTCGCACTTAGCGGCTTAATACTTCGTAAAGCATCAATAGCACACTGAATATGAGAAGCTTCCTGGCGTGAACGCGTCATTTTCTTCTCTAATTGCTGTATACGCAGTTTGCCGTTAAAATCCTTAGAGGCCAAAGCCCGCTTTGACGTCAGCACAGCTGCTGCAGCGTATACAGCACAGTCGATTTCCCAGAGACTACTCTGAGGGGAAATTTGCTCGTCAATAAGTTCATTAAGTCACGTGAGGTCATCAGTACGAACTTTGAACTTATTGTGTCCAAGTGCGTTCAGAATGAGGCGAGAGAAGGGCTAGAAAATCCTCACGAAGATTTTTTTCCGGTGAAGAGGATGTTATTCCTGCATTAACTGGGGAAGACTCAGTGGCTATCTGCCCACCTCCCGTTGGTGTGCTTGCAGGTGTCGATGGCTGTACCGGTATTTGACACAACCTTCTCGACTCTCTTCGTCTCGATCGCATCATCCTGCGTCGCAGGCGTGCTACTTGGTCGCGCAGATTCTGTTGCATCATGAAGTCCAGCTCGGGATGATTTTCACACCATTGTGAGTGGACTCTGACCATGTAGCCCCTGCGATGGGGTGACGCTGCCTCGTAAACCTGAAGCAGGTCTTCCTGCTCCTCGGGTGTCTACCTGTGGCGGGCCCGGCTACCGGGATTGTAGCTTCGCCCAACTGTTTGTGGGTCCCCATCCGAGAAGGACCCGTTGTGGGAAGCTGTATGGTTTCTTGTTTTGTCCTGAACCATTTTTACGTTTCATGGGAATGTTGGCCCCATGAAACGGTGGCAGGATTCATCGACCAGATGGTAGGGTCGACGTTACCCCCAATTGGTTCCTGCCGTGGTAACACTGCGATAGCGATCCGGAGGGAAAGGGCGCTAAGCCTTTTCGGTCAAAAGACCGCCGTACCCCGTTATTAATATTATTATTATTATTATTATTAAATACAATGGTACAAAAACAGAGCTTGTGTGTTGTTGTTATTGTGAGCACAAAGAAAATAACAATTACAAAAAAAAAAAAAAAACAAAATACATTAGTGGTTTCGAAAAATTGTACAACGCTGAAAACGTTTGTTAAAACAGGTAAATGTCCAGTTTATTTTTAAAATTGTTAATAGAGGTAGCATCGATGACATAGTTCGGCAATGTATTCCACATATCGAACACTCGATTAGTGAAAAAGTTAGTACGCACACACTTGGTAAAAGAGTCTTTCTTCAGGTTAAATCTATGTCCACGCAGTCTGTTATCGTTGTTAAGCATAAATAATGACGATACATCACAAGAAAACGAATTGGACACAAATCGATAGATAGTTATTAAGTCACCACGAACACATTGATCCACTAACTTGATGAGCTTTAATTCACATAATCGGGCTTCATATGATGGCCTACTATACCCATATGGAATTCGGGTTGCTCTGCGTTGCATATTTTCAATAAGGTTAATGTCTTTCGACAAATATGGTGACCAAATGGCAAAACCATTTGGTCACCAACATACATTTTGTACAGAGAGCAGAACAAAGTAAGAGATCATTAAGAATATAATTGAATTCGCTTTCTTTGCACATTTCAGCATATGTCTGGACCATTTCAGGTTTGAAGTGATCGTAATCCCAAGATCGACTTGTTCCGAAACAGATTTAATTTGTTGTCCATTTATTTGGTACTGAACTAGTGGATACTTCGACCCAATGTGCAGTACAACCGTTTTTTTCTGGATTTAAAGGTATTATCCATTTATTTAACCAGTCCATCAATTTATCCAGATCAGCTTGAAGAATTGTTGCATTTGTAAGAGAATCATTATATAATTTGGTGTCATCAGCATAAAAAGGGCATGAGGAAGAAATTTTGGATTTCAGATCGGCAACATATATTAGAAAAAGAAGAAGTCCAAGTACTGAACCTTGTGGTACACCACTGAGGACTTCTTCAGGGTCAGAAAGATGGTCGCCTACTCTTACTTGAAAGTTTATGTCCGATAAAAATATTCGAATCCAATTTAGTAGCTTTCCTCGAATACCGTGGTGTTCTAGCTTGTGTAATAATCTCTTGATAGGAACTTTGTCGAAAGCTCGAGAGAAATCGAGATATAAAACATCAATGGGTTCCGAGTTATGAATGGCTCGAGCCCATGCATTTAATGCTAGCAGAAGATTTATAGTAACAGAGCGACATGTTGATCATTAGGCAGAATATTATGTTGTAGAATAATAGGTAATAAACTCTTTACTATGATTCGCTCGAAAACTTACGTATGGAAGAGCTAATACTTATAAAACGATAATTTTTTGCATCTAGCTTGTCATCCTTCTTATAAATAGGGGTTACATAAGACGATTTCCAGGAAGAAGGTAGAGTACCAGTGTTGAAAGAGTGCTTCATAAGTAAACATTTGGCTCCGCCAAAGCGTCTTTGCATTTATTTAATATTAAAAATTGATGTGAAGTGTGAATTTTCACACATTGTAGGGTTTCGCAGGTATATAATAAGTGAAGGCGGCATGCTGAGTGTGTAGGACAAATTTTGCTTTGTAGTAACCACGGCAAAATGAACGATCTTTTTAAAATAATTTATCGTCTGTTAATCTCAGAGCTTTAAAAACAAATTTTATGTTAAAATATTTTTTTGTTAATTTTAATTCGAATACCTAATATCATTATTTAGGTTTCTAATAAGTGCAGTATTTTTTTTATATAACAAGGTTCATTAAGATTTTGAAAATTGGGCCTATGGCTTTCATTGGTTGTCTTAAATCATACGCTCCGCCCCTCTGGCTTCGTATAAATGACACATAGAATGAAAATATAATTCCAATTGGTTATTAAATTTACGCTCTTGAAAATTAAATTCAAAATGTGCTAAAATATAACTAGAATTTTAACAAATTAATTTAAACAAAATAAATATGAAAAAAAAAAACAAAAAATAAAACTAACTCCACAAGCCAGGAACGAACCTGTGTAGTGAATAACGATCCTGTGTAGTTGTCGCGCAACTGAGCCACTAGACCACCAAACGCTTATCAACTTAGTGTGTTATAAGAGTATAACATATATGTATGCATCGTCAACAAAAAAACACAAAAAATGCGTTATTTTCCGAAAACATAATCTGATCAAAAATTCCTGTTGTACTATTCCGGTTCACACCAATATACATTACTTAGAATTTTTTTCACATTTTTAGTTTAAACCATCTGGGCTACAGGGTGTGGGACAAAAATTTTTTTGCACAATTTTGGCAAAAATCGCCTCAAAATAATTTATTTTGCAAAAATAAAATGTTGATCGTTAATCCACGTACTAAGAGCTTTCATTTGATACCCTACTCAGAATTTTAAAAAAATATATTTTTTTTCGATGAGCACATATTTGTTTATATTTTTAGGGGGATATGTTTTTTAGATGTTTTAGTATTTTTCCTATGTGCGGGTCAGAAAGTTGTACAAGCATGCCAAATTTCAACTCTCTAGGTTTAGCCGTTTGGCTACAATTTTTACCGAACAGACAGACAGACAGACAGACAGACAGACAGACGACAAAATGACGGTATAAGGGTTTTTTGATCATACCTACAAAAGCCTAAAAATGGTATGTTGTCTGGATTCAAGTGCTGCGAGCAGTTTCAGACCTATCAATACCTTACCGTGTATTGAAAAAATTCTTGAACTTGCAGCATATAATCAATTGTCAAATTATTTTGAAACTAATAATATATTTATAGGTAATCAATCTGGCTTTCGTCCTGGTTTTTCATGTGAAACTGCTCTGCAATTAACTATTTCAGAATGGAAAAAAGATATTGATAGTAATAAATATATTGTTGCTGTCTTTTTAGATCTCAAAAGAGCTTTTGAAACTGTTGACAGATCTATTCTGCTTCGTAAACTTCAACAGTATGGTATAGGTGGAACAGTTTTAGACTGGTTGTCTGATTATTTATTCAACCGCATGCAAAATACTAAAGTTAATAACATTGTTTCTTCTGTTTGTAAAAATGATGTTGGAGTACCTCAGGGGAGTGTAATAGGGCCTTTATTATTTATAATTTATCTGAATGATATAAACTTAGTATTGAACTGCAATTTAGTAAACTTATATGCCGATGATACTCTTTTAGCTATTTCTGATATTAATTTAAATACTGCAGTAAACAAGTTGCAACATGAACTTAGCCAAATTTCAATTTATTTTCAATGTAATAAGCTTAAATTAAATTTAAATAAAACTAAAGCAATGATAATTGCAAGTAAATTTAATTTAAATAAAATTGATGTCATTAACATATCTCTTAAACTTGACAATGAAAATATTGAAATTGTTAAGGAAATGAAATATTTAGGATTAATTTTTGATTGTAATTTAACTTTTAAATGTCATTTTGAATATATTCATAAAAAAAATTCAAAAAAATTATACTTTTTTTCTAGAGTTTCAGCTGAACTTTCTTATTGGGCTAAGTGTACTGTTTATAAAACTATCATACAACCTCATTTTCAATACTGTTCATCAATTTTGTATTTATTAGATAATTCGTCACTTAATGCCTTACAAAAACTGCAAAACAGAGGAATGAGAATTATTCTAAAATGTAATCGTTATACTTCTATTCAAAATATGTTAAATACACTCAATTGGTTCAATGTAAGAATTCATATACGTATTCATACCATGATTTTGATTTATAAAATTTTACATGGCAAACCTACTTACTTGTCTAACTATATTACTTATAATAATGAAACTCATTCATATTTCACAAGAAACTGTGATAATATTTATATTAAAAAAACGAATCTAAAATCGTCTATGAATGCTTTATTTATAAAAGGTTGTAACGAATATAACGCTCTACCATCGGATATTAAACAATCAAACAACAGTAAAATATTTAAACACAAAATTAAACAGTATTTTTTAAAGAGTCCATAAACTAGTGTTTGATTGTTTATTAAGTATGTTCAGGCATTATTTTGCTTTGTGTAATAAATTAATATTTCCATAACATGTTGTATATTATTTGTCAGATATCTATGTGTTTGCAATGTATCTTCTTTCTTTTTTAGGGTTTTGTAGGTATGACCAAAAAACCCTTATACCGTCATTTTGTCGTCTGTCTGTCTGTCTGTCTGTCTGTCTGTCTGTCTGTCTGTCTGTTCGGTAAAAATTGTAGCCAAACGGCTAAACCTAGAGAGTTGAAATTTGGCATGCTTATACAACTCTTTGACCCGCACATAGGAAAAATACTAAAACATCTAAAAAACATATCCCCCTAAAAATATAAACAAATATGTGCTCATCGAAAAAAAAAATATTTTTTTAAAATTCTGAGGAGGGTATCAAATGAAAGCCCTTGGTACGTGGATTACCGATCAAATTTTTATTTTCGCAAAATAAATTATTTTGAAGCGATTTTTGCCAAAATTGTGCAAAAAAAATTTTGTCCCACACCCTGTAGCCCAGATGGTTTAAACTAAAAATCTGAAAAAATTCTAAGTAATGTACATTGGTGTGAACCGGAATAGTACAACAGGAATTTTTGATCAGATTATGTTTTTGGAAAAAAAAGCATTTTTTGTGTTTTTTTGCTAATAATGTTGAAAACTTATAGTTATATAACACACTAACTACTAGCGTTCTGACCGAGAAAATGAGTGTTCAAATCCCCCGAGAAGAGACAAGATTATTTTTTATTTTTTTTTTTGCATTGTTATTTTGTTTAAATTATTTTTTCAAAATTCTAGTTATATTTTGGCAAATGTTGCATTTAATTTTTAAAAGCGTAAATTTAATAACCAGTGGAAATTGTTGAAATTATAATTTAATTCTGTTTGAATGTACACGAAATCAAAGGGAGGAGCTATGACTAGAAACAACCAATGAAACCATTTGGCGCAATTTGAAGCCATTTGGCGCAATTTTCAAAATCTTAATGAACCTTGCTATATAAAAAAAATACTGCACATATTAAGAAACCTAAATAATGGTATTAGGCACTCGAATTAAAAGTAACATAAAAATATTTTAACATATAATTTGTTTTTAAAGCTCTTAGATTAAGAGATGATAAATTATTTTTAAAATATTGTTCATTTTACAGTGAATACTACAAAGCAAAATATGTCCTACACACTCAGCATTCCGCCTTCACTTAATATTTTTAGGGTTTTGTAGGTATGACCAAAAAACCCTTATACCGTCGTTTTGTCGTCTGTCTGTCTGTCTGTCTGTCTGTCTGTCTGTCTGTCTGTCTGTCTGTCTGTCTGTCTGTCTGTCTGTTCGGTAAAAATTGTAGCCAAACGGCTAAACCTAGAGAGTTGAAATTTGGCATGCTTGTACAACTTTTTGACCCGCACATAGGAAAAATACTACAACATCTAAAAATCATATCCCCCTAAAAATATAAACAAATATGTGCTCAACGAAAAAAAAAAAATATTTTTTTTAAATTCTGAGTAGGATATCAAATGAAAGCCCTTGATGTAAGTACGTGGATTAACGATCAAAATTTAATTTTTGCAAAATAAATTATTTTGACATGATTTATGTCACAATTGTGCAAAAAAATTTTTGTCCCACACCCTGTAGCCCAGATGGTTTAAACTAAAAATCTGAAAAAATTCTAAGTAATGTATATTGGTGTGAACCGGAATAGTACAACAGGAATTTTTGATCAGATTATGTTTTCGGAAAATAATGCATTTTTTGTGTTTTTAACCAAAATATGTTAAATATTTAATTCGCTATGTACCCAAGTTGATATGTCAGCACTCATAGCTATGTGCGTTTAGTCCTTGGTTTTCTAATTTGCTAAACACAGTTAACTTGCAAACTAGAGTTCGAATCCTGTCAATTTTATTTTTTTTTTGTTTTTTTTTTGCAGTTTTCTTTTATTTAAATTATTTTGTCAAAATTCTAGTTATATTTTGGTAAAATGTTGCATTTAATTTTTAAAAGCGTAAATTTAATAACCAGTGGGAAGTGTTAAAATTATAATTTAATTCTGTTTGATGTATACGAAATCAGAGGGCGGGGCTAATGATTTAAGCAACCAATAGAAGCCATAGGCGCAATTTTCAAAATCTTAATGAACCTTGCTATGTAAAAAAAATACTGCACATATTTAGAAACTTAAATAATGGTATTAGGCATTCGAATTAAAATTCATAAAAAAATATTTTGACATAAAATTTGTTTTGGCATCCCAAATAATCATCATTCAGTTATTAAATACCTGCAAAACCCTGAAATGTGTGAAAATTCACACTTCACATAAATTTTTTTGTATTATTAGACGTATGTCTAGTTTAATAAAGTTATTATTATTATTATTATTCAAGGAGCACGATTCTTTAAGACAACCAAGCTCCTCACGAACAATCTCAGGAGTTACTTCGATGGCGGTAATACCAAATGGATTACGAGATGTGGGATTCAGACTTGGTAAAACACCATCAAGTTCAGTTGTATAGGCAGCGACAAACTCTTTGGAAAAAATGTTAGCCACAGAAGCAAAATCTTTGCATATTAAATTGTCATCACCTCTAAGAATAGGCGTTGAAACCTTGGAAGCCAGTTTAGACCGTATGTTACTATGAAACGCTTGCGGCCCTTTCGGAACCAATTGTGCTTCATACTCGCCATTCGCAGTTCACTGGTAAGATGATTAGATACTTTATGAAATTCTTTATAGGATACTGAGTTATGAATAGATTTATAACGTTTCCACAGTCTATGTTTTTGTTCATACAATTGTAATAGGTGGTGATTGAACCAAGGTTGTCGGAAATTAGGTCGTCTTCTTACAAAGGGAGTGTTACGATTAATTATATCAGTGACAGATGATGAGAAATTACACCATCTCAGATCAACTATAGGTTTATTAAGTAACTCATCCTAATCCAATGCCAAAAATTCGTCGGAGTTAGTGTCGAAGTCAGCACGCCAAAAATTTCTTCGTGTAACATTATTTTGTACGGATTTCATGCACTAAATTGTGGCAATAATGGCATGATCAGAGCGGCCGATAGGAGGCAGGTATTGAATATCACTTATCAAATTAGGATCAGAGCATAATAGCAGATCAAGAGTAGAAGGTGTTGTGATGTAAGGCGAGTTGGTAGGGTAATCAGTTGTTCCAATTTTGACTGGATTAGAGTTTGAATGAAAGCTGATTCACAATTATCTGACTCCAAGTGTTCGTTCTCGGCCCATTTAATCTTTGGGTAGTTAAAATCTCCAAGAATTATAAGATTGGATTAGTTATCTGATATTCTACTTAATGTAGAGTGAAGTACTACATTGTCATCACGATGAGTGTTACCTGGCGGATAGACGCACGAAAGTACGAGTGTTGAAGAATGCAGATGTATCATCAGCCAGAGAGATTCGATCTTAGGAATATGAATATTGAGGAATTCTATATCAGAATCATGGAACATAGAGCGTGATAAGTATACACAGACCCCGCCACCTCGTTGCTTAGCATTAACTTTATGATCATCACGATCACAACGAAACAGCATATAGTTATGAATGCTTACTAGGGAGTCAGGTAAATCAGGTTTAAGCCAAGCCTCAGAAACTATAATGCAAAATGGTTTACTAGATGCAACTAGCAGAAGAAAATCATCAAATTTAGACATAAGAGAATCCAAATTAGTATAGCAGATTGTCATTGAGTGTACACCAGAAGAGTTTATTACTTTTTTGGAACTAAGGTAGGTATGCCCTTCACATATTTAATGGGTAAATCCGCCCTTTTGCAATTTTATCTTGAAGCTCATCTCTAACTTGATTTAGATATTGTATTTGTTTAGGTGTTTTATCATCACGGATTGAATAGTTCTTAAATTTAGATAAGATTCATCATAAGACGCAGTTTGTTTTTCAAGATTAGCCTAGCTGTAGAGGTATTATCGAAAACAACCTTGATGGGTCTAGACGTTGGCATAGTCCTGTTAGATGACACTTTCTCTAATCTATATATAGAGCGCGGAGTTGTCACCTTATTGTTGCTAGCGAATTCAATGATATCCTTGACAATTCCTGCATCTGAGGAAACGGTTTCGGTATTTGAAGTGGAATATTTTACTCCATAGATTATTATGTTTCTCTCCCTCCTTGTACGTTGTTGTATCTCGTCAATAAGTTCTTCAAAAATGTTAGGCGCAAGTTCTGAAGATTTATTAATGAGCAAGGACTCCAATTTCACTATCCGTTCTGTCATAGCGGACAACATCTCACGCATATCAAACAACTGATCATGTTTGCTATTACATTTTGTGCAGAAATTTTTTTAATTTTTCTTAAAAGCGCGCGTTAAATCTTTGAAATCTTCACTGGTTAGATCAGTACAACTAGCATGCATAAAAGATTTGCAGCTATCGCACTTGACCGAACGGTCGCCGTCACTAATCCGACAGTTACAGCAGGCACACACATTCATGATTACTGTACTCTATTATTATATTATTGATTAATTGATAAATATTACGATATTAAGTAGTTTGACTGTAGATGTAGGTTTGAAACCCTGGTTTACAAAAGTAAATAAAGACTTTTTAAGCAAAATTAAATTTGGTTAAAACTCAATTAATTACCAAAGAATTGCTAAGAAGTAAACTTTATACACAGATCAACACTACATTGATTAAAAGATATTAAATACAATAACATTTTATTAAAAACACAAAATAAATTGTAGTAACTGATAAAATTCACAGCAAAAACTCAACTAAACCGTAGAACTATGTTTTTTTTTCAAATATGACTATTCTATAACATTCGACCAACTAGAAGAATTTATTGAAAATGCACAGGGTACTTCCGATCAGTTAAAACTCGCCCGGGAGTACCACCCAAATGTCCAACAACTTTAAATATCAATCAGTGAACTGTATAAATTTTTGGACCTGAGTAAAACAAAACACCGCTTCACTGCTTCACCAGACAAGTTACAAAAATAAAACAACAAATACACGACGAACTTAAGAACACCGTGCCTACACTATCGCAGCCTGAAAACACATAACCAGCAAATGGAAATGGCGCTAATCCAGTGGAACAGTAATGGGTTTTATTCCCATTTAGCCGAACTGCAGCTAATAACAACCCAGTTTCAACTCATTTGTATTCAGGAAACTCGTTTTACGCCACATCAAAAATTTAATTTTATAGGGTACACTTCTTTTCAGAAAAATAGACTAAATGCTGGTAATGCAAGAGGTGGGGGTAGCCATTCTTGCCAAAAATAATTTTCACTTTGAAGAAATATTTCTGCAAACTGAACTGGAAGCTGTTGCCATTTCAGTATACATCAACCAGAAAATTTCAATATGTAGTCTGTACTTACCACCTGACAGACCTTTTACTCTTCAAGAAATAAACACCTTACTCCAACAGCTGCCTAGCCTATTCACAATTGTAGGGGACTTCAATAGTCACAATGAATTGTGGGGGTCAAATTCCACTAACAGAAGAGGCCGAATAGTAGAAAATTTAATAAACGACCAAATAGCACTTTAAAACGACGGCTCACCAACCCACTTTTGTTCCAGAACAGGTGTTTTTTCATGCATTGATTTGTCCCTATGCACAGCATCAATATACCCTGATTTAACCTGGGAGGTTGAACAACATTATCAAGGAAGCAATCAACATATTTAACAATGAAAATAGCATATTTTTCCTACATTCAATCAACTCTGTCTTATGGTATTATGTTGTGGGGAAACTCAGTTGACACCTTGAGATTATTCAGGCTGCAGAAGAGGTGTATTAGAATTTTAAGCGGTGTCAAATGGAGCACACCTTGTAAAAAACTGTTCATACAGCATGGGATTTTAACTTTGCCAGCACTTTACATATACTATATACTAATTTACATTAAAGAAAATTCTTCATCTTTAAAAACGAATAGTTCTTTTCATGGTTACTCCACTCGCAATAGAACTGATTTTAGAATACCCTTTTCAAGATATGACGTAAGAAACCAGCCCAATATAATGGGAACTAAGTTTTTGAACAGGCTTCCAGATAATATCAGAAACCTAGAAATTAAACAATTTAAAAATAAAATGAAAAAAATTCTCATAACGAAGGCCTACTACAGTATAAAGGAATTTGAAGATGATGAATTAATTCCACAGCAATTTAACCTATAGATTTTCACACTTACACTCTTACTTTATTTATATATTTTATTGATGTAAAATTGTAATATATCACTATATAAGACGTATGATATTTTAATTTCTTATTTTTGTACTTGTTTATTGATATGTTTAACGACTCCAAAAATGTACATTACATTCACTGGAATAAAGATTATTATTATTATTATTTCCCAATAAAAATAATTTTTCTCTCATATTCAGGGGAAAACCTTCCCAGGCAACCTAACCTCTCTGGCAAATGAACAAGGCAGACTGGGAACAATTTCACAACCTAGCTAAAATTGAATCACTTCCAGAACTAGAAACTCAAAACATTAATGAAATAGTATCAATAATTTCCAGCAAAATAATAGAAGCGACATCAATAAAACAGCGCAAAGTTGGAAACAATACGAAAAAAACAAGTACCTCGGTGGAGTGAAGATTGTGCAAATGCTACCAGAGAAAACAAAAATGCCTACAATAAATATAAAACGACTAGAACTGTAGAAGACTTAATCAACTTAAAAAAGGCCAGAGCCATAGCAAGAAGAACCATCATTCAAGCCAAACATAACTCTTAGAAGCAATACATCTCATCTATCACCTCTAGTACCCTACCACAAAAAATCTGGGGAAAAAATCGAAAAATAGAAGTTAAAACAATTCATAACATAACAGCAATAGAAATAAATCAAGCCATTACATCAGACTCTCAAGAAATCACCGAAGCAATAGCAAATAATTTTGAATTAAAGTCAAGTGACCACGATTACAGTCAATCATTCTTCGAGTATAAAAATAGATGCGAACAGGAAAAATATTAATCGAAGAAAACCCGTCACCAATAAATGAAATAAATTCACCACAAAAGAGTTAATATTGTGCATAAAAGAACTCAAAGATCATCGTTGTCCGGGTCCGGATACCATCACATTTGAAATGATAAAACACCTACCGCAAGAAACCATTATGACGACGTTATAACTTCTGTTTTATTAAAATGAACATTAAAATCGCCCCGTATTATGATATTATAACCAGGTTTGATACTACGTAAGGCCTTTTCAACAATTTCTAAAAATATGCTATAATCTCCAGAAGGAGATCTGTATATATTAATGATTACAGTTTTACAATTATTTATTAAGAGACCAATAATTTCACAATCCTGGTCAACAGTGAGATGATTCAAAAAATTTAAGATTTTTATATTCATTCTTTTTAAAACTGAGGTTCTAATGAATATGACAACATCCCCATTTTTAAGCGTTTCCCTATAAAAGTAAGTTACTATACTCAAACCTTCAATAACAAACCCAGATATTTCTAGTTTTTTAGCCAATGTTCAGAGATACATAATATATTAAATGATTTACCTACATTTAAGGCTTTTATGAAATCAATTTTATTTCTGATACACTGAGTATTAAAGTATAGCACTTTTAGTATAAAATCTGAAATAGAAGTATCTGTGTTTGTCAATTTTGAAAAACATGAGTGAGGTCTAAAAAAGTAGTAGTCCCATTTTGACTGGAAGGGTTTTGAATAATATTTAACAAAACATAATCATTACACACATTTAACAAACTATTGTTGCTATAATTATTGCACATAGTATCATTGTTATTATCAGAGATTTTAAGATTTCTTATACAATTATTGTCACAGTTTAACTTCCCTGTTTCTACTAGTTTCGATATACCTATATTAGTATTTGTTACTTTAATATGAATAAGTTGTGTAACACGAGACATTAGTTTGAATTTACCACGCTTATTAAGGTGAATTCCTCGTTTAGTCATGTCTTTGTAGTTTATCACAACTTTTGGGTCTATGAACATTACATTATTATAATTAGTACAGACATGATGTATGAGTGCGTTTTGTGAAAACACGTGGTAGTTGTATGAATTTATAATTTGTCTAAAAAATAACATTTGTATGTTTAACTTTATTTAAAGTGTTAATTATTAGTTGACAACTTATCTGTGAGTGGTTGAGCAGATCATTTGTACCTGCCAACAACACAACATGATCATTTGTAGTAAAATCTCTGGTAAGTTTGTCTACATTAGAGGTTACATTAAGAAATTTAGCATTAGGGTAGAATATAACAGATACATTAAAAGAACTTTTAGACAGTAAATTTTCTAATATTTCCGCACAATGTCGACCCTGGCTATCTGCAAGAAATGGGACACGTGATAGTTTATTAGCTATAGGCGCCATTTAAACATTGATACGATTATTTGTTATTGTTTTTTGTGTAGGGCGGCCATCATTGTTTGCATTCTCGTTGATGCTGACGTTTCTGGTGGGGGGGGGGGGGGGGGCTGCTGGTCAATGATTTCTTATTCTTCTTCTCATTGCTCATGAACTTTGTTAATCTTACTTCAAGTGATTTGATTTGATTTTCTAATCCTTTTACATAATTCAATAATTAATTTATAACTAGTTTTTCGATATTTTTTTATTGTATTGATTAAAGTATCACAAGCATTATTTTTTCCTTTTCGAACATTATCTCCCCACTGCTGGATGACTCGTTAAGTCTGTGATTTCGCACTAATTTTTGTCTTTACTAGGTGAAATACTATTATTGTCAGTATTCTGATCCTCACAAATAATTTAGTCATAATTACTGTTATTTACATCTATAGCTCGAATTTAGCACACTTTTAAGTTTCTTGACATGATCAGCTTTTCTCCCGCCAATCTTAATAGCTCTATTTTTCAGTTCATTTTTTAATTTTAAAGTTTCAGTTCACTTACTTCCACAGACATTTTCACTTGCAAGGTTTAATAATCACTATAGTGAATATATTATTTATTTTAATAACACAATTTATTGATAAAAGTGGTTGAATCAGATAACCCTATTTTTGAAAACACTTTCTTTAAAACATAGTTTCATAAATTTTTAGTTATTTTAAAGCTATTTAAATAATTTTAATAATTTAATTCTCATCTATTAAAATCTAAAACTTTAGTAACACACTACTGCTTCCGTCGAACCACCATACTTGACCACAAAAACTTATTACACATAGGCGTAGATTCGATTTTTATTACCTTATACGAACTAATTATTAAATGAACACAGTTTTTCTGTACACGCCAATGAGTTGATAACAGATATTAAGTTAGCAACGGATTTTCGTTGTTCCTCGGGTGAGTTCGGGCCAACGAAGTAATCTGATTGGTTCTTTCTTAAGTTGGGATTTTCAGCTGTGAATTAGAATACAGTTTTGATATTTTTAAACCCATTGTTTATCGTTATGTAACGCTCAGGAATTAATCATCTCACTGTTTAAATTATTTAAGTAGTTTTTTTAGTATTTGAATGCCACATATTATTTTTTATATTTTTTATTTTTTGAATTTTACACGACCCCTACATTATTAAGAAAAAAAATGGGGCCTTCTTCCAAATATGTTTGAGGACCACTGGCTTATACTTTCAATTAAAAATTAAAACATGTACAGAGAATGCAATAGAGGCGTTTGTAAAAATGAAACCACATCTGATTAACCGTAGACCAAGTTTACAACTGCGCCTGTGGAGAGTAAGATGTTGTATATTTTCTATATTTCTCTGATTTCTATGATTTGGAAATACAAACCGTTATCCGAAGTAATATAATAAAATTGGAAGCTTTTAAGACATAGATTTACCGCAGTTTATTTAGGGTATGCAGAAATTGGGTAAAAAATGAACAAAGTCCTGCAGAGAATGGATAAATTTCGAAAACTGCTTTACATCATCAAGAAGCCAAAAGTGGAATATCTAGGCAATACAATGAGATGAAAGAAATATGGCCTGAACAACCTATCACTAAGGGAAAGATTTTAGGCAAAAGAAGCATCGGTGGTAGAACTTGATAAGTAATTCACGTATATATCTGTTTCAAGCTGCTGTACCAAAAGGTAAAATAGCCATGATAATTGCAAACCTTCAAAAAGAGATGGCGTAAAAAAAGAAGGAGAGGGAAGATTTTCTTAAAGTATACGCATACTTCGCTTTGCCATGATACACTTTCCAATTGCTTGTTTAACAGACATATTGTGACTATATCCCAGTATTCTACAGCTATCTCCCTGGTACAACAATTTTATATGCTTACTTTAGGGCTACAGTATAGTGAGGTCACATGTTTTCACTATTTATTTTAGCTATATGTTGTTTATTTGCGTGAATTATACAGCGCCATAACAATTGCAGTACTGAACATGCATGGACAATGAATAGACAAAAAATGTTATGGTTCAATACACTATGAAAACCGCTTTAAGACAATTGTCTGGAGTTTGAAATGTAATAGTAAGGTATGCCAAGGCAATTTTCTGGATTGAAATTTAGTAACGATTCTATATGCTGCAATTCAAATTTTCTGGAAAAATTTAATTATGAAATAGGACTGTTGATACAAACATTGACTCTACATGTTTTCATAAAATTACTTTCTTCTTCTACGCAATCATCATCGCTATTTCTTTTTTTTTATACGACTGCTCTGGAATAGATCAATAGATATGCACCTAAACCACTCTCGGATTACTCAGCCAATAAGTACATAATAAAAAAAATACAGTAAATAAAAATATTCTGAATACCCGGAAAAGTCTTGTTTCTTAAAGAAGTTTAGTTTCAAGATACAATCGTTGATTTTATAATCCATAACACCAACTATCTGAGAAACTGTAGTTCCAAGTATCGGCCGTTAACATAATAATTGGTTACGAAGCGTTACTGTTAATAAAAAAATTCTTCAACCGATGTACCAGTTGTAACTTTCTGACGTAGTTCAGTTTTAAGTAACAGTCGTTTATAAAATCTTGTTTAAAAAAAAAAGTTTAAAAAAATAATATCCATAGAAACTATATGCCATAATACGAACATTCTGATAATGTTTTGTTCTATGTTACGACTGTTGATACAACTATCAGTAGAGCCCTGCGCGGATACGTTTTTCTGTATCCGCATCCGACCCGCATATCCAAGATCCGCAACCGCAGTTTTTGTAAATATAAAATCCGCATCCGCAAAAATATCCGCACAACAGAATTTTTTCAGTTTGCTGTCAGTCTGAAAATAACTAATATGTTTCGGCTTATTTTTCATATCACTGCTCTAAAATACTACTGAATTTTTTTGGATTCTATCACATTACATATTACTCTGTCCACAAAAATATTTTCTATCTAATGCCATACTGAGATTATCTGTATTAAAAAATAAGGATGTAAATAACAATTATTCGAGTCTCTCTTCAACCAAGTTTATATAAAATGTAAAACATTAAACAGCAATATGTCAGAAACTTAATTGTTTAAGATATCTCACAATTGTTTTAGAGCAGCGATATTTAGAAATAATTAAACAGATTAATTTATCACATTTATGGCCAATCAATAAAAAGAAAAAAATGATGTGAAGTGTGAATTTTCACACTTTTCAGGGTTTCGCAAGTATTTGTAGTAAGTGCATGATGATTATTTGGGATGCCAAAACAAATTTTATGTTAAAATATTTTTTTTTGTTAATTTTAATTCGAATGCCTAATACCATTATTTAGGTTTCTTAATATGTGCAGTAGTTTTTTTTTTTATATAGCAAGGTTCATTAAGATTTTGAAAATTGCGCCTATGGCTTCCACTGGTTGTTATAAGCTCCGCCCCTCTGATTTCGTGTACATTGAAATAGAAATAAATTATATTATAATTTCAATTATTATTATTATTATTTCCACTGGATCAATCACAATTTACGCTTTTAAAAATTAAATGCAACATTTGCCTAAATATAACTAGAAATATAATTTAAAAATAATTTAAACAAAATAAAAATGCAAAAAAAAAACAAAAAATAATATTGTCTCCTCTTGCAGGCATCGAACTGATTTAGTTGGATAAGAAGCCAGCGACATAACCACTACACCAGGATACACCTTCTAGTCTAGCGTGTTACATAACTATAAGTTGTGTACATTATTAGCAACAAAACACAAAAAATGAGTTTTTTTCCAAAAACATATTCTGATCAAAAATTCCTGTTGTAATATTCCGGTTCACACCAATGTACTACATTACTTAGAATTTATTCAGATTTTTAGTTTAAACCATCTGGGCTACAAGGTGTGGGACATTTTTTTTTTTGCAAAATTTTAGCAAAAATCGCTTCAAAATAATTTATTTTGCAAAAATAAAAATTTGAACGTTAATCCACGTACCACGTCTTTCATTTGATACCCTATTCAGGATTTTAAAAAAATATTTTTTTTTTTCGATGAGCACATTTTTTTTTTTAGGAGGATATGTTTTTTAGATGTTTCAGTATGTTTCCTATGTGCGGGTCAAAGAGTTGTATAAGCATGCCAAATTTCAACTATCTAGGTTACCGTTTGGCTACAATTTTTAACGAACAGACAGACGGACAGACAGACAGACGACAAAATGACGTCATAAGGGTTTTGTGGTCATACCTACAAAACCCTAAAAACTATAAGATCAGCAAATGTTGAAAACTTAATTCTTAAAATCATTTGATTAAAAGATGAAAGCTTTACGACGATTTCAAAAAATTTACAATCTTTTTATTTTTTTAAATTTAATTATGTCAACGGAGTGGCCGAGCTCGTTATATCGTGCAGTTTTGATCGGGTATCTAAAACTTCGCCGACAACAGATAGAAAAATTGTAAAGTATGCAAAGTTAAACCCTTTTTTTACTTCTACACAAATAAAAAACGATTTAGACTTGCTAATTTCTGCATCAACTGTAAGAAAACGCCTTATAAAAGCAAACCTGAAAGCCCGAAGACCAAGAAAAACTCAGCTGTTAAACAAGAGACAACGGGAAAATAGAATTCAATTTGCCAAAGAACACCAACTTTGGCCGGGTCAAAAAGATGCAATATTCTTTGGTCTGATGAAACAAAAATTGTTTTATTTAATACTGTATCTGCCAAAAGCAAGTACGCAGGCCTCCATGCAAGAGGTACAATCCTAAATACACTACAAAGACAATAAAACATGGCGACTGTAGTGTTATGGCATGGGGATATTTTTCTTGGAACGGAGTGGGCCCTATTTTCTGGATTAAAGATATAATTGACGCGAATGTTTATGTCAATATCTTGCAGTATGTTATGCTTCCCTTTGCTGAGAAGAAAATGCCTTTAATATGGATATTTTTGCAATATAATGACCTAAGGCACACCTCGCTCAAAGCAAAAAATAGGTTTAATGAAAATAGGATTACTACTATGGGTTGGCCAGCACAATCTCTGGACTTAAATCCAATAGTGAACTTGTGGGATGATGTAAAAATTAAAATATCTTCTTCAAAACTTGCTTACAAAGAAAGTTTGGAAATCTGTTCCCTTGGATATCTGGTAGCTAAATGCCGGTAGCTATTTTGGTTCTATGCCTAGAAAATGTGTAGAAGTAATACGAAAAAAATGTCATGGAACCAAATATTACAGAAATAATAAAGAATATTTAATATTAAAATGAGTTTTATTTATTTTATGAAGTGTACTGCTATATTTATTAACAGCGTAATGAGCATATTTTTACAAATACTATTTATATTTTTTTAATGAATCGACAAAAATACTTTCTTTTTATCAAAATAATAAAGTTGTTCTTAAAATATAATATATCAGTAAAATTTTGGCTTTGTTATTACTTAAACCAACTATTTTTTGTATTTATTCTAATAGTTTTCTAATACTGCTATTTTTACATACATGACTGTATAGGAGACATGTCTCGGTTTTATTCCCCGAATAGAATAAAATAACATTAAATAACAAATAAAAAAATTCAAGAAGATTTTATGCTCACGTAAATATTGCGGATAAGTGGATATGATATGCCATTCGCATCCGAACCGCATCCGCACGATTTATATGATAGTTTACCCGCATCAGCAGAAAAATGGTTAAGTTACGAAGTTACCAAGGTGCCAAGTTACCAAGTTATCTTCCAAGTTATGACAGTTGATACCGCTATGGGTTCTGTATATTCAAATAAAGGTTATTATCTCTAACGTAAACTGAGTGAAAACTTTAAATTCTTCTCTTCATGATGAAGTAGATTTTAAAGTAATATCCATTGAATCTATAGGTCGTAATATGAACTTCCTAACAATATTTTGCTCCAAGTTACGGCCATTGATACAACTATAAGTTCTTTATGTTCTAAATAAAAGTTTTCTTGAGCGTACACTGAATAAAAATTTAATTTAATTCACGGCTTAATGATGAAGTATAGTATCAAGTGTCATCCATTGAATCTATATTCCGTAATAGGAACTTTTTGACAATGGTTAATTTCATGTTATGACCGTTAATGCCACAGTTCGTTCTACGAGCATTTTGAAGGGCTTCATACTTATGACGGTTTTATTCAAATGCACCTTAAACTATTTTCTTAATTCCCAGGCGCGCAACTCTTAGTTAGCCGCCGTCGGATATACATATACTCTTTACTAAAAATTAACAAATTAGTAAAAAGTACTTTTTACTAATAATTAGTAACTAATCATATATCGAATACTAACAGAAAATTGTATTAACATAAGAAAAAGTGGTCGCTTTTTAAATTTCGGTATATATTCTTAAAGATAATTTTCAGGTAACGTAATATGGAGGAAAATGACGTATTTTTCCAGGTTTTTCCGAATTATCGTTTTTAGCTTTATGAAATACTACTTAAAACTTACTTTATCATAGTTATCAATTTTAAAAGATTTATTAAAAACTAGAATACGAAAAATTAAACATTTATATCTCCTACAGAGGTCGTATTCTTCTATTTTATATAGGCGCAAATAGCCTTTGTTGCTGTGCGCCAAAAATTTTAACTAACTAACTCTTCTATTTTATACTAAAAATTGGTATTGAAAACAAAGAACAAATAAAAATAAACTCTTATATAGGCTATATATTGAGGTATATTCTTACATTAAAAACAACACATTTTTCTTAATTTGCGAATAAATGTATTATATGATAAATTTATACTTCTAATACAGTTGATTTAGTTTAGTAACAGAGCATATTAAAAAAAACTAACTCTTCCATCGATAATATAGCCTTATAATATTTTAATACTTGCTGATTTTACCAATTAGATTCAAATTAGATGTAACTAGTAGTACAATATGAGTAAATAGGTTTAGATGTTTATATACACCTCAGCAATACATTCTTTATTTGTTTTTCAGTATCTCTTATATTGTCTTAATCAAATCAAAGTAATCAAATGAAGAAACTATATATAAATTAGCAAACTGTTTTTGGCGCACTATCGCATAATTTACACAAAAAATTATATTTATCATTTATAATTTTAAATGTAAATAAAATAATTGTTATAATTATTTTATTTATAATTTATAAAGTTTTTTTTTGTTTTTTGTTACTACTAATATAATTGTATCTATGTTAAAAAAAAATAACAATGTTAAATAATTGTTTATTGTTTAAGATGATTGACAACTTGGAGATGTTGTAACTAACACTGACTTTAAATTAAAATATAAATTTATGTTATGGTAGTGATGATTAATAGTTTTCAGACGATATATCTATTTAGGAGTAGGTAAAGGATGATTATGATTTTTAAATAATCCAACATCTGCCTGCTAAGTAACAAATATATAGTAGATGCTGATAAGTATACACAAGAACATTAAAACTGTATTCACCAGTATTCACCAATAGTTATAGAAGCATTTTCAAAAATTCGGCCTAGCTTGATGATCTATGGTGAAAAATTAAAAAAGGTATACCTAAATCCCAAGAGTATAGGCTCAAAAATTACATTTAAAGATATGGACAGACCATTAATCATAACTCAATACAAAGACATTTTTAACATTCATGTCTATAATTTGAACAAACAAAAATTATTAATATATTTTTTGGCCAGTATTATTCCAACGATCCCTAAGCCTGCGAATTCTCAGAAAAACCTATTGTACTAACAACACACAAACACATCGTATAACATTACTTTACCTAAATATATTAGTAATCCAAAGCAAATGTCACTGTAAATGCACCATACTTTCACAAAACCATTTTATGTAACTTGAACTATATTCTGATTAAAATTTCATGCACAACAATACTATAACGAAACATAATGTCGCACAACAAACACATAAAATATTACTTTTGCCACTCGGATAATGACTGTGCGGCTTGAAAACATTCGAAGCCAATCATGGACTAGCCCTGTCGACCAGACTCGAGCTAATATGGCTGCCACGCAGGCACTGCTACAAACAATGGTTGCCAAAGTGAGACAGAGAACTTTATTTCGACAGATGGAGGGGCATAAAGAAAAAAAAAAAGAGGGAGGAGAATGATTCGTGATATCTCTAAAATCTAAACTATTATCGTTGAGAATACATGCTACGTTATAACTTTTAACGTAGAGGAAAACTTGTATATTGAGAACGTACCAGCATATTAAATCATTTGTTACAATTCTTTTAAGCTGAGAGTCGATACGTTGCATTTGAAACTGCATCGAATAAATACCTGTGCTATTTATAATTTAATTAAAAGTGCATAAAATATATTAACAACGCTAAATAAAAAAAATATATATATTGTTAAAACAACTATTAATTAATTCTATTATGTGTCATTTGTTTATAATATTTTTTAATTATGTAGTTCACAACTAATACTGTTAAAATCTCTTATTGGATAATTTATTAGTAGAGGGGGCCAGCATAAAAAAAAGAACAAAATGTTATTAATTAAATACAACATCTTAGAAAATTTCACTGTATAAATTTAAATAAATAATTTCATAATAGTATTTTTGTTATTAATGAATGAAATTTTTTGAAGAACAAATTTAGATTATTTTAACTCACAGAATTTAATTATAATTCAAAAATTTGTCTTGTTTGAATATTCAAGTATTCCTTTTATTTTTTATTTTGCATCAGAGAGGCATAAAAAAAATTGTTGACAAAATACAGTATTGCGCTGAATGTGGCTGCACAACAATGTAGCTATGCAACTATTGCGTGTGACGCAAATTTCTTCTATTTTACTATATAGCTTTGTTCGTGGATGAAGTTTCTAATAAGATACAACAGTTAAGTTCATGAACTAAGCTAAGTTCAGAGCAGTTCATGAACAGATTTAATGCGTTTGTCCGACATATTAGATATTCTTGTCACTGCGAATGATTAATTTGACTGACTGATAATATTGTAATCACGGTATAATAAATTCGGTATATAAATGTATAAAAACTGGGAGAACTCAGTTTATTAATTAAATTTAACGAAACTTACAACGCGCATGTCTGACTAGAAATTTTCGCTGTAATCTACAAACACGACTGACTTGCTATGAAAAAATTATGTAATTGTCTGAAGGTTACCGCGAATAACAAACATCTTATCAGAAACAGTAACTATTTCATACGTGAACACTAAAAGGAATAATACACACGCTACCATGATGTTACAATTTTTTTTATAATTACATGAAGTTCATTGATTTCAAAATTAGAAACAATATAATACAGATTGAAAAAAAAAAAAAGAAAAAAATTGATATGAATAGTAATTTAAAAATACAAAAATAACAAAATAAGATGATAAAGAATAAAATAATTATTTGATATTGTTAAGTAAGTATAAAGAAATTAAGCTTTTTAACTTAAACCAGGGGTTCCCAAACTTTTTTGACCGTCGACCTCTTCAAGAATTTCTCGATTTTTTATCGACCCCTTTGGTACCCCTGACTTAAACAAAAGTAATATAATTTAATTTTTAAGAATAAATTGCCAGGAGACGTTGGTATTTAATTCTTTTCTGCTCTACAATACTAATTCTAGCCGTCGCTAAAATAATAGGAAACGAGGATTTTTTCCAATTTCAAAAATTGTTAAAACTATACTGAATAAAAATGAATAGATTATTAAAACAGTTGTAAGTAAAAAATATTACGATATTTTAATGCGTAAACAATATACTCTGAAATATTACATTTAATTGTAAAACCGTCTGGGGTATATGGAACTGAAACTGAAGTGTATTGGTTATTGTCTAAACTAGTCAAGTAACGACTGTCTCGAAATAAGGAAATTGCGTCTATGTTTTTTACACTATTTTTTTCTTTTTTTAGTAAATACAGTAAAAATTCGATAATTCGCACTGTCCAGGAACTGGGTCGAAACAGTGAGTACATATTAAAAATCATAAATGTCGATAAGTTTTGAAAGAATAACCCGTGTGCTTCCATCTAAAAACTTAAAAGCGTACTTGAATTGCGCTCGCATATAAATCCGGCTTAAGCTACCTAGTTCCCCAGTCAGGCATATTTTGTAAGCACTATGTTAGTGGGGTACAAAAGTTTTTTTAGCATTTTTGGTGAAAATTTCATAAAAAAATTTAATTTTTTAAAAATAAAATTTTGTTGGGTTATCTATACGATACGGGGCTTCATTTGATACCCCACTCAAAATTAAGAAAAATATTTATTTTTTCGTTAAATACGTATTTGTTTATATTTCTCCCGGTATTTTTTTTTTTTTTTTTTTACTCTCTATAAGTTTCTTATATGTGAGTCAAAGAGTTGTACAAGCATATCAAATTTCAACTTACTGTGTTCGTTTGATCACAATTTCTACCGAACAGACAGACAGACACATAAGTGACGTTATAAGGGTTTTTTGGTCATACCTACAAAATCCTAAAAATGAACAATGTAAAAGAAAAACACAGTATATAAATAAAAGAAGAATTTACATATAATTATTTGGGTTTTGTCAGGTCTTGACAAGCGTCCACTAATCGCAGACTTCAGCAACCTTTTGAGCAGCGTGATACTAGAGACTAGTGGAGCCAACATATTATTATTATTATTGTTTTTATTATTTATTTAGTAAAGCAGGCGGCAATGCCGGTAATGCCTTACTTTTAAAATAACATTTTAAATATTACATATTTTATATAATTTATTTATTTGCGGAAACACACGAACAAAACTTAAAAAGTTATAACATTCAACGTCTTAAAAAGGTAAAAGTTTAGATTTAACTAAAAATTTTGCGAAGTGGAAGGGGTATGTACCTGAAAACGTATTTAATGCTTGAGATAGAATATGTCGTTTTATGTAAAAATTCTATTTAAAGGTGAGTATTTTGATAATATAAACAAATGTATGAGTGAAAACTTGTGTGCTGGTCACATGTATTTTTTACAATGCTTCGATATACTCGATACAAAATGTATTTATTTAAACATTATTAACATTATCCTTTCTTAGTGAAAGCGTTACTTTCACGTAAGATGGCTTTGTAAAAAGTATGATACCTGTACATATTGTAATACATCTGTAATACATCTGTAAAATAATCTACTTCTCATATGTACAGTCCACCTTAGGATATGGTATTATTCTGTGGGGCAATTCTGTAGATTCATTAAGATTGTTTCGGTTGCAGAAACGATCTATTCGAATCTTAAGCAAAGTTAAGTGGAGTACCTTGTGCAGGGAGCTTTTCATACATCATGAGATATTGACACTCCCATCGCTCTATATTTTAAATTTACTGACGCACATTAAAGAAAACATCACAAGCTTTCATACTTATAGTGACACTCATGGATACAATACTAGAAAGAAACATGATATCAAGGTTCCTTTTACTAAATATAACTTTAGAAATCAAATAAATATAGTTGGAATAAAATTATTTAACAAGTTGCCTGAGGAAATTAAAAGCCTAACCAGTACAAAATTTAAATCAACATTAAAAAATATCCTAATAAAAAAGGCTTACTATAATATAGAAGAGTTTGAGAAGGATTTAAATATAAATATATGTATAAAATAGCCCAAAATGGAAAGTGTATTCAATAGATTTTTCGTCCAGTTCCCAAATAGGGATAATATATTTCTGTGTTAATATCTTTGTTTCCTTCATCTTAGGATTAAGTTAATTTATGTGACGCTATGATAAATGTACTACATTTCATAAATAAAGATGTATTTTTATTATTATTACATAGTTTAAATAATTATACATTAATATTTACCAAAATGCGACAAAAATTATATCTAAAACATGGAGTTCCTAATATACAATATATATATTTAATAAAAAATTAACGCAAAGGGGATATACATAATATTATTTACTATATTAGTGATAACAAATTCTTTATCAAAAGCAATTACATATACAGTATATTTGAAGAGTTACTAATTTACGTTTTGTAATTTTTCATTGAATGCTTACTGTAGTCTAATTTTATTGTATTGAAAACAGCTTTTTTATGGACTTATTTATTATGATATTAGGCAGGTTATCTCTTGTATTTCTTAATGTACAAAATTTGGAAACATGACTATACTCATGTCAGATATAACATGAAATAAAGCGTACCTCTAAGCTACGCTAGTCTGTAAAACGATTTTCATTTCAAAGAAAAATATTAGACGAATATTTGCAAAACGTAAAATACACTGTATTGTAGTATAATTTTTATATTACTGTACCTGTTTCTGTGTCAATTGTATAGGACAATCCAGACCAAATATCACCCAAGACATTGCTGTCGGTACTGTTTTCTTCCGTCTAAAACAATATGTAAAAATTAATAATAAATTTAAATAAATTAATATAAAATAACGAAAATATAAAAAATTTCTGCCGAAAACAACATTTAACGGAAGTTTCGTATCAATATGTTTATTAAGAAAAAAATTAATATAAGATTTCTGGTTACTCGAATAAATTGTCTGCTGAAGGTGTGATTCCCTGATCTGAACCCCATTGAACTATTGTGGGATGAATTGGACAGAATGGTGAGAAAAGTGTGCCCCACCTCTAAAGAACATTTATGGAAGATTTTACAAGAAGAGTGGTGCAAAATTTCTAAGGACACTTGATTTAATTTGTTAAATAGAATCCCTAAGTTCCGTGAAGTAGTTATCAAAAATAAAGTTGGCCACATAGACGAGTCGAAAATTTAACTGTAACAATTTTTTTGTTATTTATGTCATTATTATTTACATCCATAAATATACTTTAAACAATACTCATCAAAAGTTTAATTATTCGCTTCCTAAGCTATTAAATATATATATATATATATATATATATATATATATATATTTTGTGGACAAAAAGTTTTGAGCTGTAGGATATATAGAATAACAGTCACCGAAAATAGAAAATTATTATAATGAATATTATAATAAACAAAAAAAAAATTATAAAAACAAAAAAAATATACCAGTGAATCTTTTAGGACCTGGTAATTTTGTTTTTTCTGCAACTAAATTCTAAAATTTAGATTGTCATTTTCCTAGTTTCTTGTTTTGTAAAATTCTAATTTGAAACAAAAGTCAGAAGGGAAGAGAATAGATAAAATAATAAGGGAATGTTGGGAAGAAAGAATGAAGAAATAACAAAATGGTAAATTGTCGGCATGGGGAGAGACAAGAAAAGAGTACTTTTGGAGATGTGGAATAGACAAAAGAGAAGCCGAGCGAAAGAGAAATGGAGGAACAGATATAATAGAAGAATTGAGAAGAAGGAATAAGGAGGTACAGGAACAGGAAAGAACAGACAGAATAGACAAATCGCGGAGTGTGAAAAGATATAAAGAGATAAGAGTGATCGGAATACCGAGATACTTGAAGGGGAAAAGAGGAAGATAAGGGGGTAGAGCCAGGAGGATAGCGAGGTTAAGATGCGGCAACGAAGAGAAGAACAACAGGTACTGGGCATAGCTAGAGGACAGACTTTGTAGAATGTGCAAGGAGGAAGAGGAAACCTTGGAGCATTTCGCGAAGAGATGCAGAGAGATGGCAGTCTGGGAGGAAGAGATAAAGGAACTAATGAGTGAGGAAAGCAAGGGAGAAAGATGGGCGAGAGAACTGGAGGCAAGAAGGAAGAAGATAGGAGAGGGAAGCCGGAAGTAGAATAGGAAAAAAGAGAGGGACAGTGGATGAGGAACAAAGAAATTAAATAAAAAACATTGTAAAATATCCATTGTATGTTATTTTATTTTTCATTTCTTTGTAATTGTAAATACCTTAAACGCCGCAAGGCCTAGAGGAAATAAAGAATGTATAAGATGAATTTTAAACTAAAGAAGTGATGCCGGTATTCTGATTCAAATATTGAAACATTACATAAATTCATAATATATTTTCTTGGAATCTTATTGAAAATATTGAAGTGTTACTGTGTGCATATTTACCTTTAGTGAGTCGTTGTTGAGGGCTTCAAGTGTTTTAAGCTTTTCAATGTCATCTTCTGGTATAGTGGTGGTCGGGGTGGAATCCAGAGATAACTTCTTGATTTCAGCCTCATCTGGTTTGACGTTTTTGCCATTGTTCAATCCATTGTCCAACGAGAAGCCAAGATCTACATCTTGCTTCCACAAGATTTCTATTAAATCCATATCCTGAAATGAGATTATATTATTAATCTACACTCGATATACCTATATTAAATACTGATAATATTTAGAACCTTTGAACAGGGTTTTATAATGTAGTGTCGCTCTAAAGCGCCTTTCTGCTTCCTTTCGATTTTTAGCAACGATTTTTTTTATTCGACATCCCCTCTCTTAATTTTTACATTTTACTTATTTTTTTTGTACAGTGCGATTATTAAATCCTGACCGTTACATAATGGTAAACAATGGGATTTAAAATATCAAAACTGTATTCTAATTCATAGCTGAAAATCCCAATTTAACAAAGAACCAATGATATTATTTCGTTGGTCTGAACTCACCCGAGGAATGTGTTTCTAACTTATTTGTTATCAACTCATTGGCGTGTAGAGAAAAATAGTTTTCATTTAATAATCAATTCGTATAAGGTAACAAAAATAGAATGTACGCCTATGTGTACATGTCCTTGGAAATAAGTTTGATAACTAAATGTTTCTGTCAAGTATTGCATAGCGTTCAAGAAATAATGATCGCACTGTACTACGTAGAAAACGATAATTTCGAACGGCAGAAATTAATTTAGATTGTTTTGTATGATGTACTGCTCACCTGTCGTTTGCAATGTACTGACTATAAGGTCAAGGAGGGTAATAAGGCCCGGGCGGAAATAAGGCCCACTTTTGAATTTGGCGCCTTAGCAGTGAAATTCAGAATTCACATGTTCACAGTATATTAGTATGTTCTATTGCTATATATTAACAGGTGGCAGTACTTTGTTTTTTTTTAATGTATAGAGATATACACATGTAAACAACAACAGCGCGGTGTTTGCTTCTCTACTGTAAGTGAATTTAACTGTAAGTATGTTTTTTACTTATATGCCATTATTTAAATATCATGCATGTTTATTGCAATAACTTGCTAGTACATAATAGTACATTCTATATTATTTTATTTTTCATAACCTACAAATTAGTCAATAAAACTATGGTGTAAACATTTAACCGCCAAGCTGATAATAAGGCCCACAGTGTAAAATCGTTGGACCGACATGCGTTGCTGCATAAATTGCCGTCTTTGGGTCCACGAAGACTGTGTTGGACTAACGAAGGAGGACAAAGATGAATTTATTTGTCCAAATTGCATGAATTAAATAATTGTTTGTCTTATTTTTATTTGTCCATTATTTAATAATTTTTGTTGTCTAATTTTCAATTTATTTGCCCTAATTGCATGAATTAAATAATTGTTTTGCCATAATTTTTCAAAATAATTTAAAAATAAAACAATCAGACCAATATTCCGGTGTTTTATACGCTTTTTTATACCCTAATTTATATTTGCTATATGGACCTTAATTAACGACTTTTCTATAAATAAGGCCCGATGCAGACATTTTTTTAATTGCATAACTTAGTGATTCGTTTATCAAATACATATGTAATAAATTATTATATTATAAAAATATGTTCAAATTATTATTTAAAAATAAATTTATAACAAAATTGTTATTGTATAAATTAAAAAAAAATAAAAAGTGTTAGGTGGGCCTTATTACCCTCCTTGACCTTAATTGTAGGCATTATTTGGACATTATGTCTTATACATAAAGTTAAATAATTTCTACTGACGTATGATTATGTATATATTTCTTTCAAAATATACATAACATGGAAAAGCTTAATATGTATTAGCTATACAGACTTGTTTTAGGGCTTCTCATATCTGTAACTTTATATCAGTGGTCTTTTAAGGGGAAAATAAATTTAAAATTAAATTTTGGGGGGCGTTTGCAAAACTGTAGATGAATAACAATGAAAATGTGGTTTTAAAAATTTAACTAACTAAAATTATAGTTTTAAGTTGCTGCAATCTGAAATTTATTTATCACTAGAGGCCAGACAAAAAAAGTTTTTAACTGTCAATTAGTTCCTAATAAGATTTGCCAGTGGCGTGTCAATTTATTCGTTAAAATCATATATTTTAAATTTATATTAATAACTAAAAAACTAAAAGTAGAAATTAATTTAAAAAATACAGAAAAACAAAATATTTATATAAAAAAACTTAAGGCATCAATACGATACTGACAAAATTAGCGACTATCGAACGTGTATAAACAGAATTTCTAGATATTAGGCCTGGTCCTAGAGGCGGTTCTGACTGTCAGAAATTACCAGACGTATAAGTATCATCTCGTCTTTTGGCTAGTACACGGTACAAAATTTAATAATTAGTTTGATTTATTGAAAGCAAATAAAAGTGGTCGGTTTGTAGTTTGTCTTTTTTTTGTTATTTTAAACATTATTTTTTTATATAATAATAATAATAATAATAATAATAATAATAATAATTATGTGTGTGTATGTGTGTATATATATAGGTATATATACTTAATTTAGTTGGGACAAAGAAGATCGTGTTGTGAATAACCCACATTTATTTCCTAAGGCCTATATTTCGCCTATGTTCGTTGGCTTTATTCAAGGTATCTATAACAACAATGTGCAAATTAGTTTAGGTAATTATAACAACAGTTAATTTTTACTCACTGAAATAATTAAGAGGAACATATAGATGTTTTAAAAAAAAACGAACTAAGTCGTTATAAATCACCAAACCAATCAGGCACCCATTTTCACAATAAAAAACTTTAAATTAACAACATTCTATAAATTTTAACAAAACAATCGTGAAGTGGCCATTTTGTTTAACAAAGGTAAGAAGAACAGGTGTTGAGGTACCTATATAGACATATATATATATATATACATACACACACATAATTATTATTATTATTATTATTATTATTATTATTATTATATAAAAAAATAATGTTTAAAATAACAAATATATATATATATAGACGACTCAAATTTAATTGCGAGATCCTCCTCAATTCACGATGTATTAAGCACATGTGATACTGAATTTGAATTGGCCAGTAGCTGGATGATTGCTAATAAGTTAACTTTAAATGCGGAGAAAACTGAACGACTTCTATTTACACTAAGAAAAAATACTGTCAATAATCCAGCTTCTGCGAAGTTCCTGGGTGTATATGTTGATCCTAAATCAACTCAGTAGTAAATTAAGCAAAACTATATATCTCTTGCGGAACCTTGTGGGCTCCGTTAATCTAGGAATATTAAAAACAGTATAATTTTCCAGTCGCACATCTCATATGCTCTTCTAGCTTGGGGTCACTCTTCAGCTGCTGGAAGAATCTTTTCCCTTCAACGTAGAGCTATAAGAGTTATTGATGGTAAATTTTACAGAGAGGATTTTAGACGCTCTTTTATAACTCTAAAGATCATGACCCTCCCTAGCCTATTCATTTACCTATGTATCCTCTATGTCCACAATAATAAAGACAAATTCGTTTCCCATTCTGTATATCACACTCAGGACACCACACACAAAAATAATCTAATTCCCAAATTTTGCCGTATCAATAAAACCAAAAATAGCCTAAATTACTATTCTGCTCTATGTTTTAATAAACTACCAGAGAATCTCAAAGGTCTACCTGTACGGAGAGTCAAGAGCTCTGTAAGAGATATATTAATTTCAAATCCTGTCCATACAATAGATGAGTTTTTTGATCTCCATATTGAATGAAACTATTATATATGTATCTCAGTTTCAATTCTATTTCATAAGTGATAATCTTTCTAGTTAATTAGTAGCTGTGATTTATATTATATAGTATATTTTTATTTTACTTAAAATGTCTAAATGTTTTTGACATGAAATAAACTAGAAACAAATTTGTATTGTAATATGGTCAATAAATTTATATTATATTATATATAAAAAAATGTTTATTATATATATATATATATATATATATATATATATATATATAAAAATATTAAAAATTAAAAAAAAAAAAAAAAACTCATATGAACGGATATTTTAAATCTTATCTCTTATAAAATTTTAATGAGCTACAGTCATTCAATTGTGTAATGTGATTGATACGTATAACACCTGATAGTTCATATTTCAATAAACCACTATATGGAGTATCAATTCGATTTGAATTGCGGATAATTAAATCTAACACTAGAAAAGTCAATAAAATATACAAATATTTTTGCAGGCTCCTAAAAATGAAAAATTAAAAACGAACTAATTTCCTAGAAAAACTTTTTTTGTCCAAGCTCTATTTATCACACCATATTGTATATATGTAAAGTGAACCACCACATAAAAGATAAGTCATAAAACCTATTAAGCGGTTTAAGACATAGTTAAGCCAGTCGTTAAATATTATTTTGACAAGTTTAAAACAGGACCGGATTTAACAAGTATAATTTCTGAAATAAAATTAGTTAATTGGAACTTTGTTTATATAATTTAACATATAATTTAACAAATAATTCACTTTCGCCTGTGTTATTATACTCAGTCATATCTGAATCATCATTCTCATTTTGTCCGACACTTGTTAAAAATTGATGATTTACAGTAGATACAGTTGTATAAAAATTTTCTGCATTGATAAATAGATCAGTTACAATTTGTTTGTATCCAATACAACTAAATATTATTAAATGAATGTAACTGATGTTTCTCAATGGAATTTAAAATATCAACAAAAATACTTTATTGTTCGGAAACTACATACAATAGACCAGCGTTTCCCAAAGTGTGGGTCGCGACCCGGCATCGGGTCGCAGAAATTTATTGCCGGGTAGCGAAAAAAATTGTAAAAACACAAAAAAGATTTTTTTTGTACATAATATTTTTTTTACGTCAGTTAATCACTAGAATTGTGTGTATTTGTGCTCTTTATTACTATAAAGCTACTGCTTTAAAATAAAATTTGTTTTGTAAATAAATATTTTTTTTTTCATAAGGTGGGTTGCGAAAAATTTTAAAACCTCGTACCGGGTCGCGGTCAAAAAAGTTTGGGAACCGCTGCAATAGACTCTTCTAATTTCGCGAACCATTTAATACAAAATAAACCACACGAGTAATTTAGACAATTTAGACATTTTACATACAGAAACTATTCCCTTCAATTTAAAGTTCTTAGAAGATTTTGAAATTCAATATTCCATTCACATAGGTCAGCGGTTCCCAAACTTTTTTAACCGCGACCCGGTACGAGGTTTTAAAATTTTTCGCGACCCACCTTCTGAAAAAAAAAAACATTTATTTAGAAAACAAATTTTATTTTAAAGCAGTAGCTTTATAGTAATAAATAGCAATAAAGAATATAGTATAGTAATAAAGAGCACAAATACACATTATTCTACTGATTAACTGACGTAAAAAAAAATAATATGTACAAAAAAAAATCTTTTTTGTGTTTTTACAATTTTTTTCGCGACCCGGCAAAATTTTTCTGCGACCCGGTGCCGTGTAGCGACCCACACTTTGGGAAACGCTGACATAGGTCATAACATTGTCAACGAACAAACGTATACGACCCAGCTTTCTTGAACTTATCGATTAATGGTAATGGTGATCTCTAAACTGCTACATCTGGAAAAAATATTCTTAAGAATGTATGTTAAGAGTTAGTCTTTTGAGAATGGTCTAACAGCCGAAATACATATATTAAGATATTTAACAATATATTAAGTGGAACTTACACCAAGTGTTTTTGTTTTTATTTTAAATTTCATAATAATTAAATATGTGGAGACGTGGAGAGAAGTCATCGGTGCATAATTTCATATATTTTATTCATATTGCTTTTTAAAAGTGTGTATTAATATGCAAAAAAAAGTGTCTTCTATAGATAAGATCACCGGTTAAAACATAACCAACATGCCTTGAACTTCTATGACAAAGTTAAATATGACAACTTTTAGTGACGGGAGACAAAATACAATAGAAATGACTACCAATAACTTAACAAAAACTTTTGCAAATGCTACAAAAAAGCAACTCTAACAATTACTCCAACAAAACGCAAGTAACTATCGTACCGACAACACCGGAAATACCAGCTGAAGAATGTGTATACACAATCGGAGATTTAGTTTTAAAAAAACATAATATATGTCTCAAAATTTTATAATCATATACTTTGCAGCTTCCTAAATGACAAAAAACTAGTTGATAAAATTATTACAGAGCATCCAATAACAAGTACAAGATCAGTCCGTTCTTATAAGAAGATATGTTATCCGGCTCTATGTATCATAATATCAAATGTCTGCCCCTCAATCCCGAACACACTAATAGAGAAAGAACTAATAGCACGCGGTATCAAAACAATCTCTCCGATCAGCCCCTCAGAGCTGAACTGAAACGCGTGGGATATGAACATATCCTAAGCTTCCGACGCTAGGTACATATCGCAATAAACGAAGACGACCTTGCAACTACAGAAATACCCGAAAGTCTACTAATACAGCACGAAAACCTAGAATATTAAATATACGTTAATTCAGACATAACCTGTTAAAATGGTCACGTGGCCATGAAGTGTCCAAATAAACAATTGAACAACGCAACGAATACAAGTGTTACAGCATCAACCAGCATAAATCATACAGTAACAGAAAACACACAGGATTGTAGTAAAGAACCAGATAACACGGCTGAATCAATGTTAGCAAAACCAACTAACAAAGAGGAAGCCATTGTAGTACAAGAAACCATTGAAACCCTAGACGAAGAATTTGATGAATCATCAGATGAAACCAACAGCCAATCAACCGAAAACACAAACAACATACCATCAAATAAAAATAAAAAAGAAGGGAAAAGAAAAAGATCGCACAGCCCAGGAAATGAAGTATTAAAACTGACCACAATAAGGAAAACATTGGAACCATTCAAACTTGAAATGGATGCCAATCCTAAAATTTATAGCATAACCTATGAAAATATATACAGATTCATCTAATAAGCCAAAACTTCCCGCGCCCCACTAGAAATAGCAAGGGAATTTACAGAAGATATTTATCAGTTAATAGTCCCACTTAGGGCCAATAATTCCAACTTAAATTAATCTCAGGTTAAGTAAAGTCAAGCCATGTGATTGGCTAAAAATGTATCCTCAGAATAAGTGGCAATTCTTCATTGGGTAATTTTAAAATTATTTCAAGGGTAAATTTACTCCAATAGTTGGAAATACTGGGCCTTAAAGATGTACACTCGAATTCATCTAATTGTAATTAATAAATAAAATGAGGGAAGATATGAACGAAGAAGCAAATAATGCCTAAAAAAGGCATTTTTACAGTGGAATATAAATGGATTCTACGCACACTTACAGAAACATCAACAAATCGTGTCGCAATCAAAAACGCCATTACATATGCATTCAAGAAACCCGCTTACATAGTCACCAAATCATCAAGTTGAAGAATTACACAGACTTCCGAAAAGATAGAACAACTACTTTCATAGCTAGTGGAAGAGTTACCATACTAGTAGACAACTCCGTTTACGCAGCGCAAATAAACCTAACGTCAAGCCAAGAAGCAGTTGCAACATCAAGAGTAGTGCCGAACCTATTCAGAATCACAATATGTAATTTATATCTACCATCGAACTTTAATTTTACTCAACAGCAAATCGAGGCATTAATACAAGAATTACCCCGCTCATTTCTGCTCTTAGGAGACTTAAATAGTCATAACTTAATGTGGAACTCAACCCGTACTAACCATCGATGTCGAAAAGTAGAAAACACCATAAATGACAGCAGTATGCTTTTAAATGATAACACACCCACACATTTCTGCGCTAACACTGGGTACTTCTCAACCATAGATTTATAAATTTCTGAAACATCCCTAGCGCCTGACTTAAATTGGGAAGATTTACCACTCCTATGGGGTAGCCATCACTTCCCAATGAAAATCACGTTTACAAGTACTACTTTCATGCGTACAGAAAGGAAAAGATGAAAGATAAAGAATGCTAGTACGGAAATTGTAAAAAATTAGCAAGAATAAGGACACACTTAAATGCTGATAATATTTGCATCAATAAACTAGTCGAAGACTTTATAAGGCATATAATAAGCGCTGCCGAAACAACAATAGTCTACAAAAAACCAAAATTCGCAAAATATATGCACTTCATGGTGGAGTCAAGAATTCCGACTAGCCGTTAAACATTTTAAACCCTAAAGCCGTTAATCGCTACCTAAGACACACAACAGAAAAGAACCTGATAGAACTCAAAAAATGCCGTGCTACATAAGACGTACAATACTAGCAAGCAAAATACAGTCTTAGGAAAACTATGTTTCCTCAATAAATCCTTCCACGGCACGAGCAGAAATCTGGGGCAAAATAAAGAAAATCAAGGGTTCAAAAAATCCAATTCTGAGTACAACATTAGTCACAAATAATATCGTAATTACCGACACACAAAACATTGTGGAAACCCTTGCAGATGCATTTGAATACAAATCTAGCAGCCAGAACTACACTAATTAATTTAAAGCTCATAAAATATTAGAAGAACATAAGAACTTTTCCATAGACAATTCAGAACATGAAATAAACCATTTTTTCACAATGACCGCACTAAAAGCAGCGATTCAAAGCCTCAAACACAAGAAATGCCTCGGTCCAGATAACGAAATTACGATCCAGTAACTGAAATAATAAAGAAGCTACCAACTGATACATTGTCTTTCTTATTAGAATTAATAATCATATCTGGATAACAAACGAGTTTCCCGAGCAATGGTTGGAAGTGACAACCTTTCCCATCTTAAAGCCACAGAAAAACAAAATTGTTCCAGATAGCTATCGTTCAATCTCCGCTATGAACAACTTTAGCAAAATATTACAGATAATGGTAAATCGCAGACTAGTATGGTTTTTAGAATCTATTGACATTTTGACAACCAAACAGGAAGGCTTCCGATAAGGGCATGCAACCACGGACCACATCTTGTACTTAACTACAGAAATACAAAAGACATTTAAAAAACGAGAAGATCTGATAGCAATATCTTTTGATTTAAAAAAAGCGTATGATATGACCTGGAGAAGGTATATATTAAATTCGATGAAAGAATGTGTCCTTAATGAACACATTTTACAATATGTAAGTTATTTTCTCAAAACCGTAGATTCCACATAACTGCAAATGGATATGTTTCGACACAAAGATTACAAGAAAACGGCGTAACTCGAGGGGAAATTATCAGCTTAACGCTCTTCCTGCTAGCTATTAAAACTATAATCAAGAAACTATCAAATAAAGTCGAATCCTGCCTTTTTCAGACGATCTGATTATTTTTTGTTCTAGGAAAAATGTATTCATCATCAAGACAGAACTACAAAAAGCTGTCAAGAAAAAAGAAATCCACATCAATAGAAAACATTATAACCAGATAAATCCAAAATTAAAATTAGGGAACAATAATATTGAATATGTTAAACAAATTAAATTTCTAAGGGAAACTTTTGATAGAAAACTGTTGGAAAAATCATTACAAAAATTTAAAACGCGATAGCTTTCAAAGACTAAATATTCTAAAATCAGTGGGACATCAAAAATGGGGAGCAAACAGTGAAAATATTCTACGCTAATACAAAACATTAGTCCGCTCAAAATTAGAATATGGTTGCATAGTTTTCATAGTGCAAAACAAACATATCAGAAAATACTAGAACCTATCCAAAACTCTGCAGTCAGAATAGCCACTGGAGCAATGCGTAGAAGCCCTACTAGTAGTCTTCAATGTGAAGCTGGACAAATTCCTATCGAATATCGCTTCACACAACTCTCGCTATGCTACCTTACAAACATAGCTAGAATGCAAAAGTCGCCCGTTCATCAACAAACATTTCACAACCACAATAACAAACCCTATCTCAAAAATATATGCCCTCTGCACGAACAATTATCAAAAAACCTAGAACTGAACATTGAATTTCCATTCATTTCTCAACAATACTTCTCAAAGCATCCGCCGTGATCCATGAAAAAACTTGTATATGTTTCACTAAATAAATACGACAAATACACAACACACCCTAACACCTTTAAAACTTCATTCCTTCAAAATACTCAGAAATACCAACAATTCCTTGCTAACTATACGGACGGATAAAAAATTAATAACAAAACCGGTGCAGAACTCGTGTACAATCAAGAACACTATAACTTCCTTCTACCGAAATATACGAGTATTTACACCGCCGAAGCATTTTGTATCCAGAAAGCAACAGAACTAATCAAGGCAGACAGTAGAAGCGAAAATAAATACATAATATATACAGACTCACTCAGCACGATCTAAAGCATTTTCCATACAAAATCAAAAATTGGGTCAAATCCTTTGTTTGCATATTTATGCGTTATGCTATGGGTTTATTATAAACCAGGCTTTAAGCCTGTTTGAGGCATGGCAGAGTTGAAAGTGTCCCACCTTTTTGATACGTAAATATGCACGGTGGGATATTTTTTATACCACGAAAAATTACAAGTGCCACAAGAACGAAGGAGTAAAAGTAATCCAACCTATTTCAACTAGTAGTAATTTCACCAACAGATGGCACACTGGTATTTGTTTGAGTGATTAACTTTAAACTTGTCAGTATAGGTTTGACTAACGATGACGAAATTTTAATCACAAATAAAAAAATAAGAAAAACGGGCTGTTTAAGTCCCACCCTATAATTAAAAACTTGAATGACCTTTTATTTATTTTTTTGTTTCTCTTAAAATTTTACTTCCTTGTTAGTTAAAATAAACCAACTTTGTTAAAATTTGTAAAAATAAAATTTCTGCGCAACATGGGTTTTTTATTTTCTAAAATTCCGTGCCCCACTATAACTCAGATTAACATAAATTTGATTTAAATTACTATAGCAACGATAACCGTTACATTGTTAAAGGGCGAGAAAAAAATCAGCTGTGGTCACCACAGAACGGACCGTTACCACAAAATACTTCCGAACACAGAAATTATTATTGAAAAATATAATAATCATAATGTGTATTTGGAACTACAGTAATCATAAAAACGTACCTTACATATATGTCAAAATAGACCGGAGTTGTAGGGGTTTTTTTGGTTTCCACCGAATAAATATTAATGTTGTCAGTTAAGTATAGTGTTTAATGTAGTTACTAGGAGGTAATCACCAAAGTAAAAAGATACTCTCTGTACAATATCAGAACAGTGGTGACGTTTATTGATAAGTCATATACCTAGACTTCTTTCTAAATATAATAAATTGTCAAGTAAATGTCAAGTTAGGCAAAGGAAATAGACTGATTAAAAAAAAAAAAAAAAAATCTGTAAAACAATTATACAGGGTAGCGAATATTTAAGCCATCTTCGCTTCAGATTTCAGAAACCGAAATTAATATGGAGCTGCTGCCCATGTTAAACAACAACTTAGGTTATTCATATTTAATAATTACAGGAAAAAATTGATAACAATAATTAAAAAAAAAGTTCTGTTCATTTGTTGGCAAGCACACCCCAAAACTTTTTTAAAAACTACATTTTTTGTAAAAAAAAAGATTCAGACTACTCTAGGAGTTTCCCATTAGTACTCCCATTGGTTATGCTCTTCACCTTAACGTCCGTCGCACATGGTTGAACACTGCATTGGGCAGGTCAACTCCCACCTTGTCCAGGGTTTGACCTTGCGATTTAATAATCGTGATGATAAATGCCAGTTTGACTGAAAACTGCTTTCGGCGGAAGATAAAGGGAGGATCCAGTTAAAACTGCTGTTCATATCAACAGAGTGGAATTAGTCCAGAAGCGCTTTGTAAAACATATGTCATACAAACTTGGCTGTAACGACTGCCCATCTTACCAGGATAAGTTATGTTATTTTAGCATGATAAGTCTTAAAGAACGTAGACATGGTTGACCTTAAACAAATATACATGATAGTACATGACTATCATAAAACAGTATTATAAAACTAAACACACTGCATAAAGATATTTTTTCTAGATCATAATAAATATTCACTTAAATTTCTAGCTCCTATGTTCCTCAATGTATATATATATATATATATATATATATATATTTTTACATATTTACATATTTTTTTGTTTTAATATTTTATAATTGTATTATTTGTATTTTGTACCATTGTCATTTGTATGCTCAAGTGGCTGCCTGTTATTGGGTGCTTGCACCTGTTCGCAGTCCAATGGGTTATTAAATAAATAAATAAATAAAACAGTGACGGTTATTAGATTTTTAAACAAATTTGTCACCACCAGGCGTCTGCTATTACATAGGCCCCTTTTTTGTGTTGAGGTTTCGTAACAACATAATTATTGCTCCTACTTTAAAGTTTAAATTGTGAGGTGACAACCCTGAGGGACCCTAATCCGGCACTGGTGAAATCCCACTGGTACAGGGAGACATGCATGCGAAACCCTAAAAACCGAATTGTTTTCAGCAGTAATAAAGGGGGTAAAAAAGACAGTCAAATTTTTGGGTCGCAGGCTTGCCCTCTTTTCTGGGTTTAGGATGTTTCCAGAAAACCGCATGTCAAATTTCAACTTTCTAGGCCACCGAGAAGTACGCAAAAAACCTCTGGAAGGACATCTGACAGACACCTCAGCGATTTTATATATATATATATATATATTCGCTCAATTCGAGCATTATCAAAGCTACAAAATAATTCAAAATAGATAAATACAATTTTGAAGATATATATTGGTCAGTATGATAAAGTTAAATTAATAATAAAATTGTAAAAAACATAAAAACGTTCTAGATAGTAAAAAAAAAAAATAAATAAATAAAAAAAATATAACTTTGTTATTGTTCGATTTGGGCGAAACTAGTAAGCTATCTATATATATATATATATATATATATAAGCTATAGTAAGCTATCTATATATATATATATAGATAGCTTACTAGTTTCGCCCAAATCGAACAATAACAAAGTTATATTTTTTTTATTTATTTATTTTTTTTTTTTACTATCTAGAACGTTTTTATGTTTTTTACAATTTTATTATTAATTTAACTTTATCATACTGACCAATATATATCTTCAAAATTGTATTTATCTATTTTGAATTATTTTGTAGCTTTGATAATGCTCGAATTGAGCGAAACTAGTCAGTTATAACTACAATAAAGACTATACTCACTGAAAACATTAATATTTATTCGGTGGAAATCCAAAAACCCCTACAACTCCTATTATACTAACCACCAATAATCTTATATATTCAAAATAGATCCTTAGAAAAAATATAAAAAGTTATAAAAATGTATTGTCGTATTTAAACATGTCTCAAATATTTCTTTTTAGTTATTACTTGTATAGCAACTTTTATTAAATATTTGATCAAATTGAAGTATCAAATTAAAGTAAAAAAGTTGATCAAATTGAGATAATCACGTCCAAAGCCTAAATGTGAAATATCTTAAAAATCCGTTCAGCCGAATTTGTGCTACATGTGTCCATAGATCGACATCGCGCTAAAAACTCATCTTAATAAAAAGCCAAATTCGTGCTTAAAAGTAAAAATCTTGGAATGTTAAAATTGGTATGATTACAATACCTCCCTCTCCATATGTGACCTTCGGTAAAAACTAATTCTATTTATTTTGTTACTGAATCGACCCTAGATGCTAGTGAACTGTTACTAGGTATATCTATAAATCCTGGCTAGATTTTAATCAAAGCTTCGTTATACTCTGGGGCAAAAAAAAAACTTAGCAAATGGTAGTTGTGTCGAAAATTAGTAGGTGTCGCAAATTATCTTATTATTAATAACATTTTTTTACTGCTTATACTACTTTTCATTTTATCAACCGGTACGCGAGTACTGGCTGTAAATCAGCCCTGGTTGCATTTTATCTGTCATAAATCATCTGCTTACAGAGAGATGGTAGTAGTGAACAGAAATATGATGACTTTTAGCAATTAAGTCAATAATATCTGTGATAAAGGCAATTAAAGTGGATTGACACATTGAAAATGAGTACTGAATTCTAGTTTAATTGTATTCAAGATTAATTTCTTTGAAAAAATAAACTGAATCTTGATATAAAATAGAAACAATACAACAAAACGAAGTATAAAAGAGCTATATAAATTATTCATTGGCTAACTATACAACAAGTCATTTAAGTTATAATTGTTGTAACTATTTGATTACATTTACAATGCATGTTAATCCAAGTTTGGTTAGAGTTTAGGTACGTGCGTGCCAACTATAGTTATTTTAGGACAACCCATTGCTTTAAAGGTGTGGTCTTATTCTTGCAGCGTCGGCAAAGAGCAGGCCATGGCTAGCTGTGGCTATGGCTATATCGTGAATCCACGAACTCACACCACACCGTAGCATAGCACGCTGACTTCACCAAGGCACCACGGCTGGATAGACTCCGCCCACTTGGATTTTAATCATGTAATGGTGTCTGTTATTTTAAAGTCATTAATTTTAATGTTGACAGTGCCGTAGTTACAAATTATGTCGATGGTTCTCTTTCTCGCACATGAAACAACTTTTTGTATGTGAACAAAAATAGGGGAATGATGCCATATGCGGACACTTCAAATTTAGAGTGTTCAAAATCTTTTTCAAAGAACAGGTTCTCTTATTTTCTTGGGTCTTTTCAAACGGAAATAACCTCATTGATATTTTTTTAAAGAAACTATAAAATTCAGTTCTTCCTCTTCTAAAAATTCTATTGAAAACTATTTAAAATATATTTAAATTTATTTATTTATTTTAATTCATATAAATATTACAGGTTGTCCAGCATTCTGAACTTTAAGGCGTACTTAAGTATAAACAAAATATATTATTGCACTAAAGTTACTTTTTAAACATGCTTAAACGTAAGTATAACATATGGGGACGATTTTGAATATGTTAGTGGGGACCAACATACTTCTCTCACACCTTCCTCAACACACACCTGTGATAACTGACTGATTTTTAATTTTAATTGTTTTAATATGTGGACTATGATAACGCATGTAAAATTACTTTGATGGCAGATTGTATTTGTAGAATTAAAAAAATGTTGTTCTCTTTTTTGTTAAACAGTATACTGATGAAGATAAAATGTTTATCGAAACCGGTCTATTCAATCACCGAATTTTATTTAAACAGACCTTTTTCCTGATAATATCCAAAATTAAACAAATTTTCAAGGTCGATAATAGAAGAAAATATAATAAGTATAACATATTATATTTCAAACTTTGGATCAAATGAAATAATATAAATAAGATAATTAGTTGTTTCTTCGATTGTCCATAATCGTGCACGAGAAAACACATTTCAACCATCACTTAACTACAAATAAATACATATCATCAGGGGCGGACTAAAGCCTAGGCAGACTAAGCAGTTGTCTAGGGCCCGTATTTTTTGGGGGCCCGTGATACCGTGTTATTATATCGATATTCTTGTTATTTTATGATTTATTTGACAGATAGAGCCCACAATGAGAATCTTGCCTAGGGCCCTAGCTCGTCACTGCATATCACAACCAATATCTACTGTACAAACAAAAAAAAATTAAATGATAGTATATATGTCTAATAAGCTGTACATTTAGTCGTCAGCGCTTATATTACCATTGAATGTCGTAAATAAAATATTCCAGCTGGAAAACTCCAGCGGGCTGAACAAAACGACGGAAGAGGATAAAACTATACCATTATTAAACAAGTAAAAATAAATATAATTTAACATGGACAAATTAACTCTGTGAAAATGTTTAATATTTAATGGTTAAACTTAACAGGTTAAACGAAAAATATTGTGGATATTCACTAGTTTTAGTAAGGTCCAAATGTACTTTTTTGTTTTACTCTACCATTTTATAAATATGTGCTACTTACACAAATAATTTAAATAAGGGCTACCTTATAAAACGACATTGGTAGTATAGTCAATAAGTATTCCGATGTATGAACTCGAGACAATGCCATACAGAGTTGCCCATGTGAGAAGCATCCATCACTCAAGTCAACGCCGGACACGTGAAGCGTTTGACCTTGTGCTTTATTGATCGACATTGAAAAACAGCCTTATATATATATATATATATATATATATATATATATATATATATATATATATATACAATACAATACAATATATATATATATATATATATATATATATATATATACAGTACCTAGACAAAATATTATAACCACTTACAAAATCAACTGTTTATTAAAAATTCCGACATATAGTCATATGCTACTTTATTTATATCTTTAACATATAGTGTATTTATTAAAAGATAAGCTATTTTAAACATTACTAATAAACAAGTTTTAATAGATAATATTAAAAAAGTATTGCATGGTTCTCCAGAAATTGAAAATTGTATTAGGGCATGTATTGACAGTATGCCTCGAAGACTTGCGGCAGTAATAAAAGCAAAGGGGGGCAACACAAAATATTAAAAAACATTTTATAAACGTACTAAAATAATTTGAAATAATAAAATACAAAATAAAAATAAAATTGGTGTATTACTATTATGTTGATTTTGTGTAAAACAAAGAATTTTAAAAAAATCATAAGTGGTTATAATATTTTGTCTAGGTACTGTATATATATATATATATATATATATATATATATATATATATATATATATATATAACAATTTGTACATTTTGTAATTTTTTATTTTTTTTTAAAGGTTTGGTCCCATTCAAATTAATAGTGAATTGAGAATCCACAAGAACAAAGATGTTCAAAAACTGTATTCAAGGCCGAGTATCACACAAGAACTGAGAGGTAAACGATTACAGTGGATAGGACACGTGAAGAGGATGAGGGAAGATAGAATGCTTAGGAAGATATGGGAAGGAAGATTGAATACCCGTCGACCAGTGGGGAGACCTCGCAAGAGATGGAGAGATCAGCTACCCGAAGATCTAATAAGTATTGGTATACAGGGAACATGGAAACATGGAACATTTGGAACAGTGCCCAAAGAAGAAGAAGAATAATAAGAGTTTGGAAAATTAAAGTTGTGATTTGCATATGAAAAAATTATAAATAAATAATAATATTTTAAAAACAGAATACATAAAACAATGTAAACACTAAGTTCATGCAAAACACGATTTGTCCAAATTTAAATAATCGATTTTTCGTAATTTTTCCCATTTAAATTTTAATGACATATTTGAATTCAATGTTTGGGTTCTTGAAAATAAGTTATTCGAAAAATTACGTTCCTAACTTGTAACAAGCAGGATTATAATGTTTCTTGTAATTGTCAAAACTATTTTAGTGTGACAAATCACGTTTTGAATTTTAACCTCCTCAAATCATAAATTTTGAAATAAAAATTTATTAATCTATCTTCATTCTTTAATTTCACCTATTTATTTTGCTAAATTAAGTTTTAACAGGGATATGTACAAAATATCCATAGATGTAGCCCGCTTAAACATCTCACTGTCTCGATGTGATTCGAGCCTGTAAAAAGTGGCCGGTGCTTGGTTTAGAGCAGGCAAGTGCACAATCTACGACCCGTGTGATGGATCCGGCTCGCGACCTCGTTTTATCCGGCCTGTGAGTACTTTTCCAGATCTCACTGAATCCGGTCCACCAGAAAAAGGAATGATCTGTTTTCGAAGGCCGGAGGCGGTCCAAACATCAGCGTTATATTTATTTTTTAAACATTTCATGGTAATGGCAGTTTCAGTAAAAAACAAACTAATAAATATGTGTTCTTTTTATATACTCCCATATGAGTCCTAAAAAAAGATTCGGCCCGTAGATATATTTCAAATTTACTATTCGGTCCGTGATCTTACCGAAGTTACTCATGCCTGGGTTAGAGAAACTAACGTAGCGGCAAAATTGGAAATAAATTTAGCAAAATTATTGAGCTCTTGGGAATTAAAACTGCAACGACAAAATCTCGCAAATAAATTCTTTGCCAAAAACGGCATGTACCAAAGTCATTCTCTAGGGAATCATAATTATAAAAAATAAAAAAAATATCTTATTTGATTATTGTACTTCAAGTGAATATGAAAGTCATTATTGGCATAATCCTCAGGAAACAAAACATAACCGCAGCTTAGGTAAAATTATCGTAACAAAAGCTTAGTAAAAGGGTTTAAAATAAAGTCAAATTACAGAGAGCTCTTATGAGTCTTATGGTGACAGGATATTTGTCATTTTTGTCATTCATTTGTTCCGAAAATTGCAGATTTTACGATAGTAAATGCCACCCGGAGCTCAAACACAACAATAATTGTGTGTAACCACAAAAAACAGGTAGGTAAGGTACCAGAAGGGAACAAGATTACGTGCTGGACACACCGATTTTACTACTCCTTTGTAGATTAGGAAGGGTGAAATATGACGTGTCATAAAAGTTAACCTAACTGACGGTAATCACAAATCTATCGATGATAAATTATTACACAATACTTGTAAGTATTTTGTAGATGTCTTCGATTAAATACTTGTACATATGTATCTGCCTTATACGGATACCTATACACGACGTTTTATATGGGACAGGTATCTCTAATAGACCACCTTGCTGCGAAACCAATATTTACATATATATATATATATATATATATAAAATTAATGTGTTTCATTTTAAATCGTCATATATTATAGGTGAAATAAATAAATTAACTCATGGGACGTTTTGCATTTTATTACAGTAAATACATATTCAGCCTGTAATTACATGTTATTTTTGAGATCGGCATAATACAGTGGTACCTCGGTTTTCGTCGATAATCCGTCCGAAAACAATCGTTGAAATCTGAAACCGACGAAAACCGAGGCAATTATTTTCATATGAATGTATTAGCACTCGCAATCAATAAAAAAAAACACAAAAACACTAATACTGGAAAGCAATGGAATTGTTTGGGCGGGCTAGATGCTCACACAACGAGAAATAACGCAACAATGCGTAGCGCGTGGGTCGCGGTACGCCGACGAAATCCGAGACAACCGACGAAAACCGAGACATTTTTTTCGCGAAAAAATCGACGAAAACCAAAACCGAAACGGAAGTAAAAAAAAAACAAGAAAAAAATTAATTGAGAATAAATACAAAAATAGCATAAAATGAAATATAATATTATATATATACCAGGTCTACAAGTATGAAATGCGGATTTTTTTTTTTATATAAAACACGTTAAACTCAAAAGAACAGTAAAAGTTTATTTATTCAAAGTATGCTCCATTAGAAGTTATACATTTTTCCCATCTTTCAGGCAATTTGTGAATACCTCGCTAGTAGAACTCTTCCCCTTTCCCCGCAAACCATTCATCTAGCCATTCTTTCACATTTTCATATGAACAAAAGTGCTGCTCGGCAAGTGCGTGACCCATCGATGCGAATAAGTGGTAATCTGAAGGGGCCAAGTCTGGTGGGTAAGCGGCATGGGGTAGCACTTCCCACTTGAGTGCCTCCAATGTGTTGCAAACTGCTTTTGCCTTATGTGATGGAGCGTTATCGTGAAGAAAGATTACCTTGTGCTGTCTTCTTTCGTATTCTGGTCGTTTTATGAGCAGCGAATGGTTCAATTCGATCAGTTGTTGTTGGTAGCGTTGGGTATTAACTGTTTCATCAGGTTTTAACAATTCATAATAGACCACGCCCTTTTGGTCCCACCAAAATGAGCATTGTCTTTTTGCCAAAGCGATTCGGTCTTGCAGTTGATGTGGATGGTGAGTCTGGGTTCACCCATGATTTTTTGCGTTTGGGATTTTCAAAATAAATCCATTTTTCATCGCCAGTAATGATACGATGCAAAAAAGACTGTCTTTTGTATCGTGCAAGCAAAATTTCACAAGTGTTTTTGTGTTTTTTCATCTGCCTCTCATTCAATTCATGTGGAACCCATCTGCCGACTTTCTGGATCTTACCCATCTCTCGTAGGTAATTGGAAACAGCCTGTTGACTAACGCCTAACTGCTCTGCTAGTTGTTTTTGTGATTGACTATCGTCTTCCTGTAGCAATGTTTCCAATTTTGTATCTTCATATTTTTTTGGAGGTTTTCCATGTTCTTTGTCTGTAAGATCAAAGTCACCACTTTTGAAACGCCGAAACCATCGTTCACACGTATCTTGCGATGGAGCATATTCACCATAAGCTTCTCGAAGCAGTCGGTATGATTCAGCACCAGTTTTTTTCAAATGAAAACAACACAGTAGTACTGTTTGCGAATGCGCTTTATTTGGCACAAAATTTGACATTTTTAACACAGTAAAACAAGACTATATGATCACTTTTCAAAATATAACCTATACGCATTTGACACTTAATGATAATTTAACAAAACGCCATATGTGTTGAAACTTTGAAGTATACACCTAGTTTGCGCGGCAAGTTTGAAAAAAATCCGTATTTCATACTTGTAGACCTGGTATATAACAAAAATATATTATTAACACAAATTTGTTATTAATTTGGCTTATTCAAGATTGTGTTTGTAACTAACTATGTTATTGCAATAATACGTTTTAAACTGAGGATGAGAATACTACTCTCTAACAGTTTGCATATGTTGAATAAATAAAATAAAATTTTGAAACCTATTTATTTTTTATTTATGTCCATTGTTACACGTATGTATCTACTGTATTTATTACACGAGTTATTACATTAACTAACACGAGTTGCCAGCAACATAGTCAACATTCTTGTTCATTTCAATTTCAAATTATATGGTATTAATTATGTTTGTGCTAAAGTTTTCGTGGACCAGCAATTTATACGTTCTAGTATTTTTTTTTTTTTTTTTACCAGAACACTTAAAACAACGACTTTTTTATATAATTTAGACAACGAACCACCTAACTTTGCTTAACGCTGGGCATAATCCCCAGCAATTACAAATTTCTTGTACAAAACTAACAATCTGAAATAAAATTAGTAACAATCTATGCATCAAATTTTGCAATAAGTATTTTTATCTATTTAATAGGATATTTTTAATTGTAGAAAAAATTGTTGCAAAAATGTTATCGCTCAATATCTTGATAATAGATATCACACAGCAATGTTCTGTAATTTTTAAAATATATTTGTGGGTTTCAAATAACTTTAAAATTTATAGTTTTGTGTAGAAATGTTCAAATAATACGTCAAAATACTTTTTTCGAGATGATCCCCCTAAGCACTATGGTATTTTTGCGTAGTATTAACGTAGAAAGTATAATGTGAAACACAATACTTCCTTCAAACTTTCAGTGCTGTCCGACATGCAACAAAACTTTCGAAACTATCTCCCGTCAGATTTTGTTTGACGTATCGATACTTTTCCAGGCGTACCAACATTTAGTTTTATGCTGTACTGTTTTACTTTTTCTGACATTTTTAATAATCTTGATTGAGGTCTGGTATTGTAAATAAAAACTATATTGACATATAATTAAATATTAACTAATAATATTCAACTATATTTATAAATAAGTTATTATATAGACTTTTATGTCACTTCGGTAAGTTGGCAGTGCGAAGTAACAAAAGACAGAAGATGTTGAATATCTCTTTCTGCCACTAATACTACAGAAAGATATTTTAGAAATTTGAAAGTGTAGTGTTGCCAACGGAGTGGCCGAGCGCATTAAGTCGTGCGATTTTAGACTGGTAGAAACAGTCTAAGGTCTGGGCAGTCGGTGGTTCGAGCCTCCTTCGTTGGTGATATTATTCGGACGATAATATTATGTTTACATTACTCTCATTTTCACAATCATTCACCCCTCATCCAGGTGTAGGAGCTCGCCCCTGGCATCGGCGATTAGCCTTTTTGCAGAAATAGGCCGATGTAAAATAAATAAATTTAAAAAAAAGTGTAGTGAAAAGTATAAAGTAAAACAGTATCTAGTCAAGTTTGGTTGATTTGTTTTACTAGATTTCCTGTATTAAATTACACATAGCTCGGTTTGAAATTATTAGACACTAGCTGAGAACCCGTGCTTCGCTACGGTATATTGATGGTCTCATTAGAGGTAAATACTAAGTTTTTTTTTTTTTTTTTAACATGTGTATGGGTAACCTTTGTAAGCGAAATCCTAGTCGATATCTCATCTGTCCTAAGAGATATTGAGGAATCTCTGAAAAAACATTTTACTCCTTTTCAACACAGGTGGGTCGAACTTGAAAAAAATTCTCTCCTAGTGGGTTCTTACATCATACTGAGAAACGTACTCTCCGAATTTCTTATTCCTAACAAAAAAATACTAATTTATCATTTAGGAATGAAATTTAAGAAAACTGTCAAAACACTATCGCAAGATTTTGAAAAGTCACCTATATACCAGAAAATAATGTTATAACTCAAGAAGCACAGGAGCTACGAATGGTTTCTCTCGAATTTTGTGTCTCTTTGTCAAGGAACGTTCCATCGAATAAAAAATACCAATTTACCCAGTTAGGGATGGAATTTAAAAGAAACAGTCAAAGCGCTTTCTAAATAGAAACCTATGTACCAAAATGAAATGTTATAACTCAGTAAATACAAAGGTTTCTATAATTCACCCCGAATGTAGATTCACCCATTTAGGGGTTGATTAGGTCAAAATCCTGAATTTGTTTTAAACATTTGTATGAGTAACCTTTGTAAGCAAAAACCAAGTCGATATTTCCTTGGATTTGAAAAAGGTGTTTTGAAAAGTTTTGAAAAAGGCACGTATATGCTTAAAATGAATGTTACAACTCAACTAACAAGATAGGAAAAACTACGAGTAGATTGGGACTATATCCTGATTTTTTTTAAAACATTTGTTAGTGGGTGCTTCCATCATGGAAGGAATATACTTACCGAATTTAATGTATGTATGTCAAAGGAACATTCTATCGAATAAAAAATACCCATTTCGTCAAAAACATTTCGAGATATTTTAAAAACACACCTATTTGCCAAAAAGTTATAACTCAACAAACATAGGAAATACGACTGGATGTATAATTCACCACGAATGTAGATTCACCCCTTAAGGGTTTGATTAGGAAAAAAATCCTGAAATAAGTTTTTCGGTATTTCGGTACTCTTTGTAAGCAAAAAGCAAGTCGATATTTTATTGGTTCCTAAGAGATATTAAGGAATCCTTGAAATCACATGTCACCCCTTTTTGAAATTTAAAAAACTGTCAAAACTAGTCGAGATATTTTCAAAACACATCTATGTGCCAAAAAGGAATGGTGCAACTAAACAAACACAGGAAATACGACGGGATGTATAATTCACCCCGATTGTAGATCCACCCCTTTAAATGTTGATTATGATAAAATTCTGACATTTTTCGGCATTTGCATGGGTTGTCTTTGTAAGCAAAAACCTAGCCGATATCTTATTGGTCCTAAGAGATACTAAGGAATCCTTGAAATCGTATTTCACCCCTTTTCACCCTTTAGGGGTGAAATTTAAAAAACTGCCAAGCCATTTCGAGATATTTTAAAAAGAAATCTATGTGCCAAAAAGGAATGTTATAACTCGATAAACACAGGAAATACGCCGGAATGTATAAATTCACCCCAATTGTAGATTCACTCCTTTAGGGGTTGATTAGGACAATATATTGAAACAGGTTTTTTGGTATTTGCATGGGTAGTCTTTGTAAGCAAAAAGCAAGTCGATATCTTATTGGTCCTAAGAGATATTAAGGAATCCTTGAAATCGCATTTCAGCCTTTTTCACCCTTTAGGGGTGAAATTTAAAAAAACTGTCAAAATAATTTCAAGATATTTAAAAAAGACACCTATGTGTCAAAAAGGAATGTTATATCTAAACAAACACAGGAAATACGACGAGATGTATAATTCACCCCGATTGTAAATGCACCCCTTTTAGGGGTTGATTAGGATAAAATCCTGAAATATATTTTTCGGCACTTGCATGTGTAGTGTTTGTAAGCAAAAGTCGATATCTTATTGGTCCTAAGAGATATTAAGGAATCCTTGTAATCACATGTCACCCCTTAGGGGTGAAATTTAAAAAAACTGCCAAGTCATTTCGAGATATTTTAAAAAGACATCTATGTGCCAAAAAGGAATGTTATCACTCGATAAACACAGGAAATACGACGGGATGTATAATTCACCCCAATTGTAGATTCACTCCTTTAGGGGTTGATTAGGACAAAATCCTGAAATAAGTTTTTTGAGTAATCTTTGTAAGCAAAAAGCAAGTCGATATCTTATTGGCCCTAAGAGATATTAAGGAATCCAATTGATATCACATGTTACTCCTTTTCACCGTTTAGGGGTGATATTTTAAAAAACTGTCATTACCATTTCGAGATATTTTAAAAAGACACTTATGTGCTTAAAAGAAATTTTATAACTCTACAAACACAGGAAACACGACGGGATGTATAATTCACCCCGATTGTAGATTTAATAACAAAAACGTTGAGAGCAATAAAAAGAAATTATGTTTCATAAAGTACTTTTTATATTTAATATACTATCTTTTATCTCTGTATGCTATGAGGTTTAATTGTGTTAGAAAAAAAAATATGGTATAGGAACCTGGGAAAAAAATGGGTAGCGGGTAGCGGGCGAGCAGAGCGGGAGAACCGGGCGAAGCCCTGAGCGTCCGGCTTGATACTTAAGTGTGCATACATGCAGGATCTAACCATGACGAGCGACAGATGATAAATGATCCGTTTTAATAGAATTCTGTACTCTGAATTGCAGCATTACATAAACTATATGCCGCGCGCCGCACCCTTGTCTCCATTAAAGAATGTTCCTCCCTCCTTTACTTTATTTTCCTTCTCAGTTCTCCATATCTATTAATCTTTAATCGTTTTTTCTACTCCGCTTTACGTCTGTGTTTCAAAAGGATTTACAATAACATATATTAAGGCTCTCATATCAAGTGAGAATATTTTAGAAACGTGCCAAACTTTGACGGTCAATATACCGTATAACAAATGATTAGATTACGTGCGTATTACAGTGGTTCTTCAACACTAAAAATATGAAGACAAAGGCGTCGCTAGCAGTGGTGTCACCTGGTGCGGTAATTTATGATGTCACCTTTCCGTCCAAAAAATGCGCTTTTATATTTTAATATCATATCTCATGCCTTTTTATTATTTATTATTATTTATTATTATTACAACTAAGAGCAGAAGTCATAAGACTTTTATAGCTCTATATAATGTACAATTATTAGAATGTGCAAAAACCAAATACATATAAAAAAAAGTAAACAAAGAGCGAGAGAAAAGAAAAACAAAGAAAGTTAAACTAATCCTTAATAGTAATCTTAGACTAAACAACAAAAAAAAACAAATTTATTGTTCAAAGGCTAAATATAAGTCCAAATTGTTCTTAAAATTGTTCAGACCATTCGAAGTCATAACATAGTCAGGTAAATTCGGTTTACGCGAAGCGACGAGTTTTCCACTCGACAAGTAACAAGTTTTTTATACTATTTTTTCTATTTTCTTCTCCTTGCTTTTTAAAATAATAAATTTTGTATTATATAATCAAACATTATCCCCGATTAGGAAATTTGGTATGTGAATGTAGCGGTTGGCCGGACTGGTTTGACAGTTTCATATTTTTCAAGGTAGCTATCAAATATGTTTTGTAAAATTTTCAGGTTATTGTACAAGATATTTCAATTTTATTAAATACAATGTTAGGTGTCATAATGAAACTCATTACAACACTCAATTCAGTCCACAAGAGAGTCTACGAATATATAATAGATTTTTTGTGTTTAAAAAAATAAAATGTACGGACTTGAAAATACAACCTAAAATACTAAAATGAAAACAATAAATTATACACCATTTTTTACTTTTCCAGATGTTGTATAGTTTTTTTTGTTTTAATAATAATTAATGACTTTCACAACAGTGAATGTAAACCGCCAACGATCTAAAACAGTATCGGGACGCTATGTGACTCCATCGGAAAATACTTACTAAATCTGCGGACATTAACGTTAGTAAGTAAAGGGCTTTGAAATTATTATTTTAACACATAAAGATATCTATATTTGATGAAAAGTGATACTAATGATTAAATATTCTTTCACTATACAGGGTGTATCAAAATATAGGGTTTTTTCATGAAAACGCGATGTGCGAGCAAGTTAGGGAAAAGATAATGACCAAAGTTCACCCAAAGAATGGAGTAGTACGGAAAATTTTCGGAATAAACCGGAAATACAGGATATCACGGACAACTTTGATTATTTTAAATGGGAACGTATGTCGTATTAAGTATCTTTGGGTACAGCCTCTATAAGAAATAACTTTTACTTACATATTTCTTTAATATCTTTTATTGTTTCCGAATTATTATATTATCTTAAGTGCTTACCATTTTGATTTAAAACCTTTCACATCTTTACTCTACAACTATCTGTAGTTCGGAGCATAAGAAAAAATAATAAAAATTATTTCAAATTCAAATCGTATTTAAAAGTATAACTTAAAAGTACGACATGAAAGTGAAATATTTTTAGTTAGTTAGTTAGTTAAAAATTTTGGCGCACAGCAACAAAGGCTATTTGCGCCTAACGCAGCCCATCTAAATGACTAGACTATGTATTAAAAACAATAAATTAGACAATAAATAAGTAAATAAAATCATTGAAAATACGCGTACTCAATAAAAGAAATCTTGCACTGACAAACACAAATAAATAATATAAAAAGTTTGTTCGAAAATATGAACAGACCCAGGGTGATGGTAAGAGGCTGTAAAGGGGCCAATTACCATCGAATATCACAGTCAATAACTAGAAACACATTAAAATAAGATGCAAGACTTCACACATAAAACAATTAGTTCGATTCTCTCAGGAAGAGTATCAGCCTGTCCATGAGGACCCTGTCGTCACCTAAAACAACTGACAGGTCATAGCACAGGCCTAAACTCTCCCTGACATCGTCAAACTGTATACACTCAGTTAAAAAGTGTAACACAGACAAATGTGTGCTACACGTCTCACAGATAGGGGACTCTTCACCTCGAAGGAGGTGTCCATGGGTTCACCAACACTGACCTATACGGAGGCGTGTGATGGCGGTTTCCTCCCTGCGGTTAATCCTGCAGGAACAACCCCATGTTTTAACGTCTCCCTTCATCTGTGGTAACTTAACGTTCTGTGTGCGGCTCCACTCATATTGCCACATGTCTAGAACCAGATGTTTCAGATGACTCTTTGCGTCACCTGGAAATATGAAACTCACATCAATCATAGGTCAGTGTGATGTACAGTGTCAAGAATTCTTATCTCTTGGTGTTTAGCTGAACCATAAGCTAGACATCCATAGTCCAGCTTAGAGCGCACTAAAGAACGATATAAACGCAACATGATAGTGCGGTCTGCACCCCATGTCTTGTGACTGAGGACCCGCAACAAATTGAGTGACTTTTGGCATTTTTTTTTTTTTTTGACGGACAAAAAATGTGCCCGCCAAGTTAGACGACGAACACGAGACCCAGAAATCTGGCAGTATCGGCCAATGGTAACTGTGCTCCATTTAGCGTGAGTGTAGGGTTTGGATGGACACCCCTTTTCCTACAAAATTGGTCATATACAGTTTTACTGGTCGAGAATTTGAAGCCACTTTCGGTTACCCATGTATCGAGGCCATTGATGTTCAGCTGGAGCTGACGTTCGAATGTACTAGTCTTTTGTCCGGCGAGAATGATACCAATGTCGTCGACAAATATCGAAATCTGTACAGGTAATCGAATACATGAAGCTGCACCGTTAATGCCAATCAAAAATAGCGTAACGCTCAGTATGGAGCCCTGTGGGACCCTATTGTCCAGTGCGAACATTTATGAGAGGGTATTTCTGATCCGCGCCCTGAAGCGCCGGTTCGACATGAAGTCTTTTATAAAGAACATCAAGAGTCCCCGGAGACCCCAGGAATGCAGAGTACGAAGAATCCCATAAATCCATGCAGTGTCATAGGCTTTCTCAATATCGAAAAACACAGCTACCAGGTGTTTGTTTTCAACGAAAGCATTCCTAATAGCTGTCTCTAGTCTGACCAGATGATCTGCTGTTGAGCGGTGACAGCGAAAACCGCACTGTGTGTTGGCCAGCAAGTCGTTTGATTCTAAAAACCAAATCAGACGCTTGCTGATCATTCGCTCCATGAGTTTGCAGAGACAACTGGTCAGCGATATAGGTCTATAGCTAGAAGGCTAGTGTTTATCTTTCCCGACTTTGGGGATAGGAATTACATGAGATTCCTTCCACTTGGTCGGGCACTTGCCCTCAGTCCATATCCGATTATAGACATTCAAAAGCCTAGACTTAGATGATTCCGGAAGATTTCGGATCATACGATAATGTATCACATCTGGACCAGGAGAGCTATCCTTATACTTTGACATCGCGCTATCTAGCTCTTCAAAAGAGAAAAGCAGGTTGTACACCTCGTCATTCCTAGAAAAGAAATGTAGAGAAAAGAACTCAGGCGGATAATGTTCGGAGCTAGAATTGAACGCAAAATTAGATGCCAAAGTGTTAGCAATTTCGACCGGTGATGTGACTACGTTTTTACCGATTTACCATTTACCGATAAACCAGCAAAGGTTGTAGCTGTGTTTAGACCGGATATTTTCCGGACCTTCTCCCAAACTTTGGCCACTGGAGTGGCAAATGTAACGGTGCACATGTATTTGCGCCATGATTCGCGCTTGTGTTCTTTCACAATCCTCTTAGCACGAGCTTTCGCTCGTTGGAAGGCTATTATGTTTTTCTCTGTTGGACAACGACGGAATGTATTGAAGAGGTGTCTTCTTTTACGTAGCGCCAAGTCGCATTCCTCGTTCCACCAGGGACCGGGAACTCGACGGGGCTGAGTGGATGACAGCGGTATACTGCTTTTAGCCGCGCTCGTGATGGAATCCGTAAAATGATTCACCTCCTCGTCTACGCTCAAGTTCGAAATATCCTCATGATTCTGCGAACTTGGTCCAATCTGCTTTCCGAAGAACCCACTGTGGCCAGCGGGATTCGGTAACAGTATTGAACAGAGGCCTTAAGAGGATTGGAAAGTGATCACTACCGCACAGGTCGTGATGCACGTCCCATTTGAACAACGGAGCGATGGCTCCTGAAACGATGCTAAGATCTATAGCACTGAATGTACCCGTTGCTGCACAAAAGTGCGTGGGTCTGCCGTCGTTCAAAAAGCTCAGATTCAAACCGTTCAACATATTCTCCAGGTGATGTCCCCGTCGATCGTTCCGCACCGATCCCCAACACACATTGTAGGCGTTAAAATCGCCTAGCAGTATGAAGGGTGGTGAGGGTTGATCCCAAGATATTTGACCTTTTTGCACCAGGGAATGTCTTCACCGAACAGTCTAACCGCACCCGACGGAAGTCTAGACTTTTTAGTGAAAAGCATTGCCTTGGATTTGGCCCCATTCACCGCGACACGCCAGCGTTTGCACCAATTCTCAAGACTCGAGCAGGCGTGCTGGAGTCATTGAGAGATTAGAGCTGGGTTCCACGAGCGAGTTAAGTACGCTGTGTATTCAGCGTACTGGCACTTAATTGTTCCTTCCGATGTCGGCATGTCATTGGTGTACAGAGCGTACAACAATGGCGACAACAGAGAGCCTTGTGGCACACCGGCCTTAACCGGTCTCCACGACGAGCGAATTTCATCTATTTTGATTCTCAGTACCCTGTTGGTCAGATACGAGGCGATCATCCTGATAAGAGCAGGTGGAAAATCTAAACAGTGCAGTTTGTAGACAAGACCTGCGTGCCAAACACGATCAAAGGCCTTGGAAATATCCACAAAGACTGCACCGGTAGAAAAGTTTCTGTTGAAACCATCAGCGACAAACTCAGTGACACGAATGAGTTGATGGACAGTGGAATGTCCTTGTCGGAAACCATGCTGCTCGTCAGGAATCAGACTGTTCGAGTCAGCATGGAACTGAAGCCTGCTGAGAATAAGCTTCTCAAGTATCTTGCCGAGACAAGACAACAAAGAAATTGGACGATAGTTCTTAGCGAGAGAGCGATCGCTCTGTGCTTTTGGAAACAGATTTACGTCCGCCTTTTTCCAAGGACTTGGGAAGTGGCTGAATTTCAAAGATGAATTAAAAAGCAGTGTAAGAGAAAGTAGTGCTTTCCTACCCAGGTTCTTAATCATCTTGTGAGAAATACCATCCGGACCGGGAGCTTTCCTGATTTTAAGACGTTTGATAATCGCTACGACTTCTCCAGGAGTGCAGAAGTCATGATTATCGGGATTGAAATCTTCATCGGCTAGCGATTGAAGTTTCTCACCCACTTCTCGAACAAAATCAGGTTCAACAATATCCTCGTTGGGGCTGCACTGTGCCTGCAAGCTGTCGGCAAATGCCTCAGCCTTGCTCTGGCGATCGTACATCACCCCTGTCGATATGATAATGGGAGGAATCTTACCACGCTTCCTACCCAAAGCCCTCGTCATTTTCCAGAGGGAGCGGTAGTCGGGTGACAGCTGCTCGAGAGTGCGAGACCATTCCTCATTACGGTGTTCAACCATAGCCAAGCGGACCTCACGGTCCAGATGGTTCATTCTGGATTTGTCCACCGGATCGCGATTACGCTGCCAGCTGCGGCGAACGCGGTTCCGATCCAGAATGAGCGTAAGGATGCGTCCAGGCAGTCGCTTGGCCTGAGTACGAATGGTCTTCTTGACAGTGGCTTCCTTCGCTGCTTCGCTCAGCATGACGATAAACCGTTCAACTGCCGAGTCCAGCTGTTCAGGAGTAGCGATCTTCATGTTAAAATCAGATCGCTCTTCCACCAGTCTGGAGAAAGTAGGCCAATGCACTTTGGAGAGAGTAATCTCTGCATTGTGATTTGATGTTTTTAAGAATAAAAACATCAATTACGTCCGGCTTGTGAGTCGGCACACGCGGATAGTGAGTAGGATCCTTAGGAGCCGTAACAATCACACCCGTACGGTTTGCAAAGCGCCGCAACGTGCGTCCGTCCATGTTCCAAACACGGCTGTTCCACTGGGGGTGTTTGGAATTGAGATCGCCGCCGATAATAACCAGACCTCGGCGATCAAGCAACTTCTCCAAGTCCTCAACGAGAAGGCGAGTCTTTGGCGGCTTATAAGCCGCCATCAGAAATACCGGTCCGAAGCTAGTAGTAAGCTCAATCGTAGTTGCCTCCATCTGGCTTAGAGGGGGGTCATAGGCCTGGTGATGATCGATACTGCATCTGACATAGATGGCAGTGCCTCCACACTTGGCCGTTAGTCTGCCATTCCTATAGCAGAAATAATTGCGAAGATTCACATTCATCGCAGGCTTTAAGAATGACTCGCAAACTAGTACACACATCAACGTTGTGATCACTAGCGAATACCTCCAACTCGTCTCGTTTTCAGCGAATACCATCCGCGTTCCAAGCACAGACGGTTAGGTAAGAAGGGCGCGCTTTAGTTCTGGTGTCTGCCATTATGGGGCAAAATAGCGGGAGACCAGAAGGCAGGCTGATGGGAGAGTTGATTTATAATCAACGCGGCGTTGCTCAGCAAAGCGGCTGCTTGCGTGAACAACTCCTGCAGCATCTTGAGCACGTCTGCTGGCGCAGCATAAGAAGGCGGCACAGGCGCCGAGGTCGGTGTTGGCTTGCGAGGGCGAGCTGCTGGTCTCACCAAAGGTGGTGAGGTCTTAGCTGGCTGCCGTGAAGCCTGGGGTACCTGCTGTTTGGTGGCTGTCACTGTGGACGGTAAAACAGGAGGAACAGCTGAGGTAGAGGCAGTAGCTGCGCTACTCTGACGCCTCCCTCTTCACCTCCTCTGTTTTTGAAAGCCATCCGCGTCTGTTCCTGAGGAAGGAATAACAGACACGGATGCCGAAACAGCAGGGCTCGGTGCTGCACGGCAGGCGAAGACTGCTTGACAGGAGCAGGCAGTGGTTTGGCGGCAACTGGAACGGGCAGAGCTGCCACGTATGGCAGTCTTTGGTTCCAGGCCGAGGTCGCTGGAGGAGGCGAGGGCGACTTTACCCCAGATGAAGCCTCCATGTCGTCCGACTTGGCGACATTAGAGACCTGGACCTGGAGAATTGGTGACGCGCTCTGAGGCGTGAGGGTCTTGGAGACTCGTTTGGGTCGTTTCTGGGACGACACGGAACCACCCGAGACCGTTGACGAGTCAGAGCGAAGGCGTTTACACGAAGTATCCCCCTGGATCTCCATATCACTCTCCTCCGCGCAGGAGGAAGTGACATCTGACTGTTCACTGAAGAACACGTCGGAGGCAGGGAACATCCGACCTCCCTGAGGACGGTTAAAACTGTCTGTTGGGGAGCGGCTTCCTGAATTGGAGGAAGCGCTCGACCTGGTAGACCTGGAGCCCGTGGGACGACCTGAAGAAGGTCGTCCGGAGGCTGAGGTACCCGCTGATGTCGATCATGCGGTGCTGCTGCGTCTGTTGGCCACCTTCTTAACAGAAGGAGACTTGATGACATCACATACTGCTTTACCATCAGTACGTGATGTATTACGCGGGCTAGACCTGGAGCCGGAGACACCCGACATAGGTTGGGTGTCTGGGGTCGCAGGACTAGCTGAGCCCTCCACGGTAATGCTTACGCGATTACCGTTCGTCGTCTCCAAGGCTTTATTCAAAGCCTTGGATTTTTTAACAGGAGATCTGATGACATTACATATGTTAACATCGGATCTCTTGGCGACACTGGACCTGGAGCCGGAGCCACTCGGTGATGGTGAGTGCTCTGTGGCTACCAGACAGGTCGCGGCCTTAACAGTGGTGCTAATAGCACCAGCATGCGCCTTCTTCAAAGCTCCCGCAGGAACTTCAGGAGTGCGAGGAGACCTGATACCTGAAATGATATCAGGTGACAAACAGATTCTCCTATCCGAGGTCCCCGAACCAGCGGTACGGCTCGACCGCTGCCGAGCGCCTGTACCTAAGGCCGGGGGTTCCTCGGTAGGCTTCCCGGTGACGCCAGCGCATCCACCGGGGGCCATCCCGGTTCGCTTACAGAGAGCGCTGAACGGGAATCCTATACAAACGTTGCAGTTTCAACTGCCAACAGTCTGAAACCAATTGTTGCGGTTTCTCTTACACGAAGAGAACCGTTAATCGCGATCAAGACAGCACGTAAACACTCTATACTCACCCAATAAGCACGAGTTGTCAGCTAAGTACAGCACCTGGCAATAATACTGTTAATCCGATGCTTACTCAACCGCGAACAGACTCAGACTCTTACTGCTTTCACTGCTAGCTTCGTTTCTTTTATTCGTTTGGAGCAGTTCTGGATGTGGCTTCTCAGCTACGAAATCCCACCCATCGTCCAATAGGAACATTCCTTTTTGGTATAATTTGATATTTTTCAAAATATTTAGCAAGCGTTTTGACGTTTTTTTTGTTTATGTATCACCCCTCAAGTGGTAAATTGGTATTTTTTTATTTGATAGAACATCCCTTGGACTTAGAAACATAAAATTCGGTAAGTATATTCCTTCCATGATGTAAGTACCCACTAAGAAGGGATTTTACGGAATTCAAGGCCTAAGGGGTGAAAAAGGGTGCAATCTTATTTCAGGGATTCCTCAACCCCTCTTAGAATCAATAAGATATCGTCTTGGATTTTGCTTACAAAGGTAACCCATACAAATGTTTTTTTTAAAAAATTAGCATTTCGTCCCAATCCATTCCTAAAGAGGTGAATTATAGTACCCGTAGTTTTTCCTATGTTTGTTGAGTTATAATATTCATTTTTGACATATAACACTTTTTCAAAATCGTTTCAAAAACAAGTATTTTGACAGTTATTATAAGTTTCATCCCTAATGGGGTAAACTGGCATTTTTTATTCGATAGAACATCCAATGGACATTAAGACATTAAATTCGGGGCTTACATTCCTTCCATGACATAAGCAACCAAAAAGAAGAATTTTTTCTTAGTTCGACCCCTAAGGGGTGAAATATGATTTAGGAATGTCTCAATATCTCTTAGGCTCAATGTGATATCGACTTGGTTTTTGCCTATATATGTTACCCATACAAATGTTTAAAACAGAAATTTAAGATTTTGCCATAATCAACCCCTAAATGGGCGAATCTACATTCGGGGTGAATTATAGAAACCTTTGTATTTCCTGAGTTATAATACTTCATTTTAAATTTGTACTCCTATTTTTTATTCGATAGAGCGTCCGTTGACAAAGAGACATGAAATTCGGGAGAAACCCTTCGTATTTCCTGTGCTTCTTGATTTATAACATTACTTTCTGACATACAGGTGACTTTTTAAAATCTTGCGATAGTGTTTTGACAGTTTTCTTAAATTTCACTCCTAAAGGGTAAAGTAGTATTTTTTGTTAGAAATAAGAAATTGGGAGAGTACATTCCTCGCATGACGTAAAAACCCACTAAGAAAGGATTTTTTCAAGTTCGACCCCTATGTAGTGAAAGAGAGAAAAATGTATTTTCACGGATTCCTCAATATCTCTTAGGATAGATGAGATACCGACTTGGTTTTTGCTTACAAAGGTTACCCATAAACAAGTTTTAAAACAAACTGAGGATTTTACGCTAATGAGACTATTAATATACCGTAACGAAGCACGGGTTTTCAGCTAGTATTATATAAAAATATGAGTGGGGTATCAAATGAAAGCTATTGACAAGTAGATTAACAAACAAAATTTTGTTTGTTAATATTTTTACGTGATTTTTGCCCAAAATGTGTCTAAAAACTTTTGTCCCGTGCTTTATACCCCAGAAGGGTCGGAAATGGGACAAGATAATAAAATTTGTTTGATTGCATTTATTTTCAATATCTGGGTGTGTTCTGGACTCCTAAACAAGACCCTGTTATACTGCTGAATACAATTCGGTTTTTAGAATTTCGCATGCATGTCTCCCTGTACCAGTGTTTTTTCGCCAGTGCCGGATTACGTAATAGGCAGAATGGGCAGCCTATGAGCCCCGCGTGTCTAGGAGAGGATATCATTGGAATTCCAGATAAGCTCATCATCAATGAATCAATAGTGACAGCTACATTTGGAAGCAGTTTGACCGCCAGCGATGTCCTTAACTATTCCAATACAGCCATCCTTTGCCCCCGAAAATATAAGATGCTACAAGCATCAACGAAGAGGTTCTGAACCTTTTAAAGGGCGAGTCTGCAACACATCTTAGCATAGATTGAATCGACTGTGAGGACGCCTCAGGAACAGAAAACTATCCAATATGATTTTTGAATAGTCTTAACCCTCGGGGATGTCACCTCACAATGATGACAAAACTGTTAAAAATCTAATAACTGCTACTGTTTTAACTGGATCTTCCCAAGGAAATCTAGCTTTCATTTATAGAATTGATTTAGCTCACACCGATCCCGACTTGCCCTCTATCTAACGCCGAAGGCAGTTTCCAGTCAAACTGGAATTTTCCATCACGATTAATAAATCACAAGGTCAAACCGTGGACAAGGTGGGTGTTTACCTGCCCAATGCAGTGTTCAGCCATGGACAGCTCTGCTTAGCCTTTTCACGGATACGCCGTGCGACGGACGTTAAGGTGAAGGGAGAAAACCAATTAGAGTACTAATGGGTAACTCCTAGAGCAGTTTGAATCTTTTTCTACAAAAAATATAGATTTTAAAGAAGTTTTGTGATGTGCTTGCCAACAAAATAACACAACTTAATTTTTTTTAGAATTATTATCAATTTTTTCTGTAATTATTAAATATGAATAACCTAAGTTGCTGTTTAACATCAGCAGTAGCTCCATATTAATTTCTATTTCTGCAATCTGTGACTCTGTGACGAAGATGGCTTAAATAGTCGCATATTAGAAAGAGATCTAGGTAAATGACTTATCAATAAACGCCACCACTGTTCTAATATTGTACCGAGAGTTTCTTTCTAATTTGGTGATTACCTTTACCCTGTCGAATGACAGGCTTTTCTCCTAGTACATTAATATCTCTCAAACTAAACGTTGACGGGTATTTGTCCAGAGAATTTTTTTTACTTGTTTTGAAGTCTAGAATTACTGTTTTAAATTAGTGCCCTTAAACCTGAAATATTATATGCGGATTTTAGTACGTCCACTGTTGTTTATTGTTTATTTAGCAATAGGGTTGTTCGCCATAGAAATGATGTGGAGGTCCACTAGTTATAAATAAATCATGAATGCATGATTCATTTATTATCGTTTACCACCATAAAATGGCAGTGTAAATATTATAAATAGCCCTACCGCCAAGTCACCGTCTAAGATAAAATCTTCCGTCCATGATCTGGAGACTAGTGTAACAATATTAACGATCCTTACAATGACAGATATTACAGAAATTTCGCATTCAAACGATATGTAAACAAACAACGTTAAAATACATCGCCTTCAAAAATAAGAACAGGTTGTCTAAAAGTACTACTGCGAAATTGAAAGTAAATTCAGTGTAGCCAGAGAATAATTCCGATTTTAGGAAATTATTTGTAAATCCGATATAGTGATATACAGTAAAGAGTTGATTATCCGGGTCTGAATTATCCGTGGGATCGGATTAAACGGGGGTCTTCCAATGTAATTTTATTTCTATTAATAACATATTTTAAAAAACAAACATATTCGGCCCGATTCTGTAAAAAGTTACTACGTTAGTTGCTACTGAGTAACGTTGCTACGAAATAACTTTCTTAGCAATCTTTAAACAATTGGTATTCTGAACGGGTGTGCACAAGCAACGTTCTTACAACAAGTTATCTTTAGTAACGTTGCTACAAAGAACCGTTAGAACTTTAAGCTAGAAGTAAATTACGTTCTGCGCAGGCGAGGTATTCGTTTTTATTTGAGTTTGACAGCTATGTTGTCAATTTCTGAGGTTAAACGAAAAATGTGTTATAAACGAAGCAAAAAAAAAAAAAAAAATGCGAACAGATAGAAATTCTATTGAATTTCCTGGAAAATAACCCGGTCATGTTCTGTGATACGTGAGTTTAAAAAATAATTTACAGGAGTGGTGGTGCTGTGGTGATGTGGTTACTGTTTTCTATGTGGTGGTGCAAGTTATAGTCCAAATTTAAATGAATTGGGTGGAATATAGTTAAAGAAGTTCGGATAGCCATTGAACAGCCGCGCACATAGAACATTGATCTGAGAAGGGTTAATTTCAAAAAAATATCTGTAATATAATACAAATGTGTTGTTGTGTTTTTATGGAGAGGGGTGGGTTTATATATTAATTTAATTTTGATTATAATTTAATTTTTAATAATAAAAAACGTGATTTTTATTTTCAATCGCTTAGTTTTTATTAAATAAGTATATGATAAGTAAATAGGGGGAGGGGGGTTCTGAGCTCGTCGATCACCTCTTGTGTGCGCGCCTTTCATTGACAGTCGTAGGTAATACATTTAAAAAATATTGTACTGTTAATCTATTATAAAACAAAAGTAAATAAACAAAAAAAAAAAAAAAAATAGAAATTGAACTAGAGTAAAATAAAGAACTCGAAGAATTTCAATTGACCGTTAATGTAATTGTCTAAAGACTATGTCCTATAAATTATATTAAATAAAAATATTTACACAGCTTATTGCTTATGATTTATATTTCCCTTACGTGCTATACAGAAAATAAAATAAAAATCCTTCTATAATTATTGTCTCTATGTTGCTTTTCATTGTCAAATATTTGAAATAATTTATTATTTAACAGAATAATTGCGATTTTTCACGATTTTAACAAATTATAATAACTTTCTTAGCAACTAGTTACTAATTTCATAGTAACTTTTTTCTTACAGAATACGGATTTCGTGAAAGTTGCTAAAAAAGTTACTGACCTTGTATTTAGCAAATTTTATTGTAACTTTTTCGTAGTAACTTGCTTCCAGAATTGGGCTGAATATTACTAGAAAAACAATAAAAAAATCCTATTAAAATAAATGCAAAATTTGTTTTCTTAATACTACTATGGAATTGTCTCATTTCGATATTGCATATATCGCACCTAATGCATTACCTATGCACATACCGGTGCTTAATATACTCCCCATATATATATATATATATATATATAGAACATTGATCTGAGAAGGGTTAATTTCAAAAAAAATATCTGTAATATAATATAATATATATATATATATATATATATATATATATATATATATATATATATATATATATATATATATATATATATATATAATATATATACATTTTTTTTATTTTTCTTACGGTTACCATGGTAGACATGAGGAATGATTAGATGTAGTGGTACGATTCTCTAGATTTAATTAACTGAAAGAGTATCTAGAGCAGTGATGTCCAACCGAAATCGTTTGCAGCGCCCAAAAAAATCTTATTGGTCGATTGTGGGCCGCACATATAAACAGGATAAATTAATCACATTACTATATTTTATATCCTTTAATAATTTTATATAATATCATCAATAAAATTAAAAATCAAGCTTCAAATTAAATTTTAATGTGAAATTTGTTTTTTTTTATAGGCGCAAATAGCCTTTGTTGCTGTGCGCCAAAAATTTTAACTAACTACTAACTGTTTTTTTATAATATTTGGCCGCGTGTTGGACATCGCTGATCTAGATACTAGTGTTATTATCTGTTATCCTTTATTCAGATAACCAGTTTCGTTATATTATATTTTAATTTAAATTTAAACATTTCAGAGAAAAGATACGAGATAGCTGCTTTCTTATTTGGTCTTAACTTTGATCGACGAGGAAGGTTTTAGTGAGAGTTCCAATTTCGTCCATGTCCCCCTAGGAGGAGTTATGGAGGGAAACCATCATTTTTAAACTCTCCGTGCAGTTTAAATTGATTACGTAGGCTAAACTTTAAGAGATACATATATCGATATAATGTAGGCAAAACATGTAGATCTTAACTAGATCTAAAAAAAGTCCGTGAAAGCATATATCGATCATGCACCGATATCGTGTATTGGGCAATTTTCTGTTTTTAAACGTAATAGTTTTTGTATTATAAAATTTGTGGGTGCATAACATCGGAGTTTTATAATGATGTATCAATTATTTTAGAATAACAAATTAGAGCATTTCACGTAGAATCATAATGTATTTAAAACTATACATCAAAGATTAATAATAACGGATTTATCACAGTGTAAAGTGTATGCATGCACAGAAATTTTTAAAGTTGTACAGGTATGTCGCTATTTGGTGCGGTACTTCCAATAGATGGCTGTGCTGGAGATTTCTGTAATTCCCATCGTCAAATAGTTAATTTCAAATTATGTTATCGTTTTACATATTTAACTTTAACGTATATATTAATAGTATATACCAATCATGCACTGATATCGTGTATTGGGCAATTTGTATTATAAAGTTTTTGTATTATAAAGTCTGTGCATGCATAACATCGGAGTTTTATAGTGATGTATCAATTATTTTATAATAACAAACTAGACCATTTCACGTAGAATCATAATGTATTTAACACTATACATCAAAGACTAATAATAACGGAGTTATCACAGTGTAAACTGTACGCATGCACAGAAATGTTAAAAGATGTATATGTATGTCGCTATTTGGTGCGGAACTTACCAATAGATGGCAGTGTTGGAGATTTCTGTATTTCCCATTGCCTATTAGTTAATTGCAAATTATACTATCGTTTTATATATCTAACTTTAACATTGTGAGCCTTGTTTTACTTTCTACGTTTTAAAGTAGTGAAATGCCGTAGTAAAGCACGGGTACACCCACTAGTCTACATTAAAAAACATTTTCTGGCACAACGTTGATTAGATATAATTTAGTAATAATAATTTCTTATTTAACTTGCATTCTATTTAACTAAATAAGCATTATATTTTCATCATTTATTATTATTTTATTTTCGTGAATATATTATGTATGTTTATTAATTATGTAAACTGCTGCATGGTATTGTAGTTTATGTAACAGTCAATTGTCACGGTACAAACATTAAATACCAGCCCTTTGTCAAAAGTGTACCATACTTAAAGACAATCATATTATTATTATTGGGGTTCGTCAGGTCTTAAAAAGTGTCCACTAATCGCAAAGTTCATACTAGAGACTAGTGGAGCTAAATACACACGACTGCATCCCAAACCCTGGCGATATGCAGACGCCGAAATTACGCCAGATCAAGTGCCCAGACAATGCGGAGTGAGCCAAGCAGCACTGCTTTCTGCATCCTGCAGATCAAAGAGGTGGCAGAAGATCTGCAGGCAGGAATGGACTCGATTTCCCATCGATAAGAGGCTTTCATACCACCGAAAACACCAACTATCAGGACTACAAGCTTAACTTTATACCGTGGTTACAGCTGTCTAAGCTCGGACAAGAGATCCATATACTCTTTTCCTCCTCCATGAGAGAGATATTATTCTCAGCTGGACTTAAGAATTCTATCACAAACATCTGTTTGGTTTCGATATCCAGGACGGTTATGTCCGGCTAAGTAGCTGTCAGTAACCTTGAGGTGGGGAAGCAGTAATTCCAATAAATTCGGCACTTGGGATTTTCCACCACCGATTCTATGTCAGAAGGGACGTACGATATAACCGGTATTTCGTCAACACCATAAACATGTCTAAGATGATAGCAGAACACGCAGAGAGCAGCATTATGACGAGACACGTAGCTCGACGCTGCAAGAGATGGGCAAGCAGACAGAATGTGCATAATCGTTTCAGGATGGTGGTGGCACAACCTATAGAGTGTAGACTCCGCCATTTGGTATATGCGGGCCCTGTACGCCAAAGTATTTATAGTGCGTTCGAAGGTGAGTTTGCAGTACAGGGCATATGGAGTAGTTCTTTTTCATACTCTCTAATGGGTTTACACAATGACACTATCCTTTTCTTGCTTGTCTACGTTGCCAGCTCTAAAACGCGCTGATATGTGAAGACGCAGTATTCTACAAATGGCCATTTGTTTTTGTTGACTGTTATTTTGAGTTTTATAAGAGTTGATTTTTGTAAATCATACGAGTTTTTCATATTATTATAATTGACACATTTGACACTTTTACAACATTTGGCAACACCGCTCCCATTTTCCATAAGAGCTATACTGCAAACTCACCTTCGAACGCGCTATATAACACTATCCTGACACGCAAAACACAAAACTCGCAGACTTAAGAAACGAAAACGTGAGTTCGGTGGACAATGTTTGAAGAACACAGAGTGCATACTTTTACTCATGTGTTCTTTTGTGAACATGTCTATCTCCCCTCGTTTCACCGAACTGGTAACTCTGTTGTCCTCCTCCCGAGAGAGTTTTACTCCAGCGTTTTCTCTGACGGGACTCAAGTCTGCCAGGTTAAATCTCGTTTTTGCTCTTCGCGCTGCCTGGAAAAGAAACGCCCCTTTGCCACTAAATTCGTGCTCACTAATGAACTGTGATAGTGGGTCCTGAATTCTAAAGATACTGTTAGCTGTAACCAAGACGATTCGATCGTGCAAACACTCCAGATTAAATAATCCCCGACCCCGTTTTGACGAGGGAGGTAAATGCGCTGCACAGAAGATTTCGGGTGAACTTCGGTTGATTTTCATGATCTTTCTGGTTCTTCTGTCGAGATTCTTAAGATCATCACCATTCCCTTTCGCCACACCAAAAGTGTATGAAATTAATGGGACAGCAAGCATGTTTGTGGCAGCGATCTTGTTCTTGCCAGACAGACAAGATCACCATATCTGCCTCAGTCGTGCCATATACCTGCTGCGAAGGGCCTGCTTAATAAAAGTGACATCTTGGACACCCCTCTCACTGATGCCTAAAAATGTGTAAGGTCCTTCGACATTAACACGTTTTATAATGCTCCTATCAACCAAGTGAACGTATTCACCGTTGTCTAAACCTTTTCTTCTATAAATATGAAAAACAGCGCATTTTTTCAACCCGAATTGCATACCTATCGCGGCAGTGTACTCAGCAACAGCATCTAAGGTGGCCTGAAGTCTCCTCTCGTTCGAGGCGTACAGCTTCAAATCATCCATGTAAAAAAGATGGGTAATTTTGTGCTTCGACGGGGCACCCGCCGTGTAGCCACTGCCGAGTTTGAGCTCGATCAATAGGAGAAGTGAGATTCAAAATAAAAGCGGGCTTAGGGAATCTCCCTGGAACATGCCACGCTTGAAATATAATCACCCTGTCGACACTATGGTTGATCTATGTGAAACAAGGAATTGTGTCGTCCAGAGGGACATAAGTTGCCCAATGCATCTCTCTATCTCTGGATGGACTCGTAACTTGCGCAATAATGTTAGAATGACAGCATGTGACGTAGTGTCATATGTTTTTGCGTAGTCCACCCAAGCCATCGACAGGTTGCGTTTGAAATACGCCGCGTCATGACAGACTGACCGATCGATAATAAGGTTTTTTTTTCAACCTGTTTGGACCCTTATCGATCCCCTCTGTTCGTAGATGTCTGACCAAACAGAGGCAATGAAACTCAGTATACGCTAGTTTAATACGCTGGTGTATATCTTGTACAACATATAGTTCTTCGGGTTGGTTAAATTACCTATTTTTGGGGATTAATACGGTACGTCTATCTGGTAACCAAGATGGTATTGGTATTTGCCCAGGGATAATAGAAGTAAAATTTCGTGCAAGATGATCGTGCAAACGAGTGAAAGACTTCCACCAGAAAACCAACGATACCGTCAACAGCGAAATAGCATGCCTGAAGATCTGTAAGTCGTTGTGCATAGAATTCCTTAAATCTGTCCAAAACTGGAGTGTCTTGCACGATCGTCTCGTTTTCATAAATTGAATATACACATCTCCCTCTAGAAATTCTTTGTCCTGTCGACTGATAATAACGGTTCAGAGACCTCAGGCTTCGCCATGAAAAGGCGTGACGGGCTAGTGAAGAACATAGTATTTTCCTCCATGGTCCTAACTTGGTTGATCAGTTTCCTTCTTGCCAGGGCTAGTCTCAATTTGTCCACCACTTTCTGCTTTAGCAGAGTCACTATGTGATGCTTTATGCGCAGTTGGTGTAATATGCGCTTAGTATTCGCACCTAGCGGCTTGATACTTCGTAAAGCATCAATAGCACACTGAATGTGAAACGCATCCTGGCGTGAACGCGTCATTTTCTTCTCTAATTGCTATATACGCAGTTTGCCATTCAATGCCTTAGCGTATACAGTACAGTCGATTTCCCAGATAATACTCTGAGGGGAAATTTGCTCGTCAATAAGATCATTTAGTCGTGTGAGGTCATCAGCACGAACTTTGAACTTATTGTGTCCAAGCCAGGTACGTTCAGAAAGAGGCGCGAGAAGGGCCAAAAAATCCTCTCGAAGATTTTTTTTTTCGGAGAAGAGGGTATGAATCCTGCATTTACTAGTGAAGAGCCAGTGGGTGTTTGTCCACCAGACGTTGGTGGGCTTGCAGGTGTCGATGGCTGTGACAAACGTCACAGACATGCGTCTATCACATGCGTCGCAGATGTGTTACTTGGGCGCGCAGATTTTGTTACGTTATGGAGTCCAGCTCAGGGTGAGTTTCACACTATTGTGAGTGGACTCTGATCATGTAACCTCTGCGATTGGGTAACGTTGCCTCGTAAATCTGAAGCAAGTCTTCCTGTTCCTCGGGTGCTTCGCCCAAATGTTTGTGAGTCCCAAAAATTGGAGACTATATCTGTTCTTTTTTTATGTTTTCGGCCTCATATTTGGTTTATACACGCTTCAGATGTATATAAGACAATATCCGCAAAAAAATCTATTTTTGTCTGTCATTTTATATTAACGACTGGACATATTTTTACGTAATTTGGTATGAGGATATAGTAAAACCAGGATTCGAACATAGGCTACGAGGCATCTCAAATATTTTATTCTAGGGGGTTGTTTCGGGGTTAAAACTGTATTAAAAAACTTAAAATATCTCTCTTATTATTGACTTAACAGAAAATTATATGTAACAATGACTGTTTATAGTAAGATAACAATTTTTTGTCTTATGCATATTTCAATTAGAGGAATATTTGGGAGTTTAGGGAGGGGGACACCTTAAAACTAAAATCTACATATATCTCCCTTATCATTGACAACAGCTAAATTACGTATGACAAAAATAGTTTATTACTAGAAAACAAATATTTTGTTTCTACGCGTTTTTTCATTTAGATTAATATCTGGGGAGTGGTGAAATATCTCCCTGACACTTAAAAGCAAAAACATCTACAACAAAATTTTATAATAAGAAAACAAATCTTTCCTTTCCATATACTTTTTCGATTGAATGAATATTTGGGGGGTTACGGAGGTACACCCTAAAACTAAAATCTTAAAATATCACTTATTATTTACTTTACATCAAAAATATACATGGGAAAACATGTTTCTTTTTTTTTCTCTTCGATTCAATATGAATATGAGAAAAGAAACTATTGTTCTCTGTTCAATGCAGTTTTTAATGTGACATCTATTCGGGGAGCTATGGAGAGAGCTACCTATAAACCAAGTAACTAAATTATTATTTATTCAACATCAAAAATATATACAAAAAAGTGGCTCAGAATAAAGAAACGTTTATTTTGTTCTTCAAGTAGAGCAAAATACTGGTATATCTTACTTATGTTTCATTTACGTTACATCGAAAATGTACCTTACACAAATTGTACGAAGTACTGATATCATACATACGTATGCACCTAAATACATACATACGTACATACATACATACATACAAATGAACTAATTTATATATTTGTATAGATTGATAGCGAACATTTTAATTAGTTTCTCCAATAATTTCTTCTAACACAGCTTTTTGTGCAACCCCTATGTTTCAAATGTGAACAGAAATTTATTTCAAAGTAATAGAGAGCGTAAATACGATGTGAAACGAGCGTAAGACAACCGTAATACGAAAACAACAACGTAAATTAACATTTTATTGATTTGTTCAATTGGTCCGACACTGTTATGTCGGCACCATTTTAGTAAGGATCCCCGTTGTTAAGATTGAGATTCGCTTTTAGAAAAACAAAATAACATTAGGGCACCATACAGCTACGTTAGCCAATGAGGACTTTCAATTCTGTAATGCGATCCCTCCCAAACAGTGGCGTACACATACATACATTTTTATTTAAATTAAGACTTTAGTTTTTAACCACGTTGGTAAGGGAGGGGACTAAAATACACCAGAAAACTTGATTTTGGTGAATAAGCATATTTAATGCCGTAAATATAAGAGAGTAACCTAATATTTGGTTGCGATTAGTAATGATTTTTGTTGGTAGTTGATTATTTAAGGCAGCGTTTCTCAACCGGGGGGCCGCGAAGTCATATAAAATCGAAGCATGAAATTATAATAGAAAAACGCTCAATTTTGCAAGATATGTATATTCATAAATATATGACATTTATATTCATTAAAATATACCTTTTAAACTTAAATAAAATAAATTATACTTATTTTGACAACTAATTTAAACTAAATAAAACGGTTTGCGTTGGAGGTACTTCAAGTACTTTCAAGTAGGTACGACCTGAACTTGCAATATTTTTTGTTATGCTCCGAGCTACTGTTAGCTAAAGAGTAAGGATGCGAAAGTGTTCAAAATGGAAAGCAACTTGGAACAATGGAACACTTGTAAATAAAAATACTTGCAAGCCATTATAGGTAATCGTAACAGATATTAAAAACATTTTTATGTAAAAGTTGTTTTTTTCAAAAGTTTTATCCAATTATACCCAACACGCCATACGTTCTGTCATGGTGTTAACAATGGCACCATTGTAAATATTGGTTGTCATATTTGACAACCAGGTCCATGACAACAGTTGTGTTTTGTTATATATAAATGTCATTCTTAAATAAATAATTAATAAATCATAAATATATAAAAGTGTATAATTACTATAACAAAGGTTATTACATGGTGCCGAAACCAGTATAAAATAACAAGAAACGACGAAAGCATGATTGGGTTAGAACCGCCAAAACCATTGCCAATAAGCAATGAAACAGACATGTCGCAAGCATGGAAAACCTGGGTTCAACAGTATCAGTGGTACGAAACAGCAACAAATTTAAAGAAAAAATAACAAGCAGTACAGGTAGCAACTTTTATGACCATAATAGGACCTGATGCAATAATTATTTACAATACATTTAACCTTAAAGAAACAGATCTAAATAATGTAGAAAAAATAAAGAAAAAGTTCGAAGAATATTTTGTCCCTAAAATTAATGTAACCTACGAGCGCTACATATTTAATAAGACAGAACAGAAAATCAATGAAACATTTGATGATTTTCTTACGTCATTGCGCAATAAATGCAAAAATTGCTCATTTGGAAAACTTGAAGACAGTTTAATATGTGACAGAATTGTAGTAGGCATAAATAACGACAAAATAAGGGAACGACTTCTTGAGGAGGATAAATTAACTTTAGAGCTAGCAATAAATATCTGCATAGCAAATGAATTAGCAAGAAAACAGTTGAAAGCTATGAAAGACAACCAAGAAGAACATCAGGTAAATACATTACAAAACAAATCGAACACTAGTTACTACAAAATCAAAAAAGAAAAAACTAAGCCAAAAGAAACATTTAAGTGTAGTAGGTGTGGAACTACACATGAAAGAAAAGCTTGTCCAGCATTTAACCAAAATTGTAATAAGTGTAAGAAAAAAGAACATTTCTCCAAGTGCTGCAGAACAAAACAAATCAATTTTATTCACGGTAGCACTGATTTAGAAGAAGATCAAGTTCTATATGTTTCTGCAATAGATAATGAAGAAACAAAAACAGATGACTGGTTTGAAACATTGTGGATTTCACCAAATACAAAGGTCAAATTTAAACTTGATACTGGTGCGCAATGCAACGTCATCCCAGAAAAATTAGCGCAGAAAGCAAAACTTGTGGTAAACCCGTCAAAATCAAAGAACTTGTTGTCATTTTCGAATCACAAAAAAAAATGGGAGGCGAATGCTCAACGAAACTTAAATATAAAAACAAAAAAGAAAATATTAAATTTTTGATAGTTGGCGAAGATCTACAACCAGTTTTAGGAAAAGACACATGTGTACAGTTGCGAATTTTAAAACGTATCGAAACAATAAATAAAGAAATATTCAGTGGTATTGGTTGCTTAAAGAGATACGTGTATGATATTGACCTAGTGGAAAATCCTAAACTACCGATTTATCCAGCTAGAAGAATACCATATCCAATCAGGAATGAAGTCAAACACGAATTAGATCAAATGACCAAAATGGGTATCATACGACCAATTAGCAAACCAACTCCAGCAGTCTCGCCAATGGTTGTAGTGAGACAAAATAATAAACTTCGCATTTGTTTAGACCCATCAGCAATCAACAAAAATGTGAAACGCAGACATTATCCATTAAACACGCTAGAAGAGATAACGGCAAGAATAAGTGGATCTAAAATATTTACACTTCTAGACTGTCGAAAAGGTTTTTGGCAAGTGAAAGTAACAGAAAGAACAGCAAAATATTTGACATTTGCGACACCGTGGGGTCGCTATACATGTCAAAGACTCCCTTTCGGACTAGCATCTGCACCAGAAGTATTTCAGCAAATAATGTGCGATCTGTTAAAAAATATACAAGGTGTGGAATGTTCAATGGATGATATTCTTATCCATGCGGAGTCAAAAGAGAAATTAGAAAAAATAACAAAAATAGTTATAAACCGTCTGGAAGAAGCGGGCCTGAAACTAAATGAAGACAAGTGCATATTTGCACAAAAGCACGTTAAATTCCTAGGACATTTATTGACAGAACAAGGATTACTGCCAGATAAGGAAAAGGTCAGTGCAATATCACTAATAAAAACACCCAGATGTGTCAAAGAACTTCAAAGATTTCTTGGAATGGTGACGTACATGGCAAAGTTTATTCCTAACCTAGCCGATCTGACTGCACCACTTAGAATATTACTGAAAAAAGATAATGAGTGGGTATGGGACAGTCAGCAAGAAAATGCATTCCAAAAATTAAAGAAACACCGGTCTTAGGATACTATGATCCAAAGAAACCAGTTACATTGTCCGTAGACGCGAGCAGTAAAGCATTAGAAGCAGTATTATTACAAGAAGGACGGCCTATTGCTTACAGTGCTAAGTCACTCACAAATACACAGCAAAACTATAGTCAATTGGAAAAAGAAACATTAGCAATAGTAGCAGCATGCAAAAAATTTCATGAATATATTTGGGGTAACAAAGAACTGGAAATAGAGTCTGACCACAAACCCTTGGAAGTAATATTCAAGAAACCACTACATGAAGCTCCACCAAGAATTCAGAGAAAGTTAATGGAGGTAATACCTTACAACCCAACCATCAAATATAAGAAGGGTTCTGAATTATTTATAGCAGACACGCTCAGTAGAGACTGCGAACTAGCAAAAGAATTCGAGGAAAATACCAACCTATTACAAATACATGTAATTATTCCAATGTCGCAAGAAAAAGTTAACCAATTAAAAGATGCTGTTAACAAAAGTAAAGAACTAACATTGCTAAAAGAAACTATCCAAAAAGGATGGCCAATAGACAGATCGTCAGTTCCAGAAGATCTGTTGAAATATTGGACATACCGAGAACAGTTATCATATTATGAAAATATGATTTTAAAAAATGATCGTATACTCATTCCCGAAGAAATGAGAAATACAGTTATCAAATGCAGCCATTTAGGGCATAAAGGAATACAAGGATCAATAAGGATTGCCAAGGATAGCGTATTTTGGCCTAAAATGTCAACAGATATTACTAATTATGTAAAAAATTGCAAAATATGTCAAAAATTTCAACATGATAACAAGCAAGAACCTTTAATTGAACAAGAAGTTCCAGATTGTAGACTGGTCTCAAGTAGCATCAGACTTATTTAAATTAAACAAAAATTACTATATTGTGATAGCTGACAGTTATTCAGGATATTTTGACTTTAAATTGTTGAAAAACATAACCAGTACAGCTGTCATTACTGCACTAAAGAATTGGTTTGCAGTGCATGGTATCCCGGATGTTCTATTGACAGATAATGGAACACAATACACTTCAGAAGAATTTAAGTTGTTCAAACAAACATGGCAATTCAAGCACAGACTTTCAAGCCCGGAGTTCCCAAGATCGAACGGATTACCAGAAAGATATGTGCAAGAAGCCAAAAATTTACTGAAGAAGTGTCTAGAAGATAAGTCGGATATCTATCTAGCACTACTACATCACCGAAATACACCAAGAGGCAATATCGGATCACCAGTTCAAAGGTTAATGAACCGAAGAACAAAAACGCTGTTACCATTACAGAAGAAACTACTGAAGCCTAAAATATTTAAAGAAGTCAGAGAAACATTAATTAAAAATAAAAAAACTGAAAAATTTTATAGTGATAAAAAGACAAAATCAGCTCCTGAATTTAGAGAAAATCAGAACATATTATATAGAAACGAAAACAAAAAATGGCTACCAGCGAAAATAATAAAAAAAGCAGAAGAACCAAGATCATTTATTATTCGTAGAAATTCATGGTTTTTGAGAAATAATAATGAAGAAAAAAGTTCTGAGGAAACGTCACAGTATTCACCACCTGACACTACAAAAACGAGAGAAGAGAAGAGAAAAGAGGAACTAGTAACTCAGCCCGTAGTGAGGAGGTCTTGTAGAAAAATAACATCATAGATTAAAAATTACTTGTAATCATAAAATAATTGTTATTGTAAAAATATTGTAAAACGTTATCTTTCTTTTAGGAAAAAGAGGGATGTCATGGTGTTAACAATGGCAACATTGTAAATATCGGTTGTCATATTTGACACAGATCAAGATCAAGATAGCGACAATATTAGAAGCAGAATTGTTAATATTATAACAAATCATATCAATAATTTAAAAAATAATCATATGACCAATAAATCAGATCATAAATTGATATAAAATTTCCAGGAAACTAAACGTTATTTAAAAATTCATAGTAACATATTAGTAGAAAATTCAGATAAAAGTAAACAAACAGTGATAATATATAAAGATGATTATTTAAAGAAATGCAATGATTTATTAATGCATGATAAATATTATAAAATCCTAAATAAGGACCCTACATATAGTTATAGTCAGAATAAAAACAATAAAATTATTAAAGAATTAACGGATAAACAAATGATTAATGACAAAATAAATCAAAGTAAATCTCTTAAAATTTATAACGAAGTTTCACCTAAATTTTATGGCCTAATATAAACTCATAAAAATAATTTTCCAATAAGGCCTGTTGTGTCATGCATCAGATCTCCTAACTATAAATTATCCAAATTTCTCACACAAATTATTAATAAGGTCAATTTACATGGTGACTATGATATTAAAAACTCTTTTGAACTTAAAAACGTTTTAGATAATCTTCCAGAATTACAAAATAACCGTATTATGATTTCATTATATGTAGTTTCTTTATTTACCAATATACCCAAAAAATGACTCATTGAAGTATTCAAATTGTATACAGAAATTAACCAAGACATGTTTATTAAATGTATAGAGTTTATTTTTGATAGTAGTTATTATAAATTCAATAATATTACATACAAACAAATTTTTTGTACAAGTATGTGTATCCCAGTAGTCCATCTCTTGCGAATTTAGTTATGAATGATTTACTTGATAACTGTTTAGAGAAATTACCCTTTAATTGTACACTAGTAAGAAAATATATAGATGATCTTATTTTGATTATACCCAAAGAATATAGCAATACTATAGTTGATTACTCTAACACATATGATGACAATTTAAAATTTACAATAGAAATTGAAAATGATAACAAGATACCATTCTTAGATATGACAGATCGTTTCTTAAATTTCAATTCTTTACATATCAATCAACAAAAAATAAATACAGCATACAATTTAAAAAACAGAGCAATCAAATAAACACATTCAGACTATCATACAGAAATAAAAGACATTATAAGTAAAATCTTAATGAACAATAATTTTCCAAAAAAAAACTCACCAATAACACATTAAATACTAAAAGACTCAGAAACTCTAATGAATCTACTAATATTAAATTTTTTACACTAATATTCATTCCTAAACTGACACATAACATAAAGAATGTTCTCAAAAATAAGAAAATCAATATAGCCTACAAATAACAAAAAACTGTTAAATTTTTGTTCTCAAAACTTAAAGATAAACATGATATTGGTAAAAAAAATAATGCTATATACTTATTAGAATGTAACAGTTGTCCTGCTACATATACTGGTCAAACCAAACAATACATAGAAAAAAGAATTAAACAACATAACATCATTCCATGGAAAATAATCACAAGGTCGGTTTGGATAATTTTGAAATATTAGACACGGGAGAAAATTACCATAAAAGATGAAAATAAGAAATGATAGATACAAAAAATAATAAGAACAATCAATATACAACAAGAAGTTGAGAATTTAAACAATTGCTACAATTACATTATAAAATACATTAAAGATAGTACACATGCGCGACTTTAGTTTTACTTAATTTTTTGTTTCAACTAGTCATTATGCCATCTACATGCATGACGTTTAGACTTGTGATATCTTAGACCACTGTGATAATATATTTTAACATTATTACATTTTAACTGTTTTACCATTTTAAAATTATTAACTTTATTTATTACTTTATTTGGATTGCTGATTGGTGTGAAGAGTTCAAAACTAATTATGATTGAGTAAGTACTGTACATTTATTTGTAGTAACTGAAATTTATATTATTATGTAATACTGAATGTAATTATTATTCAATAGATAAACTGAAGAAGATAATACTCATTATCGAAACCGGTCTTTTTCAAACATTTTATAATTATTTAATTACCTAATTCTCGAAAATAAATAACTATTGTATTATTAACAAAGTCGAGAAAAAAAAAATAATATTTTGGATTTGTTTAGTAACAAAAATATCACATAATAACAAATTGGGAAGAAAAATAAACTGTTTTGACTTTTAACTTTTATTCAACAAGAACATAAAACGTATAAACAATCCAAAGTTGCTTTGTAAAACGTTGAACTTCAAATTTATTTATATTCAGTTGGCACTTGACAATTTTGTAACTCTGCCAATATTGTTTAATAAGAAATGTTCGAAGATATACACTGGGATGGAAAAAATCATTCACAAAAGTAAGTCTTTAGAATTATTATTTTACTTAGTGACTTTAATTTTTCAATACAGACATTTTTAGAATATTATGGTATAAAAACACAAAAACATATATGTAGCAAGAATATAATACAATTTGCTGTGCGTCAAAACTACCTCGAACGGGTGCAACCAAATTCGGCGAACTCTTTTGTGTTCGCGACAAAAATCGTCACATCGGGTCTAGCGCTTTGCAAACCGTTTGGTTGTGCGCTTGATCTCGTCCAAACTAGACAAAAATGTTACAAAGCGTGTTACATTACGCGGTACATTACAGCATCGGCTCGCTAATCTGGACCCAGCTTTATATAACGAGAATTTCTAAAAACTTTTTTTTTCCAAAATGTAATTTTGAAAAGAAAGTTTCTGGGTGTCAGCTGTCATATTTGTAATTATTATCTCGGAAGATTTATCGCAGGATTTTCTTTAAGTGCGCGGATTTACCCCACTTCTTTACCCCTAAATCTTCAAAATTGTTATCGAACATAAACTAAATATATATGTCATTTCAATAGATATGTTTTCCTAAAATAAAAAAGTTAAGGACAATATATATATATTGCTACCTTGTGGTAAGCTTGTAAGCTTGAAGTGCAGTACCTGGCAGAGGATGGTTTAAGACCTAAACCAGCGGTTCCCGAACTTTTTTGACCGCGACCTGGTACGAGATTTTAAATTTTTTCGCGACCCACCTTATGAAAAAAAAAAAACATTTATTTACAAAACAAATTTTATTTTAAAGCAGTAGCTTTATAGTAATAAAGAGTAATAAATAGTAATAAAGAGTATAGTATAGTAATAAAGAATATAGTATAGTAATAAAGAGCACAAATACACACTATTCTAGTGATTAACTGACGTAAAAAAAATAATATGTATAAAAAAAATCTTTTTTGTGTTTTTACAATTTTTTTCGCGACCCGGCAAAATTTTTCTGCGACCAGGTGCCGGGTCGCGACCCACACTTTGGGAAACGCTGACCTAAACCAATACAACCTATATATATACACGTCCAGAGTGAGTAATAATCTAGTACAAAGAGACCTAGCAGAGAGATTATTATATATATATATATATATATGCTTGCGCCTACGAGACCGTAACCCGTGGCCCATGAGAGAAGTGCGAGCAGCGAGGTAGAGAGCGCAACGGAGAAGGTCAAGATGGCCGCATGCCATGTACTGTACATGCTTTGAACTGTGTGAGACCTGTATGGTTGAGTAATCGACTGATTAAACTGTAATCGGCTTGAATCTTTAAGTAAATTGATTGTTAATAAACTGTGTGTGTTATTTATTCGCTGCCTAGGCCATTATTCCCGACATACTCAGAAGTGGGCTGTGTTTAAAAAAGTGTAAAATTAACCGGCAAGCCACGCCTAGTCTATGTGTTTAAAACTGTGTGAAAGAACGGTAAAAGCGGTGTATAATTACCGAAAAACGAGTTTAGTTAACGACTGTGTGAGTAGTATTTTTGAGAAATTAGTGAAAATTGAACATTTTTGAACAATAAAAACTATGAGGTTATGTGGATGGTTCGCACTTGTTCAAAATCCGTAACGTAAGCTGCGTGCGACACTTTAAGTAACGTATCCTGTGTGGACGAATAAAGTGAACGAGCCCGTTTGGTTTGAAAGCTAAGTTTGACATTTCGTGACTACAAGAGGAAAGCCAGTAAATAAAAATGAGTGATAACGAAGAAAAGGAAATGAATCCGGGTAGTGCGTCTACACCAAGAGCGTTTATGAGTTTAGAAAAAGAAAATCTTCTATTGAAGAGAGAAATAGAATTATTAAAGAGAGAAAGGTTATTGGAAAATAATAATAATGCAACAATGTTTGAAGAAACAGTGAGTAATAATCTAGTACAAAGAGACCTAGCAGAGAGATTATTACCTGAATTCCATCCAACAAAACAAACCGGGCTGACCTCGGAAGCTTGGATTAAGAGAGTCGAGAGTGTGGCGAATGCCTATGGCTGGAACCGACAGATGTTGCTGGCACATGTAGTTGATAAAATGAAAGATGCTGCCAGGCAATGGCTTGATTGTAATTTGGATACTGTGACTAGTGGGATGAATTTAAGCAAAAATTAACATACAGTTTTCCATCGACATCTGATCAAGCGGATATACATGATATGTTAACCGAAAGAAAGAAAGGAAGGAATGAATCGTATGTGGAATATGCTATGAAGTTTGCTATGAAAGTCTATCGCACGAAGAGCTGACTTGGAAGACAAGTCCCTTATAAAATATTTATTGAAAGGCTTGAACGACCCAGAGCTAACAAGAGCGTTAGCCATAGCAGAGTTTACAGATGTTGAGGTCTTCTTGCACAAGGTAAAGTAATATGACAAAGTTGTAGAAAGGAACAAAATTGAGAAACGTACACCTTGGAAGACTTGCTATAGTGGAATAAGAGAGACAGAAAATGAAGTTAAGTGCTATAACTGTTGCAAGATAGGTCACATAGCAAGAGACTGTGAGGCAGCAAACCCCGCAGGGGAAGTTCATAATGACCATAACACCTGGCCATTTGTCGAGCTTTCGGGCCTGATGATCCCGCGTACCCTGAATCACGCAAGGGAAGTTCATAATGGTCACAACACCAGATCATATCGAGCTTTTGGGCCTGATGATCCCACGTACCCTGAATCACGCATCATTTGGGAGGAGACAGTTCAGAGAAGCCGATTGTGGGAATAGGCTTATCTGTTGTCTCTTTCATCTCCCACTTAAATTCCTACCCACGTGTGTGCCGTGCGTGGAGACCCGTAACGCCGGAGAAGAGGATCCTGGTCGGTTGAGGGAGACTGCTGCCCGCGGACAGTATGATCCAAACACGCCTTCTTTGGCCTCGGATTCGGTAAAACGGGAGGCTGTGTCTGGTCAGCTCAGTCAATCGGCTGGTGTCACGGTTCATGAATAGAGTGGCTCCACTACTGGATCGTGGATGCCGGGGTAATGCCGTGCCACTAGACAAGTATTCGGGGGTCTGTGGGAGCGGATACAGCTCGCAAGGTTCCAGACTACTTCCTCCGATGCTATATCATCCTGATATGCCTGGCGCAATGAGCCGGTTTGCGGCCAACGTCCCCGGTGTGGGGTTCCCTGGTGGGTGGGCATGGCAGGGTGATGAAACTTAATATACGGGTATGGCGTCTACCCGGAGGGATAAATTTTCTTTAAATTCCGCCAAAGTTGAGAGTAAACTCCGTAAAAAATCAAACAAGAGACCTCGTCGTGATGCTCAGTCATCCGATGAGGGATGTGTAAGGCCTTCTCTCAAGAAGGTAGACAGATCAGTTGAGTTTTGTGTGCCAGTGCCTCGTTTTCTTGTGGTGAAGGTGCAAGTAGAGGGTAAATCTTTTAAAGAGATGTCCCCCTTCTTTGTTGCCCGAAGGCTGGGAAAAACGTGTCCAACTGGTATTAAGTCGGTAAGAAAACTGTCGGATGGCACATTATTGATTGAGGCAGAAACTGAGGCATCTTCAACGCTTCAGAAATGGGAAGGATTTGGCGAGTATCGTATCTCGGTACAACCACATAAGGCACTGAATACTTCTCGAGGCGTCGTTACAGACCGTGACCTTGCGTATGTTACGGAGGAAGAGTTTGTGCAGGAAATGGCATCGCAAGGTGTCGTTGAATGTAGGAAACTTAACCCCCAAAACGGTAAGCCTTCTATATCTATGGTGATATCTTTCGCTGGTACAAGGTGTCCAGCATCGGTTAAGGTGGGGTACAACGTTTGTAACGTTCGCCCCTACTATCCCAACCCGATGCGATGCTACAAGTGCCAGCGTTATGGTCACACCTCTAGTCGTTGTGGAAAACAGTCCATCTGTGCCAACTGCGGGCAGGACCAACATGAAGTTGAAACCTGTCCAAACGCGGCACACTGCGTGAACTGTAAAGGTGCGCATGCATCGACTTCACGCCACTGCCCAACGTACTTAGAAGAGAAGGCTATCCAGGTCATCAAGACGCAAGATAGGATCCCGTATTTCGACGCTAAGAAGAAGTATAAAGAGACTGCGTCGGTCACTTTTGCGAAATCCTTCGCACAAGTAGCTGCAAAGAAAAGTGTCCAGACTCAGACGGAGTCAGTGCTTCGTCCGACAGTAAAAACGTCAGTGACAGCTGCGCCAAAAATGTCCGACACGGAAAAGGTGGCGGAATCGGTCCAAGAGACCAGTGTTCAGACCCCACAACCAGGGGGATCGGGTCTGCATAAATCCCCTTCCCATATTGGAGAACGCACTCAACCTCAGTTCTCCCCACCACCTAAGGAGAAGACCCACAGTCTTCTCCACAAACGAGAAGCGACCAGAGAATGGTCGCTTCTGCAAAGCCCTTATCAGCCACTCCTGGAAAGGAGACTGATAAGGGATCCGTTGGTTCTCACTGGATACCAGTGAGAACCAAACAATCAAAAAAGGAGTCCAGTGTGTCCATCAAAACACCTGGACTACCAAATGAAAGTGTAGCCGAGAAAATGGCTGTAGACCCGCAACCTAAGGGTAAACCAAAAATCATTAGGTTGCGGGGTAACTCCCCTAAACAGAAATGAGCGGCCCACTACTGCAGTGGAACTGTAACGGTGTATTTCAGCGCTACGAAGAACTGCGACTTTTAATATCAGATTTTGCGCCTTCGTGTGTTTGTCTACAGGAAACCGACACATTCTCTCCGCGAGGATATTCCGTGTTTCGCACGGATTTCCTTACGGGGGCAAGAGCATGTGACGGCGTGGCTATTCTCGATAGAGACACACTACACCACGATCCTGTAGACATTGACACAGAGTTGCAGGTCGTAGCAGTTCGTGTTTCACTTCCCCTCCAGGTGACTATTTGTTCTATCTACCCTCCCCCTGGTATTCGAACCGACATCCGAGATGTCGTGAATGTCATCGATCAACTCCCACCACCCTTCATACTACTAGGTGATTTTAACGCCTATAATGTGTGTTGGGGATCGGTGTGGAACTATCGATTGGGACGTCACCTGGAGATTATGTTAAACAATTTGAATTCGAGCTTTTTAAACGACGGCAGACCCACGCACTTTTGTGCAGCAACGGGTACATTCAGTGCCATAGATCTGAACGTCGTTTCAGGAGCCATAGCTCCGTTGTTCAAATGGGATGTGTATCACGACCTTTGCGGTAGTGATCACTTTCCAATCCTCTTAAAGCCTCTGTTCAATACCGTTACCGAATCCCGCTGGCCACAGTGGATTTTTCGGAAAGCGGATTGGACCAAGTTTGCGGAATCATTCTCGCATGAGGATATTCCGAGCTTGACCGTAGACGAGGAGGTGAATCATTTCACGGACTCCATCACAAGCGCGCCTAAAAACAGCATACCGCTGTCATCCACTCAGCCCCGTAGAGTTCCCGTTCCCTGGTAGAACGAAGAATGCGACTTGGCGCTAGTCGAAAGGAGACACCTCTTTAATACATTCCGTCGTTGTCCAACAGAGGAAAATATGATAGCCTTCTAACGAGCGAAAGCTCGTGCTAAGAGGATTGTGAAAGAAAGCAAGCGCGAATCATGGCGCAAATACGTGTCCACCGTTACAGTTGCCACTCCAGTGGCCAAAGTTTGGGAGAAGGTCCGGAAAATCTCCGGTCGAAATACATCTACAGCCATTGCTGGACTATCGGTAAATGGTAACGTAGTTACATCAGCGGTCGAAATTGCTAACACTTTGGCATCTAATTTCACGTTCAATTCTAGCTTCGAACATTATCCACCCGAGTTTCTAACTCGTAAAGCAGGTCTAGAATCTATACCTCTTAATTTCTTCTCCAGAAATGACGAGTTATACAACCTGCTTTTCTCTCGTGAAGAGCTAGATAGCGCGATGTCAAAGTGTAATGATAGCTCTCCTGGTCCAGATGCGATACATTCTCGTATGATCCGAAATCTTCCGGAATCATCTAAGTCTAGGCTTTTGAATGTCTATAATAGGACAGGTCAAACCCGATATACAGGAGAGACACATGCGGGAGCGGCCAGTAGTAGAGTAGTAGCAAGGTAGCAAGACGAACATCACGACGGAAAGACGTTAAGACGTTAATTTAATTATTGCAAAGATTGTTATTGTTTAAAGTTACATTTACATTATTTTTGGTTGTTATTAGAATTACAGTGTGTATGTGGAATCTTATTTAATAGTTTGTTTGACTCAATAAAATTGTTATTAACATTTACCAACATCAGTAGTGAATTAAACTTCCCTTTACCCCGACCTCCCGAAATTTGGTGTCAGAAGTGGGATGGAAAGGGGATGATAGGGGATGAAAAGTGTTAAAACAAACTTAAATAAAGATTCAGAGAACAGACAGATTTAAGTTGTGGTGCTAAGACAGTTTATTAGCGGAAAAGAGTGAATTTTAAGTAGTGTTACATACAGTGGCATCTTTTAAGAGCGTGAAAGTGCTAAAACATTGTTAATAATAATATATTTAAAGATTTAACATTAAATGTAACGCTTGACCTTCGCATAAACCGGGCGGTGAATCCTCAAACGTCGCCGCTAGTGTGGTATCGATCTCCGGCAAACAATAGATGAGTGCATAAGAGAGATAAGACCTGCCAAAGACGGACTAGGTGAAATTTTAAATTAAATTAGAGAATTTATTTAAACATTTTAAGCAGACAATCGACTAAAAATGGTTTTGTTAGGTGATATTAAAATTGTTATTAAAGTTTTACATGTGCACGTGTTTAATGACAAAGGGTCCTTTCCTAGTGATACCATAAGAAAATATCTGGTGAATTTTACTGGATTTGAATTCAAAGAGGGTTCTGATGAATACCAAGCGAAAACAAAAGATGCGTTAGCTAGATTCACACTGGTTGATCCAGTGTCATCGTGTCACATACTTAATATCGAATATGATGAAAAAACGAAACAAAAGCGACGTAATAGCCATATCTGTGCCATTTAAACGAAGTAGATGTAACTAAAGACGATGAAGATGAAAAAGATGATCTAAGACGAGAGCATAAAGACGAAACAAACGATAAGATGAAGAAGACGAGGAAGACGAAAAAGATGTTACGATGACATGCCAACGGCGTGAGAAGACGGAAACGTTTGCAATAACATTCAGAACGTTGAATATTCAATAAGAAAGTACAGTGGGAAAAATGGGTCCAGTCAACAAATGGATCCAAGATTTTGAAGAATTAGCTGAGCTAATAACGTGAAACGAATTAAAGATGCTGATTTTTGCAAAGAAATCACTCGAGGGTTTAGCAAAACTGTTGATACAATCAGAAGAAGGTATAACATCATGGCTTAAATTGAAGACGGCACTGAGAAAAGAATTCGAAATGAAAGTTGACATCGCCGAGGTACATAAACTACTTATGGCAAAGCGAGAGAAGAAGGAAGAGACAGTACAAGAATACGTACTACAGATGAGAGAGATAGCCAGTCGTGCACACATAGAACCAGAAGTTGTGATGCAGTATGTAATAGACGGCATACCGAATGAGACAAACAACAAAATAATGTTTGATGGCACCAAGACGTACGAAGATTTTAAAGAAAAGGCAAAGCTCTACAACTTGATAAGGACGAAAGAGTCGTACAATATGACTAACAAAAACATGAAGGGCGATAAGGCAGTAGAAGCTGCAATTTGCTGTTTTGATTGCGGCGATAAGCCACATCGATCGACAGATTGCCCGACTAAGGCCAAAGGTAAGAAATGTATCAGATGTAATGGATATGAGCACATCGCAAACAGATGCACTACCAAAAAAGACTCGTCCAACTCTGATAACAACAAACCCCAAGCCGTCAATAATGTAACTGTAATACCCACAAATCACCTCATACTGTGGTTCAATGACCAGAAACTACGTGCATTGATTGATACAGGTGCCGATGTCAGCATCGTGCGGGAAGACGCACATTAGAAAATAGGACCACCAAAGTTGATCAAGACGACTATCCGCCTAACAGGAATTGGAGTGAACATAATCGAGACAAAAGGATGGTTCCGTAGTCCTGTGATTAATGACAAAGAGTACGAGCTAAAATTCCATGTGGTCCCAAACACTGCAATGAAGATGGAAGTAATAGTAGGAAATGACATTTTGGGCCAAGCTGACATCCAAATTAGCCAAAACGGAGCAAGATTGGTGAAGAATAAGCCAGATAGATTTTTGATGCGCAAAGAATGTGATAATACAGCTGAATTAGGCTTAAAACATCTGGATAAGAAGACGCAGAAAAAAGTCAAAGAACTCTTCAAAGACTTTGAAATGAAAATAATTGCGGAAGATGATAAACCGACATCTCAACCACCACGAAGACTACCTTTCAGCGAGAGAAAAGAAGAGGAAGAACAAGTCGAGAAATGACTTGAAAACGGAATCGTACGACCGAGCTATTCAGACTACGCAAGTCCAGTAGTAGTCGTCAGAAAAAAAGATTGAGCAGCTAAAATATGCATAGATTATAGAAGATTGAACCGAGTAATAGTGAAAGAAAGATATCTTTTACTTTTAATAGAAGACCAACTAGACCAGCTGCAAGATGCCAAGATATTCACTACAATTGATTAAAGGAATGGATTTTTTCACGTGAAATTATCTGAGGAGAGTATAAAATATACGGCGTTCATTACACATCACGGTCACTTCGAGTTCTGCAGGGTTCCTTTCGGGCTTTGCAATTCTCCAGCAGTATTCCAGAAATACATAAAAGACGTTTTCAGAAAACTGATCCAAAAAGGTATAGTTTTGCCTTACATGGACGATTTCATAATCCCAACCAAGACTGTAGATGAAGGTATTGAGCACCTCAGGTTATTCCTTGAAGAAGCAAAGATGCATGGTATTGAGATAAATTAGAAGAAGTGCCAATTTTTGCAGACACGTGTCAATTTTCTTGGTCATGTTATCGAAGACCAGAAGATCAAACCTTCAGAAGAAAAGACATTAGCAGTGAAGAGATTTCCTAAACCTACGACGTTGAAGCAAGTAAAAGCGTTCTTGGGATTAACTGGGTACTTCAGGAAGTTCATTAAAGACTATGCCATTTTTGCCAAACCACTTACTAATTTACTACAGAAGCTGCTTTTAAAATGTTGAAAAGAGCCCTAATAGAGAAACAAGTTTTAACAATCTATTCTCCCAATACTGAGATAGAGGTACATACCGAAGCAATCTGCCATGGATACGGAGCTGTTCTGTTACAGAAGTCCGATACAGACAACAAAATGCACCCTGTGTATTATATGAGCCGGAAAACTACGCCGGTTGAACAAAAATATGGAAGTTATGAGCTGGAGGCAATGCTGGAGGCTGTTGTAAATGCACTAAACAAATTCCGAGTGTACCTCATAGGACTCCTTTTCAACTGATTGTGCTGCATTTGCCCGAACATTGAATAAGAAAGAACTAATCCCAAGTAATCCAATAATTAATCCAATCGCTAGATGTACCTGGAAGACTACCAGTACCAAATAGAGCATCGAGCAGGCAACAGAATGAAACATGCAGATGCGCTATCAAGAAATCCAGTCATAATAATCCAACGCGCAGGAATACACGATTTACGAGAAACCCAAGAAATAGATGAACATCTTAATGCTTTAATAACGATACTAGAAGATGGAAAAACGTATGAAGATTTCAGTATTCAAGACAATATACTACACAAGAACTACAGCGGAGAAAACCTGATAGTTTTGCCTGGAAAAATGCATCATAAAGAGTGCGCATGACGATAATGGTCATTTCGCCACAAGGAAAACGGAGGAGCTAATATTGCGAGAGTATTGATTTCCAAGGATGTAACAGAAGATTCAGGATTACGTCAGAAATTGCATACCCTGTAGTTTGTCAAACAGGAAGTCAAAAAAACAAGAGGTATTCCTCCATCCGCTAGATAAAGTTGACGTACCATTAGACACGTATCACTTAGATCACCTAGGACCTTTGAAGTCGACGAACAAGAACTATCAACATCATCGGAGCAATTTGTTTCAGATGGCGACAGCGATCTTGATGAGAACATCGAGAACGCTGCTCCGACCAGGAAGGGCAAAGATGTAGGATCGGTTCCCCCCGCACCCCCTAATCCAGTAAACACGGACATGGTCAAACCTGATACACAGGAGAGACACATGCGTTTACGGGAGCGGTCAGTAGTAGAGTAGTAGCAAGGTAGCAAGACGAACCTCACGACGGAAAGACGTTAATTTAATTATTGCAAAGATTGTTATTGTTTAAAGTTACGTTTACATTATTTTTATTATACATTGTTATTAGAATTACAGTGTGTATGTGGAATCTTAATTAATAGTTTGGAGTAATAGTAGCGGTGGAGAAAAGTAAACTCAAAATTTACTAATACCCGATATTTCGGTCTAATTTTTTAGACCTTTTTCAAGGGCTGTAAATTTTATTAAATTAATACATATATCACAGACATTTTTTTTAGACTTACAAGTAAAAACTAAGAGTCTCCTCTGGTGTACATTAGTAAACTAATAGAAAAAATAGTTTTAAAATTAAACATTAAAATAAATATCACATAAATCACAGATTAAAATCGTTATCACAGGTCATATAAATGTTTTATTTAAAAGTTAAGTAAAGGGTTCTAATTAGGTGGCCGCAGCTGAATGGCCCCATATTATTAAACCGTATCTTAAGTGGGACACAAAAAGAGAAAAATACGCTTTTAATATAATATCTGTGCTGACTTCAGATTTTAAATTTCTTATTAAGTAGATAGTGGAATTTTCTACTGAGGAAATCGGTGTCTTGGTCCCATCGCAAGTGAGGGTCCACGTGTAATCTAAGAAATTTAATGTAAGCAGAAGCGGATTTAACAGCGGGCGCACGGGGCGCGCCCCCTGGGCCCCGCAAAAACCTAACTTTACACTTTTTTTTTAATTGAGGGGCCCAATATTCTTACTGCGCCCGGGGCCTTAACTGACCTAAATTCGCCACTGAATGTAAGGAGGAATATCGAAGACGTGTTTTCTGGTGGCCAGCAGCAAGGTCTGAGTTCAGATTGTTACTATTGAACCATGACTTAGCACTGTCTACCAGAGAAATACTATCCATTAAAAGTGAATCGAAATCAGAATTACTAGCCAGCAGAGTTGTATCATCAGCATACAAAATAGATTAAGCATTTAAGAAAGAGGGGATGTCGTTTATATAGATTAAGAAGAGGTCAGAGGACGGAGCCTTGTGGGATACCAAAGTGCAAAGGAAGATATTCAGATCTGGAACTGCCAATTACGATTTCATAAGTAAGATTTCAACAAAGCCCAGCTGTTATTGTCAATACCATAGTAAGCTAATCTGTTAAATAGAATCTCATGTCATAAGAAATCGAAGGCCTTGCTGAGATCGAGGAAGGTACTGAAACAGAACTCACCATATTCTAGAGCTTCCGTGGCGTGAGTTATAAAATCCAAAGCAGCATCAGTGGTATTTTTATTGCCCCTGAAGCCAAACTGACTACTTGAAAATAATTCATTATCAATAAAATAATCTATTATTTGATGGTGTAAGACTTTTTCTAAGATTTTAGAAAAGACCGGTAATACAGAGATAGGCCTATAGTTATTTAGGTCGTTAATGTCCCCTTTCTTAAAAAGTGGCAGAACTATGGCTAGTTTTATTTTATCAGGAAAACAATTGGTAGCAATACAAGAATTGATTATCTTAGTAAGGGGCAGTATGATGGGATTCTTTACACTTTTTATTATTTTGGTTGACAATTCAAAAACATCAGTAGTGTTAGTTTTCTGAGAACCGATAATGTCTTTTATTTTAATTTCGCTGACAGGTCCAAACGAAAATAATGCGGGAGGAGTATTCGTCGACAGAAATGTTTCGGATGATGTATTTGAGAGTGGAAGTTTATCTAGCAACGTTTTCGCAATGTTGAAGAAATACAAAATTTCGTATTTGAAGGAAGGTTTTTGCTACCAGGTCTACGTTTATTAATGAGTTGCCAGGATGCTTTCTGGATGTTGTTAGATTTGGAGATAAAATTGGAGTGAGCTGCAATTTTAGCCGCAGATATTTCCTTTCTATAAAGGTTTTTGTAATTGTCACGTGCCGATTTTTTGAGGTTACTTGGATATATAAGAAAATCATGATTTAAGTTATGGAGGTGATTTCTCATGCCGCGAAGATTATTATTGAACCAATTTACGTGATGGGACTTTCTGTCACAAATTTTAGTTTTTTTCTTAGGGAAACAAGTTGTAAAATTGATTAAGAATAGTTCACTAAAGTAGTCGTAGATTTCGTTGCTGTCTGAGATAGAGTTAAGGAGCATCCATCGCACCGACTCAAGTTTGTTGTGAAAGTTATCCAGACCAATGTCAGTAATCTTTCTGTGATACCGGTATGAGGCTGTTGTGGTTGTACTATCAGATTCTGTTTTTATAGTTAAACTAGCTAGAATACCGTTGTGATCGAAAAAAAACAACAATTTTGTTCATATCGCCCTTGTTAAGGTTTAGATTTTGAAATATATTGTCAATTCTGTTATTGTCGCGTGTATTGAAATTAACCGTGGATATCAGATTAAAACTGCCAAATAAATCCAAGATGGTAGTGACATCGCGTGTATTGTTTTTAAAATTGACATTAAAATCGCCGCAAATCATGTTTTTCGAGGTGTAGAGAATATTTAAAATTTTATTTATGGTACTGGCAAAAATTGTTAAATCAGAAGAAGGTGATCTGTATACACATATGAGAATTAAATTATAAATATCGACAAAGGGGTATGGCGTCGCAATTAAGTTTTGATAAAATCTTTGTACCACCACCGTCCATTGAAGTGCGGCAGTAGTAGGATGAGCACTTGTAATCTAGTAGGCGGAATGCATCTATTTCCTCTTCTTTCAGCCAGTGTTCCGTCAAACAGATGAAGCTACAGGTTTTGTCTACTAAATAGGCCTCGAGAATGTCGGTTTTGTTTCTGATGGATCGTATATTCAAATACAGTAGGTTGATTTTATTGTATTCGGTATTATAGAAAAAACACCTGTCTTAGCGAGGTCTCAGCTTTAGTGTGATTTGATGTTAAGGATGGTAATAAAATACTGTATTTGATAAAATTAATAAGCTTTTCTTGTCCTTTTAGATTAAGGTGAAGACCATGACTTGTAAGGTCGGCTTGGTTAAGGATAGAGCATGTATTAATTAATTCCGCCGATTTCTTGAAAGCTGCGTACAGAGTGAGGTTGTTCTGGAGTACTAAAGTATTGAAATTATGTCGATTTTTCCAGAACGGTGTTGTGATTATAATTAAATTTGTATTTGTTGTCTTAGATTTGAAAGATGTTAGGAAGCCAGTGGAGATGGTACTATTTTGAAGTGCATTGTTCGAACCTGCTAGTAATATCACAAAATCATTTTTGTCAAAGTCATGACTTAATTCATGTGCGGTGTTGCCAACTTTTTCAAAATCAGCATTGGGGAGCGTATAGACAAGCGATTCAAAGGAACATCTGTCCAACGCATCTTGAAGAATTTAGCCGCAATGGTGCCCTTGCGGCAACAGATTGAACTCGCGGCAGAATCAATTTCAAAAACTGCCTTCAACATAGAAAATGGGCATTATGAATTCCTTAGAATGCCATTTGGATTACGAAACGTCCCCAGCACGTTCCAAAGAGTCATGGGACATATTTTACACGGTATCCTAAATGTTTATTGCCTTGCCTATTTAGATGACACAATAATTTTTAGTACAAGCCTGCAAGAGCACATTTCACGCATACGCGAAGTTTTTGCAATCAAGAGATTGCAAAAAACTAATTTTAAAATACAGCTAGGCAAATCAGAGTTTCTATGTAAAGAAGTAGCATTTCTAATTACTCCTGATGGTGTTAAGCCAAATCCACACAAAATTCAAGCTATTCAAAAATTTCCCATACCGACAACTCAAAAGCATTTTTAGGTCTTTTGGGCTATTACCGCAAGTTTATTAAAGACTTTGCTTTACTGATTAAACATATGATGAAATGTTTAAAGAAAAAAAAAGTGACGTAAAGTTAAAAGACACGGACTATATAGAATGTTTTGAGTTTTGCAAAAATTTATTAATCAATGATCCTATACTACAATTTCCGGATTTTTCTAAAACTTTTAACCTCACGACAGACGCATCAAATTACGCAATGGGCCCTGTCTTGTCTTAAGGTAATGTCGGCTCGGATCTCCCCGTTGCCTACGCAAGAAAAACTTTAATTGATTCAGAATTAAATTACAGCACAATAGAAAAAGAACTATTGGCAATTGTTTGGGCTACGAAATATTTTCGACCCTATCTTTTTGGAAGAAAATTCAAAATTGTACCGGACCATAAATCCCTTCAATGGCTGTTTTCATTGAAAGAACCCAATTCGAAATTAGTTCGTTGGAGATTAAAGCTTGAAGAATATCAATACGAAATTACATATAAAAAAGGCTCTTTAAAAAAAATGCGCAGACGCGCCATCTAGAATAAAAATTTATTTAAACACGAAGAAAACAATTGATATATCAGACGGGATTTTCCAATACACGAAAGAGTTTAATCAAAATTTTCAAAATCAATGCACATCTACAGACAACAATGACACGGAATCTCTAATTGTTGAAATGAGTGACTCTAACAATGACGATCAAAATTTAAATAATAGTGATGACGATGATCAAACAATCCACAGAAGCCTAAGTATTGGTAGCCCTATTGTAGATTCCCCAGTAAATGTTGGAAAGAATCAGAGCGTCATATCTGAAGTTAATTTCGAACCAGCAGTTCCTAACATCATTAAATTATTCGAAGATATACAAAGAATATTAGTACAATTTCCAAAAACAATTTTGACAAAGAGAATTAAATTTTTAAAAGAATATGTTGTCCCCAAAGTCAAATACCATTTATATTTTGACGACCCACTTTATGAAAAACTTAGCACAGTCCTCCAAAAATACTTTAAAAACTCAGAAATCAATTTTATAAAATGTTCAAAGAAATTAAATGATGTTCAAGATAATGACGAAACTTTGCAAGTTATAAAAAATCAGCACGAAGGTAAAACAAACCATAGAGGTTTGGACGAAACCGACAGTAGAATAAAAAATATATACTATTGGCCGAATCAAAGACGATCAATTCAAATTTTCATCAATCAATGTGAAATTTGTCAAATTAGTAAGTACGACAGAAGACCCCTTAATTTAAAATTTAATGTCACCCCTACAGCTGTAAAACTCTTCCAAATAATTCATGTACACACAATCACATTTGAAAATGCTACTTTTTTAAATATAGTCTGTTCATTCTCAAAGTATGCTCAAGCCTACAAACTGAACTCTGAGCAAGGAATAGAAATTGTTATCAATTTAATAAAATACTTCACTCATCATTGTATACCCAATCAAATAATTTGTGATAATGGGTTAGAATTTAAAAATACTGTTCTGAATTATTAAAATAACACAAGATCAAATTACCTTTTACTAGTTCACAACATCCAGAATCTAATTCAATTGTAGAACGTTTCCATTTAAGACTTTTAATTAATCAATAATTATACAAGAAAGATCCAATTGAAACAAAAGTATCTTACACGATTTTAGCATACAATAATATGTACAATTCATTCAACCACTAAATTAAAACCGTACGAAATTATAATAATGTAGATACCGAATCCCCATTTAACTTAGATTTAGTAAAACAATTAGTTAATAATTGAAGGGTTCGGGTGTAAAACTTGGTAACTGACATATTTTTCAAAACTGATTTACTGCATGTAAAATATGGTAAATGTCATCATAAACTAGATTTCACTTCAAATTTACAAAAAATATCAATAGATAGCTCTGGATGTATCATGTAATATGTGGTATCTGCATGTTCTCATTTTTGTAATATTTTTACAAAGTTTTAATGTCGACTCTTGCAAAAATATTAAATTGTCAGATACCAGATTTTACTCCCGAACCCCTCAATTATATAATTAATGATAGAGAAAAAAACAAAATTTTATATAAAAATTTAAATGTACGCATTCAAGCAACTAAAATAAAAACAATTGATAAGGTCAATGAAGATAAAGATCTCCCTAAAATTCCTGACAAAGTTTATGTAAAAAACCGTCAAAAACAAAGTAAGACAATAAATAAATACAAACCTGAATCCATAAAAAGTATTGATACGAAATTAAGAACTTCCAAAATAAAGCCCACACATTTCAATACTCATGAAAAAAAATCATTTCTCAAATGTAAAAAGACCCAGAAAAATCATTATTCACAAAATTGAAAATATTCCTCCCATTCGGAATTAGAGTAGAAATGAAGAATATAACTCAAAATTTAGCAATTTTACCAATAAATCTTGGTCCCGCTAAATTGCAAAAATCAGAACACACATTAGTTCACTATTACGACCTAAATTTAATCCACCAACAAATTTATAGACTTAATAATCAATATGAAAATTTTAAAACAAAAATATTCAATAGTAGTTACTACGCTAAAGAATAGGGATACGCATAAACGAATAGGGATAATATATTTTCTTAAAAGTACATTTTTTTGATATGTTAATATTAGTTATGTCACCTAACACAACAAAAATCACATTTTAATTAATATTTCAGCGATATTTTTTTAATTAAAATATTATAAATTTGAAATAAAGCCGACCACAGCGCGAAGATTGCCGAGTAAATACGACTGAACATGACGTCAGAACATACACGGCCCAGGCTACCTACTCCAAGGCAAGTCTTTACGTGTGTATTAGAGATGACAAAGATTAATCGAACATTGAAATAATCGATTATTTTGTTTCAATTAAACGATTAATCACAATATTTTTGGTTTAGATTAATTAATAATTAATCGCTTAATTTATTATTAATCGATAATTTTATTTTAATTTCAAAAAATTACTTAGTTGTATTGTTGAAACGCTGGTCGGTAAGATGACTTTGCTCTCTTCTTTTCAATAAAGTCCCTGGATTACTAGGCCTTCAGAACACTCGTTCTCGCCCATCTGGAGAATTTCACTGACCCACTACTCATTTCTACTCAATATACTGGCTATAGTTTGCGTCCAGTCTGTTAAAATGCTGACGTGCGAAAAGCAATCTTCCAACTCGATAATTTGCGAGAAAAGCCTGGCAAGTTACAGGTCTTCTAAATACAAGCCCTTGTGTCCTCAAACGTTCGTAATGAAATTGACAAATGTCTTGTGGCTCGTGGATGATGTTCGCTGATGACGTTTTAATTAATAGTGTTTTTGGTTACATCCAAAACACCAGTGATATTCTAATACTACTGTCATCTTCACAATTTAATTTTATTGCACAAAAAGGACTTGAAATTTAGAAATCTCTAAGATAGGCAAGTAATGGCAAAATTTTATTTTAACAATGAATTTTTTGTATAAATTTTACGTATTTAATATGCAATATTATATAGTCTTCGTTCAAACGGGCAATACTTATTGTTACAGTCTGCTTAATTAGCAACAAAAATATTTATCTATGCAGACATTGTATTACCTTCAATTACTTATATTTTCCTAATAAAACGGTTAAATGATTTTATATCAACCTTTAAAATACAACATTAAGACTGTCCCATTTTTTGTCGGCGAGTGTATATGTTTCTTCTTTTATTTCATAATCGATTAATCGATTATTTTTTACCAACATTTCGATTAATAAAATGACCAATTAATCGATTAACTAATTTTTATTGCCATTTCTAGCGTGTATAGTGTATTCTGTGTGAGTTTTGTATTTGTTTTTTAAACAATTTTTCACGCAGTTATTATTAAAATGGCAGATAAAGATTTTGTTATTTTTGAGTGACAATTTACCCAACATTGATGCTTTTGCTCCTTTTCTTTTGTTTTTCAATAACAGGTAATCAAATAAATTGTTTTTGTGGACTTCTACATAAAGTATTTGTACCCGCAAATTTACACGTTAAACAAGCAAATAAGTTTACGACAGACTGTGTAGGTTTTATGTTGTAGTCTGGGTAGGGTGTGACGTCACAGCCAAGTCTGTAAACAATCGGAGTGTTTTTCGCGCGCTTATGAATTAAATATTTTTTTAAGCCTTTAAATTTAAAAAAAAAATGCAAAACTGGTTTTTTGTTTATATGCAACAAAAGGAATATAATAAAAAATAAAATAAAAATCATGCATATCCCCTATTGGAAAATTATGATAACATGATAAAATATGTACAGTTCTCACTAAACGATGAAATAAGTCACATCGGTGTTCATTTAGTAAATTCAAGAAATAAACGAGGTCTTATTAACCGTCTCGGAACAATAACCTCAACTGGAAGTTTAGATAACGAAGATTGAGAAAGATACAACAAAAATATAAATCATTTAGAGACTAACCAAAATCAGATAGGAAACCAATTGAAAATGCAATATTCAATCAATAAACAAAGTATTAGAGAATTTAATATTACTGTCAATTACATAAGATATAATAAACATATTTTGAAAAACAAAATTTTGGAATTTAATGAAGTCATCGCAAAACGTTTCCATGTTTCCGATATACTAAATATTAAAGATGTATATAACCAATTATTGATAGTTTACAATTCAATTTTGTATATAATGCAAGACATTGAGAATTCTATAACATTTTGCAAATTAAGAGCATTGCACCCAAGCATTGCGAAACCTGACACTTTGTTTTTGGAATTAACTAAAATATCTGAATATTACAAAGGTCAACTACCGTTCGAATTGAAACACGAAAATATTTTAGATTTTAAAAGTATTATCAAAATTAATTACAAAGTCGAAAATAAGAAAATAATTTATTTCTTATCAATTCCCTTAGATTATTAAAAATAATATGAATTATATTACCTCCTGCCTATTCCTACAAAGCATGAATCTGAATTTGTAACAATTGCCCGAAATGCAAAATATCTGTTAAAATCTGTAAGTAATGAAATAATAACTCTGATAGACATGTGCCCCAAAATATTTCATTTCCATCAACGCAGTGACGTTCGGAGAAAACCCAATAGACATTATAGTCCCATTGCCTAGTGTTTGGACTCTAGTGTTATACATTTTAGTGATTATTAGTGCAGTGTATTTCATCATAAAAATTGTCAAAGCAAAATTTAATAATAAAAAGTCACCAACTCTAAAAACTAACATTGAAAATAAAGATGAACTTCCTAATGAACCTAAAGACATTGGACTTTCCAGAAGCACGTTCCAACTTCCTGACGATGCACCTTCCTGGGGGAAGGAGGAGTTATATAACCTAGTCCTCATGTCAATAAACTATATTGTAACACAACACTTGCACTCGTGTATTTATTTACTGACTACACATTGAAAACACATCTCACGTTGAAATATAATACTACATTGTCATTCGTACACGAAATATAAGATAAAGACAGATCAACACTTTTAGTTAAGAAATGTAATAATTATGTTTTTTATATAGATTAGTTTAAACATTCAAGCAGTAAACATCGCTCAGCCTTAAATCAGCCAGTCAGATATCATGTTAGAATTAATATAAATGTAATGTAATAAAAAGTTAAATTAATAAATTAAATTTTACTTTTTAAAAAGTCCAAAGAACAACATTAACTTTAATTTATATATATTGTGTCCTAGATTTCCTCGCTGAAGCATAGGGTCTTTACAAACTCGCGCTGTGAAGGGGCTTTACAATCGGGTTCTGTGAAGAGCGAGCCTCTTCACCTGGCGCCAGGTAGTTTTTTGTGTATTGTTCTCCTCCATGTGGATACAGGCGACCTCTACGACAGCTTCCCTGAGGGGAGGTTTACTGCCTTCCGGAGGGTTTGCCCAATCCAGTTACACTTTCTTACCTGGATTTCCAAGTGGATAGGTTTTTGTGCTGTCAATAAAAACTTGGAGTTTATGGGTCATTTCTTTAGAGACTATCCAAGTTTCACAGCCATACATCAGAACTGATTTTACATTGGTTTTAAATATACGTACTTTAAGTGTTGCAATCAGAAATCTTATTGGATTTCCAGACTTCTTTCAACAAGCCGAAGTATTCTGTTGTTCATGTTTCTCGAAGAAGTTTCTCCATCTCTCGTTATAGCACTACCGAGGTAGCAGAATTCTTCCACATCTTCTAAGTCTTCGTCGTTGATGGAAAATCTGTTGATGTTATTGGTACCAATCCGCATTACTTTGGTTTTCTCTTTATTTATGCATAAGCCAACTTAATTTGCCAAAGTACTTATATTTTCAAGTTTGGCTTGCATATCTTCGTAACCATGTGACAAGGCATATATCGTCTGTATAGCTCAAATCTTCCAAACGGTTTTGGAAGTCTCACTGTATGCCTCGGTGTTCTGTGCGAGCATTACGAAGAACCCAGTCCAACACGGTATTAAATAGTAGAGGAGATAGTAGGCAGCCTTGCTTAACTCCGCTTTTGACGGCAATACTTTTACTTCTCATCCCATTATGCACAACTTGCGAACTTGCTTCACGGTATAGTTCTTTTATGAGGTTAATAATTTTAATAGGGACTCCAATATGATCCAAGATATTCCAAGGTGCCTCTTGACTGGGTCAGTCAAGAGTCGAATGCTTGATTAAAATCTATGGACACAAGATAGAGTGAGGCCTGCCACTCTACTGGTTGTTCAATAATTACGCGCAGTATATTTATGTGGTCAATACAGGATCAGCCAGGCCAAAAACCAGCTTGCTCCCGACGCATTCTTTTCTCTAGTTTATCTGCAATTCTGTTGACGAGGATTTTAGACAGAACTTTGGTTATTATATAAAAACATTAAGGAGTGTTATACCTTTCCAGTTTCTGGACTCTTTTGAGTTATCCTTTTTAGGAAGTTTAATAATTAACCCCTCTTTCCAGTTCTTTGGGATGGATTCGTTATTCCATACAGTGCTATCATGGGATGTATTTTAGATGCAAACAGTGAGCTGTCGGTTTTAAATAATTCAGCTGGGATGTTATCAGCACCAGGAGCTTTATTATTCTTGAGCTGATCAATTGTTTCTTGTATTTCCGCTTGCCTGGGAGTTTCATTGTTCATACATAATGTTCTATTAAGTATACAGTTATATTGAGTAACAGAGGGTACACAGTTGCCTAAAATAAACTTTAAATATGGTACAGTTATTATAATCTTAAGTTTATATTAATTTAAAGAAAACGTTCAATTTCTTTTTTTTACTTATAATGTTTAGTATTTGAATAAATAATGGAGCAAATATAAAAGGTTTGAAAGGCGGGTAACAAGTAACTAAATATAAATAATAAAAATCAAGTATACCTTATCGTTTGAAGTTAAAATAAGCAAAATTGAGAACAAATATTTCTAGACTAAATAAAAATGTGTTTGTTTCTTTGTATGCATTTAAAGTCTATTTATGATCATTATGAAATGCAGTGTTATTATTTACAAATTATTTTTGGATCAGTTAAAATAAAAGTAAAAGAAATTTCCCAAAAATAGATACAAAACTATACTATGTATTTCAAAAATGTTTTGGCAATTACTCAAATAAACGCTATATAAGATTAAGTCAGTTAAAGGTTACTGTAACCATTTACGTCAAGATTCGTAAAAAACACTTTTGAATTTGACTTGCACTTAAATAATTTTAAATTATAAAGTATTGCAAACCATATATTTTTATTTCATTCTGCGTCATAAAGGGAATGATGAGGAATCTCATTCGTAATTATCATTCGTGACAAAAAAATGCGTCATTGAGTCACGAGATATTAATACAGATATTAATGTTCCTGATTCAATGACAAACAGAGAAAATTTTAAACAATTTGCGAAAACTCAGGAACTGTAGTATTTCACGGGTCTAAAGTGCAGTATCAGATACGATGTTATAGTGAGGGTGAGTTGAAGTGCTGGTGTGAAAGCCCGTAAACTCGCTTTAACACATCCCAAGTTTAATACGAAGATCTGCGTGTTGAAGATAGTACGCAACATAATTTCTAATATAAAAAAATACTGTTTGAATTTGAGCTGTCAACATTTTATATTATCAGAAACAAGAATACTGTATTATATCGACGTTATGAGAAGTTTATACTTATTGTTATAATTAAATTAGTTATTTTAATAATGTATTTAATACAATACAGAGCTACAATTATTAAGGTAAAATGTATCGACTTATATGTGAAAACAGGTGTAATATATTCTTTATTGTAGAATGGAATAAAATATCCATATATGTTTAATAATAATTCAAAATGTGCGTCTGCTCAGAGAGTTCAAAACTAGTAATTTCCTGACGCTAACTTCAGAACAAAATTACCGTAGCAAATGGCAGCACCGGAGATTTAAACATCTAGTGCAAAAGCAAACTGATCTTAATCATCGGTGGACTTAAAGTTCAGTCATCTTAAACATCTAGTGTGAAAAGGGTATGGGGCCTTTACGTTTGTTGGTTAGTTAACACGTTTTGTGCCACGTGCATTTTATAATATACAGCAGTGTTTCTCAGCATTTCTGTTCGCGTGTGTGTGTGTGTGTGTGTCCGTGTCCGTGTCCGTGTCCGTGTCCGTGTCCGTGTCCGTGTCCGTGTGTCCGTGTCCGTGTCCGTGTGTCCGTGTCCGTGTGTCCGTGTCCGTGTCCGTGTGTCCGTGTCCGTGTCCGTGTGTCCGTGTCCGTGTGTGTGCGTGCGTGCGTGCGTGCGTGCGTGCGTGCGTGTGTGTGTGTGTGTGTGTGTGTGTGTGTGTGTGTGTGTGTGTGTGTCTGTGTTATATTATAGGTTATTATTTTTTGGTATGCGATTTTTTAAATATAAATTGTTTAGTCTTCAATTTTTTAATTCAAGGAATTGCACTGAGATTCAAGTATATTAAACGAATTTAAGGACCAATTTCAAATTACAGGAGTTCCAGGATATTCCAGGAATTCAAGGTTGGTAGACACTAGGAACGATATTAACCTTCAAGCGGGCGCGCGGCGTCGAATCGACCACACTTGATGCATTTTTGTTTATAATTTCAATTATTTCCGCCACAATTATTTCTCGTCTCAAGTAGCCTCTTCTAAGTTCACTACAAACAAAAACAACTATATACCCCTCTTCCCCACGCGTCCCGTGTTGGCCAAATATCTTTTGTTTCCTACGCGGCGTCGAAAAGATTACACGCGCCCGTCGTCGAAAGGGTTACGCGCGACTCTATTTAGTGATTCCGAGATAATTGCGCAAATACAAGAAGAAGATATAGAGAGTGAATCAGTCCTCAGTGACGTAGGTTCAGAAGTTTCCGACCACCTTTCTAATGTAGAAAGTAACCAAGTAATTCAGTATGTAGAAGAAGCAAGCAGCTCGAATTCGGACAAAGAAGATGTGCCCTTATCAGAGATAAGCCGTTTATCTACGGGACGTGATAAGGTGACAAAATATCAAAAATCTAATAACAACAGGGTGAGAAGCAATGAACCAAGCACAAGTTCCACTGCATGCAGAGGAAGCTGCAAAATATGTCCAGCTAAAAAAAGGAGACAATCTTAGACACAATGCACATCTTGTCTAAGAAATATTTGCAGGGACCACACTACATTTGCAATGAATGTTACCATGACAAAGAGACAGATGAGGAAGAAAACTAAACTAAAAGTAGTATATACTAGATTTTTGATTTTATAATTTTGATTTCTAATTATAAGGATTTATCTTTCCAAATTGATTTATAATCCAAAAATAATTATTGTAGAAATTTTTTGTTTTTATTATTTTGATTTTGTTTTATAATTAGGTATATTTATACACCGATGCTTCAAAAACGCCCTCTCTAGGAACTACTGAGTATGGTATTTACATACCATCGATGAACATCAAAGTATCCAGGAAACCCCTGCGTTACTTCAGATAATGTCTGCCGAACTTTTAGCTATAAGACAAGCATTGTCCATGATCCCGCAGCTTAAAATCCGCAAGGCATTAATCCTCACAGACTCTCTCTCCTCACTCCAAATACTAAATAACACTGGAATACGTAACTATAGCAAAACCATTCTAAACATTAAGACCCTCATGTATAGCCTGAACTCAGCGAATCACGAAGTCCAGCTGGCATGGATTCCCAGTCATTGTGGCATCCATGGAAATGAAAGCGCAGACCAACTCGCAAAGAAAGGTGCCACTTTACCCGAAGAACCTATAGATGCCCAAGTATTTTATAAAGATGTTCTACCACCCCTCCTTCAATCGCTGAGAACCAAATGGCAGCAAGAATGGAACACGACAGCACGATAGCGAGGTTCACACCTTCACTCGCTTCTTCCGTACATCCCAGTTAAACCCTGGTTTCATAACCTTCCCATTGACAAGAAAACCATCACTACCGTCACCCGTCTTAGACTTAATCACTGTCACTCTTATAGCCACCTACATAAAATTAATATACTTGGAACACCTTTATGTTCGTGTGGTGGATATGGTGATGTGACAAATATATTTCTCTCATGCCCCGACCACATTGCATCCTGTAACTCTCTGTATCGAACCCTGCTGCTCCACTACCCATCGCCTATTTTACTACAAGAGGCACTACAACATCCGACTCCGGCAGCATGTGCCCTTCTAATGGAACATCTCAGTAAAATCCAAATGAATATATAAAACAAGACCCCCTGAAGAATGCTATGCGCTGGCGGACTGGCGTGCAGCCGAAGCCAACAAATTGTATAATAGAATAGAATAGGTATATTCATCTTACCAAATTGTATTATAATCCAAAGAGATTTGTGTTAGTTTTTAATTTTTTTTAAATTTGGATTTTATCCTAATGAAAATAAAGATTTATGTTGTCAAATTGTGACCTAATCCAAAAGCAATGTGTTTTAATTGCAATTACTTAGATTAGAATATTTTTTTATAACTAAATAATTTCCTAACCGAAAGATAATTGTTTAAATTATAAAAAATAAATGATTATTTAATTGTTTAGTGTTTTAAATCCCTAAAACTTTCAATAGGTCTTTTAGGTTACGCGCGACCTCTGCCGTTCCAAATGACCAAGCGCCTGCTTGAAGGTTAAGGGAGATGCAAGTTTTTTATTGAACAGTTTTAATTCTAAAACATTTCTTAAGAATGAAAATTCTGAGATTCCATATAGTCTATATTCGAATCCTGGTTTCACTCTACCATCGTACCAAATTATGTGAAAATAGTCCAGCCGTTCTTCCGTGAATCTTGGGCATAAATAAATTGATTTTTTCGCGGATGTCGTCTTATAATCATCTGAAACGTGTAAAAACCATTTGGTCATACATAATTGAGATAGTCTCACCGCCGGTTTAATTTCCTCAAGAACCGAAACATTTGTGCATTTGTTGCTGAAGGTATTCGTCTCCAACAGTGCATTTTGAATGCTTCAGTCTTGTTTTTATAGCTTTGGCGAATAAATTATTTCGCAGCATAAAGAAAAACGAAGAAAAAAACAAGAATGTTGAGAAGAGACAGACTTATTGATAATAGCAGGAACTCCTTTAATATATTTTATAGTGAGGTTGGGTTCATCAGTAGTCAAACGATCATTAAATTCTTGGCGCAGTTGAACTAGATACTGTCTTTGCCTGCGAGTTTGATCATCGCGAAGAGTGACATGGTTCAAATTACTTTGAATCAGATTCAGTTTGTTTTTGAGAATCAATCTAGCATGTGACGAATTAGTCAGTCGAACCTTAATAGGGCGAGGACCTTTATCGTTGATTTTACCGAGACGATTGAGGCTTGAGGGCTTAACTACCACATAATTTGAGGTTTTTGTTAAAATGTCAGCAACAGTATTTTCGTCAGATTTTGATTCTTGCTCAGGAACGCCGCATATTATATTTTTCTCGCGGCGGCGACGATCATTTAATTCGCTAAATAATTCTTCAAATAATTTGGGCGAACTTCATTTTGCATGCCTAATTTATTTTCTATTTTAGTCAGTCTATCCATCAGACAGATAATAAGTTTATTGAGACCGGAAAAAATAGCATGTTCTGTCTAATGATACATAATTTTTTATTCTGTATAGCATGAAGTTACAGCTGCTTTTTTGCCATAGTTTGTATATGGGATTTACAATTCAATTGCGCATCTAAATTAAAACCAAGAAATTTAACTAAATTTATATTATAGGAAGGGTCATTTGGTATATTTCTATTAAAACTGAAAACCATTTTATACGTTTTGGATTCATTTAGTACAAGTTTATTTGACCAAGCAAGAGCTTCAGACTTATTTGTAATAGTTTTTTCTTCGACATCACTATAGTCAACACCTTTACTGATAAAAGTCGTGTCGTCAGCGTACATCAGGGTAAATGCACTAACATTATCTGGGAGATCGTTAATAAATAATAAAAACAACAATTAACTTTTGAACACTCGATTTGATGTGATTACAGTAAACATACTGCGGTCTGTCAGTTAAGTAGTTTTGTAATACGATATTAAAACAGTTCCCGGGAATGCCATAATGTTCGAGTTTTTTTAACAATATATCGTGTGACACACAATCAAATGCCTTGGTTAGGTCGCAGAACATGGCCGCTACATGAAGCCCATTTTCCAGAGAATATAGTACTTCAATTACTAATTTGCTAGCTGCTTTAGAAGTAGATAATTGAGATCTGAAACCATACTGCTTCTCCGATAGTAAGTCATATTTATTTATAAAATTAAGGAGCCTGTGCTTTATGGTAGTTTCAAATATTTTTGAAAAAATGGGTATTAAGGCGATAGGTCTGTAGTTAGAAGGGTCGGTTTTGTCTCCTTTTTTATGAATCGGAATTACTTTTGAAATTTTTAGAGCTGATGGAAAATTACCTGAAGTAAAACCACAGTTTATTATATCTGCTAAAGGTTTAGCGATAGAATGTTTCGAGGCTTTAACTATTTTGGTGTTAATATTATATATGTCTGTACTAAGTTAATTATTAAGATTTTTTATGATATTTACAATCTCATCTTCATCCACAGGTAATAAAAATATAGAGTTGTAATTTTTTGGTCTCTTTATTGTAATATATGGATCCGTATTCAGTAAACCTACAGTACTATTTTGAGCTACGGAGAAGAAAAATAAATTAAATTCGTCTGCAGTTAAAGAGGTGTTGATTTTTTGTTTAGGCTTACTTACTTGTCCTTCCTTTGTTTAATATCCCATGCTGTTCTGGACTTATTATCGGAGAGCAGAATGAATTCGTTGTTGAACTTCTGTTTTGCCGTTTTAATTTTAAATCTGTATATTTTTTTTGTATTTTTTATAAATAAATACACTGTGGTAAATGTTTAGAAACATCACATATTAGATCTAATGTAGTTTTCATCGTACGGAGTTGCTCCGTGAACCAGCGTGAATGTTGACAACATTTGTATTTCTTGTCTCTGGCTTTACTAATTGGACAAAAGTTATCAATGCCTGGAATAAACTTATTTAAGAAATGCTCCGTTTTGTGTTCAACGTTCACACAATTGTACACTTCACTCCAGTTAACCTTTTGAATCCATGCATTGAAGTTTGCGATATATTTTGTGAGCTAAAATTTCTACACAATCGTTCCTCGCTCTGAACAACATCGTTTTTATCTGGAAACTTTACAGACAGATTTACACCAAAATGATCTGATATGATAGAATTTTTTACTTTAATTTCAATTTTAGATCTATATCAGTTATAAAGTTATCTAAACAGCTTCCGTTACCTAGATAAGAATATCTAGTTACTTCAAAGTGAGTAATATAGAGACCAAAACATTCTATTGCATCTACAAATTTAAAATATAAATTTAATTTTAATATAAATTTAATTTAATAATCTTCAATTCTAAAATTGATATAAAGTCACCAGTTATTATTACATTATATTTTTTATATTTATTACCAATACAAATTAAGATGTCATAAAGAGTTTTTATGAAAAAGTCAACATCCCCAATTGGAGATCTATAAAGATTTATGATTATCAATGTGTAAAGATCAATTTTTATGGCGATAATTTCTATGTGTAATTTTACTGAGAAATTTTTCACAAATTCTAAAATTGAATAGGGTATATCTTTCCTAATATAGATGCTAACCCCACCATTTTTTAATGTTTTATTTGCAATTGCTTAACGAGAAGGGTTAGTATATTCGCATTATATTTCACTTAACCCCATTATTAGTTTCAAACCCGTTATTTTACTGGTACTTAATCATCCGCAATACATATAATAATCAATGTTTCACCTTTGATCCTATCAAAAAAACTCATTAACAACAGAGGCGAACGAATTAAATAGAAAAAATAGTGGCATAACCAGAAGCGGAAGGTGGGAATATACTTAAAATAATCTGGATAGTAAAAAAAATGTGTTTTAGTGCACAAAGCCATTAAATATGCATTGTATATATTCTTTATTTCTCCCTAGGCCTTGCGGCGTTCAGGGTATTAGCCATTACAAATAGAAATAAAATAAATAAAATAACCAATACAAAAACAATCCACATTACATAACGTACAATACAGTACAATTTAATTTACAATATATTACATTTTCTCATTTCTTTCTTCTTGCTCCAGTGTCCCTCTCTTTCTTCCTATTCTCATTCTGGTTTCCCTCTCCGATCTCCTTCCTTCTTGCTTCCAGTTCTCTCGCCCATCTTTAATTCATTTTATTCCATTTTCTTCCCTTCCAACCGTTTCTTCACCCCTCCTCCTATCTCCTTTCCTTCCTCTCCATTTCCAGGTGACCTCAGCCCCCTTCCTTCCTTCCATTTCTCGCCTTCTGCCTTCCACCGGGCCTCTTCCTTCCTTCTTTTACCCCTTCCTGTTATCCTTCCCCGATCTCAATCCTTCTTGCCTCTAATTCCTTCGCCCACGTCTCCCCCCTTCCATCTTCGTGCAACAGGTCCAATGTGCTCCCCGACCATACTGTCATCTCTCTACACCTCTTCGCGAGGTGCTCTATATCTTCTTCCTCCTCCCCGCACATCCTGCACATCTTATCCTCCTGTTTCCTCCAGTATCTATTTCCTCTCTTTGCATTCCCGCACCTTAGCCTCGCAATCCTCCTAACTCTCCCTCCTGACCTTCCTCTTTCTCCCTTCAAGTAGCTTGGTACCCCTATAGTTCTGACCTTATATCTCCCTGCGCTCCTCGATTTGTCTATTCTGACTGTCCTTTCTTGCTCTCCCACTTCCTTATCCCTCCTCCACGACTCCTCAATCACGATTATCCCGTCTTTTCTTCTCCTTTCCACCACTCCGCATCTCCAGTAATACTCCTTTCTCATCTCCCCCCATGCGTACCATCTTCCTTTCTGTTCCTCTCTGGCCCTTTCCTCCCAGCATTTCCTCATTATTCTTTTGCCTGTTTCTATTCTTACTTTCTCCTCGTACTTAACCGCCCACCTTCCTGTACCCACTTTCATCTTATCCCTTTTCAGTTCCTCTCTTACAATATACCCTGGTGTTGTTCTATCTACCCCTAAGATCCATCTCAAATACCTCTCCTGTACTCGTTCTACCTTCTCCCATTCCTTCCATCCCCGAATTTCCACCCCATATAGTAGGGTGTTCTTCACCACGGCGTCAAACAACCTCAATCTTCATCTAATATCGTCATTAAACTTCCTCTCTCCTATACTCCACAGCTTCCCCATGACTATTCTTGCCTTCTTTACTCTTTCCCTTATGTGTAGTTCAGCCCCATTGTTCCTCGCTAGTACATATCCCAGGTATTTTAAAGTCCTCACTTCTTCTATTTCTCTGCCTCCCCATTCCCATTTTATCTTCTTTCTTATCCCTCTTCCTTTACTGAATACCATTACCTTCGTCTTGTCCCTGTTTACTTCTAGTTTTTTCCTTTTGAAGTATTTAACAGCCCTTTCAATCATTCTCTTTAGCTCCTGTTCCCCCTCTGCCATCAATACTATATCGTCCGCGTACCCCAATGTCCACAACTTCATCTTCCCTACTACCCCCCCCCCCCCATCTTGTCCCTTCCTACGGATTACTTATTACTTATTACGGATTACACATGTAACGTCCGTAGTTAACGTATTTTAAAGGTGCTCCTCAATTTTTTCAATTTTGAAAGGGTTTTTCCTAATAGATTATTTTGAAACTTTATGACGTGGTGTTAATTAAAATCGTGCATGTTGTGATGTGTTTTATTCTAAATTACTAAACCGCATAGTAAAGTTATGGTGATTTGTATATTTTTTATTTTTTCAAATTTACTGTCCGGTCAATGACTCCTAGCTACAAGTTGGTGCAACACCTGATTGAAGGTTGTATTACGTTATCAGTTATCTCTGCATTTTTTTTAAATTAGCATGTTATTTAAACTGTTTTATTGAATGTATTTCTTTCACATATAAATTTTATTACTATTTTGTTTTTCTTTTAAAATTTGTATACATCACATTAATGTAATTAATTAATTTAATTATGGTTTTACTTTTTAACATTTAAAATACTGAAAGATTTATATTTTTTTCTTTTACTGATTTGACAAATATTTTTACGCATTTTTATCTTGATTATTTTAACTCATAACATTCAATAAAATTTCCTAACCTTTGTTAAATCTATTTTTACCGTTCCGTGGTTTTTCTTTGTATGTCTTGTATAAAAGTCCCCTTGACAAACCCCAAGGGGTGAAAAGTGTATCCCTGTCTTTCCTTTATATTACCTATTTGACTATTTTATTTACTTTTATATAATTTTAATTACTTTTATTTACAAATTAACTATTTATTTATCTATTACAATGTCTCAAACGCACAATTAATATAGACGCATAACCCGTCAAACAAAAGTACCACACGTTAATACTCCCCGCAGTCGTACTGAAACAGAAGTACTTTTTCAGCCAAACATTAGTAACCTTAACATTACAGTACAGGAGGATCTTAATAAAACTAACGAATTATGTACGGATGAATTAATTCTAGATTTAAGAAATAAACTGGCCGACTACAATTGCGAAGTTCTATGTTTAAAAGAGGAAAAAGAGAAATTTTTAAAAATAATTCATAAATTAACAGGTGATATAAAAAAGAGAGAAACCGTAATTAATTCTCTTAATAGCAGTTTACTTGAACTTAATAAAAAAGTCATAATCAAAAATGAAGCCACACAAACAGACCCAATTACGACAAATACGACTTCAACGCAAGTAGAAACACAAGAACTAAATAAAATTTCAGCCCCAATTCAGAGTTACCCCACGATTGTTACAAATCTTGACGTAAACCGTAATAAAAAAATTACAGATATTAACATCTTTGGAGATAGTCATGGGAGATATCTATCATCTATACTTCGCGATATGGTTCCTTCTACGAATACTAATGGTACTATTAAACCTAATGCACCATTTTATGAAGTAGCGAAACAAATAACTCCGAAAGATTCAAACTACAATATTATTATCGCAGGAGCTAATGACATAGATGTTTGCTATAATTCTGAAATGGTATCTAAACTCAAGCGAACCTTCAGCGAGAAAATTCGTGACCTTCGAGGATCTCCCGTCACTTTTGTGTCCATTCCAATGAGATACGACTCAAATATTTACAACACCCTTATTACAAACATAAACAATACTTTAGGCAGGATATGTGTCGCGAATAAGGTTCACTTTGTGGATATTTACAATCACTTACGACGGGTTCATTACACCAGAAAGTGGCAAGCAAAAACTTTGCGAAATCCTGGCTGCAGCGATAAAATCTACATCCTACCACTTCGGCAACCATTCTAAAAGTATCGTACTCACGAAAGAAGTAGCAACCCAACTAGCATCTCCGTCAGCAATTCCTACATCGCCCATTCAACCACTAATACTACCACAATCTCAGCAGAAGAATTTTTTAAGCCAAAAAAAACAGTCACTAAGTATTTACCATCAAAATATCCAGTGTATTGTTAATAAATTAGATCATTTAGAAATTTTCTTGGAAAATCATAAATATGACGTTATATGTATAACCGAAAATTGGTTAAAACCTCTTCAAACAAACATTGTCAATATTCAAAATTAGAATTTAATTAGTACATTTACTCGCTCCAAATCAAAAAATGGTGGTGCATTAATACTGGCAAAGAATAATATTAACATAAAACCATTAGATATTTATGATTTTGCAAGTGAACTTGTGTTTGAATGTGTAGCAGCCACCTGTGAAATTAACAGTGGAAAATTAATAATAATAAACTTTTATAGAACACCTGACTCTGATTTTATAACGTTTGTAAATAAGTTAGATGTTTGTTTAAATTATATATTTTCAAAATATGACTGTCAAATTATTTTATGTGGTGACTTTAACATTGACTTTTTAACTAACTCGACTGATCTCTCATTTTTAACTGACACATTATTTTCATACAACTTGTATCACACAATTTACGAACCGACAAGAGTAACTGCGACCTCAGCCACATGTATTGACAATATTTGTACAAACGTAAACAGTGATCTTTATAAATCGCAAATAATTCGTTCAGCCTTAGCTGATCATTTTGGCCAGGTGATGGAAATAGAATGTGACTGTAACACTATTTACATTCCAAACCAGGTTGTTTTTAAAAGAAATATAAACACTACAAATGTCAATTATTTTAATTATTTATTACAAAATACCGATTTTAACACTATTTATGCATTGCCGAGCATCGATGATAAATTTGAAAAATTTTTGAACTCGATCACATTTAATTTTAATATCGCTTTTCCTCTACAAAAATCTTCAAACAAAAATAAAAATAAAAATTCAAATGGCTGGATCACAAGTGGAATTAAAAAGTCGATATTAAGATTGAAGGAATTGTACTGGCTAAAAAATATGAATGCAGACACGTTAGCATATTATAATAATTATAGAAAAATATTAAGAAAAATCATCTCAACTGCAAAAAAACAATTTAATGCAAATAATATAATAAAATCGAACAATATAGGAAAAGCTACTTGGAACATTATTAGAAAAAACGTAAATACAAATAATCCCAAAAATGAAATCTCACTAAGTATTAACAACACGATTACAGATAATAAACTTACTATTGCCAATCATTTCAATTCTTACTTTGTTGATAGTATTCTTAACCTTTGTTCCAACTCATCGCCTCAATATCAAAACACTTCCGAGATAATCATAAACAATTCAATTTTTCTTGAGCCAATAAATGAAACTGAAATCATTGAAATAATAAATAAATTAAATAGGTCCAACTCAGCAGGTTTTGACAATATTAACTTATATATATTGAAAGGGTGCATAAATACTATCAACATTCACTTGTCCTACCTGATCAATGAAATTTTTCAAAGTGGCTCGCTTCCAAAAATCCTTAAAACAGGCATCATTATCCCTATATTTAAAAAAGGCTCAAAAACACAAGTCGAAAATTATAGACCTATTTGTCTTTTGTCAATATTTTCTAAGATTATTGAGAAAGCATTACACAACAGAATTATTAAATTTGTAAATAAAAATAATCTACTATCCCCCTATCAATTCGGATTCCGAGAAAAATTGTCAACAGAATTAGCACTCAACAAATTTCTAAATAATTTGTATCAGGAAATAGACAAAGGGCAATCTGTGATTGGTGTATTTGCCGACTTATCCAAAGCTTTTGACACTGTAAATCATAAAATCTTATTAAACAAATTAGAAAGGATTGGAATAAGAGGCAACGTGTTAAGTTTACTGCAGTCATACTTATCAGAGCGAAAACAGATAGTAAAAATAGGACAAAATGTATGTACCGAAAAAGTTATCAATGTTGGCGTACCACAGGGCTCTATTTTGGGACCCCTTTTATTTATTTTATACGTTAACGAACTTCCATCTATCTGAAATAACTCTAAATTATATATGTATGCCAACGATTCTGCAATCATAAATAATGCATGTTCGAACTTTGGTTAATGAGACAAACAAAGATCTCAATTTAGTTGACAATTGGTTTCGAGCAAATAATTTATTTTTAAACCTTGACAAAACTTTTTTTATTCATTTTAACATATCCAATTGTCAGCATAATTTTGATTTATTAATAAAGAGCGATAAAAGCTCGTTGCATTCTGTCAAGTCTATTAAACATTTAGGATTAACAATAGACAGTAATCTCAAATGGTGTACTCATATTAATTTAATTGCAAATAAACTAACCTCCATCTGTTATGCAATGAGAAGATTAAAAACTCTTACCCCTTTTTCAACTTTAAAAATATATTATTATGCACAATTCTATAGCGTCATATCATATGGTATTACTGTCTGGGGAGGTGTAAGCTATTCTTTAAGAATTTTTAGACTGCAAAAGAAAATTATTAGAATTATGAGCAGTGTGCGCAGAAACTTTTCATGTAGGAATCTATTTCGAGAATTAAAAATTTTAACTTTTCCTTGTTTATACACATATAAAAATTTGATCTTCGTAAAAAATAATATAAATGATTTTAAATTTTTAAATTACAATCACAGGTATAACACTAGATTTGGACTTCATTCACTAGAAATACCTACACACAAATTATCTACATTTGAGAACTCTCCTATGTACAATCAAATATGCTTATTTAATAAACTTAGTTCTAACATAAAGCAGATTAATTCCATAACATTATTTAAAAACAAATTGAAATCTTTCCTCCTAGAGAAAGCATATTACTCGGTAGATGAATACATGAAAGATTCTGCTGCATAATTGCTTCTGCTAATAATAGTGTCCTGTAATTATAAGTATTTAGGATATATCTAACTAATATAAGCTACTGTAACTATAACTGTGTATCATATTATGTATTGTATCTTATTTGACATATCCTATGTCTGTATTTACAGATCGACTGGAATAAAAGTATTATTATTATTATTCCTCATATTACCTTCAAGATCTGCTACATACAAGTTGAACAAGGTCGGGCTCAGGGGACATCCCTGTCTCACCCCCTTATTCACCCAAAAACTTTCCGACTCTTCCTCACCAACCCTCACCTTGCACCTCGTCTCCTTGTATATTTCCTTTATCCTCATTATCAACTTCTTTCCTATCCCCTTCCTTTCCATTACCTTCAATAGCTCCTCCCTATCCAGCCTGTCAAACGCCGCTGTCAAATACGCTTTCCCTCTTTTTTTCTTTAACTTCTCCTCTACTATGTGATTTACTGCAAATATTCCGTCAATCGCCCCTCTTCCCTTCCTGAAGCCAAACCGCGTTTCCTCCAATAAATCTTTCTTCTCTATCTCATCCACTAATCTTTCGTTCAGCACTTTCGCGTATACCTTGTACGCTGAACTCATTAAGGTCACACCTCTATAATTACATGCTAACTCCTTGTTTCCTCTCTTGTATATCGGTACAATCACCCCTTCCCTCCAGTCCTCCGGGTATCCCTCTCCTTCCCATATCCCTCTTATTATCTCTACCAGTTTATTCTTCGCTTTCTCCCCTCCATTTATCCACGCCTCATTCCTTATTTTATCTGTCCCTACTGCTTTGCCTTCCTTCATGTTCTTTATTATGCTCTCTATTTTCCGAAACCGGGTAAAACCGAAACCGTTTTTTTTTTTTTTTTGGAACAGGTTCCGGTTCCCTCAAGGTCGATTTCTGACAGCACTACTGTAAATACTTCCAAGTCCGAGAAGCATGACTTTTCAGGAGAGAAAAAACTTGCTACCATCATTATTTTAGAACTCTGTTTTATGACATTTTCATGAAATATCAGTAATAAAATTCCAGTTACAATGGGCAAAACACTTTATGATTTTTTTATCATTTTTATATTATATTTCGGAAATAATAAAAAAAAAAAAAATCAAAACAGTCGAAAATCGGACTTAAAAAGTTTTACAAGTAAGCCGACGATATGTTATTTTATCCGCAGATTTTTAGAGAATAAATCTGCAAAATATTATTCATCTCGGTGAAAGTGTATAGGGGTGTCTAGAATATCTTGTTTATGTCACCGAAATCAGACGAATCATCCCGAATCATTCCGACCGGACGAACCGACAGGATAGGCTGGGTCTAATCCCTATAATATAAAGAGCTTAATCTTGTCTGTTCATCCGGTCGTGATGATTCGGGATGATTCGTCCGATTTCGTAGGCATTAACAAGAAACTCGAGACACTTCTATATCCTTTGACCGATATGAACAATATTTTGCAGAATTATTCTCTAAGAATCTGCGGATAAAATGACATATGGAAAAGTCTAGCGTTTCATACAGAAATGTCTAGGGTTTCATAGGTATTAACAAGAAACTTTAGACACTCCTATATCCTCTGATCGATATTGACATCTGACACTACCGATAGAGGCGCTACTGCATTTTACATCATGGCTGACTTTGGTAGGATATTTTTGACAGGTTCAATGGTATCTTCATGTGATATTTATTGAAACACACGGGAACACACTCTAAAATGGTCTTTAACTGTCTTTCCACTTCTAAGAACATATTCCCATGCTTGTCTTCTATCCATAACTACATGTGCACCACCACGTAAATTCAGAAACACGTTTCGGAACACGATGAAAACTTAGGTCTCTATCACGACCTACTTTTGCATTGCAAAGATAAACACAACAATTCACGTTGCATTTAATTTTTTCTTGCAATTTTAAAGACATTTTTTTAAAAACTTGCTATGAAAACAACAGTAAACAAACTCGACTATCCTACAACCGTCAGTTTCTCAAAATCTCACTAGAGACGCTTCAGTTATTGTCAGTTGACAATAAAACATATTTTGCAGATTTATTCTCTAAGAATCTACGAATATAATTACATACAGAAATGTCTAGGGTTCCGTAGACATAATCAAGAAACTCTAGACACTCTTATGTCCTTAGACCGATATGAATAATATTTTGCAGATTTATCCCTATATAATACTGACCTTATTTTTTATTTACACGATTATTTAAACTGATTTGAGTTATTCAATACATTTTAGTAAAAATGGTAAATTAATGTAAAAAAATTAAAATAAAATAAACGTTTTAAATTATCTTTATTTTCAAAAATGTAAATGTAATGCATTGAGTAAAACTCACTTTGATAAAAATTAATATTTTTTACCAAGAATTACCGACCGAGTTTGGTCATTTATATCAGCGCCACTAGGTATCAACTTATTTGTGTATATTTAAAATTGGTTCGAAATATTTAAAATATTTTGGTAACAATTACAATTGATACATTCAATAGTTCGCACCTTTGAAATTGCATATCATGTTGGTATTCAAAACATGATAAAAAATGTCACTTTCTTAACATGTCATTCAATTATATAAATGATATCTTAATTGATAATATGAATGATATCTTAATTATAATGATCATAACCAACAAATCTGAATCTGAATCCTCAGTGGTAGAATAGTATTTTATTTAACAAGCATATAATAGGGGCTATATATCACGAGGATGAAGTTCACCACTCGAGCCGTAGGCGAGTGTTGTAATCATCCGTGTGAAATATAGCCAATATATGCGAGTCAAATACAATATTTTATCTACAACTATATAGATTTATCATTTAAAAGTTCTCTTGTCCACAGTGAAAGGTTGATTCATAGTGGTCGTGTTTGAAAAACGAATATTATTTTTACATTTTTTCTATACAAATTATTAAAATAAATTAACGAAGATTAACAAAAGTAATATTTAAGAAACGAAGATTTCATTAAGGTATTGCGATATTACTTATATAATACAGGCAACTAATATTATTTAAATTAAATTAGAAGATTTTTATAACATAAGTAAGGTTAATTACATCAAAATAAAACAGTGCGCCATCTATCAACCAGCTTATTATACGTCAGCGGTGGCTCAGTCGGTTAACCCGAATTAAGTAAGGTAAACCGCCTGCGACCCTGTGAACGAGTGACACTTTGGTACGCCGGAGTAGGTAGACTACCATACAGGCACTGTAGTACAATAGGTTGCCTAATGAGCAGTACACGGTCTCCAGGGCGAATTCAGTTGGATCCATTTAAGATTTTCTTAAACGAAAAAGAGAAAAACAACAAGAGGAAAATGTGGAACAAGAAATATTTAAATACAGTAAAAAAAAATAGCACATTCACCAAAGAAAAATACCGTTAGCAAAATTGAAATCGGTAATACAAAAGAAAATATGGATAACAAGGACAAGCAGCTGCAAATAGGTAACATGGCACGCACCTTACAAATTATTCTGGATAAATTTGAAGATATCTAAGATATAAAACATGAAATGAGAGAAATACGAGAAATACGAGAAGAAAACAAGCAACTTAAGAATGATTTAAAAATCATAAAAAATGAAAATAAAGAACAAATTAAAATGATTAAAGAGGAAAATAATATGCTGAAAGAAAAAATACAAAACCTGGAAACGACAATGGAGAAAAAAGATATATTTGTCCGGAAGAATAATCTTATAATTAAGGAAATGATGGACAAATATTCAAGGAAATGGACTAGACAAGGTACAAATTTTATTGAGGTGACTATAGAAGTGAAAGAGGCTTTTATACGAAATAACGAAAAGGAATGGTGGACAAAGTATTATAACGGCGAAACTTAAAAATTGGGACGACAAACATGAAATCCTAAAAAATAAAAATAAGTTAAATGGCGAAACCATTTACATAGATAATGATCTAACAATCAAGGAAAAAGAGATCCAAAAAAAGATAAGGGATATTGGGAAGACGGAAACAGCGAAAGGCAGCACAGTTAAAATAGAATATAAAAAAATATTTATAAACGGAATCAAACATGAGTGGAACGATAAATTGGATTTTTTACAATAAATCCGCACCGTGTATTTCAAAAAAATGATGACGACTCAGGAAAAACACAAGGCAACGATTCAAGAACACATTTACGCAATGATAACATGAAACTCCCCAATAATTATTTGGTAACTTTCTGGAACATGTCTGGCCTACAGAGTATTATCAACATAGATACAGAAACCAAAGAAATACTCAATCGTGCAGACATACTTCAGCTTTGCGAGACCTGGAGCACACATCCAAATCCTACCTGAACCCTTAAAATCCTTTCACAGCTACCATAAAGAAGCAACAAAAGACAAGAGTAGAGGGCGGGCAAGTGGAGGATTATCCACGGTAGCACAACGTTCCTTCCAATTAATAGAAGAGAGTAATCTATGGATATTTATTAAAATAGACCTGAACGACAGAACGACACCGTATATATCTTTGGAAATAATTACCTGAAACCAAGTTCTGGATGATGCACACAGAATTATACTACAGAATTAGGCTACAGGAATGTCTATCAGACCTAATAGTTTTAAACCCGAATTTAACCATTATTTTTATGAGTGACTTCCACAGCCGAGTAGGGCAATAAAATAAAATGGACAGTTTTATGTTAGAATCAACCAACTTAACACCCAAAAGAGAATCACTCGACAACATCTGTAATAAACGGGGTAAGCAATTGGATGAAATGATACTGTCCCTTGGATTCCTAGTACTGAATGGAAGAACTATTGGGGACATCCCAGGCCAGTTTACTTTCATGAACAGTAATGGAAGAAGCACTGTAGACCAGGTATGGATTAATTTTCACGTTATTGACAACATTATTAAACTTGAGATTGTACCAGTCTCAACTAGTGAACATTCTCTATGTAATTTGTATATTAAAGGAAAGTCTCTCGCGAAATAAACAGTACAACCATTAAAAATTTTACACCAAAAGAAATAGTTAAATGGAACAATGAAAATATTGCATTATTCCAAAAGTCACTTGAGATGTCAGACCTAATTTACTTTAATAGCCAAATATTGACAACCTCCAGGAAAATTTAATAAACGCTTTAAAAATTGCGACAAAAGACTCTGATATGGTTCAACAATGGAAATCTAAGAAGTACGGTAATTGGGTAATATTTTCTCTCTTACTGCCATAGCCCACATTTACCTGAGATTAATATATTTAGATGAGTTTATTTTCAATATTCGTCGATTTTAAAGGAGCATTTGACAGCATTCTACATGCATTATTGTGGGAAAATCTTTACATTAATGGGATAAGTTCAAAAGTGTTAAGAGTTATAAAAAATATATATGAAAACGCTTGGGTGAAAGTAAAAAGCGAAGGTACAACATCGGCGCCCATAGACGTCACAAAAGGTGTATTACAGGGGGATCCCATGAGTCCTTTTTTATTTGCATTATTCATAAATGATATTGAAGAATTCTTCAGGAAGAACGGTTCAAAAGGAGTAGTTAATATTGACGGTATGAATGAATTGCTCATGCTACTCTTTGTAGACGACACCGTTATTCTAGGTGACTCTCCAATAGATGTTCAGCGCAAACTAAGAGCCCTAGAGTCTTATGTTGATTATAAAAAACTCACTGTCAACATAAATAAAACCAAAATTTTAGTATTTCACCGAGGCAAACAAGAAAATATGAGACCGTTTATTTTTAAGAATCAAGAAATCGAGTTAGTTAGTAAGTTTTATTATCTGGGCATAACATTTTCGTCATCAGGCAAGTTTCTGGAGGCCACAAACCAGCAAATAACCAAAGAGAACATGGCTATAGGCAGTGTGAGAACCATTTTAATAACGTCAAAATCAAATTCCTGGGAAACAAAAATGAGACTATATAAAAGTATTGTCAAGGCCACATAACTTTATGGCGTACAGATTTGGGGTATACATTATCTGGAAAAAACTGAAACAGTACAACTGAAATTCCTCAAAACGTTACTGCATTGTCCAAAATCTACCTACGCTAAACCACATCTTGAGACTGGAAACAGGTATGACAAATATCTCCGTATCCATTTGAAAAAATTGATTGACATGGTGGAAGAGACTGATAAACATGCCTGACCCCAGGTTCGCAAAACAACTTTAAAACCGACTACAAAAACTCGACCAATCGCCGGAAAATAAACCTGTTTATAACACAAATTCGTTTGTTCCTGGAGAAAACTGAATATTTACGTATATGGCAAAACCCAAATGTTTTATCTAATTGGACTGTACAAGACATAGTCTCGAAGTACAGTGAAATAGAACATTTAAATGACGTACAGAGACTGATCAACACCAGATACAGTGTACATTATCAACAACTAAAGCTTAATCATTCCGTCTGCGAAAGTTACCTACTATTTAAAGCTGACATCAATAAGATCAGGGTTCTTAGCCAAATCAGACTATCCAGTAAGTTTGGTCTCCAAATTTATTATAGAGGTATTAAATATAAATTGGATGAGCAAAATAATTGCATTATATGTAACCTGCAGAAGAAATAAGATCTTTTCCATTTTTTTATTAAATGTCCTATTTACTCTGCAACAAAGACTCACTACCTCCAAGACTATTTAAATGGTAACCAAGATGTCTGTACGCTGCTAGTAATAGAAGATCCAATAAAATTAAACAACGTTTTCCATTACACGACTCAAGCTTTATACACGAGATCTTTTATAATCAATTAATAGTTATGTAATTTTCTTTGTCTTAAACTTATTATTAGTATAGTGTTATTGTTAAATATATTTAAAAAATGTTTTGTTACACATATATTTCAATATGATATTGTTACAAGTATACCAACTTCTTTGTTATAAGCTATTTAATGCTTTATAAAGAAATAAACCATTTTATTATTATTTTTTTATTAAAAAGTTAGTAAATATAATTTAAAAACACAAATTCAGAGCGTAAACTGTTTAAGTTCAGAACCTACGTCATCAAGATGGTTGTATTATAAAACAATTTTTAAAATACTATTATTTATGGTTTAATTTAATCTAACTTATAAATAATATTCTAGTTATAAAGATGAGCTGTGTGAGGCGCAAATAGTCATCATTGTTAAGCGCCAACATTTTAACTAATTTATTAAACAAAAACTTGCAGTGTAAAAAACGTTGTTTTCACGAGCGAGCACGCATGCGCGTCACTTTTTTTCACTTGTTGCAATATGACCAGCTTTATTTACTTACAGTTGGATACATAATGAATTTATTATTTGATGGTCGTAGATAAAGAACTTAATGATAAATTGGGATACCTATTGCGAAACACAAGAGGGTAGCATTTTAAAACAAATAATAAATTAAATGTTGCTTATCTCATTCTATTGTTGTAAAATTTAAAAATTTAATGTTATTTACGCGTTCTTCTTTCGTGTGGCGCTAGACGAGACAACAGTGAAATGCAACAAATCTTCGTTGCACTCGAAAAAATACGGCCTACCTCTCCACTATTGTTGACAAGTACATACATGAACTTGATTGAATCTACATTCGACACGGCAACATGATCTATTTTTCGTAACATTAGTTTGTCGCATTACCTGTTTAATTGTACAAAATATTATATTTCAGTAACGTTATTTTGATCATAACAGAACTATCACCTAAACATGTGAAAGTAACATATGATACTCATAGTAGCTATACGCTCTGTTACTGTTAATTCTTACCACATTAATAATTTTTTGGACCAATATGAAACAGATTTCAACAGTTCAATTTTTGAAATTTAGGTTGCCAGAAGAGCAATCAAAAAATGAACATTACGAATACAAGATAACAACGTTTAAAGTACACCGACATATGTCATCTTGACAATTTCAAAATTTAATGCTTTGATGCCAAACTATCCACAGCAATTATTTTTTAAATAATAAACATTTTTAAATAATAAACATAATAAACATGTTATCCATTTCTTTTTTTTTTTTTTTGATTTTCTAAGAGTTAAACAAACAAAAATAGAAATCTGTATGATTTACACTGCAGTAAAATTTTTGAGTCACAGTTGCAAAACGGTACACTTGACACTACAAAACGTCAAAAACATACAAATAAGAAATAGAAACGATTATTTAACTTATACTTACAGTAAAAATTTGCAGTCTTAACTGCACAAACTTCAAATCATTACAAATATAATGACAGAATATTACTGAAATTCTTCACTAATAACTATTACAAAAATAACCAAATTTCACTTGGAAGAAAAATTAACTTTCTATTTATTATTTAACATTAACTAGTAACTAGTAACATTAACATCCTCACCACAACTGAAACATCTCAGCTTTCAACATAATTACTCGCTCGTCTCGAACTTTTTGATATGCAACCAAAGTGTGTTTTTTAATTTGTTTATAAAAATGATGAAGTTTTAATGCATAAAAAGCTGCGGAGAGATTTTCTAAACACATTGGTGCAAACCAGATTCTCGTACGATAATCAAGAACAAAGTTCTAAGCATTTACGTTTCTAGGGAATTGTTTTCATATAATTTAAAGCATCTTGCTTGATTTAAATCATTTTAAAAAAATCAGGGACTCTGATTGTCATAAAAACTATTTTACCAAGGACACCACAAGAATTTGCGGGGCCCTGGACAACACTAAATTTGGGGCCCCATGTATATATATCGAGAATAAAAAAAAGGTACGCACTTACGAACTATAAACACCACCTTGATTCTCCTGAAGTCAAGTGAAAGTAAATGTGAAAATGAAAATAGCTAAAATAATTATGTTTTTCATTAAAATATATTTTAGTTGAAAAAAGTATATAGATACACAAAACATTTAATAAATAGATATAAAATACATTATTGTACTGTAACATAAATTTATGAATTGGAAAATATTTTTCAATAGTAACTAAAAATTTTACTTTTCTTGCCATCATTTCGGAAAATCTTTAATTAAGTAAATTATCGCAATTTAATTTTTCACACCTTTTCTTTCTTGAGACATGGTGGTTAATTTTGAAAAGATTCGTTCTGCTGATGCTGCGGAAATTGGAACTGTTAATAATATTCTAAGACTAATGCTGAGATTTGGAAAAGAATAGTGCATTTCGGATTTTATATTAAGCCATTGTATAGGAGATGCATTGTCAATACTGCATATACATTTGTTCCACATATCACTGTTACTAACTTGTGGTTTTGTGAAAATTGATTCTAAATTCATGCAAGATTTTTTTAGTTGCGCTTCTTCCATTGTCCTCAATGCTGGAATATTATATAAAAAGCCAAAAATATCGGTATGTTTTTCAATTTGTAGAAATCTCTCTTGTAATGATCAATAATTCCCAAGAAATAATTTCTGTAGAAACTGATTTCAGGATCATTTATATTTGTGTCTACTCCTACATAACTTAACTCTTCTAATGCCTCTATAATTTATGTTATGAAAAATGCAGTTGGATTTTTTCTTTCCAAAATATTGCCTGTACACCTTTTCGTTTTCCCACCATGTTAGCACCATTATCATACCCTTGTCCACGACAATCATTTAAAGATATATTCATGGTTTTTAACTGATTATTTAATTTCGCAGCTAAATCAAAACCTGTATTTCTTAGCATAGGTGAAAAACCAATAAAATAATTGTTAATTTCTGTATGTCTATGATCTTGTATATCAGGAATTTCTACAATTCGTATGATAAAAGTTAATTTTTCAATACGACTATTTCAGAGTTTAAATTATTATAATATTTTTAATGGATTTTATAATTTTATTACGTGACGGTAGTAGCGCGGGTCCTGGGGCAAGTGGGGCACTTGTCCCAGTCTGAGGGGAGCACTGTATTTTACCATAAACGATGCCATGATAAATATATATTTTTTTTAAATCAGTGCAGCCATTTTTTAATTTTTATGGAACATACATACACACACGAACGAACTAATTTATATATTACTATAGATATATTATGTCCTAAATCTGTTCACTGGAGCATAGGGCCATACAAACTCGCGCCATCGGGTTCTATGAAGAACAAGCCTCTTCAGCAAGCGCCAGGTAGTTCCGTAGACCTCAATTTTTTTATGTATCGTTCTCCTCCATTTGGATACTGGGCAACCTCTACGACAGCTTCCCTGAGGGTTCCACTCTAGTACCATTCTGGCATACGACATAATTAGGCGCCCTCTAAATACAATTCAGTAGACGGTAAAAAAAATATCAAAATGGAATTTTTACATACTTCACATAAGTACATAAAAGAAAAAATTACATGGCCTTCCGGCGCCCATAGACGGGCTCAGGGGAGGGGGACTCACAGTGTTGAGAGAGTTTAAAGAATATACTTGAATTCTAGAGATGATTTTTTTATCGATAATACAATTAGTAATCTACTTGTATTTTGTAAGTTTTTTTTCTTATATTTTTTTTTTTTATGAATAACCGAGTATATTTACAATCTGTTTTACACAAAAAATATGTAAATATTTTGACAAATTGTAGCATGTCATGGGTGGATAATTGTTCACTAACAATATCCTAAATGTAACTTAATACAAAATTGTATTTTGGCTTAGAGTTAGGCCTTGTCTATAATAGTTCCACAACTCAGTGCATATACATATCCATAAAGATTCCACAAAGGTTTCGCTGTACTGAACATCTGTTTGTAATAAACAGAAAAAAACAGTATACTGTGCTCTTTATGCTATGGCTGGGTTATGTATCTATTATAAACGAGGCTTTAGACTTATAAACTAGAGGCTTAACAAACTAAAACCTATCGACTAGATCTAGCGGCGAGTAACTTTGTAACCTCATAACATCTTCACTGTTATCCAAGAGTGATATCGCGAGAGTGTTGGGGTGATTTTCCAATCTACTCATGTATTTTCTGCTATTTCCTCTGTTACCCTTGGCATAAAGAAGTTATTGTGTATAATATCGTTTGATACAAACCAAGGTGCATTCGTAATAGCTCGTAGGGTTTTAGAGTTGGAATCTTTGAATTTTATTGATATTACCTTAGATTTACTAGCAGTACCCCAGGGCTGTAAACCGTAGGTCCAGATTGGTTTCAAAATTACTTTATATAATAACTAGCTGAGTACCCGTGCTTCGCTACTGTATATTGATGGTTTGCCATCATCGTGCAATTATTATAGGTCATGGTTGTAGATTCACCCCGTTAGAGGCTCAATAGTGTAAAATTCGTAGTTAGTTTCTAAACATGTGCACGGGTAACTTTTATAAGCAAAAACCTAGTCGATATCTTATTTATCCTAAGAGATATTGAGGAATCCGTGAAAAAACGTTTTACTCCTTTTCACCTCCTAAGGGTCGAAAAATCCTTTCTTAGTGGGTTCTTACGTCATATCGAGAAATGTACTCTTGGAATTTCTTATTTCTAATAAAAAAACTGTCAGAACACTATCGAAATATTTTAAAACTCACCTATATGCCAGAAAGGAATGTTTTAACTCAAGAAGCACAGGAGATATAAAGGGTTCGATGCTTACGTTATGGAAGGAATATGTTCCCGGAATTCCATGTATCTAATCAAAAATATACCTATTTACCCATTTATAGATAAAAAAAAAACGTTTAAAAGACTTTCTAAAGATTACAATATATATATACCAAAAAGGAATGTTATAACTCAACAAACAAATAAGTTACGAAACATTATATAAGTCGCCCTGATTTAATGTAGATTCGCCCCGTTAAGTGTTGATTGAAGCAAAATCCTAAATTACATTTTTATACATACGTACGCGTAACCATAGTAAGTAAAAAGCAAGTCGTTATTTCATCAAGAGATATTAAGAAATCCGTTTTCACCCCCTAGGGGTCGAATTTCGAGAAATCTCTTCTTAGTGGTTGCTTACGTCATGGAAGAAATATAGTCCCCGAATTTCAATTGTCTACTAAAAAATACCAATGTACCAATGAACTTTAGGGAAACATAAAAAATGCAATTCAGGGGTGAAATCTAAAAAAAAAAAAAAAAAACGGTCAAAATGAAATGATCTTGAAATTAATGATATTAAAATGACACCTAAATGCGAAAAAGTACAACAAAGACAGAAGCTACAAAGGGTTCTATAATTCACCCCGAATCTAGAATCGCCCCTTTAAGGATTGATGATTAGAGCAAAATCCTGAATTTAATTTTGAAACACATATACGGATAACATTGTAAGCAAAATCCAAATCAATATATCATTGGACCTAAGAGATAATGAGGAATCCGAGGAAAAACATTTTATCACTTTTCATCCCCTAGGGGTCGAATTTCGAAAAATTCCATATAAGCGGGTGCTTGCGACATGGAGGGAATATATTTCCTGAATTTCACATCTCTATGTCAAGGGACGTGCATTCGAATAAAAAATACCAATTTACCCCTTTCGGGATGAAATTTTAAAACTTTCAAAACGCTTTCTAAATATTTCAAATAGAAAATTTTGTACCAAAATGGAATGTTATAACTCAGGAAATACAAAGAATTCTATAATTCACCCCAAATGTAGATTCCCCACTTTAGGAGTTGATTAGGGCAAAATACTGAATTACTGTTTCAAAAATTTGTATGGGTAACCTTTGTAATCAAAAACCAAGTCAATATCTCATTGGTCCTAAGGTATATTGCTTCAAATCACATTTCACCCCTTAGGGCTCGAATTTCCAAAAATCTCTTCTTAGTGGGTGCTTACATCACGGAAGGAATATACTTCCCGAATTTCATGTCTCTATACCCAAGGGAAGTTCTATCGAATATAAATACCCATTTAACCCCCTCCCCATTTACATTTAGAGGTGAAATTTTAAAAGACTGTCAAAACTATCTCGAGATATTTGAAAAAGACACCGGTGTGCCAAAAATGAATATTATAACTTAATAAACACAGGAAATACGACGGGTTGTATAATTCACCTCGATTATAGATTTACCCCTTTAGGGGTTGATTAGGAAAGAATCCAGAAATAAAATTTTCGTAAATTGTATGGTTAATCTTTATAAGCAAAATCCCAGTCGATATCTTATTGGTACTAAGAGATATTAAGGAATCCTTGATATCACATTTCAGCCCTTATGGGTTGAATTTCGAAAAATACCGTCTTAGTGGGTACTTACGTCATACAGGGAATATACTTTACGAATTTCATGTATCTTGTCCAGAGGACGTTATATCGAGTAAAAAATACCCATTTACCTTTTTTACCCATTTTAGGGGTGAAATTTTTAAAAACTGTCAAAACCATTTCGAGATATTTTAAAAAGACACCGATATGCCAAAAAGGAATGTTATAACTCAATAAACACAGTAAATACGAAGGGGTTGTATAATTCACCCCGATAGTAGACCCCTATAGGGGTTTATTCGGACAAAATCCTGAAATAAGTTTTTCGGCATTTGTATAAGTAATCTTTGCAAGCAAAATCCAAGACGATATTTTATTGGTCCTAAGAGGTATTGAGGAATCCTTGAAATCACATTTCATCCCTTTTCACTTCTTAGGGGTGGAACTTAGAAAAATCCTGTCTTAGTGGGTGCTTACGTCATGGAGGGAATATACTTCACGAATTTTATTTATCTATGCCCAAGGGATATTCAATCGAACACAAAATTCCCATTTACCCCTTAAGGGCGAAATTTTAAAAACTGTCAATACCATTTCGAGATATTTTGAAGACACCTATATGCCAAAAGAAATTTTATAACACAATAAACACAGAAGATGCGAAGGGTTCTATAATTCACCCTGATTGTAGATTCACCCCTTTAGGGGTCGATTAAAACAAAATCCTGAAAAATAAGTTTTTCAACATTTATGTGGGTAGTCTTTTTGTAAGCAAAATCAAGGCGATATATTCTTGACCTAAAAGATACTGAGGAATCCGTGAAAACACATGTCACCCCGTTTCACCCCTGAGAGGTCGAATTTCGAAAAATCGTTTCTTAGGGGGTTCTTAAGTCAGAAAAGGGATATACTCCCCGAATTTTATGTTTCTTTGTCTAGACGACATCCTATCGAATAAAAAATGCCAATTTACCCCTTTAGGGGTGAAATTTAAAAAAACGGTCAAAACACTTTCTAAATATTTTAAAAAGACACCTATATGCCAAAAAGGAATGTTATAACACAATAAACACAGAAGATGCGAAGGGTTCTATAATTCACCCTGATTGTAGATTCACCCCTTTAGGGGTCGATTAAAACAAAATCCTGAAAAATAAGTTTTTCAACATTTATGTGGGTAGTCTTTTTGTAAGCAAAAGCAAGGCGATATATTCTTGACCTAAAAGATACTGAGGAATCCGTGAAAACACATTTCACCCCGTTTCACCCCTGAGAGGTCGAATTTCGAAAAATCGTTTCTTAAGGGGTCCTTAAGTCATAAAAGGGATATACTCCTCGAATTTTATGTTTCTTTGTCTAGACGACATCCTATCGAATAAAAAATGCCAATTTACCCCTTTAGGGGTGAAATTTAAAAAAACGGTCAAAACACTTTCAAAATATTTTAAAAAGACACCTATATGCCAAAAAGGAATGTTATAACACAATAAACACAGAAGATGCGAAGGGTTCTATAATTCACCCTGATTGTAGATTCACCCCTTTAGTGGTCGATTAGAACAAAATCCTGAAATAAATTTTTTAATATTTACATGAGTAATCATTGTGAGCAAAAACCAAGTCGATATCTTATTGGACCTAAGAGATATTAAGAAAACCGTGAAGCCACATTTTACCCCTTTTTTACCCTCTTTTCACCCACTTAGAGGATGAGTTTCGAAAAATCCGTTCTTAGTGGGTGCTTACGTCATGGAGGGAATATACTCGCCAAATTTCATGATTGTAGGTTCAGTGGTTTGGGCTGGGCGTTGATTATGAGTAGGTAGCTTAGTTACGATTTTATATATATATATATATATATATATATATATATATATATATATATATATATATAGATAATTTGTTATCCAAAGAAAGTTTTGAATGTTTCCCCATTAGCCAGTAAAAACTCTTAAATTTGAAGGCCAATTATTGTTTTCTTCTCGCAGAAATGTGATCTTTCCATGCAAGTCTTTTGTCGAAATGCATACCGAGGTATTTCGCTGAGTCTGATATTGGCAAATCCTGGTTGTTTAAGGGACTATTACCGGTTATAATTTTCAAAAAATCGTTTTTTTTTTTTTTACATTTTTTGATTCCTTATACCTTCAGAAATCATATCCTAAATTTTTATAACGAAATTCAAAAAAATAAGAAATTGGTGGCAATTTTAGCGCATGCGCTTTTTCGGTGCGCGACAGCTGGTTTGACGAGTTTCGGCAGGTGTGCTTCTCAACACCGTTATTCTGTTCAAATACATATATATATATATATATATATATATATATATATATATATATATATATATATATATATATATATATATATATATATATATATATATATATATATATATATATATATAATTAAACATGTAATAAAACATTAAAATATATATATAAAACACTTTGGGCTATCGTTCCCAAACATACGTTTGTGGGAAGAGAAGTTACTGAGTTGGCTGCTAATATTTCATTAGCAATATTTAATGAAGGTAGAACGTCCCTCTTGAAAATATTGGAGGTAATGGGATGCATAATTGGACACTCTGCGTATGATTATGTTTAAAAAAAAGATGAGGAACGCATTGAGATGGCCAATAAAGCGAGTACCGCGGCGTCTAAGGAAGCTCGCTTGGCAAAGCAAACTGCTCAGCAAGAGGAACAGCAACAAATGATTGATTCGGGAGTACTTTTATATGGACCAGGGATTGCTGACTAACCAATTGTAAGGGCTGAAACTTAATTTTTTTTTAAATATTACAATACAAATATTAAAAAAAAACTTTAAAAGTGATTTTCTCGAAATGGTGTTTTTTCAATCGGCCCAGACTTATTCTCCATAACTACACAACGGATATTTTTAAAATATAGTGAATTTTGTTCATTTTGATGTCCTCTACCGTAATTTACCAGAAAATTGAAAAAAAAATTTAAAAAAAAAAAATGAGAAGGGTAAAAGGGGAAAAAAACATGATTTTTAGAAAAAAAATTTCACCTATCCGCCATTTTGTTTTTACACCCTTTTTTTTATAATAGGTGGTAAATTACGATGTAAGACACTTTCATCTTTAAAATTATTTTTGAATTTTTTGTTTCAGACTTGTCAATTTCGAAATTAACCCCGGGCCATGGAGCATCATAATTTTTTGTTACTGAACTTTGGCGCCATCTATATAATTATCTATGTATTGAAAAAAGAAAATTTTTTTTTTTTATAATCTTGAATATAATATTAATAAAATAAAAAAAGTTGCACAACGTTCTATAATACAGGAAACGAGAAAAAAAATATTTAATTATAGGTCATTTTTTGCCTTTCTAACCGGTAATAGTCCCTTAATTGGACTGGTAGGCAGATTTCTTTTTTGGTAGTAAAGGTAACGTGTACAGATTTTGTTTCATTAGCTTTAATTCTCCATCTTTTTAGCCACGCTTGAATATCATTTAGGGACTCTTGGAGGAATTGGGATGCTTGGACTGGATTTTCGAGTAGTGCAAGTATTGCCGTATCGTCGGCGAAGGTAGACATGATTGTCTTACTTGACACTGGCATATCTTAAGTGAAAATCAGATAAAGAATTGGTCCTAGTACGCTTCCTTTAGGTACACCTGAAAATATAGGGGCGAGGTTACTAAATTCACTTCTAAACTTTACTTGAAAGTGTCTATCAGAGAGATACGACTTAAAAATTCTGTAGTATGTATCAGGTAGGTACTTTTTAAGTTTGTATAGCAACCCAGTGTGCCATACTTTATCAAAGGCCTGAGAAATATCGAGAAACGCTGATGCGCAATATTTTTTGGTTTCCAGGGCTCCGTTTATAATGCTAACCACCCGATGTATTTTTTCGATTGTACCGTGTTTGTTTCTGAATCCAAACTGATGATCTGGTATTGACTCATTTTATATAATACCGGTTGAAGTATTTTTGTTGAGTGTTTTTTCAAATAATTTTGACAGAACTGGCAGAAGGCTAATAGATCTATAAGCTGCAACTAGTTCAGAAGATTTATCCGGCTTCGGTACGAGGATAATATGAGCAAGTTTCCACTGTGTTGGGAAATACCCAGTTCGAAAAATGGCTTTAAAAATAATGGTGGATAATGGAGTATCAAGATATACAAGAATGTCTTTTTTCTCTACTGGTGGAATTTCTTTGGGAAGGGGTGTAAATACTCTTGTCAGGTACTGTGCAAAAGTATCAGCCTTTTCTTTGTCGCTTCTGGCCCAAGCACCGGCATATTTTCTGATGGGGGATATAGTTAATTTAAGTCTCTTTAATTTTTTTGTGGATTTCCAAAGAGAATAATCAGTACTGTTAGTAGCGGACAAATTTTCAAAATATTTTGAAAAGAATTCATTTTTCGTTTCCCACATCATGCGTTTTAATTCTGACATAGCTTTATTTAATATGGTTTTATTTACAGGTGTTTTGTTATTTTGCCATATTCTTCTAAGTTTGCGTTTGTACACTATTGCTCTTTTAATTTCTTCAGGAGGTTTGTGGTTGCTTCAATTTCAATATCGGAGGTTGCGGACTATGACACTTTTTTAAATAGGGATGTCAAATGTTCTAGTGATTTTGCGTTTAAGTACGACTAGGCTATTACCTCTGACTACACAAAAATCTAACAAATCGTTTTTTTTTTATTCCTATCGGTTGGCCAGTAAAGTGGGTTCGCCAGTGGATAAGTGAGATAGAATATTTTGATTTATAGTTTTCAATAACTGGCAACCGCGTGGCGTTATCACTCTTGACCGCCAATTGTTGTGTTTAGCATTGTAATCACCGCCTCTTATAAATCTAGTACTAGGACTTTCAAAGAAATCTTGGAATTGTTCTGCGGTGATATTGTGTTTAGGATGACAATATACTGCTGATATAGCAAAAGGACCTCTTGTATCTTCAATCATGATACTTGTTGCTTGAAGGTAATTTTTATCAAATTTTGCCAGTTCATAATGTTTTAATCTATTTCTTACAATTATTGCAGTTCCTCCATGGGCATTCCCATCTGGATGGTTAGTTGCATAGATTGAATACTGCGGCACAGTTAAGTACGACTTACTTGTAAAATGCGTTTCCGATATTAATATAACATCCAGATCATGATTGTAGATGAAGAATTTTAACTCTTGGCTGAGCCAATCCGTTGTCATTCCATTATGCAACTTTAAGGGATATGGCAATTTTGAATACAAGGATTGTTAACAAGTTTAACATTGTATCCATACAGTGCTTGAGAGTTATCATCATGCTTTCTAGTTTGTTGCTTGGTAGTATTTTGGAGAGAGTTATTTTCGTTTTGCCTTTGCCGACTTGGCTGCTTGTGCCATTTGGCTATAAGATACTCCTGGTTTCACCAGGGAGGGGGATGGACCCAGATTAGTGTTCGAGTTATTTCGTGCCGTGGATGGGGAATTATTTACCTGCTTGGGCCTCAAGGTTGGATATTTTCGGTTCTGCATGTCTTTGTATACGGTACAATCTTTATAGTTGGCGAGATGTATGCCACTGCAAAGGGCACAGGTTGGCGGAACGTCTGCTGCTTTTTTGCATTCTTTTGTTGCGTGGTTCTTTCCACACCCAACACACCTCGCTGGCGGAAAGCAGTAGGTTTTTGTATGCCCGTTTCTCTGGCAGTTCATACACTGAACGATTTGTCGATTAGTGTGGGGGGGGGGGCTCAAAGACAACTCTGGTATGCAACAGTGATTTGATTTCTAAAGAACTCTAAAGAACATGATAGTGGAGTTCTAGTGACCCTATGTTAGATTTTATGGATGTTCATTACGGTGTGACCGTGTTTTTGTATTTCATCCTTAAGGTCTAGAATGTCAAAAGAGTAATGAATATTGCGCAGAACTACTCTATAACGCCGATCTTGTTTCAACTGGTAAGTGTAAAACACTGTTTTCTCTTCACGGAGTTTGTTGACAACTTTCCTGAAGCTGTCTGAGGACTGACACTGCACTTTCACTTGGTATTTGCCAATAAGTTTACACTGGTAATCACTTTTAGCAACTGTGTCCTGAAGGTCCGTCAAATTTTGGAAATTTGTAACACCTGGTATAAATACCGGTTAAATTTACACAGTTTCATCTTCTGTTGAAACACTGGTCAGCGTTTGAAAACGATTTTGTATCACAGTAGTGGCTGGCCAGTTTCTCTTTTGTTGAGGTCTGACTTCAGGTGATGGTTGAATTGCTTATATTTTCCTCGAATCTACTCGAGTCCACGAAGGGTCTTCGTCCATTGAGAAACTCTGAGAGTTTTGCGCGTTTTATTTTGGAAGTGAATTTTTTTTCTTAGTTAAATATTTTTCTTAGTATTTTAAAAGAGGGAACTTTTTTTTTGTCTCGCTTGTATTTTAGAAGCGAGGACCTTTTCATTTTAGGTCTCACTTGTATTTTGGAAGCGGGGATGCTTTTTTTTTAGTTCTTCTTTTTGGAAAATAAAGTGCGCTTGTACCGAGTAATTTCCCACTCTTTAAAAATGGGATAAATATACGAAAAAGATTTTCAAAATTTTCTTAATTTTGATGCGATTACAACAAAGTATGTTATCAAATACTATTTATATATATATCGAATTTATGTATTTAATTTAATTTTTATATTCTATTAAATTTCTCATTATTTTTAACGGATGAACACCTTGTTAAAATCACTTTTTAAAGTCACTAATTAAAATTACTGTCAACTATATTTGAAACTGTAAAATCTCTTAACTAGAAAGTATAGTTTACTTAGATATATTTCACTATAAACCATTCAACTGTTAAACAGAGTAGTTCTTTTCATAATGTCCCATTCGTTTACCAAGTAACGCTAACGTTTTTTCTTGGCGAGGTTGCCGGCTGTAAAACGCGCAGATCTCTTTAATCGCGGTACATATGGTTATTCATTTATATCTGATAGTTTTTATATTTAATTTAAATAAATTAACAACAAAAGAATATAAAATTCCGGATAATATTTTGGACTCATTGACATATATGACACTCGTACAACATTTGGCAACACTGTTCTCATTTGCCATAAAAGCAATATTGTATTCTAACGACTAAATAGTAGGTAATATTTAACATAAGCCGCAGTTTTGTGATTATAGGTGAAAGTATATATAGTGCTGTTGCCCATTTATTTATTAAAATATGAGAGCAAATCTAATGACAAGAAAAACCAGATATAACAGTGATCGCGTCTATTCAAGGTTATAGTTATTTTCGGGAGTTCCCGTGAACAAAGAAATAATAAAATCACGTAGAAATATTTCCAATGCACCGATTTAGAATGGATAGTAAAAAAATTGATATTTCGACTGTATTTATTGAACAGCACTAGTAAGCATTGTTAAAAATAATAATGTATTTAAAAATTTTGGATTTTTGTACAGTACGAATTGAAAAGAAATTAATTTTTCTATTTTTGTAACATAATAGATTATTTTAACAGGAGATACCATAATTCTAACAGAAGGTCGTATCTTGTAAGAGATAAATTTTTAGAAGAAATTGATAACGAACTTATCTCGTGTTTTGTTGATTCTGATAGTTGTATGTAAATATTAATAATAAATAAAAATTATTGCAGATTAAATCATAATTTATTACACCAGTTTTTTTCAAAATGTCATTAGCTGTCCGTGTATAAATAAATACCAAAATTAAGAATTAAAATGGAAAATTCTGTCTGTATAAATATTACATAACTTTAATAAGTAAATATAAAAATCTACGTTATCGTAATTGCGATAAACCTTCATATTAATAAAAAATATACAAGGCCAAATGTGAACAATATTATAGACTAAACAAATGTTCAATGTTAACAACATAAATACAGCGCTCTCTCTTAATCAATAGCGAAATCTATGGCAACAGGTGTCATAAGATTTTACTAAAAAAACTGCGTTAACTTCTAAAAAGTCAGTAAATATAATAAGTAAGAAATACAGATCGTATAAAACCGGATATAATGACATGTATCGAAATAATTCAATATTTTGAACTATGTATGTATGGTGGCGCACTCCGCGTGATGTGTCAAACTATCTACCAATGATTAATACACATATGTAATCATACACTGTACGAAAGTAAGGTTTAGTGCAACTGAATTTTTTAATCATAACAAGTCACTTAAGACCTAAACTTGTACGACAACCTGTTAAACAACCATATTTTTTAGTTAAAATCCAACTCACCGTCACCATCGTAGTACTTTGGAATTTTCAGTTTCACACGAACATATTAGAACACTCCTAAACCACTACAATGAACGTAACCTATTGATAATTCCTAACATAGATAGCAGCACATACAATATATTACACACACATTAATAAAGACGGGAAATGCGTTGATAAACAACTCACTAATAGAATTTGTCACTCACTGGTACCCAATCCTCGACTATCCTTGACATTCACTTATAATGATTTTAAAATGAACGAAACTGCGACTATAAATTCAACATTTTAAAAACGGCAATTTAATAACAATTAATGTTAGTAGCCAATTATTTCCTGGCAAATATATTTTATTTTATTAATATTTTATTATATTTTACAGATATTGATATGTCTGAATATTATATAATATACTGAAATATATCTACCATGACGTTAAGTCAAACATAAAACGATATCCCTACTGTACGTTAAACCTTGATACTAAAGTTCGTCAATGAAAGTTAGACAACCCGTCGCACAATGTCAAAGGGTATGAGACTCTTTTCAAAACTGATTTTAAATGTAAAGTATTTTAATCGGAATTATACAAAGACTTAAATAAATATGTATATACAGTCAGTTATTTTAAAACGTGAATGATTATTAAAGTTTGCCTTGATTAAGATTAAGTTGAGAAAATAATATAACTTGAAAGTTGGTGTGGTTTGAGTTGCATACCCAATCAGGGTACATTTCATCAGAAAACATCGTAATTCTAGTAGGCGCTTTTAGTGCCATATTTTTAACTACTGATACAATTTTATATACTGAAATTTATTTATTTTTTATACTGTAATTTTACACATTTTGAGTTCGGATAAATTATTGCATCATTTTAAAAGTTGGCCTATATGTTTTGGCAGTACTACAGTACTGCCAAACAGTACTGACAGTACTGACAGAACAGTACTGACCTTACAAGGTCAAAATATTGATAGGGCACTGACATACCCTTTTGGCATAGTTTCTTTGTCAAATTGTAACATTTCATCATTTGGTCAATGTGTTTTTAATTTTTTATCTTTTTTGGCATTTTGCCATATTTATATTTTAACTTACCGTCATAGATGTTTTCCTATATATTTTACCTATAGTTCTTGCAACACGAGCTGTTTTCTTTTTCAGTATGATTCTACTTACTTTTACAAAAGCAGCTCCGCCTATTAACATACAATTGTATACATTTTTATATCTGTTTTAGGTATAACAATCACAACATCACTAAAAACATGTTTTGCAATTGCGTAATATTACGTCATTGGTGATACTTAGGCTTGCTCTTACCCAGTGTCGTAACTAGGCAGGTGCAACAGGTGCACAGGTACAGGGCCCAAGTCGAAAGGGGGCCCGAAATGGAAGGCCAAGCCAGACTGTGGATAACATTTTCGAGCAACCTTGCACAGGGCTCAGAAAAAGCTAGTTACGGTTCTGCTCTTACCTTTTTTATGCAAACGTTATAATTATTACATTAGCAATATTTATTTTAATCTACAGGACTTAAATTGTTATCACATATCACTAGAGCTCGGACAAAATAAGTTTTTCTAGGAAATTAGTTCGTTTTTAATTTTTCATTTTTCGGAGCCTGCAAAAATATATGTATTTTTTATTGAATTTTCTAGTGTTAGATTTAATTATCCGCAATTCAAACAAATCGAACTGGTACTACCCCATTGGAATTACAACTTATAATCAATTTGAAGTGTTATACGTACCAATCATCTTATATATCTTATAAATAATATATTATACCAATCATCTTATAAATAATATATTACGGTTTAGCACAAGGTCACCTTAAATACGGTATCATAGCATGGGGTAGTGCAGCTAAATCAGTTATTAACAAGGTTAAGGTCACACAAAAAATTATTTTAAAGATAATATTTAAAAAACCATTTAGATTCTCTTCTGAACAATTATTTTCAGAAACGAAAATTTTTGATGTTGCGAAACTTTATTTATTATCAGTTGCTCAATTTATGAGCCAGGGTACAAATAAAACAGATCTACAATTTTCAGATCATCATTACGGTACGAGAAGTAAAACACAAAAAAAATGTAATTCAATTAGAATAAAAAAAGTACTTCAGCGAGATGCTACTACGTAATAATTCCAAAATTATTTAACTTGTTTCCAACTTCACTTAAATTTAAGCAGTTTATTTAACTCTGTTTAACCCTTTTAAGGTATATATATATATATATATATATATGAATATGTTTGTATATAGTATTTACATGTACTCACTTTTCATTTTTATTTAAATAGTAGTACATATTAATATTTAATTGTATATTTATCTGAAAATTTGTCACCACAAGATACTTCCGTATCTTCTGTGACTTATACCCAACTTTATTATTTTTTGTGTAATATGTAATTAAACTGTAAAATATAAGTATGTCAATAAAGTTATTATTATATTATTATTATTATTATATAACTGGGTAACTGTAGCTCATTAAAATTGTATAAGAGGTAAGATATAAGATATGTTCAAATGACGTGCATATGGGTTTTTTAAATTTTTGAATATTTTTGTCAACTGAATTTATTTGGGTAAAAATGTTTTTTAATATTATTTGGACAAACGTTTTTTTTTTTTTTTGTGATGAAATTGGCTTTCAGATTTCCTCATTGCCAGCTACGATTATTTATATATTTGACTTTTAACCTAATCTAATCTAATCGAGATGATGAGTATGATTTGGGAATTAAACAAAGGAGTAGGTGGACGGGTAAAAGGAGGTTTGCCAGTGAGGCCCTTCCCTGCAGGACTTTGGTAGCACTATTTGAAGGGGGGCCATGGTTTAACAATAGAATTTGTATGTTATTTAATGAATATGATTTCCTAGTTCGACATTTCTTAATTTAGCTAATTTAACCAATTTATATAATAATCAAATATGGTTTATTAATAATAGTCCTCCATAGTTTAATAGTTGTAGACTCTAAATATGTGGCTACAGCTTCATAATTTTTTTATGAAGACTCAATATAATAAATTTTTATGTTGGTAGGTAGAGGTATTTGTTCAGAAATTAAAGTTTTTATTAGTTCATTTTGTACAATTTCGTATTTTTTACATGATAGTAGTAGTTTGTTAAGTGGTTTGGGTCATCAGGTATATTACACAAACGAAAATTTAATATATATATATATATATATATATATATATATATATATATATATATATATATATATATAGAGAGAGAGAGAGAGAGAGAGAGAGAGAGAGAGAGAGAGAGAGAGAGAAAGGAGAAATAAAAGTTCTTATTTACTCGTCAAATTTATTATAGTAAATAAAATAATCCTATGTGACGTTTCGACTGGGAAATCCAGTCATCTTCAGTCTATAAATAAAAATACTAGGTTTTACAAATTTTATAAAAATAGTCTTAAAAATAAAATGAAACATTAAATGTGAAAATATATAAAAAAATCAAATTAAAAAAATAAATAAATAAAACAGAACATACTTAGTAAACAAAAGAGAATTTAAAACAATAATTATAAATAAATAGATGGATAAAAACTTGAAATTATACAAATTTTAAAAAATGGCGCCTAGCACCATTTTGTAAGTCAAAAATTAAAATATAAATTACTATTAAAAACAAGATCATAAAAACATAGAAAAACCATATAAATACAAAAAATATATGACAAAAAAGGAAGTGTTCTTAACTGGACAAACTTACCTAAAGTTTATTAAACAATAAAATAAAAACCTTCCAACATTACTAAAAATAGACAACTGGAAATACGTAGTGGTGTGACATGTTGTATCGGACAGATCCAATCCGTTACTAATATGACATCTAGACAGCCATACGTCATATGCTGATAAGCCAAAGACAAAATGCAACAAGAAAATGACAATCAGCTGATGACTAGGAAATGAGTTTAAAATATGATTTATCTAACCCGACCGTATTTGTTTTCTTGTTAACACATTTGTCTTTGGCGGAATGAATGTACAGCATGTCTGAGATCATTCTTTTTTGAGCGTGACTTTCTTTATCAAGAATTTTAACATTATTATAATTAAAAATGTGACCTGTGCTATTGGTGTGTACTGCTAAAGCTGTAGAATTAGGTTTTAATCTAACATCACTTTTATGCTGATAAAGGCGTTTTTTTTTTAAATTTGTTGTGTCGTTCCTATGTAGTTTTTATTACATTCATTACAAGGTATTTCGTAAACGACATTTGGAGTTTCAAGTATTGGAATGTTGGCTCTAAGTTTAGAAAAATTATTATTATTATTGTTGTCGGAGCTGAAGGCTAACTTAATATAAAATGTTTTAAAAATGTTTTTGTAGTGCAAGAACTCAGTATTGTGATATGGAAAGCTAAGGTAGTTGTTAGTATTGGGATTATTATTAGTTATAATAGTGTTATAAGCTGTCCATATTCTTTTTTTGATACAGTTATTAATAATATTTGCAGGGTAGTTGTTGATTTTAAACTCTTTTTTAACTTTTTGCAGATTTTTTGTTCTGTATTTCGGATGGGACAACTTTATCGCTCTATCCAACACATTATTGAGGGTGTTAATTTTTAGTGAGGTAGGGTGGTTGGATAAATAATTTAAATAGCGCCAACTGTGGGTACTTTTTTGGTACCAATCAGTGATAATAAAGTTGTCCGGCGAACGTATCAATAATACATCCATAAAAGCAATTTTACCATTCTCTTCTTCCTCATGCGTAAAATTTAAACGGGGGTGGAAGGCATTGAAAATATCAACCAAGGTGTTGATTAAGTGTTTGGGATACACTAAAATTATGTCTTCCACATATCTGTAATATAAAATGGGAGAAATTGGTAATTTATTCAAACATTGGGATTCGAGTTCCTCCATGACCAGATTAGCTACAACACTGGAAATAGTACTACCCATGGCCCAACCACGTGTCTGAGCATACAATTTATCGAATACTTTGAAATACGTGTTATTCCATTTTTTCTCCATAATATTAAGTGCCAGATCAATGGGAATATTAGTGTATAACGATTCAAAATCAAGTGAGAGCATAATGTGGTTGTCTGGAATGCTAATGTTTCTGATGTTTTTGACGAAATCAATACTATTTTTGACATTGCTGTTCGTATTGCCTACAATATTGGATAAGATTTGAACTAATAATTTGGACATTTTATACGTGGGGGAGTCTATACTAGAAACTATTGGACGTAGTGGAAAATTGGCTTTATGTATTTTTGGCAAAAAATAAATACGTGGAGGGTTCGCATTAGTGATCAGAAGAGAATGTTTGGTTTTATCACTGATGGATTTATTGTTAAACTAAGTTTTAATAATAGCGTTGTTTTACACGGTCGGGTTAGATAAATCATATTTTAAAATAATTTTCTAGTCATCAGCTGATTGTCATTTTCTTGTTGCATTTTGTCTTTGGCTTACCAGCATATGACGTATGGCTGTCTAGATGTCATATTAGTAACGGATTGTCTATCCGATACAACTTGTCACACCACTACGTATTTCCAGTTGTCTATTTTTAGTAATGTTGGAAGTTTTTTATTTTATTGTTTAATAAACTTTAGGTAAGTTTGTCCAGTTAAGAACACTTCCTTTTTTGTCATATATTTTTTGTATTTATATGGTTTTTCTATGTTTTTATGATCTTGTTTTTAATAGTAATTTATATTTTAATTTTTGACTCACAAAATGGTGCTAGGCGCCATTTTTTAAAATTTGTATAATTTCAAGTTTTTATCCATCTATTTATTTATTATAATTATTGTTTTAAATTCTCTTTTGTTTACTAAGTATGTTCTGTTTTATTTATTTCTTTTTTTAATTTGATTTTTTATATATTTTCACATTTAATGTTTCATTTTATTTTTAAGACTGTTTTTATATCGATTTTTATGTAATGTCGGAAGCCCTTAATACTAATTAATAATTCATGGACGATCAAATTCCTTGATTTTGATGCGATTTCAACAAAAAAAAAAGTAATCATAAAAAATACCTACAAACTAAATATACTCGGTGAGAATTTAGATGGCCGATGACGGTTAAAAAACCTTATGGTTCAACTGTATATCAAATATATCAAACGAAGATAAAACTATAGACTACGTTGGTACGAGTAGTTCAATTGCATTATTGATAATTTACATGGAATTGTGTGAAATAGTTATATATTATGTTCTCAATCGATCGATCGACAATGTAAATTCTGGTAGAGGCGAAGTAGAGGCCGGACAAAATAAGTTTTTAATTGTTTATTAGTTCCTAATTAGATTTGCCAGTGGCGTGTCAATTTATTCGTTAAACTAATATATTTTAAATGTATATTAATTTATATTTATACTAAAAAACTAATAATTAATTAAAATATAGGAGTATAATATTTTATATATTATATTAAAATGTATAAATTAATTTAAAAAATACAGAAAAACATAAAATTTAAGGCATCAATACTGTTAAATATAATAGATGTTCAAGACAAAAACACAGTAAAAACACATATATACATTTATATATTAACAGCTTTTATTTATTAAAATATATGACACTGACATTTTACGTATGTACATGCAGTTGCTAAGCACGCTGATTTATATGTATAACAATATAATATTCTAACATTCCCCACCCTCGAAGAGATCTGAAAAATAATGATAAATACCATAAGAATGAAGGTTCTTCTCTACTTATGATTTTCATTTATCTCTTCGCTAACTGAGCAATGTGCCTTTATGAATTTTGTATAAATTGATATTAAGTGATTTAGAGAATATATCGGCAACATTTTTCTCACTAGGAACGTAAGTCAAATATATCATTCCATTCTCAATACTGTCCCTAATAAAATGATATTTTATAGCGATGTGTTTCGTTCTTGTTTTATCTACGTAATTTTTAGCATGTGCAATAGCTGCTTGACTATCACAGTTCACTTGTACTGATTCAGTAACAAACTGCGTTTGTTTCAATTCTATAAGAAGTTGTTTGACCCAAGTTATTTCACGTACACAATCTGATAACGCAATATACTCAGCTTCCATAGTGCTAAGCGTTATTACAGATTGCTTCGCACTTCTCCAAAGTATTGGTGCTCCTGCTAATATTAATGTGTATCCAGTAGTGCTTTTTCTACTTTCTGTGCATGTTGCCCAATCTGCATCTGTAAATGCTATCAATGGCTTCCCTGTCTTTTTATATGTGATACCTGACTCTATTGTGCCCTTCAGGTAGCGTAATATTCTCTTTGCAGCATTCCAGTGACTTCTATTAAAACAGTTGCAATACTGTGCCAGTTTATTAACAGGAAAAGCAATATCTGGTCTTGTTCTTTGTGATATGTACATTAATCCACCAATAAGTTCACGATATGGTATTTTTCGAAATTCTGTATCTCCTTCTTCTTTGTTGTCTAAAAATATTGGACGTACTTCCATAGGTGTCTCGGCTTCTTTTGCATCTTTCAGTGCAAAACGCTCAATCAGACGATTAATATATGCTTTTTGAGACATCTTTATACTTCCATCTTCATTATGAGAAAATTTTACTCCTAATAAGTATGAAACTGGACCAATATATTTGCAATCAAGATGCTGTCCCAGTATTTCTATAGCTTTTTCCCTCACGATTATATTCTCTGATATAGAGAAAATGTCATCAACATATACTGACAGAATTAGTCGGCCTTCCTTAAACATTATTTCATAAATACAAGGATCTGTCAAATTTCGTCTAAACCCTAATTTTTTCAAACATTCATCCAAGTATGCATTCCAACATTTTCCACTTTGCTTAAGACCATAAAGTGATTTATTCAACTTACAGTATAAGTGTTCTTGTCCTTGTCTTATATACCCTTCTGGTTGCTGCATGTAGATCGTTTCTTTTAGATGCCCATGCAGATATGCGTTCTTGACATCATGCTGGTCGAAAAACCATCCATTTTCTACTCCAATAGCTGTAAGTAATCTTACAGTTTCGAAACTTGAAACAGGTGAATAAACTTCATCGTAGTCCACTCCTTTTCTTTGACTCTATCCCTTCGCTACTAGTCGTGCTTTGTATTTTACTACTTCACCTTCTGCATTTGTTTTCCTACGTAATACCCATTTGCATTTTATAGGAATCATGTCTTTCGGTAGCTCTGTAAGTTCCCATACATTATGTTTCTTAAGGGACTCCATTTCATCTTCCATAGCTTCTAACCATTTTCCTGCAGTTTCACTCTTGATAGCGTCCTGAAATGTTGCTGGATCTTCCTTTTCTGTCATAACTGCACTAACCGATTGTGCTTGACTAGAAGTACCTGCCTGCTCTTTTTCTCTTTTAGCAGCACTTCTTAGTCGCATAGGGTGAGAAGGCTGTGGGATATTTTTATTTCTGTAGACAATATCTTCATCTTCTGGAGGTAAATAACTTTCATTTTCAAATCTTACCACAGGTGTGTCATGTCGACTGTTTATGGATGCTTTCTTCAAGTTTTCTTTGAAGATACAATCCCGTGACTCAACGACTTGATGTTGTTCTGGTAGCCACACTCTCCAGCCATGACCATGCAAAGCATAACCTACTGTCTTACCTTTATATGCTCTTTCGGTAAGCTTTGATGTCCTCTTCTCCTTTGGTATGTGAACAAACACTTCACATCCAATCTCTCTTAAATGAGACAGACTTGGTTTTTTATGAAACCATAGTTCATACGGTGATATCTTCTCATTGTGACAATTGGTTACTCGGTTTCTAATATATGCCGCCGTAAGCGTTAATTCTGCCCAAGCCGCTTTAGGTAAGCCACTACTACTTAGTGTACTTCTTACCAGATCAAGCAAAGTCCTGTTCATTCTCTCTGCAACTCCATTTTGTTGTGGAGTGTACACCATAGTACGTTCATGGACAATTCCATTCACAGAGCAAAATGTATCCCAATTCTTGGAGCAAAATTCTAAACCGTTATCAGTTCGAATTCGTTTTAATGAATTTTGTGTTTGTTTCTCAGCCATATTCATAAAATCTTTAAATTTTTCCAATGTTTCTCCTTTATTCTTCAAGAAATAAACTTTCGTGTATCTTGTCGCCTCGTCAACTATATTGAAAACATACCTGTTTCCAGCAAAACTTGGAACATCCAGAGGCCCCATTAAGTCGCAATGTACAAGTGCTAAAGGTGTCATATCCTTAACTGCTCCACTTGATTGCTTTTTAAATGGTTGTCGTGCTGACTTGCCTTTTAGACAATCGTCACACACGCTAGCTTCTTCTTTTCTACAGTTTAGTCCTCTCACCACTTGCGTATTGGCCATCTTAAGAATTCTTATCTTATTCACATGCATCAAACGCTTGTGCCATAAGTCCAAAGATTCTTCCTTGCCTTCCGCGCTTTGTGTCGTGAGCAAACTTCCCTCTGTTTGAGCTGGTGTGGTTCTTATGAAAAATAATCGACCTTGTTTCTCGGCTGTACTGATTAAATTTCCAGTTCTGTCATAAATACGACATCCATTATGATCAAAGATGATCTTCTTACCGTTTTCTGTCATTTGCAGAACAGATAATATGCCATGTTTTATTCCGGGTACGTATATAGTGTCTTTCGCAGAAAATCCTATTTTAGTTCCTACATTATTGAGAACCTTTGCATGAACTGTACCTCGTCCTATTGCAGGCGTTGTTGATCCATCAGCAGTTGTTATCTTATCTACAATATTACTGTCCAACGTAGAAAAATAATTCTTATTTGGCGTCATGTGATGCGTCGCACCAGAATCTATGATCCAAATATCAGAAGATTTTTCCAATGAAGCTTAAAATATTGATAAATAATCAGAAAAACCATTACAACTATCAACGGCGTCGTTAGTGTCGAGATAGTTATCGCTTTCATCAACTACATTGCTTAAATGTTTCTTAAAAGTATCTGACTTTATATAACTTTTATTCCTGCATTCATTCGCAAAGTGACCTTTTCTTTTACATTTAAAACACTTGACATTATCTTTATTTAATTTCTTTTTGTCATTTTCCTTTCTAACATCCCTGGTATAATTTTTCTCATATGCCTTGTTTCTGGCTTTAATAAACATAGACCCCAAATTTGTATCTTGTGAAGATCCATTTCGTCTTTCAGATTCGGCCAATAATCTCCGTTTCACATTAGCGCACGTGAAATCCACTTCAGGTAGGTTACAAATCGCTGAAACTACCGTATCCCAGTCCTCCGATAATCCACTTAAAATGGTCATAGCTAAATCGCTATCTACTATCGTGTCACCAGTATTCACCAGTTCACTAACTGTACGGTTTATTTTCCCCAAATATGAATCCATATTAGCATGCGAATTTAATTTCTCTGAATATAATTGCCGTCTTAACTGAATTATACGAAATTTACTGTCCTTTGGTGCGTACAATTTCTGAAGCTCATCCCATACTTCTTTGGGTGTGTTTAATTGCTGAACGTGTTGTTGCTGATCGTCATCAATTGCCAAACAAATCTTAGCTAGAGCCCTACCTTGCCTTGAGTTGAACTTTCTTATATTTTCAATTTCATCAGCAGCAGGTCTATCTTCACCTGGTTCCACAGTTGACCACAAATCGCATTCCATCAAGACAAGCTTCATTTGGTAGCTCCAGGTAGAATAATTCATGCCTGTTAATTTCTTGATGGCAGTCGACTTCATGTCAATTGAACATCCAGCCATTTCAATTATGATATAAATCAAATATAAATATCCTTGGGTGCCTGTACTCACAGTGTGTCTAGGGTGTCTGGGGTTCACAAAGTGCTAGCGGTTCCTGGGGTGCCTGAACTCACAGATTGCCAGTAGTCTCTTGGGTGCCTGGGCCCATAACCATTGTTAAATATAATAGATGTTCAAGACAAAAACACAGTAAAAACACATATATACATTTATATATTAACAGCTTTTATTTATTAAAATATATGACACTGACATTTTACGTATGTACATGCAGTTGCTAAGCACGCTGATTTATATGTATAACAATATAATATTCTAACAAATACGATACTGACAAAATTAGCGACTATGGAACGTGTATAAACAGAATTTCTAGATATTAGACCTGGTCGTAGAGGCGGTTCTGACTGTCAGAAATTACCAGACGTATAAGTATCATCTCGTCTTTTGGCTAGTACACGGTACAAAATTTAATATTTAGTTTAATTTATTGAAAGCAAATAAAAGTTGTTGGTTTGTAGTTTGTCTTTTTTTGTTGTGGTTTTAAACATTTTTTTTTTTATATATAATAATAATCATATAGGTATATATATAATCGAAAGTATGTTCTTGACGAAAATTATATAGGTTATTAAATAAAAATTCTTGTTTAATACTCGTCATAAATTTATTAGCAAATAATTAGAGAGACGTTTCGGTTGGGTATCCAATTATCTTCAGTTTAATATTGAAGTCATTATTTTTTACAACTTTACTTCAATATTAAACAAGAATTTTTATTTAATAACCTATATAATTTTCGTCAAGAACATACTTTCGATTATATATATACCTATATGATTATTATTATATGTAAAAAAAAATGTTTAAAACCACAACAACAAAAGACAAACTACAAACCAACAACTTTTATTTGCTTTCAATAAATCAAACTAAATATTAAATTTTGTACCGTGTACTAGCCAAAAGACGAGATGATACTTATACGTCTGGTAATTTCTGACAGTCAGAACCGCCTCTACGACCAGGTCTAATATCTAGAAAGTCTGTTTATACACGTTCCATAGTCGCTAATTTTGTCAGTATCGTATTGATGCCCTAAATTTTATGTTTTTCTGTATTTTTTAAATTAATTTATACATTTTAATATAATATATAAAATATTATACTCCTATATTTTAATTAATTATTAGTTTTTTAGTATAAATATAAATTAATATACATTTAAAATATATTAGTTTAACGAATAAATTGACACGCCACTGGCAAATCTAATTAGGAACTAATAAACAATTAAAAACTTATTTTGTCCGGCCTCTACTTATCACATCACAGTTTTAAAAGATTAATTAATACCTGATATCATAAAATTTATGTGAAATTTGAATTTTCACACATGTCAGGGTCTCGTATGTATGGTCAGCGAGAATTTACATGGTCGATCGATCGATTGAGAACATAATATATAACTATTTCACACAATTCCATGTAAATTATCAATAATGCAATTGAACTACTCGTACCAACGTAGTCTATAGTTTTATCTTCGTTTGATATATTTGATATACAGATGAACCATAAGGTTTTTTAACCGTCATCGGCCATCTAAATTCTCACCGAGTATATTTAGTTTGTAGGTATTTTTTATGATTACTTTTTTTTTGTTGAAATCGCATCAAAATCAAGGAATTTGATCGTCCATGAATTATTAATTAGTATTAAGGGCTTCCGACATTACATAAAAATCGATATAAAAAACTTGTCCATTATTTTTTTCATAGTTTTAGATTAACAACACTCAGACCAATTCTATAACTCAGTTACTATTATCATAGTAACTAAATTTGTTAATATGAGTAAGGTCAGTTACTATCATAGTAACTTTGGGGTATTTCGTATTCCGTAAGACAAACGTTACTACAATATTTAGTAACATGTTACTGTAAAAGTTCCTATCATAGTAACTACCAAATGCTGGTGTTTATAAGTAATAACTTAGTTCTTATGAAGATAAAAATGGCGGAGATTTGATTTTAAGTGTAGTTTTTAGATATAATAGAAAATAAAGAAAATTATATACATTAAATATATATAAAATATATATGTATGAGTGTAGGTAAATGTTTATATTGCAGGAAATATATTAAAGATCAAAAAGTCTTTTCCAATTCCTCATTTTTAATATGAGTCTTTTTTTATATTATTTTAAAAAAATAGTTCTTGATTTTAAGGAAATTAACAAAAGTTCTATTCAGTGACGCAAAAATAGTTTCATGAGGGGGGAGGGTTATAAAATGGGACGTATGGAAGTAATGACAAAACAAGGAAAATGCATCGTAGTAATAAAAAATCCAGCTTCATGGGAGGTTCTAACCCCCAAATCCCACTCGCCTGCGCCACTGGGATGTTGTCGAGAATTTGTCTTTGCATTGTTTATTTTTAAATTTCTTCACTCATTTTGTTTTTTTTTTTTATAGTTTATAAATGTATATACCATAATATATATTATATAACAACAAAATTATGTAAGCAATACAATATTTTGACATTTTTAACCTTAGCTGTCATCTGTATACCACAAATGCGCATGCGTGTTGCGCTTCTGTAACTAACTTCATTATTTTCTCAGTAACTGTCACTAAGATATAACATTCATAGCGACGTCACTAGAGTTGGATATTACAAAATTCATTATAAAAGTTATCGTGTAGTAACGTTACTACACGGTAACTATTATAGTAACTTTTTACAGAATTGATCTGACTAAGTGATAAAGTGAGAGGAGACAATACTTTTTTTGAAATATACGCTAAAATTAAAAGAGTTTAAAAAAACCATTTTTATTTCTTAATCTACGCTGCAAGATATTTTATCTGACGCCCACATTAAATTTTTAAAAAATAATGAATTTTTGAACAGTAAAAAAATCAATAACTTTCGGAAAAATAATCTAGTCAAAAATTCTTATCATACTATTTCGGTTTATGCATTACTCAGATTTTTTTAGATTTTTAAACCAGTCCCTCTAGGAAACAGGGTGGGGAACAAAAGTTTTTGGCATGTGTACCTACTTTTAAAAAAAGGTATTCACATATTTATTTTCAAATAATAATTTTATTCGAAAGATCCGCATATTTTTAGAGCAAGGTGTTTTGTTGGAGTCTTAGTATTTTTCTTATATATGGGTTAAAGAGCTGTGCATGCCAAATTTCAAGTCTCTAGACCAGGGGTCGCCAAACTTTTTTGATCATCGACCCCTATATAATTTTTCGAAATCTCCATCGACCCCCATAAAAGTAATTTTCAGTTAATTAAAATAAAAAGCTATTAGATACTGTGTTTGTACATTTATTTTATGATTTTAAACATTTATTAAAGTAATAGTACATTGTGTAACAATAGTTTTATGAAAAATATATTAATGTTGAAATTTAAATACCTTAATATTTATTAAATAATAAGTAATTATAAATAAGTAGAAATAATAAGTAAAGTAACTACAGATTTATTGCTTCTTAATCAATGAAATGGGTGTGTCTGGTGTTTTTTTTTTTTGCAAGGTTCGCTATATTACGTTCAAAATTGGTCAATTTTAATCTTAAATCCCCTCGAAACTCCACATTTAATTTATTTCTGTACTTAGTTAAGATTGAATTTACGTGACTGAAACCTGCTTCAACCATATAGGAACTTGGAAATGCTAGCATAAATGGCTGAGCTATTTCGTAATGTTTTACATATTTTTGCATTATATTTATATTTGTCCAAAATTTGCTCATTGTTAAATTTTTAAGAAGCATCTTTGCTTCAAGATCCGATAATAATTCAGCAAGCTCATCTTGCAGGTTGATGTCCACGTTTTCAATTTGAGCAGAAAATGGCGCAATAATCCAATCAGGGATGTTAATGTTTTCCAAATCAACAAAGCGCAATTTAAAACGTCGCTCAATTTTTGAAGATGACTTGTATATATTACCAAGTCTTCTTCTTTTATTTCTAATTGTCGCAGATTTGAAAAATACTGATAATCCTTAAGCTGCGTTCCCACCTCAGTAATTTAACACTCTGTGCGTTGTAGATAGTTTTTAAACGAGTGCAATTGGTATGATCGGACAAGCTCGTACTATCTCGCTCAACAGTAGTATAGCAACGACAAAGCACGAGCATGTCCGATCATACCAAATGACCTCGTTTAAAAATTATCCATAGCGTACAACGTATAGATTTACAGAGGTGGGAATGCAGCTTTACGTAGCAATGAAGATCTAAATAAATTTAATTTTACTTGGAAGCCTAACAGTATTGTTCGAGCTTGGATAATTGTTACATCTTTTCCTTGCAGCTTTGTTTGGACATCATTAAATTTTCCAAATAAGTCCGCTAAATAAAAAATATGGTTCTTATTGTTTTGGAGTTCATCACTCAGAACAGGGTTTATTTCGCTGAGAAATTCTGTCGTGGAGTCAAATAACTCAACGAGCCTTTGCAAGCATACACCTCTAGACAACCATCTAACTTCGGTGTGCAGAAGTAATTGGTTAAATAACTCGTCGTTTTCCTCACAAAGTTTGGAAAATAATCTTGATTTAAGAGGTTGGGCTTTAATTTGATTGATACACTTAATACAAAACTGTAAAGCTTTATGTAACTCTGGACTCAGATATTTTGCTAGTAAGTTGTTTCTATGCAACACACAATGAATAGTACGTATACCGGACACTTTTTCTTTGAGAAATGTAGCAAAACCTCGGTAACGCCCTACCATAGCAGATGCCCCATCTGTGTCTACCGCTATTATATTTTCAAGCAGAATATCATATTTATTTAAATATTCTTGTAAACATCTAAAAATTGTCTCTCCTTTTCCATCAGTTTCGAGATATTTAGCAAATAAAAATTCATCAATGACTTGTCCTTTAATTTTACTGAAATATATAACGTACACCATAAGAATAGCAGAAACACCAAAAACAGATTCACCAAGTTGAATAGAGAACTTGCAATTTTTTAGCTCTGAAACTACCGTATTTTCTATTTCTTCAGCCATTTCGTCGATACGCCGTTTTACAGAATTTGCACTTAATGGCAATGACTTTAAAATATTAACGAAGTCTTTTTTCATTACATCCTCAATGACGTCTTTATTGCAGCTATAACAACTTCTTCAGCGATTGTGTGTGGTTTCCCCCTCTTTGCTATATTAAGCGAAATCTTGTACGAAGCTATTAATCCTCCTTCAGTTTCAACTTTAGTAGACTGCTTCATAAAACTTTTTATAGTTGGTCAACATGTTAATTTTTCTTTAAGTTTTTTGAAAAATTCAATTTTTTTTTATCTAACACTGTTCACAGTTTGCAAAGATAGCTGAAACTGCGTATGATATTTGCGTTTGTAACGTTAACACTCGTCACACGTGACATTTGGACAAGCGCACATATGCATATGACCTATAAACCAGAAGTGCAGAGTTCGTGCCACTGCGCGCTGGTACGTAAATACTTGTTTCACCCGAATAAATATACGTTTATTAATTTATGTTCTATAAAGAAACTGATATTAAGTCAATTATAAAAACATTCACAAATTTTACATACTCAATTAGGTATGTGTGATTTGCGTATTAAGAACTGTTTTTTCTTCGACCCCCAATCGACCCTTCCGATTCGGATCGACCCCCATTCGACCCCCTGGCTCAGATCGACCCCCGCTTTTGTTAAATAGACCCCTGGGGGTCTATATAGACCACTTTGGCGACCTCTGCTCTAGACGAACAGACAGACATATGAGTGACGGTATAACGGTTTCCTGGTTATACCTACAAAACATTAATAATGAATATTGCTACAAAATACTGATTTTGAATCAGTGGTTCTTAATCATTCAAAGACGAGTAACAACCTGTGCATGCCAAATTTCAAGTCTCTAGACGAACAGACAGACATATGAGTGACGGTATAACGGTTTCCTGGTTATACCTACAAAACATTAATAATGAATATTGCTACAAAATACTGATTTTGAATCAGTGGTTCTTAATCATTCAAAGACGAGTAACAACTTCTCTTAAAAATATACTTGTCCCATCGCTCCAGTAGCTTCCATATTCCCGTCGAAAAAAATGTTTTGGTTGACGACGCAGTCAATTTTGCACCGTATTTATCACTTCCTCATAAGGGTCAAATCGCTTGCCTCGCAAGAACTAATATTACTAATGTTTAAAATCCCAGCCAATTCCTTCATAGATATTCGCTTGTTAATCTGGAGGAGCTGGTCAACTTTTTAAAAATTCCCAGGATTCATAGCAGCGTCTGCTGAAGGGCAGCATACAGCAAGTTAAACACGCGCTCACGTCCATCCTGGCAGGATTAGCACCAATCAAAGACGGTTCTAAGTAGTGTTGACAGAAATCAACCATGCTGGAAATGATTACGAATTTACCCGTTTCTGAATATTCGACCCTAGAACAGGGTATTCGAAATCGGGTACCTGGAACTGTGTAACCGAAACCAGGTATCCGAAATCTAGTATCCAGAATCAGGTTACTCGAAAATTACGAACCCAGTAGGGAAAACAGAAAACCCGAAACCGGGTACCCGAAAAATGGTTTCGGTTCCTAGCACTACTTGGGCGTGTTTTTTTATTCGGCGGATATGCATCCGAGTTGTATATATGCGCAGCTGGTCGTTCTTTTATTCCCTTTTTAGTTAAACGTAGATGTAAACAAACTTTTTTTTATTATACCTGCTCAGCAGATATAGCTGCAACTGCTCGGCAGATTTGCAGCTCATCTGAAAATGATTGCTTTGACTGGACACATTTGTAAAATAATTTTTTATTTCGTTGCAAAAGTACGTATTCTTTAGAAAACGTTGAAGAAAGTACGTATTCTTTAGAAAACGAAAGTCGCTTTAACACTTTCATTGAAAAGAAATTTAATAACCATGCACACATTGTGCAACTGAATTTGAAACAACGTTGGCGCCATTGTTAATAAAACTGACAGATTCAGTACAATCACGTTGCAATTATTAATGGCATTACCTAACATGTCTACTGTGGTCGGCGAGAATTTACATTGCCGTTCGATCGATTGAGAACCCATAAACAAATATATAGCTCTTTCACATAATTCTATAATTATTAATAACTTATTCGAACTGCCATACACGGTTGCACCATACGTTTTTATTAACCGTCATCGACCATCTAAATTATCGCTGAGTATATGATAAATATAAAACCTTGCAGTAACTTTTCAATTACGTTCAGAAATAAATAAAATGAAGGCCAATTTTGAACTTCCCACATATATGCAAGACGACTCAATAATATTCTCGGGCAACACCGGTTTTAGAGTTAAAAACTACTGCTCTAAATAAATATTTTATTTTTATGTAGTAGCAGATGGAAGTAATATAAATACTTCTAATTATTAAATTAATGATAACCGAAGCCACCCATAAGGGAGAACAGGAAGGATGTGTATCAAGAGACCTGAGAACATAAGGGGTCAGTAATTACAAGTGGCTGGTATTTCTCTTACTAATCATACAAAAAAAGGCAGTTGAAAATATAAATTTTTCAGGGGTCTGAAGGCAAATCAAATTGATTACAGCCATCGCATAAAGTAAACAAAGTTACCTTCTATCTATCTATAACTATATAAGTATACAAAAAACCACGTCTCACTACCTGTCTGTCCGTAAATTCGCTTTTCACTCGAGAACTGCTGATCCGGTATACATGCGTTTTTTTTTTTTTTTTTTCTATCTGTAGGTTTCGGCTGTTACACCATCCTGTCAGGTTTCGGCTATGTTTCAATAAAATCGGTGCAGTAGTCCCAAAGTTATAATGATATATATGCGCACGGGTAAGGTGCAATCCATATTCCGTTTATATTTAAAGCATTTTCTTGAAATTATCAGGTAGAACATAGGTTTCGTCAGCGGCAAAGTTAGTACACGATTTATACACTAATGAGAATTGAAAGAATTTTTAAAATCTGTTCAATAGTTCCAAAGATAAAAAAATATTTGTGCGCGCGGGTAAATCAAAATCCACTGCTGACCTGATTTTGGTGCGTTTCTTTTTTCTGTATGTAACTGTAGCTGATGATGTATCATGTGGTCAGGTTTTCGGCTATGTTAAATTGGTTCAATAGTTCCAAAGCTATAATGATATTTGTGCGCACGGGTAAAGCGAGATTATCAACGGCAACAAAGGTTTCGTTAGCGTCAAGATTGGTACACAATTTATACACTTCAGAATTGAAAGTATTTTTTAAATTTGTTCAATAGTTCCAAAGATATAATGGTATTTGTGCGTGCGGGTAATATAAAATCCATTTTTTTCGTTAATATTTAAAGCATTTTCTTGAAATTGCAGGTGACATAATATATATCTTCAGTGGAAAACTTGGTACATGATTTATACACTAATCAGAATTGAAAGGTTTTTAAAATCGGTGCAGTAGTTACCAAATCTCTCTGTTTATATATAGTACACCATTTTTAAAAATTTATATTTTTTAACTTTTTCAAATTTCCCATTAAACTGAATTTATGTCGTATAAATAACGTAAGTGTATTATCTGCCTTGTTTATTTCAATATATTATTAACCTTTTTTATATTAAAAAAAAATCACTTGCTAACCCAGTTACTACACCCATGCCCTAGTTGTAACTTATTTCAAATTTCCCGCTATACCAGTATAAATCGTACTCGGTTCGCAGCACTACCTATTTTTTTTCTAATTTGAAATAGACCATAGTTTGTTTTTGTTGGGATTACGTTATTCTGTGTAAGACAAGAATAAAATAAAAGAGAGCTGGTAGGTTAGTAAAGTTTATTAAACAAAATGAAAAGAACAGTGTTGCAGATACAAAATCTGAATAGTGACTGAATTCTTAAAATGCAGTCCTAATACATCTTAAGAACTAATAAAAAATATGGACCCCAAATGTCGGCTTAACTTAAAAGGAATTAGCCCGCTATAAAACATTAGGGACTGCCATTATCCATTTCCTGTTAAGCCGACCGGCCGGTCTGCAAATTTGTTTACACAACATAACAAAAATATTAATTAATATTTCCAACACTCTCCCTTAAACTAATTTGTACACAAACGAAGAAATAAGTGCTACACAAAGAAAACAAACTAGAAGGAAACAAGTGCACACAAGAAATACACATTACAAAAATAATACATCTTAAACAATAAAAAGGTTCTACAAAATAATTTTTACACCTAACAAACCTCTCATATTCTCAAATTTAAATTTGGTGAGCGATTTTGTCAACACATCTGCCGTTTGATCATCAGTCCTTACATATCTCACATCCATTTCTTCCTGATGGAACATGTCGCGAACAAAATTGTATCTTACATCAATGTGTTTCGTACGTTGATGGAATTCACGGTTTTTAATGAGTTTTATAGCACTTACATTGTCCACATACAATACAGGTTTACTCACTGTAACACCGAATTCACTCAACAATCTTTTCAGCCAAATCAGTTCTTTAGTCGCTGCTGCCGCTGCCACAAATTCAGCTTCAGTAGTGGATTGCGCAACACACTGTTGTTTCTTACTCAATAACACTACAGCACTTCCACCAAAAACACAGACTACACCTGATGTAGATTTTCTTGTTTCCACATCACCAGCATAATCCGCATCGCTAAAAACACTTAGCTGCATGCACTGAACTTCTCGCTGTCCATACAATAATCCGGCGTTTATTGTTCCCTTAAGATACAGAAAAATTCTTTTAATAAGCTCGAGCAATGAGCCTCGGTAGGTTTGTCCAATGCTCTTGATGCCAATCCAATTGCAAAAGCAATATCTAGGCGACTTACAACTTGGAGATACATTAAGTTTCCGACAGCTTCACGGTATGGAACGTCTTCACTGACGACGGGTGAATTTTCCGCGGTCCATCCGGTTTCCATTCCGGTTTCCATTTTAAAACGCTCAAGTATTTTCCTTGCGTACGTTGACTGATGTACTAGGATAGTTCTATTATCATTTTTGACTATTTCCATGCCTAAATATCTTGATACGTTTTCCGATGTAGTAATTTTGAATTCCGCTCCAAGTTTGTTTAAGAACTCCTTAGTTTCGGTCAGATTACTCGAAACAATTAAGCCATCATCAACGTATAACATGCCAATAAACTTTTGGCTGTCACTTATACGCACGTACATACACTGATCTGTACTGCTCTCTTTCAAATTGCACGTTTCTAAAAATTGCGTGAAACGCGTATTCCGGCACCGAAGTGCTTGTGTCAGGCCGTATAGTCCTTTCTTCAAGTGGCATACTTTATTTGTACCATCTTCATATGGCATTTTACCAATAAATTTTGTTGGTCCCGTCCTGTTTAGTACATAAGCTGCAGTGTTAACGGCTTGAGCCAACAAGAGCTTAGGAAGTTCCGTATTTGAAAAAAGCATGGATCGTGCAGCTTCCACCAAAATGCGTTTTTTTCGTTCAGCAACGCCATTTTGTTCAGAATTATATGGAACTGTTACAGAATGTTTTATACCACGACCGTTCAAAAACGATTTCAATTCGTCATTAACGTATTCGCGACCACCCTCGGTGCGCAGTTCTTTTATGTTACAGCCGAACCTATTTTTCACTGCACAACAAAAGTCTTTTACCTTGTTCTTTACGTCACTCTTTTCACGAACAAACATAACTTCGCGATATCCACTGAAATCGTCCTTAAGAACAGTATAGTACTTGATTCTTCCTAGCGACTCAGCATCCATTGGTCCACACACGTCGGAATACACAAGCTCCCGAGGATTTTCCGCACGAGTAACACGTTCACCAAAACGTTTCCTATGGTGTTTATCATACGCGCACGTATCACAAAAAATATTGTCTATTTCAAATTTAATGTTCTTTATTTTGATGTACTAGCCTTTCGTGCCATAGCTGTAATTTGTCTGTTTCACTTGCTACACACGCACTTAACACATTTACCCGCATCAACATTTTATATAGTTTTCCGACTTTTGCGCCAGTTGCAACATCACTTTTTACACGAAAAACACATTTTAGTCCATTCTCACACACCGATAAATCAACACCTTTTTGTGTCGCCGCAGAACCGAGAACAAGTTTTTACTCATTTGAGGCACATACAACACATCATACATTGTACTAGGAAGCCACTGTCCTTTAACGTACATGTCGCACTTAATGTTTCCAACACCAACAGTGTCTAGTTCCTGTCCATTTCCGATAAAAATCTTCTTTGGTGTCGCGAACACTGAAAACGTATTGTACCATTCTTTTTTATTAAACATGTGATCTGACGCACCTGAGTCAATTATCCACTCATCGTCACCGCACAGTAGCTCACTATCGCCAACAAACGCACAATTTTTACTACCGGCACCATCACGTTTTGGACACTTGTTCCTTAAATGTTCTTTTGACCCACACACAAAACAGCCAGAACAGTCTTTCTTCATGTGACCGCGTTTTCCACACAAAAAACAGCTGGGTTTGAACAAATTGTTCGGTTTGTTTTTCACATTGGTTTTTGAAAACAACGCCGTGGTTTCTTCAACTAAATTTTCCTCATGTCGTGCTAAACGCAACTCTTCACTCATCAAACGAGAAGTTAGGTTGTCTAGAGTTCTTCTCACAGCATCGGTAGAATCCCACGCACTATGAAAATGATTATAACTTGGTGGTAAGGTAGCTAACACTTGTGTCACAATCATGCTTTCCGGTATTTGCGCACCAAGCTTTTTCATTTTATTACACAATTACTCAATACGAGATATATGTTGGGCAATTCCGCCAGAAGAATCCCACTTAAATGCAAAGAATTGTCGCTGAACTAAAGACAAACTTTCTTCTGATTTTAGTTCATAAACACTATGCAACTTCTTCCACATTTCTGGCGCCGTTGTACAGTTCATTAAAAGCTGCAGAGGCCGAGATTCAACACTTGTTACTATTAATCTCCGTGCCCGTTTATCTTTACTGCTCCACTGTGCGTACTGCTCACTTGCATTTTAACCGGCTTAACCACAGTACCGTCACATACAGCTAGCAAATCATCACTATCCAGCAACGTACCAACTACAAATTGCCATTGCGCCCAATTGTCCACGTCCCGAAGTTTTTCAATCTTCGTTGTGTTGATTTCCATTTTTGCAAATTCCTGCAAATTTGTTTACACAACATAACAAAAATATTAATTAATATTTCCAACAGTTTTTACAAAAGTGAACTGCTTTTATCAATTTGTAATTTTTACCAAAATATTTTAAACATTTCGAACCAATTTTAAATTTACACAAATAAGTTCCCACCTAGTGGCGCTGATATAAATGACCAAACTCGGCCGGTAATTTTTGGTAAAAATTATTCATTTTTACCAAAGCGTGTTTTACTCACTGCATTATATTTTCATTTTTGAAAATTTAAAACGTTAGATAATTTAAAACGTTAATCGTAGAAATAAAAAAATAATAAAGCATTGAAAAAATAATAACAAAGAAAAGAAAGTCCCATTTTTCTTACTTACTTTGATCAAAACCAAATATTTTTTTAAATAATTATTTTTCTGCTACTAATAATTTTAATTTATATTATTTTTTTGTAAACATATCAAATAACAACTATTATTATTACGCGTTTTATGTCAATATAAACTCGGTAAGCTTCGGAATATTTCGTTACATTTCGGAACCTCGCTTCAATTGTTTTAGATTTCAGAAAACTTCCACGCACCCACGCACGCATTTACACATGTTGGCGTATTATATTATAGATATATTTTGTGTATTTTTTGGAAATTTTTAGTGACAATAAGAACAGGTATGTTGTAAGTTAATATATATATATATATATATATATAGTATATACTTGTAGAAACCAAATATGAGGATGAAAAAATAAAAAAATAAACGATCTTGCCCAAACGCAACCGGGCAAGATCGTTTATTTTTTTATTTTTTCATCCTCATATTTGGTTTCTATATAAATATATATATACACCGGAGAATTTCTTTCTTCTGTTGAAATTAAATATACTTAATTTAGTCGGGATAAAGAAGATAGTGTCGTGAATAACCCACATTTATTTCATAAGGCCTATATTTCGCCAACAGTTCGTTAGCTTTATTCAAGGTATCTATAACAACAATGTGCAAATTAGTTAATGGAATTATAACAACAGTTAATTTTTACTCACTGAAATAATTAAGAGGAACACATAGATGTTATCAAAAGTCGTTATAAATCCCAAACCAATCAGGCACCATAACTTATTTACAATAAAAAACTTTAAATTAATAACATTCTATACATTTTTTACAAACAATCGTGAAGCGGCCATTTTGTTTAATAAGGGAAGAAGAACAGGTGTTGAGGGGTGGAGATAAGGAAAATTGTTCTAGAATGTTCTATTACTCGATTAAGAAGTAAGAAGAAGTATTCTTTATCCCATGAATCAATGTGATGACCTTGGGTATTGTTTGAATTTAAGCGGGCATGTGTATGACTTTAGAATTATATAAAAAACCAATAATAAAATGACAAAATTGTAACATGGGTATTAGAATCATTATTATCACACAATAACCTCTCGAGGATCATTTTTCTTCCTTATTTTTTTAAAAGTAAGGAGGAATGAGTAAATAGAATGTAAATTTTCAATATCCTTTTTCGAATTTAGTGTGTGATCAAAATGATTAATATAACACATCTCTTTAAACATCCTATTAGAAAAGTGGGAGAAACGGTCCAAAACCTCAGGATTATTGAATTCTACTTTATGCTTCGTGTTATGAATATGTTGTCCCAAAGCGCATTTTTTAGGACTTATTCTAGCATCAGAACGATGTTGTATTAGTCTATTACTGAGTTTTTGTACCGTACTGCCCACGTAGACTTTGTTACATTCGCATTTCAATTTGTAAATACAGTTTTTACTAGAACCAATGTTATATTTATATTTTAATTTCGTATTTATAGAAGCTAACTTTGATAATGGTTTGTCTGCAATAACTAGGTTTTCCAACCTTAGTACCTTCTTAAGGCTATTTGAGGTGTGTCCCAATTATGTGAGGGCTCTGTATTTTTTAGGTTCAGAAACTTCCGTTGTATTGGTAACCAATCCCACATTTCCTCCCCCTGGATCTGATTCGTGATTAGTATCACAGTTGAAAAGAATTTTGTAAACTACTTTTTTTGGATATGAATTGGCTATGAAAAAAAAATGTATAGAATATTTTTATTGTAAAAGAGTTATGGTGCCTGATTGGTTTGGGATTTATAACGACTTAGTTCGTTTTTTGATAACATCTATGTGTTCCTCTTAATTATTTCAGTGAGTAAAAATTAACTGTTGTTATAGTTCCATTAACTAATTTGCACATTGTTGTTATAGATACCTTGAATAAAGCTAACGAACTGTTGGCGAAATATAGGCCTTATGAAATAAATGTGGGTTATTCACGACACTATCTTCTTTATCTCGACTAAATTATATATATATATATATATATATATATATATATATATATATATATATATATATATATATATATATGTTAGCATCTAGCCTTCCACGAAGCCCTGTTACTGTAATCTGGACCCACTAATGATGACAACTCATTAACGATAATGATGACGGCTCATTACACTAATTGGTTTTTATAAAACACACGTAGAATTTGATAGAGAGATCAGATGTTTTCATACGTTGTAAGATTGAATACCTAGAATAAAATAGTCTGTGAACAACTTGAGTTTTATTTAAACAATATATCCCTTATTTGTTTACATCAGAAGTGGGATCGAGTCGACGTTTCTGCTTGTGAATGGGATTCATGCACGTCTTAGTAATATTTTGTTATTTTATTGGGGATCTTGCTTTGTTGCATTTTTACAGTGTTTTGTTTAAATTATGAATTTGATGAAAGTGACAAATAGTGATGTGACAAATTATTACCTGTCTGCGTTGTTTCGTATTCTATTGAATTTAAGTTTGTGTGCTTGAACAGTTACAAAAGTTAATTATGCAATTTTGTTCATGAAAAACTTATTTAATCAATTTGCGAAGGCGAACGTTGGAAAACGTTTCTGGTTGTGAATGGGAAAAATGGAACAAATGGGTATGAAAATATTGTTTGTCTAAGATAGTAGTTTGAAAGTGAAAAACGCAAGTGATACGTTTCAATTATTGCAAATAATAAGTGATTATGGTGGAACACATTGGTGGAACTTCCACCGTGGAAGGAAAACGAAATGTTTGAAAACGTTTTCAGATTAAAAACTTTTGCAGGCTATAATTTTTCAGGTATTATTCGTGCTATAAAACTAGTTACGTCTGGTAAAACTATTTCCTAATAGAATTTATACTTAGCGATTGACAACAGATTGAGGTGCATTTAAGACGAAGTAGCAAATGTATTGAAGAAAATTATCAAAATGGACAAGCGTTGTTTTATTTAGGGGCAGACAATTTACATGCAGGAAAATCTAGATGATGAATAAAATGGTTCCAGTAATGAAGTAGAAATACAAAAAAAATTGTCAGAAGGAACGAGCGGTGTTCTGTTTATGGACAAATTGTATGAAGGTAATGGTTAGAACATGAGTAAAATGGTAAGAGAAGTTTTATTAGTTTGATTATGTAGCACGTATTAGTCAATGCTTACTGAAAAACAACGAACGAGGCGAACGATAAAAAGTCATGAGAATTGAAATTTGATAATTGAAATTAGGGATAAGTTAAAATTATTTAAAATTAAGAGTAATGCGTTTTGAGTTTAAAGATTTAAGTTCTGATGATTGAGTTTAAACTTTGATAAGAATTAGAAATTTGTATTCAGAATGACAAACGGCAGATCACTGATATTAGAAATGCGAAATACGAGAGTTACCTTTTATGTTTTTACATACGACCACTAGATGGCAAGATTGAAATGTGTCATTGCTATATTCGTAAAATTTGACATTTGTTATTGTGAAATCGGTGGCAGCTTATAAATTGACCAAGTAGTTTTTTGACAGTGATGCGTAGAAGTTGAAATGTTCTAGCATGAATCTGGATAAAGTACGTTAGTAATAGTAAGGGCTGAACTACACTACAAGATGCAAATAAATTTTCCGATATCATTGCAAGGCTAAAATAAAGGATAAATGAAAGATGGTAGGGAAATTTGGCATCAAATAATAAGAGAATAATGAGGTATGCTATTTCTAATTCGTTCTTGGTAATTTAGAAATTTTGCATAAAGACTTAACAAGGTAATTCAAAGAGTGTTATTATTATTGTGAGTATTCTAAAAAGAAAAGGTTTTGAAATTTCAGAGAACTAGCTTTTACAGAGTTACAAATTAAAAAAATAATAATGTTTTAAATCTAATGAATGTTAAATTTTTAGTTCTTCCAGGTTCAATAATACAGGAGTACCAAGTCGAGTCTGTAACTGATGTGGGGGTTGTGGATATACAGATAAATATAGGCAAGCGAAAGGTGTCAAAGATGTCTTGTTTTAGTGCCAGGAGATAAACTCCAACAAGGACTAAAATAGTGGGAACCGTAGTATTCTACTTAATTTTACTTGTTTTGACAATGGCTTGATAACAGACAAAGTCGCAGTTTACCTGAAATAGAAAATGAAATGATCTGAAGAGAAATAAAAAAAATGTCAGTATGATCGAGCGGTATATAGAAAATTCAATTGGTCTTGAATATCACAATACAAAAAAAACAAACACAGGTACGACACCTTTGCAACTGCTCCTGGGAGTAGATAATTCCAGCCCTTTGATTCAAGCCCTTTTGCGCGATTTGTCGCAGGATTTAACACCATTATGGAATCGACAACTTGATCGCGAAAGAGTTGAGAGAACAATGAGAGATAATCGTGGCTTTGAAAACGCTAACTAAAAAAGGCGAGATACTTTACAGTTTTCGCTGGTTAATTTTGTGCTGATACATAGGGATTCCAAAATGCACAGTAAAAACAGATTTTTTGGGTCCCTATGAAGTACTTAAATGCTTAGATAAAGGTCGATACGAGTTGATGAAAGTTGTTACGAATTTCATCACTAAGGCAGCAAAGGAACTAGTAAGTCGGTGGCCTGCCAGTTGGGTGGTGAGCTGTGATATGAAATACCTCATCGAGATGTAGGAATCTGATGAGTCAGGTACCTTTCAATGCTAAGTATTAGTTGATCAGTTGTATTTTGTCTTTTTAGGGTGGTTGGATTACCACTGGCAGATTAGTCAGTTTCTGGGATAATAAAGTAGAAACTGGTCTAATAGTTGATCTCTTACGGCCAGAGTTGTGCCGTTGGAGGAGATTTCTCAACATTAATCGTTTTATTTTTAGAACAACAGCCCTCAGACTTTTTACAGCATTCGAGTTCTGCAGACCATGTTCCTGGAAAAGACTAGGAGATGACATCGAGCAACACTCCGACATTAGACAGATGGTGAAGTTTTACGGTTGTGCCGATTCCGACGGCTGTGTCCAGGCGACGCTTCGAGAGCGGAAGCTATCCGTTATGAAATTGGAGAAAAAGTAGTAGTAGAAGACATACAAATGACCGGTAGCGGCAAGTTGGGGGCCAAGTTTCTAGGGCCTTATGAAGTTTTGAGTGTAAGGGCGAACGATCGCTATTTATTGAAGCGCTTAAACCATACGAAGGTAACTGATTATGTTGAGAATAACTAGAATGGTAAGAGACATTTTACGGCTTTGATAAAATGATAAGGCACTGAGTATGAAGCAGCGACAGTCACTGAGCTTGTTGAGTACCGCAAGATACACTGATCGTTTTTGCTTTGTGAAGGCACTGGGTATTAAGAAGCGACAGTCACTGAGCTTGTTGGGTACTGTAGACAATCTGTAATGAAATAAACTGATGGATAGTTGAGTTGAGAATTGATAGCTTGTCGAGTACCGCAAGACACACTGGTCGTGCTGAGGGCAGTTGAACGATCAGGGACCAACTTGCCATTTGAGAGCAGTTGAATGGTCAGGAATCGTCTCTGCCAGTTGAACGATAAGGAACCGTCTCTGCCAGATAAGAGCAGTTGAACGGTCAGGTACCGTTCATGTAGGTTAAGACCATGGTCTGTATGTAGATTGAATGAGGGCCCTCGAATGTGGTGTGAACCTCAAATGGTCAATGGTGTGGATCTTAAATGGTCATTGGTGTGGATCTTAAATGGTCAATGGTGTGGATCCTAAATGGTCAATGGTGTGGATCTTAAATGGTCAATGGTGTGGATCTTAAATGATCAGGGATCTTAAATGGTCAGGGACCTTAAAAGGTCAATGATATTGGACCTTAAATCTTTTCTAATCTTTTTGAAGACTTTCAGACAATTCTAAGGCCTACATGATCATCCCCTGTTGTCATCTACCACATCATCATTTACCAGATATTCGTCTACAGAAAGGACGTGAGGACACGCCAGGAGCAGGACGGCCGTGTTAGCATCTAGCCTTCCACGAAGCCCTGTTACTGTAATCTGGACCCACTAATGATGACGGCTCATTACACTAATTGGTTTTTATAAAACACACGTAGAATTTGATAGAGAGATCAGATGTTTTCATACGTTGTAAGAGTGAATACCTAGAATAAAATAGTCTGTGAACAACTTGAGTTTTATTTAAACAATATATCCCTTATTTGTTTACATATATATATATATATATATATATATATATATATATTCATACATTTATATTATATATTTCATTTTATTTTTAAGACTGTTTTTATAAAATTTGTAAAACCGTATTTTTATTTATAGACTGAAGATGACTGGATTTCCCAGTCGAAACGTCTGATAGGATTATTTTATTTAATTTAATAAATTTGACGAGTAAATAAGAACTTTTATTTCTCCTTATACTATTTTTCGTCAAGAACTACATTTCAACTATATATATATACGATCTTGCCTGGTTTCGCTCGAGGACAATTCGTTATTATTGACATATATATATATACATATATGTCAATAATTACGAATTGTCCTCGAGCGAAACCAGGCAAGATCGTTTATTTTTTTATTTTTTTATCCTCATATTTGGTTTCTACAAGTATCAGGTGATTATAAGACGATATCCGCAAAAATCAATTTGTTTGTCTATATGTCCGAGATTCACGCAAAAATGGCTGGACAAATTTTAACGTAATTTGGTGTAGTAAAATTAGGATTCAAACATCTCAAAATTTTCATGCTGGAGGCGTTTCGGGGTTAAAACTATTTATTAAAAAGTTTAACATACTCCTTTATTATTTACTTAACAGCTAAAAAGCTTGTATATGACAAAAACTGATTATAATAAGAAAATAAATATTTTCTGTTCTATATCTGCTGAATATTTGGGGAGTTACGGGGAGACATGCTAAAACTAAAGTTTTGAAAAACATCCCTTATAATAAGACCCTCAATATTTGTAATTTCATAATCATTAATTTCAATAAAATTCATATAAATTTAATTCGCGTTTTTTTCTCGATTATTTTGTGACATTATACCTTGTTTATATCGTTGAATACAGAATAAAATAGTTAAACGAATATGAATAAATTGTGTTCCCATTTAAAATTAAAAATTTGCACAACAAATTTGAGAACCAATATTGTCGAAACAAAAAAAAAAATACTTCACTCATTTAGAAAATAATAATTGTTGTCTAATTTAAGCAACCTTGTAGCTCTTATAGTTCTCAAAATAACAATAGACAAATTAAAATCACCACTCTGTGTAACAATATTAGTTTGCGTACCTAGACGAGAAAGTGAAGGTTTTTCGGGCTGAAAAAAGGGATGGACAGCTAAGGCGTAGCCGAAACTGGCTATTTTTTGAGGCTCGGAAAACCCACTTTCTCGCTGTGGTACATACAATATTTTTTATACTACACGACAACAAAAAAATAGAATAAAATTATGAAATAATCTGAGAACAATAGTATAGAACGTACAATTTACATTTGATAAAAACTTATTAAAAATTAAAAAATCAGGTTTGTTGTTTTTTGTTTAAAAATAATGACAATTTAGTTACAAAATTAAAATAATAAATTGTATTAAGAACATTTATTATTTGTTGTAACTGTAAAAAAAAAATACATATGAAATGTGCGTTTTTTGCATTCGTGTTATTTGCCAAAGCTATTATAAGAGAGATTTGACAAATGATTGAAGAGCAATCTGTTGGTAAAAAATTATTCCAAAAAATACACAAAATATATACCTCTATGTGAATACAAATTTTTATGTACGACTAAAAAATTGTCGTAACTACTGCACCGATTTTAAAAACGTTTCAATTCTGATTAGTGTATAAATCATGTACCAAGTTTTCCACTGAAGATATATATTATGTCACCTACAATTTCAAGAAAATGCGTTAAATATTAACGAAAAAGATGGATTTTACATTACCCGCACGCACAAATACCATTATATCTTTGGAACTATTGAACAAATTTACAAAATACTTTCAATTCTGAAGTGTATAAATCGTGTACCAATCTTGACGCTAACGAAACCTATGTTGCCGTTGATAATCTCGCTTTACCCGTGCGCACAAATATCAGTTAGTTAGTTAGTTAAATTTTTTGGCGCACAGCAACAAAGGCTATTTGCGCCTAGCGCGCACAAATATTATTATAACTTTGGAACTATTGAACCAATTTAACATAGCCGAAAACCTGACCAGATGATACATCATCAGCTACAGCTACATATAGAAAAAAAAAAAAAAAAAAAACGCACCAAAATCGGATCAGCAGTTCTCGAGTACTGCGTTAAATATTAACCGAAAATATGGATTTTGATTTACCCGCGCGCACAAATATGTTTTTATCTTTGGAACTACTGAACAGATTTTAAAAATTCTTGAGATTTGACAAATGATTGAAGAGCAATCTGTTGGCAAAATGACAACATACTTTTTTCGCGCCTAGGTGTATATTTGATTGTACCGACCTAGATGGGCAAATGAATAATTTCGTAAAAAAGCGGCTTCCTGTACTATTCTTTTATTACCTACTGTTTAAAATCTGTTCAGTTTAATATCAATATTTGGTTTTCTGCATCTTTATTTGGCAACAATTATGGAACAAACCAATACTGAGGTGACAATATATATCACGCACGTCTATGCATTTAGTCTAGTTCATACATTTTTTGTAAGCGGCCGAAAAAATATTGCAGTACAGCGGCAAAGACAATCAATATTGATCAGCCAGTATATATGATAGCGAATTTAAGCTACATTAAAAGACAATTTAAATCCAAAATTAACGCAGATGCCAGATCTATCACGAATGGGGCAGAGGGAGTCCTCCGGTGACGTCAGCTATCGAAAACGCTGAATATCTCAAAATGCTGAGCACGAATGTACTGGGTATTCAGATTAGGACTATCACATTGGACGGTTATAAGGCATTTTGTGTTGATTTTTTCATTGTTTTTATAAGTGGATTTTATTAGAAGAGTGTTTATTAAAAATTAGATAGTTAATAATCTAATATCAAAAGTGGGATATATCTTACATACGTCTAGGGGTGAAAAATAGTGAAAATATCGTGCTTTCGGAGCATCATTGGGGTGTAGTGAAGTTGGAAAATGGAGTGAAAAATTCTGATGGAACGAACACGAGACGATAGCGCGTTATGGGAAGGTTTTGCAAAGCGCGGTTAGTCTGGTTCGGGAATTAGGAACCAGAGTCACGAGTAAGACACATTTAAAAAAAATAAATAGCGATCTGTTCCCAGCCAGGAGGAATTTGAGTGAAAAAATAAAAATGGGCAATATTATATCACAGTAATATCTCAATCATTCCGTGAGTATGCAAAAAAAAAACACTATTATGTAAAAAAAAAAAAAACTAGATTACATTTACTGAGACAGAGTTAGTAGAGTTATTACTGGTGAAATATGCAACGTTAACATATCCATGGCAATGAATTAACAACAAATGAATTACTTGATAAGTTTACAGGTTACTCTAAACATCAGCGAAAAGACAAAATCTTAGACTATGGTAAAAAAAATGTCCTCAAAAACGTTGCTGTCTCTGTCATGTGTTTGGTAATTTATGTATTGTAAACATAAACACAAACGATGTAACGACAATTCTTTTGCTAAGAATAATCATGATGATGAAATATCAATTTGTGTAGAATTTTGAGTGACATCAAAAGTTATTCATTTTACTAATTTTGGCCGAGTTTTTCACATGTAAGTGTGAAAGGGGACACAGTTATCAATGGGAGTGTATCTCGAGAGTCAGGTTAGCCGTGATAGCGAATTAAGATGAATTAAAAGGGAATTTAAATCCAATATTAAGAATAATACAAGATTGATCATGAGTGGGGCAAAGGAATGCCTCCGGTGACGTCAGCTATTGAAAACACTGAATATTCCAAAATGCTGAGTGCGAATGTACTGCGTATTCAGATTAGGACTGTCACCTTGAACGGTTATAAGAAATCATGTGTTGATTATTTAGATAAATTAATTTTAATAAATGCGTGTTTATTTACAAATAAAATAATTTATTATCTAACATCAGAAGTGGGATATATCTCTCATACGTCTACGATAATGGATCCGCATGAATTGATGTAATTTTTCCAAAATTTGAAAGTAACTCTGGCGGGGCGAAAAATACTGAAGATATCGTGCTTTCGGTTTTTGATCCTGAGAAATTTGACTCCGGAGCATCATTGGGGTGTAGTGAAGTTGGTGTAGTGATAATGTAATAAAGCATTCAGATGAAACCTACGCAAAAGACTGTTTATTTAAAAATAAAATAGTTAATAATTTAACAAATATATTTCAATGTTTTTTTCAATAGGATAAATATCTTAAAGCAAATATATTCTAATATCCTACAGCAAAAATGTATAGAACAAAAAACAAAGGAAGTACGAAATCCTCAGCTAGTTTTAAATATGCCAAGGAGCATAAGTAAGAGCCAATTAAAATCGATGAAACTATTTTTGACTATTTACTTTACCAATTTTGGTAATATTTTCTAAGAAATGGTTAATTATTTTATGGTATTCACATTTCAATTTTAAAAAACAAATAATAAAATCAAACAAAGTATTAAACAAGTTTATACTAATGTAAATAAATTGTGTAATTGTTAATTGGTTTTTGTTGTTATATAAGAATCAAAATAACTAGGGTCCGGCAAAAATATGCAACGGTACTTTAGTTAGGTGTTTTTCGATAAAAAGCGGCACATGTTTTATCTGTAGAAATAAAATGTAATTATATATATATTTGTAATGTGCCCTGCTGACAAATAGTGTAGCGTATAAAAATTTAATATCTTATCAAAATCTGACCAATGGCAAAGGAGTGACCGGAATTACCTATCTCGGATATAATCCCAAAATAATGAGGTGTCGTTATTAAGATAAGAATTCATTGCGGTACAAGTGTTCTATTCTTTTGTTTTTTATTGGTTTTTTGTTAAAATAAAGTTTAAAATAGCACGCCTATGGCAAAAGTACCGTTATATATTTTTACCTGTCTCTAAAAATAACACTAAGATTAAAACTATTTCGTTATTTTATTACCTATTATTTTTAATTTGTAACCTACTAAATGCATTTATTTATTTATTATTTGAGCCTGTATTTTACATAAAATAACATTTTTGTGGCATGATTGTATATCTTATCTAATGTGCCTTTCAAATTATTGAAGATATATAGGTTGTTCCAATTAAATTTTTCATAGATAATTGAATATCTCGCGTTTTTGACAGTCAATTGTTCTTTTTTTTTTATATGTATATATAGATTATTATAGAACATGTACTATCAACTAACTTTCAAATTTAAAGTTATACCTTATCTTATGAAATCCTTTTTCACGCTGACATAGATACATGGATCTTCCTTTGATCTTACCATCCTTTGATCTTACCCGGTTGACTCTAGGAACTCGTCCAAACATGTATTCCATTCTCGGCCTGATTGATCCAAGCCGTATAAACTCTTTTGCAATAGGCAGACATCGTCTTCTCGTCTTTTTTACCAGGAATGGTTGGGGTTGTTTCATATATATAGACTCTTTTAGTATGGTTCCATTAAAGTATGCTGCTGTGATGTCTAGCTGGTGAGCTTCCCAATTACGCTCTACAGTCAATGAAATCAGCATTCGGATTTGGTTTTTACCACGGGTGAATAAGTCTCCTTGTAATCAATCCCCTCTATCTGTGTGTAGCCGCGAGCTACTAGTCGTGCCTTATACCTTCCCGTCTCCTTCGAATTTCTTCTTGAATACCCATTTGTTCTTGACTATGTTTCGTCCTTTGGTTCTTGTAGCCCAAATCCACGTCCGTTGCTTTTTAAATTGCACAATTCTTTTTGCATCGTCTCTCTCCAGCATTCGCCAACAGGTGCCGCCAATGCTTCTTCCTTTATCTTTGGATCAACATCTTCTTAAAGTTTAGCGAATTTACAGCATTTTTTCTCCAATGGCTCCTTGTTTTTCTATCGCTTTGATCGTCTCAGTGTTGACTCTGTACCCTGTGATTATGGTAGCTTTTCACCTGTGATCGCTGGTGACACTGCGTTCAGAGTTTGTTGGTCACTTGGTCTCTGGTTATTGTTTTGACCATTTTCTGTCTCTATTATATCTTCTGATGGAAAGTCTGGTCCAGCTTTGTCTGTGGCAATTGTAACTTCATTCCTATCAAAGCTAAAGCAAATAGTGATTTCTTCGTCTGTTGCCTGGACTGCCTTCTTCTCAGTTACTTGCTTTTTGCATGGGAATTGGTCCTCCTCAAAAATAACATCACGACTCACAAAGAATCTGTCGTGTTCTGTCCCATAGCTTGTATCCTTTGAAGTCACTTGGGTAACCAATGAATATACACTCAATCGATTTTGGGTCGAGCTTGCCCCTTTTCCATCTGCTGTTGACCGCGCTCCATGCTCTGCATTCAAAAACTCTCAGATGGTCCATGCTCGTTTCCTTCCCTAACCATAGTTTCTCTGGTAGCTTGTTTATTGCACTGGACGGACATCTGTTCCGTAGCATGCAGTGCTAAGTGCATCCGCCCACAAACTTTTCGTTACACTGTATTCTATAAGCAAACATCTTTTCATATCCATGAGTGTCTGATTCATCTTCTCTACAACTCCATTCTGTTGAGGTGTACCTGGTACGGTCAGCTATCTTTGAATTCCATGCTTTACCATGTACTTTTCGAACTTCTTGCTTCTGCACACACCGTCATTGTCACTTCGCAATACTTTCACCTTATTTTCATGTAACCTTTCTACCATTTGCCTATATTCATAAAAAAATTCCAAAACTTCGCTCTTTTTCTTCATTGGGTATATCGTTACGTGTCGCGAGATGTCATCTATAAAAGTAACAAAGTACTTCGATCCTCTTTTCGAAGTTGGTTCGATTCTCCCTACAGCAGCTGATACATTTATCAGCTCTAGTGGCGCTTTGGCTCTTGTAACTTTGCTCGTTGGAAAGGAACTCCGTCTCATCTTTCCCAATATACACATTGGACACTTCTGTTGAGTCTCCCCCTTCACCGATCATATCATGTACTGCATCCATATGTAGATGTCCCATTCGACGATGCACCATTGACTCGCTAATGGTGCTTTTGACTACTCGCGCTGATGGTCTGGACTCCTCCACAGCATACAGTCTCCCCTTTCGCTTGGCTGTTATGAGTATTTCAACATCTGTGTCAATAACTATAGCTTCGGCGTTACTAAACGTGACCGTCATTCCAATCTCTTCTATTCTTCCAACTGATAAGAGACTATCTTGTAAATTAGGTACGAAAAACACGTCTTCCAATGTCACATGTAGGCCCCCGTTTGCTTCACACAGTTGAAAATCCTATTCCTGACCCTGTAACTTCCAATGTTTCTTTATTTGCTACCTGGACCTTTGAATAATTCGCCTTGAAATTACTTAGCTTGTTTCGATAGGATGACATTTTTTCATCCGCTGAACTGTCCAAGAACCAAATGCAGGGGTTCTGTGTCAGCTTCTCCATGTTCTTTTTCATTTTTGAACACAACCCCTTGTGGACTTTCTTTGTATGTGCGTGCTTCTTTTGGTTTGTTTCCGCCTGGTGTAATGGCCTTCTTCAGCCTTTGGGCAATTTCTCGCAATATGTCCAAATTTACCACAGCTGCAACAACGTACACGTCTCCTGTTGGCGTTATCATCTTTATGATCGCTGTTCTCACGCCAGTCCTTTCTTCCAAGACTTAACGCTGTTTGGCTTTTTATCGCTTTTTGTTTGTCCATGGGACATGAAGTTTCTTATTTTGTTCCTTGTGTAGAAAGCTTTCGACGTGTCAACGTGTGTCGTTTTCGTTTAAACTCTCTTCCTCGCGTCGAACTATCTTCTTTTCCTCGACTATCAGTCTTATTTTCACTTTTTTTGTTAACAAACTATCTTCATCCTGTTATAAGTTGAGGATAAGAGGCTCATATGCTTCCAGTAGCCCCATAAGCACCACCAACGTCAACTCCTTGTCGGTGAAGCCATATCCACTGCTGACTAGTTTACGATGGATCTCGGTAACTCCCCCCCCCCAAGGTTGTCTGGCATATGGTCCGTCTTCCCCCATTATCACATTGAAAAAATCTCTCATTAACTGTAGAATGTGCAGTATGCCGTGTTTGGAATGAATTTCCTCCAGTGTCTCCCATGCTTCCTTTGCCGATATGCAACCTCCACTATCATCGATTGTCTTGTTATCATAATTGTCCTCCACGATGAGAAATAGAAACGTTAGAGCCTTGTTGCCCACCTTTTTCTTCGCTGTTGACAATGCATCACATCCCAGACTCCTTTTTGTACGAGCGCTGTTCTTGCCCGTATAGCCCATGCATGGTAGTTGTCTATGGACGGCTTTGGACTTCTATAATCCTCGTTGAAGTTCGCCATCGTACATCGTATCGTCGTTCCGTTTCTAAATGGCTACTTTCTCGTCCAACTATCTCTGCAAACAAAAATTCCACTCCTGTGCTCCTACAATCTACCAGCTTCGTCGTACAAAATTATTTTCCGCTGCGCGATTGTTCCCCGTTATACAGTCTCTCGCACGTTGCATAGTACTTCATTACAAAAGAGAAATAAATAATAAACGTGTAAAAAAAAATCAGTTAAAATCAATCAAAAAATCATAAATTTTAAATGTCATAAAAATTATATTGTCCGTAATTTTTACTCTAATTATCGCACATTAATTCCACTTATATACTCTAAGTTCATGCTATCTCCTCCTGGAAATCCGAGTTTAGTGGTCACTCCTTCACAAAACTGTAATTGGCACTCAGCCAAAAAATAATTCCAGTAACACAAAGGTCTTCACATAAACGCCACCTTTCCTGTCAGTCCTGGGCCCAGATTTCAGACCTGTTAGATATTTGTGGAATGGAAGGTGGTTAAATGTAAATTTAAAAAAAGACAAGTGTCAGATAACATGACATGTTTATTTACATTGCAACTGACAAGACAAAACAAAGTACAGTATATCGTCGTCATGTATACGCGGTTCGGCATAATTGGACATATAAAACTAATATCTTCAACCATCCTGTATAATGGGAAATGGCTTAAAATGTTGTGCCAGCTTGTAGAACGTTAACGAAATGCTACAGCCATCTACACACATAAATATTGAACTAAAAATGAACTGTAAAACTTTATTAAGATCCTTTTAGATTTAGATTACTACTAATTTATATAATTTAAAAAGATCATAACAATCTACTATTATATTGTACAAGTGTTGGTATGTATGTTCTATTCAACTTCTGGTGTATCTTCATTTTTCCGGTAACGCGGAGAGAGGCAAATGAACCGCCGTCTTATCCGCGTGATATTTTTTTAGTGCTTAGGCTTAATTTTATTTCGACAGGGGGTACTGACTAATTTATATTGATAAAAATCATGCATTTTTTCCTCGAAACCGTGGCGTTGATCGTCACCGACCCGTGCCGAGCAATGAGCACGGATAGGTTGTACCAGACGATAAAATATGTTTATTCATATTTCTACTATTTAGGAGGCGATTTCAAACCAAAACTGAATTGAAAAACTACAGTTGAAGGTATTTTATTTATAAAATTGATGAAATGTGTAAAAAATACATAAGAGTTGATAAAGATAATGCAGTTTTTTAAGGTTTTAACACATTTTCATAAATTTTGAAAACTTTTGCTGATCATAAAATTGTCTTCAGTTAAAAATGCTATTAAACGGAAAAGAAAGTAAGAATTAAGAAAGTAAGAATCAGTTTTGAGTTATCAAAATATATTTTAAGGGTCGTTCGAACGTTTTAAATGTTAAACCTATCTGTAGAATACGTTCAAATAAGTTTTCAGGGTGAGGATAGATGTGTTAAGCAGTTTTGTTATTTTAATTCTGGAAACTGTATGTTATTAACTATTTTACTAACTATATTAACGAAAGTATAAAGTAGAGTGTATTAGGAGAATAGATAAGACAGAATAATATTCGATATTTAGTAATCGCGTAATTTTAATTGTGTTAAATCTTGAAGTATAAAATACCCAGATGTCAATTTAATATCTTATTTATTTATATAATGGATTACTATAGGATGAAAGTGTTTTTTTATCATCTTGAAGGTCTTCCGCTGTTTTCTTTTTGCAGTAAAAATGCTAATTTTAAGACGTATTTCAAAAAAACTTAAAAATTATGATAAAAGTATTCATCAGCGCCTCTCTCGAACAACGAGACAACTACCGATATTCAAATTTAGGAGGCAATTCCTTCGCATTACTGAATTATAACAAGTATAGGTGAAATTTTAGTGATTAAATAAATTAAAAAACGACTATAATATATTTACATGTAAACCAAATTATTTTCAAAAAAACTGAAAATTATAAATACCTTTTTAAATAGTTAAACAAAATATTAAATTTAATAACGTAAAATATTACTACAACGAATATATTATTACAATGAAAATCCGCAAATTTCACATCTATCAGTGTTACTCAAAAGTTTTTCTAAATTTCCAAGTGACATAATTAATAGTGAATCATATGCAATAATATTTAACTATTTTATTAATTTTTCTCTATTTTATTCAGAATCCATGTATTCTTTATAGTGAAATAAAATATTATTGTTACGTTTAAATGGTACAAACGTAAATTAATTAACTGATTTGGATAATCCTTTGAACATTGTTTGTACAGATTAGAACTTCCCGAGTGTTATAATCGACATTGCGGCAAAATGCCTTATTATATTAAAACGAGTCGCGAAGCGACGAGTTTTGTCGACGTAGGGGGAGAAGCCAGGCGTAGCCGGGCTGAGGCCCCTAGTAACAAACATATTTTGATAACATGTGTGAAAAATCAAAATGGCAGATATTGGTAATTCAGTTTAAGTTATTTTGTAGCAGTACACATGCTGACTCATATATTGCATAATAACAACATTTTAAAGTACCATGTAGGTACTCTGTAAGGGAATAGACACGTGATTTCAGGCCCAGATACGGTTTCCGAGATTGGCCCAGGACAATGTGGACTGATCGGCCTTTTCAACTTTTCACCCAAATTATATCATTAAAATTAAAATAAACAATCGTAAATATTGTGGTATACACAAAAAATTTTAACGTTTGATATTTTAAAAATAAACAATCGTAGAGTGCTTTTTCCAGATCAGGTCAGTGACGTCATCGTATATGCGCCAAATAATGACGTCAAACCAATAGAAACTGAGTTTACAATCGTTTCTACGTCCGTTGCTTTGCAACGAAGCGACTATACGAATTCTGGTTTCTTAATATGTGACGTCACTAACCTGATATCGTAGACAAAGCACTCTACACATTATCTGTAAGGGAAAAAATAACCCACCGGGAAATTTCCAGATATCTGACGGCTGTATCCGGACCTGTGTGATTGTCTAACAATATTTGAATTCAACGATATCTTATAATCATGGGCGCCCGTTAATTTTTTATTTTTTTTTTTCAAGGGGAGGGGCAAAATGTGAAGGGTATTTTAAAAATATTTAGTAATTTATTAAATAAACTTTCGTTACTACAGAATACTATTAAAATAGAAATTGAAATTGTTATTGGCATTAATGAATTTTTCTAGGAAATCTACTCCATTATTAGTAACTATTTCCCTGTACACACTTAACACATTCAAACTGGCTAAACGATGATCCATCATAATTGACGTAATAATAATTAAACTAATCGTGTTTTGTGACGATGCACAAAGTGACTCCCTAAAAAGCCAGTATTTCACGACTCAGCCGTGGTTGAGCGGCTAACGTCCTGCCTTCCCAAGTAGGGAACCAGGGTTCACTCCCCACGGAGGGCGTATATATATTTTTTAAATTTTTGTTGTAATTTAAGGACTATTGCGAATAAATTTAGTAAAATTTAAAATAAACAATCAATATTTAAAATTATTTATTTAAATTTATTTTTTTTGAAAATTTATTTGTTTGGAAATTTATTTGTTTGGAAATTTATTTCGTAATAACAGATGGCGTACGGCCATTTGCTAACTTTCGTTAGATTAGTTTGTCTCGACACATATTAGATGGCGCTGATGACCATTTCTAATTCACACCAGGAAAGGGGAATACGGTTGTAATGACCTGTCGGCGTTATTGTTAAATAAGATATCTTCCAGCAGAGGTTAGTAACCCTCTGCAACGAGCAACAAGGGACCGAAGAGTAAGTACGACTGGTATTATATTAGATTGTGATTTATTTATGAATTTGTTGCAAATTGTTGTGGAAATAGTAGTTCGGGGAAAACCACCGGTTCGAAGCGTTGCGGTCTGATAAGGCTGAGTTTTGATCCGGCCGAGGCAGACATAACCCTTCACACCGTCGGAGAGAGACTCGCGGGAGATAGTAGATCGGGGAAAACCAGCGGTTCGAAGCGTTGCGGTCTGATAAGGCTGAATTCTGATCCAGCCGAGGCAGACATAACACTTCACACCGTCGGAGAGACTCGTGAGAGATATTAGTTCGGGGAAAACCAGCGGTTCGAAGCGTTGCGGTCCGATAAGGCTGCGTTTTGATCCAGCCGAGGCAGACGTAACCCTTCACACCGTCGAAGAGAGACTCGCGGGAAATAGTAGTTCGGGGAAAACCACCGGTTCGAAGCGTTGCGGTCTGATAAGGTTGAGTTCTGATCCAGCCGAGGCAGACGTAACCCTTGACACCGTCGGAGAGACTCGTGGGAGATATTAGTTCGGGGAAAACCAGCGGTTCGAAGCGTTACGGTCCGATAAGGCTGCGTTTTGATCCAGCCGAGGCAGACGTAACCCTTCACACCGTCGAAGAGAGACTCGCGGGAAATAGTAGTTCGGGGAAAACCACCGGTTCGAAGCGTTGCGGTCTGATAAGGTTGAGTTCTGATCCAGCCGAGGCAGACGTAACCCTTCACACCGTCGGAGAGACTCGTGGGAGATATTAGTTCGGGGAAAACCAGCGGTTCGAAGCGTTGCGGTCCGATAAGGCTGCGTTTTGATCCAGCCGAGGCAGACGTAACCCTTCACACCGTCGGAGAGAGACTCGCGGGAAATAGTAGTTCGGGGAAAACCACCGGTTCGAAGCGTTGCGTTCTGAGAAGGCTTAGTTTTGATCCAGCCGAGGCAGACGTAACCCTTCACACCGTCGGAGAGCCTCGTGGGAGATATTAGTTCGGGGAAAACCAGCGGTTCGAAGCGTTGCGGTCCGATAAGGCTGCGTTTTGATCCAGCCGAGGCAGACGTAACCCTTCACACCGTCGAAGAGAGACTCGCGGGAAATAGTAGTTCGGGGAAAACCACCGGTTCGAAGCGTTGCGTTCTGATAAGGCTTAGTTTTGATCCGGCCGAGGCAGACGTAACCCTTCACACCGACGGAGAGAGACTCGCGGGAAATAGTAGTTCGGGGAAAACCACCGGTTCGAAGCGTTGCGTTCTGATAAGGATTAGTTTTGATCCAGCCGAGGCAGACGTAACCCTTCACACCGTCGGAGAGACTCGTGGGAGATATTAGTTCGGGGAAAACCAGCGGTTCGAAGCGTTGCGGTCCGATAAGGCTGCGTTTTGATCCAGCCGAGGCAGACGTAACCCTTCACACCGTCGGAGAGAGACTCGCGGGAAATAGTAGTTCGGGGAAAACCACCGGTTCGAAGCGTTGCGGTCTGATAAGGTTGAGTTCTGATCCAGCCGAGGCAGACGTAACCCTTCACACCGTCGGAGAGACTCGTGGGAGATATTAGTTCGGGGAAAACCAGCGGTTCGAAGCGTTACGGTCCGATAAGGCTGCGTTTTGATCCAGCCGAGGCAGACGTAAACCTTCACACCGTCGAAGAGACTCGTGGGAGATATTAGTTCGGGGAAAACCAGCGGTTCGAAGCGTTGCGGTCCGATAAGGCTGCGTTTTGATCCAGCCGAGGCAGACGTAACCCTTCACACCGTCGGAGAGAGACTCGCGGGAAATAGTAGTTCGGGGAAAACCACCGGTTCGAAGCGTTGCGTTCTGATAAGGATTAGTTTTGATCCAGCCGAGGCAGACGTAACCCTTCACACCGTCGGAGAGACTCGTGGGAGATATTAGTTCGGGGAAAACCAGCGGTTCGAAGCGTTGCGGTCCGATAAGGCTGCGTTTTGATCCAGCCGAGGCAGACGTAACCCTTCACACCGTCGGAGAGAGACTCGCGGGAAATAGTAGTTCGGGGAAAACCACCGGTTCGAAGCGTTGCGGTCTGATAAGGTTGAGTTCTGATCCAGCCGAGGCAGACGTAACCCTTCACACCGTCGGAGAGACTCGTGGGAGATATTAGTTCGGGGAAAACCAGCGGTTCGAAGCGTTACGGTCCGATAAGGCTGCGTTTTGATCCAGCCGAGGCAGACGTAAACCTTCACACCGTCGAAGAGACTCGTGGGAGATATTAGTTCGGGGAAAACCAGCGGTTCGAAGCGTTGCGGTCCGATAAGGCTGCGTTTTGATCCAGCCGAGGCAGACGAAACCCTTCACACCGTCGGAGAGAGACTCGCGGGAAATAGTAGTTCGGGGAAAACCACCGGTTCGAAGCGTTGCGTTCTGATAAGGATTAGTTTTGATCCAGCCGAGGCAGACGTAACCCTTCACACCGTCGGAGAGACTCGTGGGAGATATTAGTTCGGGGAAAACCAGCGGTTCGAAGCGTTGCGGTCCGATAAGGCTGCGTTTTGATCCAGCCGAGGCAGACGTAACCCTTCACACCGTCGGAGAGAGACTCGCGGGAAATAGTAGTTCGGGGAAAACCACCGGTTCGAAGCGTTGCGGTCTGATAAGGTTGAGTTCTGATCCAGCCGAGGCAGACGTAACCCTTCACACCGTCGGAGAGACTCGTGGGAGATATTAGTTCGGGGAAAACCAGCGGTTCGAAGCGTTACGGTCCGATAAGGCTGCGTTTTGATCCAGCCGAGGCAGACGTAACCCTTCACACCGTCGAAGAGACTCGTGGGAGATATTAGTTCGGGGAAAACCAGCGGTTGGAAGCGTTGCGGTCCGATAAGGCTGCGTTTTGATCCAGCCGAGGCAGACGTAACCCTTCACACCGTCGGAGAGAGACTCGCGGGAAATAGTAGTTCGGGGAAAATCACCGGTTCGAAGCGTTGCGGTCTGATAAGGTTGAGTTCTGATCCAGCCGAGGCAGACGTAACCCTTCACACCGTCGGAGAGACTCGTGGGAGATATTAGTTCGGGGAAAACCAGCGGTTCGAAGCGTTGCGGTCCGATAAGGCTGCGTTTTGATCCAGCCGAGGCAGACGTAACCCTTCACACCGTCGAAGAGAGACTCGCGGGAAATAGTAGTTCGGGGAAAACCACCGGTTCGAAGCGTTGCGGTCTGATAAGGTTGAGTTCTGATCCAGCCGAGGCAGACGTAACCCTTCACACCGCCGGAGAGACTCGTGGGAGATATTAGTTCGGGGAAAACCAGCGGTTCGAAGCGTTACGGTCCGATAAGGCTGCGTTTTGATCCAGCCGAGGCAGACGTAACCCTTCACACCGTCGAAGAGAGACTCGCGGGAAATAGTAGTTCGGGGAAAACCAGCGGTTCGAAGCGTTGCGTTCTGATAAGGCTTAGTTTTGATCCAGCCGAGGCAGACGTAACCCTTCACACCGTCGGAGAGACTCGTGGGAGATATTAGTTCGGGGAAAACCAGCGGTTCGAAGCGTTGCGGTCCGATAAGGCTGCGTTTTGATCCAGCCGAGGCAGACTATAACGTATATTACGGCCAGACTCCAGCGTTATATAGTTGGCATACGCCAGCGTCCGCTCAGCTCTCTGATCGGTCGCTAAAAACCTAAATGGGGAAAAATATGAAGTCCGTAACCACTGTGAAGTGACTCCAGTGGCTATCAGCTGTCCAGGGCAAGGTAGAAGGCCGCCAGCCCAGTCTAGAGGTAGATTTGACTATGCAGGGTGGTCCTGTAATTATCAATGTCGATGTGCGGCCTAAAATTTATACGGCGCCAGTCACTTCGCTTCTATTGCCCTAAATTCTGGAAGAAAAATAAAACCCCAGGGGAAGGAATAGAGTTCTCGTAATAGAAACACCAAAATTCTCAATAACTAAATTTATTAACAAAAAAATCAGTAACTAACAAATGGTAATAACAGAATAACTAATATTCGTTAAACGAATATTCAATACGCAAAATCTATAAACAAAGTAAATTATTCACTAAATGAATACTCAATACGCAAAATCTATAAACAAAATAAATTATTCACTAAATGAATACTCAATACGCAAAATCTATAAACAAAATAAATATTATTATTCGCACAGCGAATACTCAATAAGCAAAATTTTATAACCAAAATATTAATAATTACAAGATCAATGACTAGTTAAACATTCCCTTTTTAGCTCGGAGTACGACAAAGTTAATACAAAAAAATAAATTATTTAACCTACGAGCAAAATATCTAAGTTAAATCCAAAATTTTAGAAACTAAGTACTCACGAGTGGCCAAAGGAAATTAAACAACTGAATCTTTAACCGGTAATTAATTACAATTTAAACTAACAACTGAATTACTTGTGATGCGGTATAAATACCCAGTAACATGTGATTGGATTACTTATGCTACAACTGCCCTAGGGCTGCGTGAAGTTTTGCACAGGAATATTATACCACAGTGATTAATTACGTTGAAAAATGGTAACGGTATTCCGGTTGGCAATACCGTTAGGAAAAATCCGGAAGAATTTTAGAATCGGAAAGCCAGCGCTTGTTCAAAACCCGATTTAAATTTTTACTATACTTCTAGCTCGCCTTAACTTTAATGAAAACCCAGCCAGTCTAGTGGCCTCGAAGTCGCGGTGATAAAATATCCAAGGAGGCCAAGAGACTGACTCTCAAAATCCTCTCAAATCCCTTGAAAACCCGTAGTACGTTAACACAAAAAAAATCTCTAACGAGATGAAAAAAAAAGTTAACGTACCACCCAACCCCACACGGCTCTACGGAAATATAACTTTAAACAAACAACTAAATTACTGAAAAATTAGGTGAGGCCTGGCCGATGATGATAAAAAAAAAGAAATGCTTGTGGCTGAGGTTCTGCCCGACTGAAGCTAACGTTAATCCACCCAAATCAAATACAAAGACCGACCCTTGATAACGTGAAAAAGCAGTTAACACGAATACCCGGCCAGGGAATATTCACAAAGAGGGGTTAAACCCATGTGTTTGAGAACTAATTCACAACCTCGAGTTATCAAGGGGATAAAAAAATGTTGACTTACGGACAGACTGAATCTACAATTAAATAAACTAATTCAACCCTGAGCGAGACTGCTCTGACTAACTACGCGCCCCAACACGATTCAGCGCGTCCAACTTATTGTAGCTTAGGGCCTTAGGACGTAGAAAATATATGCTTCACAATAGGGGTGGCACCATGTGCTCACTCAACTCAAAATACAAGTACAATACATACACATTCATAAAAATGGCCAAAATTATCAGTGTGTATCCAAAAACATCTATACGGGGACGTATTACGCCTCAACACAACCCGGAGGTCCGATACGCCACACTCATAAAGATATTTTTGTTACAAATCATCAAACAAATATCATAAATTAGTACTCATCTGAGTTGCAGACAAAAACAATCTCCCTGTTTCCACGGCTAGATACAATAAGTAGGTTATGTACTCTCTGGACGGTGATGTAGTTTTAAGGTTCCGCTACAAGATGCTTATTCCTTTGCAACCGGTTGAATACTCGGATAACTTCAGAAATTATTCCTCCAGCCGATATATACTCTCAAATAGGCACAACTGTGCAAATTTTTTGCCTCTATCGTACCGCCACTGTATGAATAACAGTTAAAAATACAATTAGTGAAACTGGAGACCATACAACAGTTTCGCGTGCGGAAATAAAAGAAAGGTGATACCTTACCTCGTGGTCGGTGGCTTAAATGGTTTTCTTAAACTCCGAACTTTTGATCAGAAAAGAAAATTCTCATCCGGATATCTCCGTGTCTTCCCTACGAAGACAGTATAACGCCAAGCAGTCTCCGCAAAAACGAATTCCGTGTTGCCTTCAATTTCCTCTAGGCTTATACATGGAAGTTTCACTGCACGTGCCGTTAGTTTTTCTTTCTGGTCAAATTTTTCTGATAACACCACTGTTCGTAAGTTTAAGAGAGGGCCAAAACGCGGCTTCCCATCTGTTTTATAACCTTTTTTTCCTCACCCCTCTACCGGGTTTACCACTCGCGCATGTCAGTGCAGAAATACGTCTAGTTACGTTATTACGACCAAATATTCCCAGAAATTTATTTACTATTGAGGATTATAATTTCTTGTTCTTTTTTTTTTTATATAAGGTAGGTGTATCATTCAAACATATTCCGCACGCTAACTGTTGTACTTTCCAGGTTTCCACGACGTATATATCCCAAAACAGGTTAAATAGAAATGTCAAAAACAATTAACCTCAAATTAAGTGACATCTCTAGTATGTTTTTGCATTCGGAAGCAGATGCGGTGCTTGTTGTCATAAATGCTGTCCTCTAAGTGGGTTGACAGGACCTATTCAGTTGGTTTCGCACAAAATTACCCCATACTGTATCCTTTTATAAGCTTAGAATAAGTTTTCCGTACGAAGGTAGGTTATCGTCTAACTAGATTTTAAAGCGCTGTGTTTCGGCTAGGATAGCCCGTAACAACTCCCCCTTTGCTTAAAAGAGACGGAGTCACTCTGACTCCGTGTCTTCTGGATGGCCCCTTAGATCCTTGGCGTGCCATACGCCACAGGATTTTCCATCCTCTCTATTAAGTTCATAAGTCCATGGTGACAATTTTCTTTTTATCCAAAATGGTCCGACGTACTTCGGTGCCAACGCAGCGCTAACATGTTTCGCCGCATTGGAGAGTATGTAATTCCGTCTCCACACACGGTCGCCTATCGCGTACTGGATGTCTCGACGTCTCAAATCATAACGCCGTTTACTATTTTCTGAAGACCTTTTCAGGCGTTCCCGCACCTGGGTGTATATCTCCCGAAATACCTTCTGACGTTCTTCCTTATTACTGGGTGTCTCCATTTCCTCTGGAACCCTGTCCACACATTCTTCTGGAAATCCAATCTCCCTTCCAAAGTTGACAAAATACGGTGTCATTCTAGTGCTTTCATGGACGGACGTTCGTATCGCACAAGATACCTTCTGCAGGTTATCTTCCCACTTCCGCTGGTCTTGGTCGAGGTAGGATCGTATTCCTTGCTTCAACGTCGAGTGTACTCGTTCGACCACATTCGCTTGCGCATGATAGTTAGCGTTGTATCGGAGGCGCACGTTATACGTCGCAGCCAAACGACGGAACTCCTTACTTCGGAATTGCGTTCCGTTGTCCAATAATATTGACTCGGGGCTTCCAAACAGCAGAAACACTCCATTCTCTAGCAGTTTAACAATGCTGGGCGCGGTGGCCTTCCGCATAGGGAAAGTCAACACGAACTTACTAAACACATCTATCACTGTGAAGATATATTGATACCCAGAGGTTGATCTGGTCATCGGACCTACGATATCCACGCTTATCTGCTGCCATGGGCGCTCTACGACTCGCCGCGGCATCATCAATCCGACTGGCGGTTTTCTCTCTACTTTACTTTCCAAACAAGTGGTACAGCGATGTATATAGCGGACTACGTCCGCTCTCATGAATGGCCAATAATAATGCTGAATTAGTCGACAATACGTTTTATAAACGCCTAAGTGTCCTGAGGTCGGTGCGTCATGCATCCGTTGAAGTATCTCTTTACGCTCCGGACGAGGAATCACGCGTTTCCAATTCTCCGCTTCGGTTAACAGGCCGGGATTAGGATGCCGGTAGTAGTGGTACAATTTACCTTCTTCCAGGCGCCATGCCGGAAACTTGCGAGGGTTTTCTTCGACTTTCCGACACATCTTTGTGTACCACGCACAAGGGGGTTGTCCTTCGGTGTTGACGTCGGCAGTAACACTGTCGAGTACTGGTACTCCTCGGCTCAAGGCGTCGGGTACATGGTGATCTCTCCCCTTACGGTGGATAATTTTAAAGTCGAATTGTTGTAGTCTCAGAGCCCATCTCGCTAGTCGTCCACACGGATCCTTTAGGTTATGAAGCCAGCACAAGCTGTGATGATCCGTGATCACTGTAAAGTGCGATCCTTCGATGTACGGACGTAATTTCTCTACTGCCCATAACACAGCCAGACACTCCCTCTCCGTGGTGGTGTACGCCCGTTCTAATCGCGTAAGCGATTTGCTGAGGTAGCATACTACCTTCTCGCCTTCAGGGGTGTTTTGCGAGAGCACGGCACCAAGTCCGTATCCAGAGGCGTCGGTCTGTATTATGAATGGTAGTGAAAAGTCCGGACAGCATAGGATCGGAGCGGTGATCAGGTGTTGTTTGATGCGGTTCCACGATTGCTTACATGCGTCGTCCCATTGAAATCGGATGCCCTTTCGGGTTAGCCGATTGAGTGGCGCACAAATGTCTGAATATGTAGGTATGAAACGTTTGTACCAACCAGCAACGCCCAGCATTCTGCGTACTTCGACTGCGGTGGTGGGTTGTGGGATTTTCAGCATGGCCGAGACCTTATCCGGGTCGACGGCCAGTCCACCTTGGTTCACCACGTAGCCTAGGTACTTCAGTTCTGGTACTACAAACGCACATTTGTCTTTGTTCAGCGTGAAACCAGCGTCTAGCAATCTTTTCAATACTTCTCCTAAAATTTCCAGGTGTTTCTCAAAGTTATCCGCGATTATGATGATGTCGTCGAGATATTTGAACACGTGCGGTTCTAACTCGGGTCCTAATACGGTATCTATTAATTTCTGAAACGTGGCGGGAGCACTGTGTAGTCCGAACGCTAACCTCTTAAACTGCCATAAACCCCTTCCGGGCACTGTGAATGCGGTATACTTCTTTGAACTCTCAGTTAACGGGATGTTCCAATACGCTGACTTTATGTCCAGGCTGGAGATGTACCTCGCGTTCTTTAATCTGTCTAAGATGCTCGTGATGTAAGGTAGTGGGTAGGCATCGCGCCTAGTGACAGCGTTTACCTTGCGGAAGTCGACGCAGAAGCGCCAAGATTGATCCTTTTTCTTCACCATCAGCACCGGCGACGACCAATCCGAATTCGATCGTTCGATAACGCCTTCTTCTGCCATCTCGGTGACTTGCCTGTCAATTTCTCGCTGTATCGCCGGAGAGACCGGATAGTAGCGTTGTTTAATCGGCGGTTGGTGCGGATCCAGCAAGCTGATCTGATGTTCTATTTGGTCCGTACAGCCTATACCTTTCTTCATACTATTGAAGTGTTTAGAAACCAGTTCATCAATTCTTCCACGTTGATCCTCGTTCATCCTCATTTCGGGCATTTCCAGGGCGCTCAGGTCTATCCTGGCCGTATCTTCTAATCGGCTAAAATGCCATCTGCCGCTGCGCAGGTCTGGCACAATTCCAAACTGCCGGAAGAAATCAACCCCCAATATTAAGGTGTGTGCCATCTCAGGCACCACTATGGCTTCTATCCATGCGGTGTGTCCTTCTATCGTACATGGTAACTGGACAACACCAGCTATTTCCAGACGGTGCCCACTGGCGACCGTACATGAGGAAATATGTTTCGTTTTATCTAAATGGAAACCAGCATTCTGCAATAAAGCCCAACCGCGTTTCCCAAGAACGGTTCGGGTTGCTCCGCTGTCTAACAATCCTAAAATTCTGTAACCTAAGATCTCAATTTCTAGATAAGGTCGCTCGTCGCTCCGGGCGTTAGCTATTATGTAATCCAAAATCGGGTTTATAGAGGTTGCGTCGGACGGAGACCGATCGTTTATCCGCCACGCTGTTCTTTTCCCGGATTCTGCTTCGGGCCACTGGACCCTCTTGGATTGCATCTAGGACATGTGTACTTCGTTACGCCTGGAGTATGACACGTATAGCACTTCCTGATTGGGCGTTGTGGGCACGCTGCCGCTCGATGTCCCGGTTCTTGGCAGTTAAAACACGTGAGAATCCGGCCTTGTGGTCGTATTTCTTGTAACTCCGCTGATTGCGGGTGTTGTGTTCCTCGGGAACTCCCGGCCACATAGGCCAAATCCGGTTCTAACGGCGTCCGATTCCTCGGGGTCGTGATGCTAGCTGGCTGCCAGTTGGTGTGTGCTCGTTCTATACGGCGGCATACTTCCAGGAGGCGACGTACAGATTCCACTTCGTCCAACAGAAACATCCCATCTTTGTATCGGGCGTGAAGGTTGCGGACAACGATCTTCAACTTACTTATCTCAGGCAAAGGTGTGCTCAATCTTTTGAACAACGACTCCATGATCGCTAAATAGATGTCAATTGACTCGTCGACTCCTTGCCGGCGGGCGCGGATCTCATCGTACAGCTGGTCGTCGTAATCGATTGGTACGAAGACGGTACGTAATTGATGTACGAGGTCGTGCCAATCTAAGAAGTTCTGGCGTTGTGCTCGGTACCATATCAATGCCTTGCCAGTGAACAGATCCAATGCTGAGGCGAATAGTTGTTGTCTCGATACGTTCCGTGCGCTGCGCAATTCTTCCACGCGCTCTAGGAATGCACTCAACGACATCTCCTTTTGATCTCCGCTGAACTTTAAGTTCCATTGAGCTGGCGGGATACTCTTGGTTCGCCACGGCTTAACTGGTGGGGTTTCTTCCTCTTCGGTCTCGAGCGAGCTCTCCTCTGATGGACTGAGGTCGGCCCTAGAGGCATCGAGGTCCCCGATAATCGTTCTCTTAGGAGTTGAGGTAATTCTTCGCGCGCGCGTCTTGCGATTTATCGTCGTCCAGATGGTTACGAGACGTACTAATAACCGCGACTGTATCGACTTGTTTTCCGCTGATAATGCGGCCATACGGCCGATTCGCGTACCACAATGTGCAACGCGACTCGAGATCCTTTGGAAATCACGAGTCCTCCGGTCTCCTGAGAATGCTTCAATTACCGTTGTAAGTTCCCGAAGGGTATTTTCCACGCCAGTTTGATCCGTTTCGAAGGTGAAAGGGTACTTAGGAAGTCGAAAAGACGTTCCTGATTTCACGAGCGACATCATGTTTTGCAGCAATTCCCGTCGTAAATGAGCGTCCTCGCCGTCGCTGTCCTGTAGTCCGTATACCGCGGTTTCATATTCTAATTCCGCTGGTGCTAGGTGTTCAACCCGAAATTTAGTAGGCAACGACATGATGCAAATACAGCGTCCAACACAAACACGATCCTTGGTTACGTTCTACTACTTCCCTATACTGGGACTTACTATTGCACAACTCCAAGTCTACTGTCTTTCTTCAATACTCTAACCGTCGAGTGATATCCTGGTTTAACCAGCTCGGTATAAACGTAATACCGTAAGTATGAGGAAACTAAATTTCCGCTAAGCGAATCCCGTGTGAATTTTTCAATGGCTTGCCCTAAACCGGCTTACCAACACTAACGTCTCTACAGACGTAAAACCAATGGACGGCCGAACCAACGCCGGTCCGTCTCCAAATATAATTCAACAAACAATTGTTGCAATTACAATTTCAATACAACTGTTGCCAACAATGCAACACCAATTTTCACCGGGAGGTACCTTAGAGTCCTCTACTCAACGTTATAAACAACTCAAAAACAGTAGCTTGTTTGCTCTTTAATCCGTTAGAGACTAAATCGCCAAAATGCGACCAATACGTACAATAGGTCATCCAATATCGAGTATGTGTTAAAACACAACAATACAACACAGTATAGCAAAAGTAATCCAACACAATATCACAAAAAAAAATAATCTAACTAAATTTCTTATTATGAGAACTCTTAAGGAATGGGTCTAGGGGCACAGGAATTAAGTTTGAAATAAGTATAACACAATTTTATTAACCCAATCGTAGTGTAAAATTCTTTTTAGCAAGCAACGGTCTTCTTTTCCGTCGAGCCCCACGTTGGGCGCCAGAAATATATAACGTATATTACGGCCAGACTCCAGCGTTATATAGTTGGCATACGCCAGCGTCCGCTCAGCTCTCTGATCGGTCGCTAAAAACCTAAATGGGGAAAAATATGAAGTCCGTAACCACTGTGAAGTGACTCCAGTGGCTATCAGCTGTCCAGGGCAAGGTAGAAGGCCGCCAGCCCAGTCTAGAGGTAGATTTGACTATGCAGGGTGGTCCTGTAATTATCAATGTCGATGTGCGGCCTAAAATTTATACGGCGCCAGTCACTTCGCTTCTATTGCCCTAAATTCTGGAAGAAAAATAAAACCCCAGGGGAAGGAATAGAGTTCTCGTAATAGAAACACCAAAATTCTCAATAACTAAATTTATTAACAAAAAAATCAGTAACTAACAAATGGTAATAACAGAATAACTAATATTCGTTAAACGAATATTCAATACGCAAAATCTATAAACAAAGTAAATTATTCACTAAATGAATACTCAATACGCAAAATCTATAAACAAAATAAATTATTCACTAAATGAATACTCAATACGCAAAATCTATAAACAAAATAAATATTATTATTCGCACAGCGAATACTCAATAAGCAAAATTTTATAACCAAAATATTAATAATTACAAGATCAATGACTAGTTAAACATTCCCTTTTTAGCTCGGAGTACGACAAAGTTAATACAAAAAAATAAATTATTTAACCTACGAGCAAAATATCTAAGTTAAATCCAAAATTTTAGAAACTAAGTACTCACGAGTGGCCAAAGGAAATTAAACAACTGAATCTTTAACCGGTAATTAATTACAATTTAAACTAACAACTGAATTACTTGTGATGCGGTATAAATACCCAGTAACATGTGATTGGATTACTTATGCTACAACTGCCCTAGGGCTGCGTGAAGTTTTGCACAGGAATATTATACCACAGTGATTAATTACGTTGAAAAATGGTAACGGTATTCCGGTTGGCAATACCGTTAGGAAAAATCCGGAAGAATTTTAGAATCGGAAAGCCAGCGCTTGTTCAAAACCCGATTTAAATTTTTACTATACTTCTAGCTCGCCTTAACTTTAATGAAAACCCAGCCAGTCTAGTGGCCTCGAAGTCGCGGTGATAAAATATCCAAGGAGGCCAAGAGACTGACTCTCAAAATCCTCTCAAATCCCTTGAAAACCCGTAGTACGTTAACACAAAAAAAATCTCTAACGAGATGAAAAAAAAAGTTAACGTACCACCCAACCCCACACGGCTCTACGGAAATATAACTTTAAACAAACAACTAAATTACTGAAAAATTAGGTGAGGCCTGGCCGATGATGATAAAAAAAAAGAAATGCTTGTGGCTGAGGTTCTGCCCGACTGAAGCTAACGTTAATCCACCCAAATCAAATACAAAGACCGACCCTTGATAACGTGAAAAAGCAGTTAACACGAATACCCGGCCAGGGAATATTCACAAAGAGGGGTTAAACCCATGTGTTTGAGAACTAATTCACAACCTCGAGTTATCAAGGGGATAAAAAAATGTTGACTTACGGACAGACTGAATCTACAATTAAATAAACTAATTCAACCCTGAGCGAGACTGCTCTGACTAACTACGCGCCCCAACACGATTCAGCGCGTCCAACTTATTGTAGCTTAGGGCCTTAGGACGTAGAAAATATATGCTTCACAATAGGGGTGGCACCATGTGCTCACTCAACTCAAAATACAAGTACAATACATACACATTCATAAAAATGGCCAAAATTATCAGTGTGTATCCAAAAACATCTATACGGGGACGTATTACGCCTCAACACAACCCGGAGGTCCGATACGCCACACTCATAAAGATATTTTTGTTACAAATCATCAAACAAATATCATAAATTAGTACTCATCTGAGTTGCAGACAAAAACAATCTCCCTGTTTCCACGGCTAGATACAATAAGTAGGTTATGTACTCTCTGGACGGTGATGTAGTTTTAAGGTTCCGCTACAAGATGCTTATTCCTTTGCAACCGGTTGAATACTCGGATAACTTCAGAAATTATTCCTCCAGCCGATATATACTCTCAAATAGGCACAACTGTGCAAATTTTTTGCCTCTATCGTACCGCCACTGTATGAATAACAGTTAAAAATACAATTAGTGAAACTGGAGACCATACAACAGTTTCGCGTGCGGAAATAAAAGAAAGGTGATACCTTACCTCGTGGTCGGTGGCTTAAATGGTTTTCTTAAACTCCGAACTTTTGATCAGAAAAGAAAATTCTCATCCGGATATCTCCGTGTCTTCCCTACGAAGACAGTATAACGCCAAGCAGTCTCCGCAAAAACGAATTCCGTGTTGCCTTCAATTTCCTCTAGGCTTATACATGGAAGTTTCACTGCACGTGCCGTTAGTTTTTCTTTCTGGTCAAATTTTTCTGATAACACCACTGTTCGTAAGTTTAAGAGAGGGCCAAAACGCGGCTTCCCATCTGTTTTATAACCTTTTTTTCCTCACCCCTCTACCGGGTTTACCACTCGCGCATGTCAGTGCAGAAATACGTCTAGTTACGTTATTACGACCAAATATTCCCAGAAATTTATTTACTATTGAGGATTATAATTTCTTGTTCTTTTTTTTTTTATATAAGGTAGGTGTATCATTCAAACATATTCCGCACGCTAACTGTTGTACTTTCCAGGTTTCCACGACGTATATATCCCAAAACAGGTTAAATAGAAATGTCAAAAACAATTAACCTCAAATTAAGTGACATCTCTAGTATGTTTTTGCATTCGGAAGCAGATGCGGTGCTTGTTGTCATAAATGCTGTCCTCTAAGTGGGTTGACAGGACCTATTCAGTTGGTTTCGCACAAAATTACCCCATACTGTATCCTTTTATAAGCTTAGAATAAGTTTTCCGTACGAAGGTAGGTTATCGTCTAACTAGATTTTAAAGCGCTGTGTTTCGGCTAGGATAGCCCGTAACAAGACGTAACCCTTCACACCGTCGAAGAGAGACTCGCGGGAAATAGTAGTTCGGGGAAAACCACCGGTTCGAAGCGTTGCGGTCTGATAAGGTTGAGTTCTGATCCAGCCGAGGCAGACGTAACCCTTCACACCGTCGGAGAGACTCGTGGGAGATATTAGTTCGGGGAAAACCAGCGGTTCGAAGCGTTGCGGTCCGATAAGGCTGCGTTTTGATCCAGCCGAGGCAGACGTAACCCTTCACACCGTCGAAGAGAGACTCGCGGGAAATAGTAGTTCGGGGAAAACCACCGGTTCGAAGCGTTGCGGACTGATAAGGTTGAGTTCTGATCCAGCCGAGGCAGACGTAACCCTTCACACCGTCCAAGAGACTCGTGGGAGATATTAGTTCGGGTAAAACCAGCGGTTCGAAGCGTTGCGGTCCGATAAGGCTGCGTTTTGATCCAGCCGAGGCAGACGTAACCCTTCACACCGTCGAAGAGAGACTCGCGGGAAATAGTAGTTCGGGGAAAACCACCGGTTCGAAGCGTTGCGGTCTGATAAGGTTGAGTTCTGATCCAGCCGAGGCAGACGTAACACTTCACACCGTCGGAGAGACTCGTGGGAGATATTAGTTCGGGGAAAACCAGCGGTTCGAAGCGTTGCGTTCTGATAAGGCTTAGTTTTGATCCGGCCGAGGCAGACATAACCCTTCACACCGTCGGAGAGAGACTCGCGGGAGATAGTAGATCGGGGAAAACCAGCGGTTCGAAGCGTTGCGGTCTGATAAGGCTGAATTCTGATCCAGCCGAGGCAGACATAACACTTCACACCGTCGGAGAGACTCGTGGGAGATATTAGTTCGGGGAAAACCAGCGGTTCGAAGCGTTGCGGTCCGATAAGGCTGCGTTTTGATCCAGCCGAGGCAGACGTAACCCTTCACACCGACGGAGAGAGACTCGCGGGAAATAGTAGTTCGGGGAAAACCACCGGTTCGAAGCGTTGCGGTCTGATAAGGCTTAGTTTTGATCCAGCCGAGGCAGACGTGACCCTTCACACCATCGGAGAGAGACTCGCGGAAGATAGTATTTCGGAGTAGGGAACGGCCGTGTTGTTTTTAGTTCTGTTTTCTTCCCAGCCGACGTCGCCTACGAAGGACGCCTCAACAGAAAACCAGCGTTTCCTGATATAATTTTATTATTGATGTACATACATAAGATAAGCGAAATAAATACCGGTTAAAAAGTTTAAACTGTTTTCTTTTTTGTGTGTGCTTGCGCGAGAGATTGTGTGTTGTGTTGGAACCCTGACCTCGCTCCACTGAGAAATCCGAGCAATCGGTTGGCGCCCGAATAATATAAGTAAGAAATACAGGTAAGCCCAACTTGCGACCGAAGTCCACGACGTACCAAAAACTACGAGGGTAAGTCAGGAGCGTCGCAGTTTATAGATTCGGGCCAGACCCGATTTGACTGCACACTTTGTATATGTAGTTAACTGTCATCAATTAACAGTATTTGGGCCCCACTGTAGCGCTTATATCAGAAGCTTCCGCGTGAAAAACGTCATGTAAACATATAGATTATATTACAGAAAAAATAAAGTACAATGTCTATCTACGCGCAGTTTTTTATTTATCATGAGGCCTGTAATTATCGTTTTCCGGGGATGGGGGGATTATTGTTTTCCTGCGCCCAGCATTATTGTATTACCGGGGCCCGGGCCCCTGCTTATCCTTTCCGAGGCCCGAGGTGCTTTTAGTGTTGTGAGGCCCCTTAATGCAAATTAGAAATGAGTACATGCACATAAAATAAAATTTGTTTAACACAGCAAATATATAATAGACATAATAAAAACAGTTATAATATAAAATACACAAATATAAAAATAAATAGTTTTGAGAACAAAAAAGCATCTGGAATGGCAAAAGGTTTTGGAATAAAAGACTTAAAAGTGAAGACTCCAGGAGGGGGACAAGTGCCCCCCTTGCCTCTTACTGCTGGAGCCCATGCTTATAATGGATATTTGTTGGAAATATTTGAGACATAAAACGATAAAAAAAACACATTGTCCTAAATAAGCCAGCTGATTTATGTGATAAATTATTTGTGATAAAGTGGAACATTTGTATGACAGATCAGAATTTTGTAAGATGTTAAAATGAATATGCAAGCATCTGTCCTAAAATCAGGTTAACGACAGCAATTTCCATTAATAACAAAAGCCTAAAATTCGGCTAGAATAACAAACATACTTAAATCGTCATATGGATTAAAATATGAACAAAACAAAAACAGTCTCCATTTTGAATGTGTTATTTTAGTCTCTACTTGTTCATGTGTGAATAAGAAGCGCAAAAAACTAATACAACTATAATTAAGATTTTAAACCAGTTTTTCATTTGGTATTACATTAGTGGACTACATGTGGTTAGCAGCAAAACAACAAATTACACCTTTTTCACTCAGCACAAAATATTTACGATATAAAAACTTGTATCCGACAAGAAATTAGAAAAAAAAAAACCCTAACATGAAACCTTCCAAATTTACTCTCTAATATTTAAAAATAAAAGTGAATTAATATTCAGTCCAAATAATATTTCTACATTATGCAGCAACATTTTAGAAAAAAATGATATGAAGTGTGAATGTTTACAAATTTCAGAATTTCGTAGGTATCTAATGGGACACATTTAGGGATATTTCGATACTACTGATACGATACCAGTATCGATATTTTTCATTCGGTATCGCGATTTTAGTATCGATACTAATCTTCCGATATTTCCGATATATATATATATATTTTCTTAAATCTCTGTAATAAATTCAGTTTCACAAAATGGCGCCTCACGCCATTTTGATAATTTTCAATTAATATGTTTAAAATTATTTTCATTTTACTATTTATACTAATTTATCAATTTTCATTTTACTTATTTTTGTTTTGTTAAAATAATAATTTTCTTTTTTGTATTTTACAATTGTAATTTTTATTTATAGACTGAGGATGACTGGATTTACCAGTCGAAACGTCTCTTAATATTTTATTAATAAACTTTTGACGGGTAATCAAGAATTTTTATTTCCTCCTACATTTTTCGTCAAGAACAACAATTTAACTATATATATATATATATATATATATATATATATATATATATATATATATATTGTTAAAACAATATCGTAAAAAAATTATTTATATTCCATTCGTCGTTTTTAATTTATTAAAATCGTATCGTTTTATATTGTCTCCTGATAATTTATTAATTTTCAGTGGAAAAATCATATTTTATTTATTGTGTTATATACTACCGGAAAGTGTTTTCTATAAGCTACAAAGTGGTATAGTGTATTTTGCATTTGTTTTTACAAGGTGTGAAATATTAATTAACATAGTTTTTGTCAAATAACATAACTACAGACATACTGTTATCTTGGAGCCGTACGTGTTTTCCAAGCCCGTACGTGTTTTGAGCGGTTACTTGTCTACCTTAATACCAGTGACTATAAACAAGTGGTGTAATCTAATTGTTTACGATTGCATATTACCATTGCACAAGATGCCGGAAGTGTGTGCTTCATGTCAATCTGTTATTAGCAGAACCAGTCCAGGAATAACTTGTGATGGTCATTGTAATAAATGGTACCATACCAAGTGCGTGAAATTACCTACAATTTTCGCAGATTCGTCTGAGATACCGGGTGTTTCTTGGAGGTGCCCATCATGCTTGGTCAAAACATCACCATCCGATGAAGATATATTAAATCTAAAGCAAGTGTCTGCTAAACTCTCTGAAACGCTACTTCAATTTGACATTTTAAAAACCAAACAAGACCAGATGCTCCACTCACTTGAATTTTGTAGTTCAAATGTCGACGATTTCAGTACAAAATTATCTGACTTCAAAAGTGCCTTGAAAAGGATTGAGTCTTTGGAATACAAGGTAATTGAAATATCGAGTGAAAATCTATTGCTGAAACAAGAAATAGAAGATCTACAACAATATTCGCGGAAAAACAACGTGGAAATCAGCGGCGTTCCTGAGCGAAGTGGAGAAAATATTGTTAATATTGTCAAAAAAATAGGTGAAGTGGTTGGTTTGAATATTGACACTCCCTCTATTGATGCCTGTCACAGAGTTCCTCACCGAGCAGCCCATAATAAACCCAAGGCGATTATAGTGAAATTTAATTCGCGACTTGTTAAACAGAACTTCATCGCTTCTAGCAAGTCTAAACGCCAACAGTTGAATACTTCTATTTTGGCTATTAATAACAATAATGAAAAAATTTATATCTCTGATCACCTTACCGTGAAAAATAAGAATTTGCTTTTTCAAACTAAAACATTTTGCCGTGATAACAACTACAAATATGTATGGGTAAGTGACTGCAAAATTCTTGTGCGTAAAAATGACAGTTCGAGAATTATACATATTGCCAACGAATCCTCCCTTTCTAAATTAATTTAAAATTCTTTTTTTCTTTATCAATTAAATAATTTATTATATAATGGTTGATAATGTTAATAAATTAAAATGTTATTTTCAAAATGTTCGTGGTTTGCGCTCTAAAGTTAACAATTTTTTTAAATCTGTATCTTTGCACGAATATAATATAATATGTCTAGTAGAAACTTGGCTCAATGATAATGTTCTTAGTTCAGAATTATTTGATACTTCCTACAATGTATTTCGGAGAGATAGAGACGTACATACATCACACAAAAGCGATGGCGGTGGCTGTCTTATTGCGATTTCCAATACTCTCCAAGTTATTGAGCGACCCAAATGGAACAGTAAATATATTGAAGATTTATGGATATCTCTATGTCTACCTGATCAAATGAATAAAATTAATGTATGCTGTGTTTATTTGCCTGACTATATTGACTTAAACCGACTGAATTCATTTGTTGACAACTTAGTGTGTCTATTAAATGAAAATCCTGATGATATTTTTTTAATTGTTGGTGATTTCAACTTACCGCTTATTCAATGGTCAGCCAAATATAATGCCAATTATTTAACTCCATCAAAAGCTGTTGATGGAAAATCTTCACTTTTGTTAGATTGTTTCACATTAGTGAATCTAATGCAATTTAATTGTGTTGTTAACATTAATAACAAAATATTAGATCTTATATTGTGCAACAGACAAAATGTTACAGTCGAATCATGTGAAAACCCGTTTGTTTTAGAAGACAAACACCACAAATCTATAGAATTCACTTACACTTTTGACAAAACTTTATATTTTCCTAAAAATGTTTATCTTAAACGTGATTTCTCTGGAGTTGACTTTGGTATTTTGAACGAAAAAGTTATATTACACAACTGGGAAAGAACTTTAGATCATAGTTGTATTAATTTGGCGTTAAATAAATTTTATAATATTATTTATAACATCTTGGATGAAAATGTTCCCTGTAAATTCAAAAATAAACATAAATTTCCTTTTTGGTACAAAAAAGCAACCATAAAAATGTGTTTTGAAAAAAATAAATTTCACAAGAAGTGGAAAAATTATGGTCAAATATCTGATTACAATTCCTTTTCAACACTGCGTCGAAGGTTAAAAACTGCAGTACAGAATGATTACAGAGATTGGATTAGTTCTACCGAAAGTAACATTAAGACAAATTCTAAACAATTCTGGAATTACATCTCTGCAAAGAAGTCTAAATCAAACATTCCTAAATGCATGGTCCTTGATGACGTAAAAGCATACGATTCTGAAAATATTAGTAATTTATTCAACAAATTTTTTCAATCGAATTTCGAACCAAATAAGCATTTTTCTTGCCCTGTCAATGTTACGAGCTCTCCTTGTACTATAAATATGAATCATATACATAGACATGATATCCTTCATCACTTAAAATCTATAGATGTCACAAAATCTCCTGGTCCAGATGGTATTCCGGCGATTTTCATCAATAAATGTGCCGAATCATTATGTGATCCCTTACTCATCATCTTTAATAAATCGCTAAAGGAAGGGATTTTTCCAGATTGTTGGAAAGAAGCTCTTATCACGCCTATACATAAAAATGGTCCAGTTGGCGACATAAGCAACTACAGGCCAATATCTAAATTAAATTTCTTTGCGAAAACTTTTGAAGCAATTATAACCAATTTCATATCTAATTCAATCAAATCATTCATTATTCCTGAACAGCATGGCTTTATGAAAAAAAAATCATGCATTTCTAACTTACTTCCGTATACAGAACTCATTCATTCTAAGCTCGACTCTGCTGGCCAGGTTGATGTGATTTACACGGATTTGAAAAAGGCATTTGATAAGGTTAATCATAATTTGCTAATTCAAAAACTCAAATTGATTGGTATTCACGGAAACTTGTTACGGTGGATCGAATCCTACATAACAAATAGGTCTCAAGCTGTTGCCTTAAACAATTATACATCTAATTTTGTTAAAATTACCTCAGGTGTCCCTCAGGGTTCGCACTTAGGGCCCGTATTGTTTATAATTTTTATAAACGATATCTCTAGATGCTTTAATAAATCTAAACTTCTTCTTTTTGCAGATGATCTAAAAATTTTTAAAAACATTACATGTATTCAAGACTCCTTGGATCTGAATTACGATTTACAAAACTTTTATTGTTATTGTGTTCAAAATGGCATTTTTTTAAATTTAAATAAATGCACTTTCATATCTTTCACAAGGAAACATCATCCCATTAAATTTAATTATGACATTAATGGCACGTCCCTCTCCCAGTCTCACGTAGTAAAAGATTTAGGTGTCTATTACGATAGTTAACTTAAATTTGATACACACATTGATAAAATTACGAAAGCAGCTTTTAAAACTCTGGGATTTGTGATGAGATCCTGTAAAGAATTTACGCAACCTGAAAGTTTGTTATGTTTATACAAATCGCTTGTCTGTAGTCGTCTCGAATACGCAAGCATTATCTGGAATCCGCAGTATTTCATTTATATAAACCGTATAGAATCAGTTCAAAGAAGATTTATGAAATACTTAAATTTTAAATTCCATAAAAATAACATGCAAACTAATTATAGTTTAAATTTACACAGATTTGACCTAATGACTTTATCCAATCGTAGAATTAAAATTGATATGAATAACATTTTTAAAATAGTAAATAACATGATTGACTGCCCCTCTTTGTTGGAACTGTTGAACTTCAATATTCCACAAAGAAATACTCGCCAAAATATTACCTTTTACTCAAGGTTTAGATTATCCAATTCTGGTATGAATTCCCCCCTTAACAGGATTATGATTCTCTACAATCTTTTCTTTAACACTTCTGATTTATTTTTTATGACATTTGCGCAATTTAAGAAGGAAATTATTAGTAAACTTCAGGATGTTTCGCTGTAACATTTTTGATGTTAGATTCTCATAATTTATTGTATTCTTTTTTCTTTTCTTTTCTTTTGTAGTTAATGTATGATTTATTTTGTTAATTTAGTGTGGTATTTATACACTTAAATATATACATATGTATTTTTTTTTTTTTATTTTGTAAAATGTATGTGGAGACTTGTAGGAGAATTTTTCTCTGTTTAGTCACCCGAATAAAATAAATAAATAAATAAATAAATAAATAAATAAATAAATATAAATATATCTGTGATTAAATTTTTTCAATAAGAAACACTTTAAATTGTACTATTGTAAAAACTGGTAGGGCAAGGTACGCAATCGCAATGGTGCAGGACATAGAACGCCAAGAAACATGCGTTGAACGGTTTAGAATTTACTGGCGTTTGGCGCCTTTTTTCTCTACGTGTGAGGTTATTAAATGTTATTGGTTATTTTTATATTTTAATTAAAAATGTTACCACCAAGAAGCTAAGTGTGTACCTATTGAACCAAAATAGACAATAGACTGTTCAATTCTATTTTAAACAATTACTCAGACCTACAGGTTTCAGCAAGATTTCATATACATATCAGTTATGCAAATGAAAGATCTGAAATCCCTTAAAATATTTATTATCTATTATTGTTTTCCTAATTTTCCTAATTCTGCTGTCCTAGAGTTTTACTAACTAAACCTAAGCTGTTTACCTAATTTTTAGGTATACAGTACTTTATTTTCCCCCAAACATAAGTCCATTAAAAATAGTGTAATAAACTATAGTAAATACGATCAATTTAGATAATTAGGTTAAGTTTAGTTAGTAAAAATCTAGGACAGCAGAATTAAGAAAACGATAATAGATAATAAATATGTTACGAAGGGATTTCCGATCTTTCACTTGCAAAACTGGTGTGTATATGAACTCTTGCTAGGCTCCATTGTCTCGTCTACCTCTTCTCTTCATGAACGCCTCTTATTTATTAGTTCTTCCATTAATGAATCTTCCTCGCCTACGTTGTTTGTAGGTGTCCAATTTATTGTTACCTAGGTCATCTTTCACTTTTCAGCCATGTATACCACTTTAAAGTCCATACTACTTTAATCTATTTATTATTGTAAAACAATTAGTTTGTTATTATAAGAATAAAATGTTTTTTTTTTACGTTTTATAGAAAATATATAAATTTTTCCTTTCGATACTTGAAAATATCGATACGATACCGGTATCGATAATTTTTATTCGATTTTATCGATACCCAAATATCGATATTTTCTCAGTATCGCATATCCCTAGATAAAATCAGTTTACTTCTGTTTATTTAAGTCAGCGGTACTTAACCGCTGTTCCGTGGACTTATTACAAGTGTTCTAGAAAATTATGACTTATAGTCTATCCACTGAGTTATGTCGGGTGCAAAGTTCAATGCAGATTCAAGTGACACATTCTGGTAATGCCGCTATCCTTGTTGTATACACGTAAAATGCAAATGAAATATCTTAGACTTACCATCAGTTGGCCACCCGCTGAGCTCGAACAACCCTGCACAGTACGGGCTTAATATTTAAACCCTTAATATAATAAAATAGACAATGTACACTTATATAAAGTTTGTCTGAGATCTATTCCTTGGTTTAAATTTGAAGTGCAGTTCTAAACAAGTTTCAATACACAAATTGTGGTATTTGAGTATATTTGCAAATTAAATATGATATTCAGTAATTATTAGTTGATTAGTTGATTGTAACAAGTATTATTTACATATTTATCGAACTAATTAACGTGATTGCATTACCTTATTATTAAGAAAATAATTAATAAAATATAATTATACATCTTCATCACTATCTTCATATTCTGAATCACTTGTATCCGAATCTTGAAGAGAAATAACTATTGGGATAATTTCGTCTAACGATATTTCTCTATTCCACCAATCCTGAATAAGTTTTTCGGTGTGTACAACAGTTTTTTTCCACACCTCAGGCGACGCTTTTTTAAGGGCTAAATCCCATGAACGCAGAATTTCTTTTTCTGATTTATCAGTGGTATGCACAATTTTATCATACTCTCGCTTACAAATACCCCATATCATTTCAATTGGATTGAACTGGCAATGATACGGGGGTAACCGTAAAACTCTATGGCCATATTTTTCGAGAATAGTGTCAACTGCATATATATATTTTCTTTTTTATTTATACTCGCCACATGAAACAATTCGCTTCTTAAAGCACTTTCCGGAAAATATATATTTTCTTTATTCAACCATTCTTTTAATTTAGTTTTCGTCCACGCCGACGTAGGTTGTTAACGCAGGTACTAAAATACCATAAATTGAGTACAGGTACATTACTAAGGAGTAATGTTATGTAAAATGATGTATAACTATCCATTAAATAGAAGTTGCTACTTAATGCTGTATTAAAATTTAAATAACATTTTGCCTCCGAAATTAAACGTATTGAAAAAAATATGCTGGAAAATGTTTGGTAGGCACTGGAGCGCCCAACTGATGTTCTTAGTTCAGAAATTTTTGTTGGACTTTGCACCCGACATAACTCAGTGGATAGACTATAGTCGTCTTTTAAACATGACTAGCAGTCGTGCCCGGTGTCTGTTCCTCCCTTCACCTTTTGCTCTGTCGCTCTACTTCCCTTGCGTATAAACGTCTGCTATGATAATTAGTTACAGTTCTTAGCATCGATGCATTTACGTTTTTTTTTTTTTTCAACAGATTGTTTAAAAGTATTCGGGTACCTGGGAGTCATAAAAAATAGGTTTATTTTACCATAAACATGGACACGTCGGTGTATTGTTCAGGAAAGATTTTCTAAACACATTGGTGCAAACCAGACTCTCGTACAATAATTAAGAACAAAGATCTAAGCATTTATGTTTTTAGAAATTTATTTTCATATAATTTAAAGCATTTTGAGTGATTTTAATTATTAAAAAAAAATAAATCAAGAACCCTGTGTCATAAAAATAAGCCTATTTTACCATAAACGATGCCATGAACACGCGGGTGTATTTATTTTTAAATCGGTGAAGCCATTCTTTAGTTTTGAGTGAACATACATACATTTATACATACATATACACAAGCGAACTAATATATTGGTATAGACTAGCTGAAATGCCGTTTTCTCACCCAAGCTTCATCTCTCCCTTTGCGTTTCTACGTGCAATGACTATCTACACAATCGGCCCGATTCTGTAAAAAGTTACTACGTTAGTTGCTACTGAGTAACGTTGCTACGAAATAACTTTTATAGTAACATCGCCAAACAATTGATATTCTCCAAGCATAAGCACAAGCAACGTTCTTATAACAAGTTACCTTTAGTAACGTTGCTACAAAGAACCATGAAGCTAGAAGTAGATTACGTTCTGCGCAGGCGAGGTATTCATTTTCACTTGAGTTTGACATGTGAGTTTCGGAGGTTAAACAAAAAATGTTTTATAAACGAAATCAGAAAAAGAATTTCAAACAGATGGAAATTCTGTTGAATTTCCTGGAAAATAATCCGATCATGGTCGGTGATACATGAGTTTAAAAAGTAATTGACAGGAACAAGTGGTGGTGCTGTGGAAATGTGCTATGAGGTTATTGTTCTCTATGTGATGGTGTAAGTTATAGTCTAAATTTAAATGAATTGGGTGGAATATAGTTAAAAAAGTTCGGATAGCCATTGAACAGGCGCGCACATAGAACATTTAACTGGGAAGGGTCAATTTCGAAAAAATATCTGTAAAATAATACAAATGTATTGTTGTGTTTTTATGGACTTATATATTAATTTAATTTTGAATATAATTTAATTTTTATTAATAACAAAGATGATTTTTATTTTCAATCGCTTGGGTTTTAATAAATAAGCATATAATTTTTCAATTCCTGGGAGGAGAGTTCAGAGCTCGTTGACCACCCCCTTGTGTGCGCGCCTGCCTTTGACTCGTAGGTAATACATTTAAAAAATATTGTACTGTTATAATATTATAAAACAAATGTAAATAAACAAAAAAAAGAAAAATAGAAATTGAACTAGAGTCAAATAGAGAACTCGAAGAATTACAATTGACTGGTAATGTAATTGTCTAAAAACTATGTTCTAAAAGTATATTAAATAAAATTATTTACACAACGTACTGCTTATGACTTATATTTCCCTTATATGCTATACAGAAAATAAAATAAAAATCCTTCTATAAGTATTATCTCTATGTTGCTCTTCATTGTCAAATGCTTGAAATGATTCATTATATTGCATTCAACAAAAAATTTGCGATTTTTTTTTTTACGAATTTAACAAGTTATTTTGAAGTTACTAAGTGTAGCAACTGCTTTCTGTTACTTGTTATCCATAATAACTATCTTAGCAACTAGTTACTAATTTCATAGTAACTTTTTTCTTACAGAATACGGATTTCGTGAAAGTTGTTAAAAAAGTTACTGACCTTGTATTTAGCAACTTTTATTGTAACTTTTTCGTAGTAACTTGCTTACAGAATTGGGCCGAATGTCTGTGCTCCGTGAGCAATGCACTAAACATGTGGATCTCAGGAGCTCTACCTGAGTGTTTCTTAGTTTGTTAAATAAGTTACATAACTTTGTTCACAAAAAATATGAAGTTTTAAGCCATAAAAAAGAGGCGTACGATAATTAAATACCGAGTTTTGACCATTTATGTTCTCCGGTGTTTTTTTCTTTTAGGGGAAGCTAAGAACAAAAAAAAAACTTTTCCGCTTGGTTTTAATTATTTAAAAAAATTCAGGTTCCCTGAGAATCGTAAAAACAAGCCTATTTTACCACATGCGATGCCACGAACACGCTGGTATATATATTTTTTAAATCGGTGCAGCCGTTCGTTAGTTTTTAGGTAACATACATACATACATACATACATACACACAAACGAACTAATTTTGTTCCGCGACTTCAAAAAGGTTAAAAACCACTGATTTTACAAAACATTACATTACAAAACCCTAAAAAGCACAAACAATCTGTCTATAATATATATTTCAGAGATATAGAATGGCACACAAGTTTTTTTTTTTTTCTTGCATATTTGTAGCAAAATCGCGCTAAAATAAAAAGATTCCAAAGAATTCCAAGCATTCTATCCTAGTTCACATCAATATATATTTTTTCAGATATTTAAAACAGCCCTTTTGGAAAAGATTTTTTTGGCACATTTTAGATAAAAACCGGGCAAAATAGGTTGTATTTTTTCCAAATAAAATTTTGGTTGTTAATCCGTTTAAATTTAAAAAACATGTTGTTTCAAAAAAAAAATATGTACATTACAGGGTGTTTACGGTCTTCTTATTTATTTTTTAATGGGTGATACTACAGGTCAAAAGAAGGCGAAAAACCTTAAAACACCTTAATAAAAGTTTTATAATGAAAGAGATATTAATTTTTAAAATTTTTATTTTTATGCGATCAAAAGAAAATGATAAGCACTTTTACAGCAGATGTTCGAAATTATCACCCTGCTGTTGTATGCAAAGTCTTGCTCGGCGTATCCATGAATCAGCGTATGCTGCAAGGCCCATGTCGAATTGTCGAATTTCCGCCGCTGCTGCTACCCGGTTACAGAGATCCTCTAGGTCCATAATTTCGGTGGTGTATACCATCGTCTTCAAATGCCCCCACAAATAAAAGTCTAATGGTGTTAAGTCTGGTGACTGGGGAGGCCAAGGAACAGGACTGCCCCGACCAATCCACTTATTTTCAAATACATTGTTGATACAAATACAACACTTAGTTGACGAACTAAACGGCTGAAATGCGCGGCTGCACCGTCTTGAAGAAACCACATTTCTTGACGTACATTTAATAAAATATCTTCTAAAAGTTCTGGAAAATTATTTTGCAAAAAAATAATAATAATTTTCAGCATTTAATCGATCTGGTAACACAAAAAGGAAAAACAAATGAAATTTGTTAGTTCGCAGGTTACTACAAGTTTTTCTAACATTATATCTCTTTTATTATAAAACTTTTACTAAGGTGTTTTAAGGGATTTCGCCTTCTTTTGGCCTGTAGTATAACCCATTAAAAAAGAAATTTCATGCTACTTAATATTTATCATATACACAAAATTGTACAAATTAACCTTATATACATATATGTAATGCTAATGGCCTAGAAGCCGAAGCATCTTTTGTAAATAAAAAATTATAATAATAATAAGAAAACTGTAAACACTGTATATTACCTATTTTTTTTTCTAAATGTAAGTCAACGAACTGTACATGCGTGCCAAGTTTTAACTCATTAAACAAATTAATTGGTTAATGAGTTGATTAGATTAATAATTAATGCTGGAGATTAATTTAAACAAATTAATCTCCATCTGTAAGGTTACAATTTATACCGAAGAGACAGACCACAGTGACGGTATTTTAATTATACTTAAAACACACTAAAAATGGAAGACAGACGATCACAGTGGATATGATACCCGAAAAGATCGAAAAATACTTAATGGTAAAGAGTATCTACGAAGGAAGATTGAATCATCTGTCGACTAGTGGAGATAAGGTCGTAAAAGATGGAGAAGTCAGCTGACATAAGAGCTTGCAAGATACCTGAAAAAACATTTAACAGGTCAACTTATGAGGTCAAAATTCAAGCCGATTGAGTGTCTCAAATAAAAATTTCCTAATACAAAACAAATGATTCATTATTTATGTTTCACGAAAACACGACTTATTATTTTTAACCCACATCTGAAAAATCCTTACAGGATAAAGGATCGTCTGGTGTCTTAATTGCTTGTTACTACTTACAAATTTAAAATGATTTGACCAGACGGTGATACCTGAAATTTGTTTACTGGAAAAGAACAGCCTACACAAACCAATTTCTGTAAAAAATAGTTTATTTTTTATAACTTCAATATGAATCATACTACCAATTTTATAATCAGGCCAGCCTACCATATTTAGTTCATATATTTTTTCCAATAAAAAATTTAATTAGCTTTGAAGTCAGTAAATGTTAGAAATTACAGACTTTAAATGAACATAGTAACAATGAACATTAGAAAACAATAAACTTAGTTTAGTATGTTAATGCCCTATAGTTCACTGGTTTTAAAATATTTTGGGTCATTGGATGTAAATATGCTACTTAATAATTTGCTTAGAGACAAGAATTGTATTTTATTAAAATTAAATAATCATTTATGAAGTTATCCAAACTGAAAAAATGTAAATTTATTTATGTGTTTTCAAAATAAATTATCCATATTGCAACAGAAACAGTATACCAACCAATCACGATAAAACTAGGAGGAAGACAAATATTGCGAAATAAGTCGAAAAATTCAAATATTTTTGATCAGCTTTTGTAAACAATAGGAAAATAGAAATATCAGAAAGAATGGCAGCCCACAAACTTTTTAATCTGCCTGTGGAGCACCTTCTACATATGGGCAGGGTTAACACCACAGATTACAAGTTTCTCATACAAAACTAACAATCTGAAATAAAATTAGTAACAATGTATACATAATATTTTGCAGAGAATTTTTATCTATCTATTAGGATATATTTAATTGTTCAATAAATTAATAATTTTCAGGTAACAATTTTCCGTATTTTTTAAAACATATTTGTTGACTTCAAATAACTTTTCATATCTAAATGTTTTGTGTATAATAATGTGGTCAAATAATACGTCAATATTTTTTTCCTACTACTACTATGGAATTGTCTCATTTCGATATTGTTAGTTAACAGGAAATTAACTTAATTTTGTATATTACCCTCAAGCGCGCAGGCGGTTTGGGAATGTATAAATTCGCATCAATTCGCATGTTAAGTGTGACAGAATGACTCAATTCGCACCAATGCGCATGTGCAGCGGTGCAAGAATATCATTCCAGTACTAACTACGCGCACATTAATGGCTGTCAACAATATTTATATGGTATTTTCTTGATTAAATCTTTTTCTTTATTGAATAATTGTAATTGAAGGAAAAGGCATAGCGTGCAACACACGCAGAATACTTATTCCACACTCGAATGAATTACTTCATTCGAGTTACGAGCCTACGATTCGTTCAGCAAACTTTATTCTTGCACAAAATATGTGGCATTCCGCGCTAGTTGCACAATATACTATTTCGATATGATTGTTTATAGTCCAGATCAATTATCGAAAAATACTGCATTTGATGGTAATGGAATGCCGGTTGGTACACGTATCGTTTACAAATATTAAATCGTTTTGACCCGCAGAACCTATTTGTGAACAACGACAGATTCAAGATGGCGGCAAAAATGATAAGTACAACAAGTAATGTATAAGTAATTTTCACAGTAGAATACAATAGCTACATATTTGTAGAATGAATATATTTTAAAAAAAAAGATTTAGTTACAATTTACCACGTCTTATGCAAATATACGTCGATTAGTATACAAAATGACGTCCATAATGCAATTATTTAATTAACTTATCTAATTTTTTTTTTACAATTAAATATATTCTATTAGATAGATAAAAATTCGCTGCAAAATTTCATGTATAGATTTGTTATTAATTTTATTTCAGATTGTTAGTTTTGCATAAGAAACTTGTGAGAACTGGTTAACCCTACAAGGGTTGGTAATCCATAAAGACGGACTGCCCAAATTAGAGCAGAGAAAGAAGTCGACATAACCTACCATACACACTGAAAGAGCTTGACACATTTTCAAAACTGCAAAAAATAATTTCAAAATTATTTTTCGTTCCTTAATCTACGTCTTACGAACTTTCTTTTGATACCACACAATGCATTTTAAAAGACACAATAAATACGATATTTTTCAAAAAACTAATCTGAACAAAAATTCCTATTGAACTATACCAGTACCCATCGGTACGGCAGCGATACACGCTGAAAAGACTTGGCATCCTTTCCCTCCGGAGCTTACACAGAGGCCCAGACTCAGGTGTCTAGGCCTCTGAGCGTCTCTCTGAAATCTGGTCCAGCATCCCTTTTGGGCTAACCTCCCACAAGGGACTACAACGGGTTCCTGACAGATTTGATTTAATATCACTGGGTAAATAGTTATATAATTTAGGCAACTTATTCATGAAAAATCCGTTAATAACAATCTTTTTTGTGCAAGATGATTTAGAAAAACCTTTTGATTTACCTGTAATATTATGGGAATGACTGTGTAAATGAGAATTAACTATGTTATAGAACTTATATTTATGGTTGTAAAAAAACTGGGTGATATTTAATAGATACAAACGATTAATGCACAGGATACCGGCATTGTCAAATAAAAGTTTAGATGAGTATCTTCTGGGTTTATTCAATATTATTTTAAGAATCAGCTTTAGGGAAACGTTAATTTTATTTATTGTTGTCTTAACTGCCCCGTCCCAAAAGATAAATGCCATTAAGATTTCATTTGATACTCCACTCATTTTTTTTTTATATTTTCATTTTTTCGGTGAATACATATTTGTTTATATTCTTCCGGAGATGTGTTAGTTTTGAACTCGTAATAATCTTCCTATATGTGGCTCAAAGTGTTGTATAAGCAGGCCAGATATCAACTTTCTAGATCCAGTCGTTTGGCCACAATTTCTAACAGACAGACAGATTTATTCCTGTAGGAAAAATAGTTAAGTTAAATGAGGTGGTATGGACTCCAACCCTCGAAAACTGTAGGCAGTAATACCTCGCAACTCGCTGGCGAAAAAATAAGTGGGGTGCCCTACGCTATCGTGATAAGGGCACTGGTATTTGAACTGAAAATGCTAGTTACATTGATTGCCGATAGTTAAATTATTTGTTTAAAAGTAGATAGAAAAGGAAATCAGGAATAAAAACTCACCATCTGATTAGCTTACTCATAAATGACATTTTTCCAACCGCAAAATACGAAAATGCGAGTGGATTTTTGGAGGGGTTGATGCAGAATACGTAATAAAAAAGAGGCAAAAAGTATATATATTTTTTTAAGTTACCACAATGAAGAGAAAGACCAAAAACAACATGAACAGAAGAAATTAAAATAGTCCTAGCAAGAAAGCGGGTGGAATAAGAAGAAACGAGGACTATGACACGAGACACGACAATAAATTTGACAAAAGACACCGAACTCAAACTCCAACAAACTGATACCAGAAAATGACAAAAAACATTAAGGATTAAATAAGAAATTATGCTGACTCATCTCAAGAAACATCAAAATCAGATTCTACCAAAATATAGAACGCCCCATATTTATGGCTCCGAAAGAAGAACATTAACAAAGCATTAATGACAAGATCTTACAGTTTTTAAAAACAAAATATTAGGCGTAATCTTTCGTAACATCCAAGTTAATAGTATATGGGAGCAAACACGTACGTAGGGGGAGCTCACAGACTTGAGCCCACCCCATCTCTCAAAAAGCACGTCTTAAGGGACACATTTGTGTTGTAATTAATTGAACGTGAGCTCCCCCACGTAATAATGTTGGCTTCTGAACCCGACTAAGAAGAAACGTTGGCTTGTAACACCCACCCCACAAGAAAAATTCTTGGTGCGCACCGATATGGAAGGTACCAAAAGAATGAAGATATCCGGGTACTATACTCAAAGCCGAGTATCATACACACAGTGGATAGGACTCGTAATGAAAAAGAAAAAGGAAGATGATAAAGAAGAAGTGTAAGTATTTCGAATGTTTTTTGTTATATACACTTTTACATTTTTTTTGGTTTTTTAGGTGGCGTCTCCATAGCCCCCAAATATCATCCTATTAAAAACATGCATAGAGCAAAAGTGATTTATTTTTTTCTATTTTAAACGATTTTTGTTTAATACATTTTTAGTTGGTGTCCGCCCGTAACTTTCCCCTCTTTTTGTTTTTAATATATTTTATTACATTATAGAAAAGTTTCTGCAATCCTACATATTTTTGTTTATTGAGCACATTAGATTATTTACTAGCTTAGTAAAAATGTTTAAGTACGCCCATAAAACAAATATGGTATAGAAAGTGGGACATATGTATGTGGTTTACAATTTTTTTTCAAAATATTTACAATTATTTATTTTCTTGTTTGTATAATATTCTAATTCTCAAGTTCTGCAGAAAATAGCAATTAAAGAAATATATTTTGTCAACCATTTAATACCAAAGTAGTACATTGGTATTAAAATGTAAATTGTTTCTTTATATGGAATCCATTTGCGAAAATCTAAGTGTCCCATTTTCACAGCTGGTTAGTTATATAAGGTGTCCCAAAAGATTTCACTTATCTTACCTTATGTACACTTACATTGCATTATTTTAATTAAATAGTTAAATTCAGAAAATGTTACAATGGAATTTTTATGCCAACGATAGAAATATCTGTTTTTTTTTTTTTATGAGATATTTAATTTAATTAGAATATGTTATTTTTAAATATTCTCTTTGTCAGTTTATTAATAGAATTATACTGACCTAGTATGTCTAATATGATTAATATGACAGCTTATGCATTTTATTGCATTATGGTTGAAATATGTAGCTCTATTTTACTTTATTTATCCTATGATTAACACATCGGACAAAAGCAGGTTTGTTAAAATTTATTCAGTGGGCCAGAAATCAGTATGACGTTTAAAAAATATTGCTCAAATTAAATGTTATGAACTAGTAAATAGTTACAATAAACAAAGTAAAAATAACGTGACATCTTCATGGGAGTCCCCTACAAATAATACATAAATACTATTTACAGCACGTATTGATGCAATGTGGCATTCTTAGTTGTTTACACAGCTCTCAAACAAATAAAGGATGTTTAATAAAGAAATATAATACCTCTTGACTAAGATCGATGACAGGCAAAGCAGGAATCACTGCCTCCAGATCTGATGTGCTGACTTCACTTGCTTCACTGGCTGGTCTTTCGGGAGGAGTAGCAGCGTTATCACGATCACCCTGGGGCTCCGTAACATTCAAGTTACAGCCGACATTCAAATCGCAATCAACAGCGTTTAACAAATACGCAGTAACATTCAAGTTATGTATGCTATTTATTCTGTTATATCGTCCCAACGAATTTAAATCAGAAAATACTTCCCGTTGATAGTTGATTAGCATATTATCCAGACTTTTCGGATGAATATAATAAGATCGAGATACACTTGGTGTATACAATCTCCAACTCGTGCCATTTCCATAGTCATAACTGTTTATAATGTAAGGATCAGTATCAAAATAAGAGTTCGGGGAAACACGAAGTAAACTTAAAATTAGAGTTAATTGTAATAATTCGTCGTTATACACTTTTTTTAAACACAACATTTTTGTTTATAATTATGAAGTTAATAACACAATCAATAATAAACACTATTTCACCTTCTGTCAAAATATTCTAACCTTACCAGTTCAACTCAATAAAAATCAAAAATAAGACACGGTTCCTTAATTGTCCAAATCATTTTATAGTCCCATTAGTCAGACAATACACTTCATCAACACAATAAACATTTAAAACATTATTAACAAACTAATTATTAAAATGAGATAAAAAAAATATTTCGTAATTCCACAACGATACTTATAAAACGCCGGTAAACTGTCAAAATTAACCAGTGATGTCTCTGTCACTCCGTCGTTTACACTCTGTCCGCTCGGGGAGATGAACTTAATTTACTTTGAGTCGTATTTTCAACAAAGAAAGTCCGCTTAACCCACTCACTTTTAAAGACAAAAAAAAATCCCAAAATCTTGCAAAACTTAACAAAACAGTAGATCTACTAGCAATGGGTGATATGCGCACAGCCGTTTTCTAAATAAATTCAAAGTTGAATCATACAGGTTTCTTGACAGTAGTGTTATAATTCGTATTGTCCATACTACAATAATTAGGTATTAATACATTTATACGTATTATTTGTGTATTTATGTTTACAAACAACGGCAAATTAGTGATTCGTTTAAGACAGCAGTTGTTTTTAAAAACTATAAATAAATTTTACGTGTTTTTGGTTGTTATTTGAGTTGAGTTTTGCTTGAAAAATAAACGGTCAAAAAATTTTCTTCTAGAAAATTATAATTACAAAACATAAAATGTAATTTTAAATATACTAGTACAAAGCGTGGCGGAAATCGTCAAGGTTCATTGTTTTATATTCTTTTACGTCAGTAATAAGGTATCACAACCTTCGGGTGGGGGGGATAAGATTTGAACGGACATATCCGTTTTAAATTGTTAAAAACATTTCATCTATTTTTGCGCGTTTCTGTCCGCGTGCGCATGCGTACATTCGTGCTTGAAAGAACTTTGAACCCATATCTACCTATCGTGGACGTACAAATATCTGTATTTACTAAATACATTCAGCACCTTGCCCTGTCGGTCTCATTTCAACCTTTGACCTACACCTTTATTCCGGCGTTAGCAAGTTAAAATAAAAGGCAGTTACGTCAGCCCTGCTACGCAGATAATATTTTGATGGGGAAATAATTGAAACATGCATACACACTTCATTATCCATTAAAAACAAATATTATAGTGTATTAAATTCGTTAAATACATAACTAAAATGAGATTTGATAGAAACTATCGTTTTCAAATACATATTTTAAGTTCGTCCTTGATATGTTTCCTTAAAACCGGAAAGGTTGGCGAGCTCTATTGTACATCTCAAGCACTGTTCAGGGTAGGATTTGAAATACAGTCGGTTCCGCTAAATCAGTACACCGGATAATCGGGACAGCCACTTATTAGGGACAAATCCTAAAGAACAGAAACAAAACCGAGGAAATAACACAAATTTACTTCGCTTTTTCATGACAATATTCCGTTTAATCGGGACAGTAATCGCGTGAATTTCGGTGGCGCCGAGAAAAATTACCTGTAAAATTAATAAATCAATACAGTATGTAGCTGACAGTTGGCGAGCTGTAAAAACCAGCACAATACAAAATTGTTTGGTTATAACGGTTTAAAATCTACAAAGATTCCAGAGCGACGAAGAAAGTGAAATTTCACAAGTTGTTTAATTGTCTTGAATTTTCCACGATTGACAGGAATTCACGATGTTATGACGAGAATGGAGATTGTGAGGACGCAATTGTCGAAGGCATTAAATAAAAACTTTAAAATTTGGAGGACCCGACGACAGTAATGATGATGATCTTCCTGTACCCGTAACTAACCGTGAGGCGGGAGTCCCATGTCAGCATTAAATATTTGCGCTTTACAATCCCGCAAAAAACTGGAAAATCACTTTGGAGGAATACTTGCAGAATATATAATTTAATTTAAGTTTGGACATTATTTTTCTTTCAGAATATATATTATTTTTTATTATGTAGTACGTATATAATTTTTTAATATGAATGTATACGTACAGTTTTGAGCAGTTTATCAAATAAAATATTAAAAAATACTAATCCTGTAATTTTTGTGGAACTTCGGATAACTGGGTCAGCCACTTAATCGGGACAAAAAGTATTAGTCCTGATGTGTCCCGATTAAGCGGAATCGACGGTATATTTAATAAATACTATTTAAACATATAAATAAAACTTTATTATTCAGATATATTTATACAAATTAAAATTAATTAAATAAATATACATTTAATATTTTTCTTACCTTTTCACATAATGGGGTATCGCATCCAGAAATGGTATTAATTTTTATAAATAACTATAAAAATATCTATCATCATCATTAGCTCGACAGCTCGAGTTGAGCCTAGTCCTCCTGTTTCCAGGTTTCATGACCATGTTTTCAATCTATGTACATGCAGGAGTAATATGGCCAGTACTACGTTCATTTTTAGCGTACACAGAAAGGCACCTACAGTTTATAGCCAGCAGAACCTATTATTTGTATAAATATTTTTACACAAATTATTTAACATAAGTAGGAATTGAACTCACGTCCGTGCCCTTGCTTAACGGCCAAATAGCAGGCGTAAACGATTTAACGTGATTACTAACCCCCCCCCCCCCGGAGAAGGGGGAAATACCAAATTTTTTATCACTATGGTCTTGGGTAAATCACTTGTGTTTTACAAGTGAGGACCTTTTTTTGTCATCACTTGTATTTTTTAGATCATCACTTTTTTTATTCCCCCCCCCCAATTTCTGGGTGCGCCACTGCAGTGATGAGTTTAATAACGATTAAACCAGACTGACAAAATTAAGAGAATATATTGTTTTTACGCTTCGATTATTTTTTACTTTATTAACTTTTTCTAACGGTTCGTCACTATGATATACGAACCGGTTGTAAAATATTTGAAACTCACCACTTCATGTAAAAATGTCCTTGTGCGTTGATCCTTTGAAACTTAGATATCGACCATGTCACTTGATTGACAAAATTGACCTACGGTAAGGTAAAAATAGGAGGATACATAAAAGGATACATAAAAAAACATATTAAAATTTTAAGAAGATATTTTAATTATAGGTGCAGTAACAATCTATTCACAATATATTTCTCTGAGTGCACACCATGTAGAAGTCCAGCTTCTGTGAATATTTTAAATCTTTAACTATAAGACGTATGCGCACACACACGCACACTCACGCATACATATGCTGACCTAAAAAACAGTAACAATTGAGAAACTTGGGAGTATCAGAAATTCTTTTAAATAAATTTTATTATTTATTTAGTGTTATAAAATTTAGAATTAGTTTGGGAAAACATTTGAATTAAAATTTGTTTAATTTAATGGAATCCATATTATTTATAATGTTAATAAAATAATTTTAAGGGATCATGCGAAAATTACAAATATACAGTTCAGAACAAGTGATCTCTTTTTATTTTTCAATTCCATCCTAACAATTCTTCAACATTATCTTTATAAATGATAAGTATATTTTAGACAGTAGTTACGAGTACTTTATATGTACTAATTTTTAGTAAACTATCTAATGTGTTTCACACATTTCGGTAGTAATATCCGTTCCACTATCATTGGATAATCAAGAGAGAAGTTTGCCATTTGTCACCACTTTTTAAACCAGCTTGAATAAGATGTTTTTTTTTTCTCATTTCGAGTAACCAACATTAGGACCATACTAGTAACTACATAGTTAACCGAATGTGTTAAACATGTTATAATGTTGACTGAACTGGCTTGTTAAGTAATAGTAGGGCTAGGAATGTTGGCACTCTTGCAAAAATGTCTCTATTAGTGGTGGTTCATACTATTTAAATAAGTTTGTTAATTTCTTACACAACTAAACATGATAGCTGATTCGTCTGTGATGAATTCTTTTTTTTACTGATTTGCCCATTTAAATTGTACGAACCTCCAGTGGCCATGGGAAAATCTAATAGTACAGCTCGATATCTATCTCAGCGCTCACTTAAATGTATCAATAGAACGTCTTTGATAGTCATTAATTTCACGTGAATGTAGATTAACAGGATGCAGTTTAAAACTGGCACAGAATTTATAATGGAACAAGTTGAACTTCGTGTCCATTTATAAGTGCACTACATACATAGTTTCAATCATAAATTGCACACTATTGCTATTCTATAAACATGTCTTCTTAACTCTCAAAAATACTTTCAATGTATTTCAGCCATTACTACCCAATCATATTATACATTTAGTATATCTATTATATATGTATTTTCTATCATACATAATTTGACATAAATATTTTTTAAAATAGTATATTTTAAGGTATAATATTGCTCAATTTTATGAATAGATGAATGAATTTTTTCATGTATAAGGATTAGTATACGCATATACAACTTATAATCAGTGTATATGTTATTTATACTATATTTGCTCTTGTATATGTATATGCGTTAAAACTAATTTTTTAACGTTTGTATCTCAGTTATAATGTGTCCACAAATTTTTTGACTAAATTTCGAGATCTGTCAGGCAATTTCTTTCATGTACGACTCATTTGATTTACTTATAAGTCGAAAATATGATGCCACTTGTAATATCATTAAAACGTTTATCTTTGTTACTGTAAAATGTAGTTTACTCCTAAGGAGGATGTAATTACCCCTATTACCCCCTGCCTTTCAGCTGTATATGAACGCAATGATATAGGAACTTTGTATACTCAAAATAACACAATTTATTAGATCTCGATATTTGATCACTGATCCTGGGACACACTGTATATATCTAGCTTCTGACAATCTATTACACATATTATTTGGTAAAATAGAAATAATATTACGAGAAATTAAATGTACCAGTATATAAACAATAATAACTAATATGTACTAAATATAAATTTAAGCATATTCTATTGCATTTTTTTTTCTATTTAGCAACACTCAGTAATTATAGTTAAACTAAAAAACTCTATAAGATAAATTGGAATAATACAAGTAGTTAGAAAGATACATTACACAATAAATGATATATATATATATATATATATATATATATATATATATAGATAACTGCTACAGATGTAAAATTTTAGTTCAAATAAATATATACTCATTGTTAGCATCAAGTGGAAAAATAGTAAAGTACAAACAATTAAGAAAGATAAATTATGGTATAAGAAATTTGTAAATAATGTAGCAATGAGTATACTATAATTGATGTGCTTTGTACTGTAACTCTAAATATGGCACAATATATAATCTATCTATACTTATAAGAGGCCTGATGGAACAGGTAAAGATAACAAGTTAAAATAATTCATATATTACTGAACATATTATTCTTCTTTGCGGTAATAAGTGAATTATTGAATTATTGAAACTCAAAGCTGTCTTTTTAGACGGGCTCCATATTAAGATTACGAAAATAAAATGACTTTTTATGACAAAAACAATAATAAACAATTTAGCGATAGTAACATTTTAATATATCACAAAAGTCACTCGTTACCAGCTTTGCCAGTAATTTTATTACGTATGGGAAAAGGTTTATTTTAAAATATCACTTTTAAAACATCCAAGATAAAATTCGCATCATATATCAGCGTTATGAAATTATCGCACCGGCGTAGATTTGCCAGCACGGATTTGAATTTTCTGCAAATCCACGCACACGTGCAACCAAACTACTACAATTACTAAAAAATGCCAGTATACCGCTTTCAATCAGTGAAGGCGTGATGAAAGCATCTTCATTGTCAGACGTGTATTTTGGCTTAACAAGCAGTTTGACATCTAGCTTCACTGGATGTATTAAAAAAGTCATTTTAAATGCGTCCTCCTTTTTCACATGTAGTATCTAGGAATATTTAAATTATAACTAAGTATTTAGTCTTTGATATAAGTCAAAATTAATTATTTAATCACATGGGTAGTAAGACTTTTTGTATATATATTCACAAATATAATAGTACTTCTACAAAATATTATATCTATACCAAGTACCAACTTTCATATTTTGATAAAACTTACTTAGTGCTCAAAGTGGAAAGGGGATGCTTTGTCATAACTTGTTTTAAAATATCACCGTGAAGACTGGTAGCAAGTTAAAATTCTAGATTTATTTAAAAAACTCGTGTGTGTGTGTGTGTGTGTGTGTGTGTGTGTGTGTGTGTGTGTGTGTGTGTGTGTGTGTGTGTGTGTGTGTGTGTGTGTGTGTGTGTGTGTGTGTGTGTGTGTGTGTGTGTGTGTGTGTGTGTGTGTGTGTGTGTGTGTGTGTGTGTGTGTGTGTGTGTGTGTGTGTGTGTGTGTGTGTGTGTGTGTGTGTGTGTGTGTGTGTGTGTGTGTGTGTGTGTGTGTGTGTGTGTGTGTGTGTGTGTGTGTGTGTGTGTGTGTGTGTGTGTGTGTGTGTGTGTGTGTGTGTGTGTGTGTGTGTGTGTGTGTGTGTGTGTGTGTGTGTGTGTGTGTGTGTGTGTGTGTGTGTGTGTGTGTGTGTGTGTGTGTGTGTGTGTGTGTGTGTGTGTGTGTGTGTGTGTGTGTGTGTGTGTGTGTGTGTGAGGCAGTCCTAAATCACCCGATGATGGACAAGGCTTGATGACCATGAAATATGTAATTCTTCTCATATTTGACAGTTAAAAATTGACAGCGAAACATGTGCTGCATGGCTAATATTCCACTTCAAGCACTTATCTATATTAAAATTGTAAATTTATACTTTATAATCTTTTGATTTTGAATATAAATGCTTGTTTGGCACTGAAATATTTATATTGCTCAGCAAAAATCCAATATTTTCTCAGTTAAAGATTTAATAGAATAAATTTGTAAATGTAAATATATTTCTTTATGAATCCAGGCACACCAAAGTATGTGTCAGATAAATAAGGTTAACGATAAGGTTAACTGACAACATGAGTTTTGTCAGTTAAAAATTAGAATATAATTTACACAATTTCGTGAAATGTGTGTGCCTGTATATTGAATGTAATCATCATTATCAAATTTGGAAAGTTGGAAAAAGATTTGAACCAAATGTAACTGACAACACATGGAAGAGAAACTGTCTACAGCACTTTTAGAAACGTTTTTTATCACTTCTATACACCTGAAATAAGGGAATATATACAGGATGAGGAAAAGTATAGATACTTTTCCCTTACGACTATATTAGTATTTGAAAACATATAGTGAACTCCACCAAATTTCCTTTAAAGTGCTTAATAGATTTAAATAAATGTTTTTTTGAACATTTTAAAAATATTATAGAAAAGTGTTTTTGATAAGAGTAAACTCATTTTGGTGTAAGTACATTTAGCCTATCTAATAGAGTAGCATTAGACTTCACCAAAATACTGATTTACCGTATATTTGTTTAAGTATCTAATATAGATAATTTTTGAACAGAAAAGTTAAAGAAGGCGCAAAATTAACGCACTTTATACCGCAAGATGTCTTTAGTTTGTATTTTAAGTCTGCACAAAAATCGCGTTTTACCGATGTGTATCTTAGGATATATGGCGGACCTCACTATATATTGCTTTGTATATGACTGCAAAATATTAACGTTTTTAATTTGTAACTGTAAAATACTTTTATATTAATTTTAAAAGTTTCTATTAAACTTCATAATATTGAACTGGAGTTCTTGTGTAGCAGAAAAAAATAATATTTCTTATATATCAATATTGGCGGGTAAAAAATTATATGCGATAGTCTGAATCGACTAACACAATAATTTTGATACAAACACAAAAACTTCTGTTCAAGTATGAAGTATGATAACACAGGTTATCATTGTTAAAATGCGGCCACAGGTTTGAATATAAATTACTTTCTGTTTTTTATTGTTACAAAATTTCAGTATAATACATATGCAAAAAAATCGACATGCAATCACTCACTAAAAAAATTTAAGATCGTACTTATATTTAATGATGAGTTGATTATAATAACAGCAGAACTCTACATTTTCTACTTGATTAATCTTTCAGTACTACCAAATTTACGTAATCTAAAGAGTACTGTAACTTAGTACTTAACTTGTTGCAATATTTCTTACACCACTGTATAAATAATCTTTTTATTTCAATTATGTATATGGGACTATTTGGTTCTGTGCCTTATAAGTCCAATATTATACAAAGAGTTAAATTTTTCTCTTTTTTTTCTTTTTAGATATTTATGAACTATTCTTTAATGTAATCACTGCACTTAATGATTCTTTTAATATGATGAATACATACGAACATTCAAACAGTTTTAAGTTATATTAAAATTTTGACTCCATATTGGCAAGTATACTTATTATATTTTATTTGAATTATTTAGAAGTGTAAATTAAATGTTATATCATACAGGATCTGATTGAAACTTGAGATATAGGAGGTAAAAGTGACTACACTTTTAGCACAATTCTTGGTTATTTGATGAAATAAGTATTTCTTGAATTGGTAAAGAAAATAATTATTGTTTTAGTAGTAGATTTTAAGTATAATTTTATAAATAAAAAATTTGTAGGTACCACGAATAATTGCATAATAAATCATCCTTTTTCATGAGATATTTGTCAACATTTTTATTAAATATTATTAAATGTCACATACTAAAATCCTATATAATTAATTCCAATCGACTTACTGCATGTTTCGAGATTTATACGTAATTTTATGCAAATTTTTATAACAAATCAGACATAAAATATGAAATAATTTTTGTAGCACAAGCTGTTTATGACGTCAAAGGGAATATTAAAATTTCTATAAAACGAGTCGGCACTAGTGGATACCTATTGTGAAATTTTAGTCTTTTTAAAAGTTTAATTTGAGCACCATTTTCTTGTGTATGTATCTTTTTTGATTGAAATAAAATTTGATTTTATGAATTGACTATATTTTAGATTAAAAAGCAATAATTCAAATATAATATAATTCACGTAACGTGATAAAATAAGTATACAGAAATGTAACGTTTCTAAAATTATATAATACTTTCTAAATTGCATATTGAATAAAATGTATGTTTATTATGATTAATAAATAAAAAATAAATAAGTTTGTAGGTGTGTTAAAGAAACACATGTAAATATGAACTGTTTACAAACAGAGAATAATCAACTTTTTCGTCTACAGATGACTAAACAGTAACAATATACTCAAGTATCGAACCCTGAGTAATTTGGCAGAATATTCCACACATGGTAAAATAACCGGGGAATTGCGAATTCAAAGTTCGAACACAAACTTTGATGTAATTGTTAAATATATTTCGACTATTATAAAAGAAGACATATAAAACAAAACCTAACGAAAACAACAAATATAATGTAGGCTCACAGAAATAAAACCATAACAATCTTTGAAAGTTTTAAAAATGACGCAACGTTTTGTAAAATAACAAGAAGCGCCATGTATGCAATAATAGAGGTTGTGGAATATCCTCGATACATACTTCGGAAAACATAAATAATACAATAAATTAGGAATATATGGTGATGACTTCTTGGCCTCCTCCGCGTACCATTAACACACGCTCCAGTCCTTCGGTTAAAACTTCCAGGAATTCCATATCTAAGTAACAAGTAAAGGAAAAAATATCAAATATTTTTGCAAAAATCACATTCTTGTAAGCTAAGTGTAGAATATACTATTACTTAAAAAATTTGAAAAAGGATACAATTTGATTCTCTCTCCATTTTGGTATCTTTCGGTGGACCTGGTAAATTTAATATGACTAACTGTGCATCATGCGACCGATTAACTATAACCTCGTTCAGCTTCACAGCAGTGTGCATGCGTCTTACATTACCCTCATCACTGCAACAGAACAAATTACATGAACCGATTTTACTTACTACGATTTACTTTATTTTTACTTACGGTGTTATCGTAACGGATTTGTTAATGTTATCCGACTGATCTTTCCTGCTGATTCCATTTGATGCTTCCTTCTCCTTTTCTTTTTCTACAGATTTTTCATTATCAGTTTCATTTTCTTTAGATTTTTCATTATTATCAATAAGCTTATTTTTAGACTCACTCTTATCAGAAGTATCAGTTTGTGTCTGAAATAAAAGAATTATAATTGAATTTATTAAATTAATAAAGGATGTCTCTATATAATCTAGTGGTAAATTTAGCTATTTTAGTAATTCATTAGAAACTAATATACCTCAATACACTGATATTGTCATGTTAAAAAATAATTAAAAAACACCCAAGATGGAACTATAGATAAACCGATCCAATAATTATGTATAACCTACAGGGCAGAAGGACTATAGCACTGTAAAATAATAGGTTGTGGAACCAAAGTATAACGAAGGAAAACAAGCACTGAATATTAAACACGTTAAGAGCATTGCAATATACAGCAATGAAATGTGACGACTGAAAACAAATCCGAAGGAATGCTCAATGTGACAGAAGTGGACTTCTGGAGAAGAGCAACGGCTATATCAAGGATAGAAATAGTGAGTAATGAAAGAATTCGGGAAATTATTGGTGTGTTTATAGTATAGTTAAAAAAATAAACTTAACTTAAATAAACTTAGATGGTACGGTTATATACAATCAAAGGTAGATGAAAGATTATCAAAATAAGTTTTATCATAAAAAATGAAAAATTTAGAATAAGCTGGATAAAAGTAATCCAAAAGGGAACGTCAGGATAAACATCAGAGGAGATTGGAAATCGGACGTCACATATACGATATTGAGAAGTCTTACGAAGAGTATCGAGGCATTTCTGGTGGCGGCGCTGTGATTGAAAGAAATATTTACTTTTTTTCATCAATCATATGATTGACGACGGGAGTACTTAGCCATCCATTTGCACACGCCTAACAGTTTAATTTAAGAACAGTATATTTTTATTTTACTAAAATAAGAGTAAATATTTGCAACATTTTTGAATTTTTAAGCGCTACACAGGTAGCGAGGTGTATAACAGGATCATCTCGAGAAAATTAGGACTTAAAATTAACTTTCTCTCCATTTTATTAGGATAAGTAAAGAAATGAAAGAGATGCATATGTTTGACCTTTCTTGAATGACAGCTAAAAACACTACAATTTGTTCTGTTTTTATAGGTTATCACAACATTTATAGTTTTTTGTTTCTGTCGACACTGTAAAAAAAAATTCGACACGCAAATATACGTAATAAGTTCAAACTGTTCTGCCGCATTTAGTGCAATAATTTTGCCACCATTCAGCGTATTCGAGCATGTCACTTCTCAATGGTCTAATAATAATAATCCGGGGCTATTTTTCGGGGGCACATAGCCTTTAAAGGTACGCGTAGCCTTTTTTTAATATAAGTTACAAGCAGTCAAAATTCTTGAATATTTTTGTAAATTTAAAATAAATTGTCATATTTTTGTGCTAAAGTTTATGTGGGCCGGCAATGTATACACTCTTTTAGTTGTTTTTTTACCAGCTACTTGTGGCCTGGCAGTCAACAAGCGAGTCTGCTTTTTTGGAAGAAAAAGAAACAGTAAATAATGAAATTTTTGGGCTTACATAAACAAGACTCACATTTAGTTCTAAGTGTGTTATACTAGTCTAAAAAAATAATAATATATTAGCAGGGTTTAGTCTATGACAAGCTAATTAACACTCATCTCACATACCTCATTAACTACCTCGTTCTTGCCGGAATTTTCTTCAGTGTTCTCAAAGTTCGGCTCTTGGAACCGCACTTTGGTTGCTGTCTTAGCATCAACTTGATGGTGGTGATCAACAATAGCTTGTACCTAAATTTAAATCAAAATAATAAATTTCTCTTTTTTAAATTAGGACATAAAAAGCGTCAAATGTTTAACGTAAGTAGAAATATCCACTCGTAACACATTTTTAGTTTTTATTGTCATTTTTTTTTTTTCGGCAATTTTAGCAAATGAACTGTTATGCTGCTCACTACTAAGAAGATGAATGAAGATGGATGAAATGAAAGAATGATCGTAGGATGAAAGAGATAATGAATGAAGATCACACACTAAAAAACACCAAATATATTTAGCTGAAAATTAAAGCATTTAACACTTTCTTCCAAATTTTTGTGAATCTGGGGTATTAAGTGATAAATTTTAGTATTTATTTTTATGCATTAATTTTACGGTAAATATATGTTTCCGTTTTGTGATGATGAGAAATAAAATACATGGTAAACAGAAAAAAAACTTGCAACTACATGATTAGTAGTAGCATAATATTACTGTTACCAATGGCAGCTTCTCTTCACTTGAGACCTCATTGAAATCCACCAGCGTCTGTACCTTGCATGTCAAGTAAAAAAGTTTTATATCTATGAGGAATACATGATAATCTTTTTACATAGTTATATATCACGAAAAAATGTATTTAAAATATAAACATAAATAAATAAAAATAAAAGGTAAGTAAAAGTTTACTTACAACACCAAGCGTTTCTTTCTTATTTAAACGAAGTTCACGTAGCATCTGATTTCTTTGCTCCATCATCAGAGTTCTTTCATAGGTGTATGCGGAGATATCACTGTCCATCTGATTAAAAAAAAAAAAAAAAACAATAGTTTCTAATTCAGAAAGTACATCGCCAAGAATAAAATTTTTCTCCATTCCTGAGTTATGCGGTTGCTTACCATTTCAACTACCTCAACTTCTGCTTCAATACGCAAGTGGTACAGGAATTTCTTCAAATCTTTTTTCATCTGAATAGAATTATCTTCCATTTGGGCAACGGTGAAGATGCGCATTCTGCAGTTCTTCCACGTGCGGTGCTGTTTCAAGAGGAATGGTAGCAACATAAGTAGACCACCATCATGAACAATCCACCAAATATCAATATTACCAACAACCTGTAATACAATAAATGACAAATTTATTTATTAATATATATAAAAGTATATAATATATTTAATATGTAATAATTATACATGTTAATAATATGTATAATAATATATTTAAAGGTAGCTGACTAATATTTTCAAAAAGTGTTCCATACCTTTTCAGTGGAATCAGGGAAGAAATTAATTCCTTTTGGTACGAGTAGAGCCATATGAGCTGAAGTTACATTTCGAACGGTTTGTAAGAATACGTGCCAAGTTCGGTCATCTTCCGACTGCCTCCAACCATATGGCCAACCAAGAATTACAGTATTAGGTTTCATACCACCTAAGCCAGTTGTTTGAATTCTGAAATTATAATGGTAACACCATAATATATATCTATATCATAAATGAGAACAAAAAAGACAACTTACGAATGGCAAAGACCATCGGTGACATTTCTTGATACAAGAATATCAACGAAACCTTTCACTTTCTCTTCTTCCATTGTTTTGCGAAGATTTTGTTTTGCAGCTAAAGCCTCGCTACAATTCCTCGTATAATCTCCACTTATTACTGATACACAGACTGTTAAACCTTTTCCAGCTTTGAGTTGGGCAGCAAAAGCAAATAACTTTCTGTATTTAGGAACTAGGTCACTTGTTAATTTGGCAAGAATAAGAATTTGTGGCCGCCAATTCTTGGTGTGTGGTGGACCTTCTTCTAATCGTAGTAGTGAGAATCGTGCAGCAGATAAGGCAAGACCTCGAATGCCATCTCCCCATTCTTTTTCAGCTCTGCAAAATTATAACACTTTAGAATGTAGAGAAATTAAGAGAATTTAATTATGACTTACCCTCTATATTCAATATATTTGTAGATCATTCCTGCCATTCCCATAGCGAGCAAAGCATAGTACCACGAAGTCATGAACATTATAGCGATACATAAGGCTAAACCAGTGAAAGACAAACTCCAATGATAAAATTTAAATCTAGGTCTCCAATTTGGTGTTCTCAGTAGTGTTTGTAGTGCGCAAGCCAAATTTACAAAACCATAACACATCAAAAAGAACATAGACAACAACGGAGCTAAGTAGTCCACATTTCCTAACAAAATACCACATTGACAAATAAGTATAGTTAATACTAAGGCGCGTGTTGGTTCCCCGCGACTAGAAGAAACCGCGAAAGGAGCTAGGAAAGGTATAATACCATCTTTAGCTATTGCCTGAAGCAGTCTAGGAGCGCCAGTTAGCGATTGTAAGCCTGCTCCCAAAGTGGATAAGAATGAGCCAATAAGGATTACCCACTGATTAGGCCAAGCAATATTAGCTACTACTAATTTGCCTCCTATTGAAACGCCAAACCTGTAAATTAAATGAATTATAATATGTACAGAATATATATATATATATATATATATTTTCAACATACTTGTCTCTAAGCAAGAGATTATCAACAGTTCCAGCAAAAAGTAGTACAGTAGACAGATACACTGTTGATGTAGTCAAAATGGCACAAATTGTTCCAATAGGAATGGATTTTTGGGCATCTGCCAAGTCACCAGAACGGTTTGATCCAGCCATAATACCTGAAAAAATAAAATCAGTAAGAAATTAGTAAATATCATTTGAAAAGTTAAAATTGCCTGTTACAGATGGGAAGAAGATGCCAATAAGAATGGTAAATGTTGTTGAAATATCGGCGTAAACTTGATTATAGGTGGGTCTATCCAAACGTTCAATTTCTTCGGAATCCTTACTCTTGGCAATATATTGTCCATCTTCTAGATAACTGTCAGCGATGTTATCTAGAAAATTAAATACACCAGTAAGTTTTATATAACAATAATTTTTCTAAATAATTATGATACTGTAACACAGAATGAATAGAAATAGTAAGGAAAATATAACACAGATCAGAATTTATAATTGTAAATACTTTGACAGAACAAAAGAACTTATTTTGTTACCTCGCTTCCTGTGATCTGTCCTTTTATAATAATTTATTTTTGTGTTTAAAGTAAATGTAAAATGTTAGTGTTTCGCTACATCACCCTTTCCTCGTGATTTGTGTCATAAAATGTACATAAAACATGATATAATATGGTAAATAAATACAAATAAATTACATAAAATAGTATACATGAAAAAAAAAAAAAAAAAACGAAAGAAACAATAACTTTTAACAGAATTTTTATGTGAGACCAGCTAGAAAATAGTCCGCAAAACAAACTTCTACTCAGTCTGGTTGTATAGGGAGTGGGGCTTAGGTATTCATCATCTTGTCGGTCCATCGCGAGAGATGATGGTGCTTTATCTACGAGTCTGCTGGCTGTCGTTCTCCATGGTATTAAGCGGGCTTGACGCTGTCGGCCGATACTCTGACGTCTTTGTCGTGAATTCTGACAACGAAGATCTTGCATTCTCGTTTCACGACTTCAACGATTCGTCGTACGGACTGTATACAACCAGCTACTGCATCGTGGCGGACGAAAACTTGCTTCGCGACTGTGAGATTTTTAAAAACCTAGTTTTCTTTTTTTACGCCGTGTCGACTTACTTGGCTAGGACAAAGCTGTGGGAGATGGTGTCATTAACCAGTTCTGTAGCCGTGATGCTGTCTGGCATGCCACGTGGAGATACGAAATCGCCTGGCAGGTGAAGTGTCTCGCCGTATACCATTTCAGCTGCCGTCGAATCATAAACTTTGCAAGACGTGTCGAGTGATTTTATTTTTTTTTAACATGGTATGCAGCTACGGGACTATTTATTGCAATCAAATTTCACGGATGGCATTACGAACCGTTGCGCTACCATGTTTCCATGTTTACGGTTGCATTGATGCCTGTGTGCACTAGACTATGCATCGTTATGAACACCTCTTCACGGAAGCTCTTGGTGATAAACGGTCGTACTACTGGCATCGTGACGGCACATATGAGGTCTTCTTCGCTACCGGGTACTAGTATCTTTTTAAAAAGTAGTCCTCTTTCTTTTTGCCTTTCCATCAAACTATTCAACTCGTCGTCGGTCTGTTGGTCCTGTGCTAGAGCTTCCTAATTGATAATTGTTACAATAGCGTTGATAACTCATAATAACATCAACACTCGTTTCTGATGCGTCTGAGAAAATGGTCTTGGTTATTTCCGGAAATAAAGACAGGAGTTGGTCAAACCTTCCGGGCACGCTGACGGTCTCGACTTCGCTACTTTTCACTGTTGGTAGCTCATCTGGTGCTGTCAGCGTTGTTTTATTGCCGAGTAGGAGTAGATTCCTAATATCAACAAGAAGTCCATAATGTAACAGAAAGTCAGTACCGATGACAGGTTTTAAGACGTCAGCTGTGATAAAACACCACGTAAAGTCGAGTCGAAGACCGAAGCTCAGACGCAGCGTAATGAACCCGTACGTAGCTATGGAAAATCCATTCACTGCTGCCAACTCATATGTCGTCTTCTCCGGTTTGTGCATTTTTAGGAAAAACACAAACGTTAGAGCCGGTGTCAATAAGGAATCGTCGTTTTGTTACGCGATCAGTTACCAATAGAAGGCGCCATTTTGTCGAACTGATATCATCGTCTTCCGTACTCAATAACTGTCCGTTACGTTTCCCGACGGGTAGTCACATGGTTCTGTGGATTTATTCGCCTCCTGTGCGACAGTACAATGGTACCAGCAACCGGGAGAATCGATTGTCGAGCTCCGACCTGACGATCGTGTCCGGGAATCTTTGGTCGAATTCCGTCGAGAACGGTACCTCGATGGACGTTGGAGCTCTGCTTCAGTGTTGTTCATTGGGCCGTTTGTTGAGGCAACTGTTATATGTCTCTGCGGCAAAACCTCCATAAATCCTTAACTTTATCCACAATATGAGCTACGGCATCGGAGTTATCGTATGCCTTCGTCGTCAATATGGCCTATAGATCATGTCAGCAGGTGGTCAATCCAGAGTGTCCGTAGTAGTAATTCCGTAGTGTAATTGTGTCGCCACCGAGATTGCGGAGTCGACGGAGGAATTTTGACGGTTTAAGTAGGGCCTTGCGGTGATATTGTCACATAGGTAATCCTAGGTCAGGATTACGACATCTAGACATTGTGACGGTCAGCTGTCTGATTAAAAACTATTCGTCAGCGTCTGACGTATGTGACCTGATTAAGAAATTGCAGATCATCACAATTTCATAATGAGGAAATATTTGTCATGACAAATGAATATTGGAACTGGGTTAACTTTCGGTACTTAATAGATGGATGTCGAGAATATTGAGGTAGTAGAACATAGCCAACTCTACTGCACGTATTAGTCCCGAAGGTGACGACCACGACACCGACGCCGGATCCTAGTATCGAGAGTGACGCCAAAGCAAGTAGTGACCATGTGAGTGGGAGAAGACTTCTCCAGGCTCCTCGACTCCCGGATGGGTAGCCCCCGCCTCGGAGATAGGTCCAAGCCGATCCTGGCCAACACGGGGTGGACCGAAGACTTCCCCAACTCCATGGACCAATTCCAACATTATTTTGTAATTGTTATATAATTATTTAATAAATTTGTTATGTTGAAACCAGGAGTTGTGTCTGAATCAAACCACCCACGTGACAAGTGGTGGAAGCGCCGTGTTGCTTGGACCTCGAGGAGCCAGGATAAGTCGTGGAGGCGTCGCATCGTCGTCTACCAGGAACCAAGACTAGCATTAGGATTAGAAATAAGGAAGATATGGCGATCCAGCATGTCCGCAGCGAGAAGAACTACGAGCCGTTCAGAACATCACGCATTTACGCTACCCAACAACAAGGAACGGCCATCCAAAGTGAATGTGGCCGTGTAGGACATTTTGGAAGTCGTGTCCTAACATAAGACGCGTGGACCACTCAAATAACGGACATGCTAGAGGTCAGGCGTCTCCGTATGGTCCGGGAAAAGGAAGACAGCGGCGGTAGACGAGAGCCCTGCCGTCGTGAACATACTGGACAAGGAGCTTTCCACAACACAGTACTCGGTGCTGACGGTAGACGGACAACTAGAACAAAAAGAGGTAATTTTTGTCGTAGATACTGGAGCGACTGACAATGTACTAGAGAGAAGATTTGTCAAGAGACCGCTCAGTGAGGCACGGACAGAGGCCCTTAAAGCAGCAGGAGGACATCTCATACCAGTATTAGAAAAAAAAAATGGGTGAGAATAACATTTAATAATAACATAAATTATAATGTTAAATTTCTAGTAGTCCAGAAACTCCCAGTACCAGTACTATTGGGCACAAAATTTTTAATAGAAATTCAGGCAGTCATAAACTTTGAGGATGAAGTGATTAGTTTAAAAAATAACGAGAGAGAGCAGATAATTCCATTCCGGAATAAGAAAATCAAAATTACGGAAGAACGTAAAAGCCACGGATCCACGTGGGAAGAACTGCCAAATACTGAATCTTGTACTTCCGACGCAGGTACAAAGTTCAAAATAAAATGTACGGAAAATATAACAGTAGAGCCCAATGGAGAGCGAGTTTGTCCTGTAAAGATTCCAACAGAATTTTTAAAAGCTAGTTTTACACCAAATAGCGATTTTTTGATGAGGAAAAAACTAGAAATTGTGGACCATACGGAGGGATCATGTGCATTTAAAATTAGAAATATTAGAAGACAGGCAGTGAAGATTTTCAAAGGCACAACCTTGGGATACATCATGCAGGGTAAGATTATCTTTTTATTAGATTGCATTGAAAATTTTGAGAATTTTAAGCCCGACATAAATCCAGATTTATCCAGAGAACAAAAGGAAAACTTGTACCAGCTATTACAAAAATATCAAGATATTTTTGCATTTAATTCGAAACAGATTGGTCTTACAAACATAACCGAGCATGTCATAGATACGAAAAATGCAGAACCAGTACACCAGCGTCCATACCGGGTATCTCATTGGGAGACCTGTGAAAATTGTTACAGATCATCATGCTCTATGCTGGCTACGTTCTGTAAAGGATCCTACATGACGTCTAGCACGCTGGAGCTGAAAATTACAAGATTTTACATACAGCGTAGTACACAAGAGTGGAGCCATCCACACGGATGCGGATTGTCTGTTAAGATATCCATGTCGAGAGGCAACGCAATCTGATGAAGATAATACTACTTCTGTACCCACGTTCCAGCTAGAATCAGCAGATATTGCAGAACTACAGGAAGAAGATGAATCATTATCAGAACTAAAAAATGCAATCAACGATCCGAATTTTGGAAACATCGGACTCAGGAAGCAGGCAAATTTTTTTTTGTCATAAACCAAGATATACTATACAAGATTCACACCAGAATAGTAAGGAAACATCATTATGTTTTGTAAACTACAAAATATGCCTAAATAAAAAAAAACTGCTAAATACGACACTGTCCATGTCAACAGACTTAAACTATTTACAGAACCATTGAAATGCTGAGGACAGCAAATGATAAAAAATGCACATGATACGCCCTGACGTCATATAAATACCATAAGGAAATACTACTAAGAAACTTTATATATATTTTTTTAAATTTTATTTTAGGATATGAATGATAACGATGATAGCCAAAATCAATGCCGAGGTACCGGTAAGAGTAGTTTTAGGGGCTTATTGGAAAACACTACCTGACACTCGAAAAATCGAGTGTCACCCAATCAACGGGTCTCCTAGCGGCCGAGATTGAAGAAATGATTCAAAAAGTATCAATCTATTATGGACCCAATGGCGCAGAAGACCTTTATACTTCATAGACAGTTACATCGTACATCGTTATTAATGTATTTAATTTTAATTATAGGAATTGGCTGCGGGAGTTGCTTGCTCTACCATCTTTATAGCCACATTTGAAGCGTCGAAAAACAAATGTGGTGAGAAAGGATGGAGACCTGGGTCAGGTGTATATGAAAATCATTGAAGAAAATGATAACGAGTCCGCGTTACTGCTCAAGCCAAATGGGGCGCAGAGAGCAGTACGCCTGACTAAGGCGGCCCGGAGCGGAATGATAGCGCTGTCAGGTCCGTTGGAGCAATCCCAGACGTCAGCCCTATAGGATAAACCCCGTAAGTTTACTGTGCCTTATAGGTGGATACCGTCCTGACGTCTGCCGTGGAAAAAAGCTGCTGCAAAATTATAAGTCGCGCAATATTGGGCCTCAGCGGGATGCTGTAGAGCCAGTGAAGGGGCCAGCGGGATGCTGAAGACCCCTTGGAGGGATGCCGTGCAGCAGTGATTCCTCCCAAGGATGAAGAAGGACCCACTAAACACTGACGCGCAGTGAAGTGTTCGCGAGGGCAAGCAACTACCCAAGGCAACTGCATGCTTGGTGAACAGATAACCAACGTAACGGGTATCAAAATTTTAATCTATTATTATTTATTTATTATTTTTTCTTTCCTTTTTGCAAGTACCACAACCCAGTAAGAATACAAGTCATCTGGAAATTAATCCATTGTATGTAAATAGTTATGTAAAAACCAGATGTACTGTATTTTTACAGGTTTCGAGTATGATATGTTTTGAGTTTTAGAACACGTAAAATACAACACTACACGTTTTTCGTTATGTTTATTTTTTTAATACGTTGGGTATTAGTTTCAGAAGTTCCATTTTTAAACAGATGGCTGAATCACAAATGTCGATCAAAATTCAAACTTTCCAAATTTCCTAAGGTTCATGAGCCATGTACCAAGGAGCCCTTAGCCGCCAGTCAGGTATTGGGGAGCTGTGTCTACGCACTTTGGTGGCCATCTAGAGACGTCACATGAGCCAACAGCGTAGAAATACCTGACAAGTTTCTAAGTCTTTATTAACTTCAAAACTTTTTATTTCTGCCATTGGTTTTATTATTTTGATTTTTTTTTAATTTTTGTTTATTTTGTTGCATGTCGGGGCGCCATGCTGATGGGGAAGGGGGTAATGTCACATAGGTAATCCTAGGTCAGGATTACGACATCTAGACATTGTGACGGTCAGCTGTCTGATTAAAAACTATTCGTCAGCGTCTGACGTATGTGACCTGATTAAGAAATTGCAGATCATCACAATTTCATAATGAGGAAATATTTGTCATGACAAATGAATATTGGAACTGGGTTAACTTTCGGTACTTAATAGATGGATGTCGAGAATATTGAGGTAGTAGAACATAGCCAACTCTACTGCACGTATTAGTCCCGAAGGTGACGACCACGACACCGACGCCGGATCCTAGTATCGAGAGTGACGCCAAAGCAAGTAGTGACCATGTGAGTGGGAGAAGACTTCTCCAGGCTCCTCGACTCCCGGATGGGTAGCCCCCGCCTCGGAGATAGGTCCAAGCCGATCCTGGCCAACACGGGGTGGACCGAAGACTTCCCCAACTCCATGGACCAATTCCAACATTATTTTGTAATTGTTATATAATTATTTAATAAATTTGTTATGTTGAAACCAGGAGTTGTGTCTGAATCAAACCACCCACGTGACAATATTTTGGCGCCTGGAGAAGATATTTTTATAAGACGCCTTTATACTGAGGCGACAAATTAATAAGGCTGCCAACTTATAACGAATGCAATGCACCTCCCCCCCCCCCAAATAAAAGTATTTACTCACCATTTTCTATATTTGTTTATATCCCAAGATTTTATGCAAAATTACACTGAACACCCCTTTGTATAAAAGGATATTTTTTCTGCAAATGCATTTTTCATGCATTTCATGGGGTTGTTCCATAACTGTGTTAAACCGCGGTTTTTGATTTTTAAAAACCGAAAACAGCGGTTTTCAAATAATGCGGTTTTCCCGATACTCTACACAAGAGTATATAATATAAAACTCAACAAAAAAACCATTGAAAAAAAAAAAAATAATAAATAAAATAAATAAAACAAATAGAGCATACAGATGATTGGAAAACACTGTGCTCCCTATAGAACAAACGCATTATAGCTTTCTTTATATCTACCCTTCTGATCATGTCGCTTATGTTCTAAAGCGTTACAACGATAACGTAAGTAAATAAACATCTATACATTTTTTATTCTTATGGTTGGACTGAACGTTACTTAAATAACATACCCATAAATACACCAGATGCGAGTCCCTTGATTCCTTGTACCAAACTCACATTATTCATCTCATAATACGGGTCACAGGCAGTGTTATTGGGACAGAATATTTCATGTAAGGCTCCACCAACAGTCTTGTTGCATTCTTCTTTTGTGATATCTTTCAGCAAACGTTTTCCAAGTACGCACATGCTACAAATTCATAAAGTTAGGTTCCGAGTTCATTATGGAAATAATAATAGGTAATAAAGCAAGTAAATATTAAAACTGAAAAGAAAAATGTGTGTCGTATCTAGGATGGAAAACGAAAATAAATATACATTGGAAGTATATAGTGGAACATCGATTATCTGAACGTCAATCATCCTAACAGTCTATTATCCAGTTCATAAATAATATAAATTGTTTCTTCTAAACGTTTTATTTATTATTTACAAACCATTTTCTAAATCAATTACTTTTATAATACTGTATCTGTATATTTCAATATACCATATAATAGTAATAATTAAAGTTAGGACACAATTAGTCTTTTTAAGAATTATGCTATAAGAAATGTATATCAAGCGGCAATGTATTCTGTGTTTAATCAAATATTTTATGGAGTCGTCCAAAGAAATACTATGTTTACAAATCAAAGTTGCTTTACAAATTAGGTGGGCGTAAGTAAAAATAAAATTCTAATGAGATAGATTATGTACATTCATGCCATTAATTGTATACACTACTGCCGTTATTACTTTTTATTAAGGTTTATTTTAAATTTTTAATGGCGGGTTGCTAACGTAAGAGTTTTCTCTAACTCAAGTTAAAATCATTTGTTTTCATATCTTACAACATACAAAAACAAATGATTTTAACTCGAGTTAGGGATAATTCTTACTTAAGCAACCGGCCATAAGAGTGTTAAATATGTAAAAATTATATTTTTAAACCTACACATATGAAAACGTATTAACTTAAGTTCAAGGACTAATTACGTCCGTTCCCTACTAATAACTTTGCGCAAAATAATTTAATTATACACCTAATTAGGACTATTAAAAAAAAAAAACTGGTTTGGTCATGTGTATTGCATTATCCGAATTAATTTATTTACTGAAGCAGTCTTGTTTCCAATTTATTCGAATAAGCGCTTCATTTTCTACCTCAAAATATTGATGTAGAGTGTAAATTTTCATACATTGCAATGTTTCATAGGTATTTAGTAAGTGAAAGAAGCCACCAGAAGAACCGAATGCTTGATGTTTGGGACAAATCGTGTCAAAATTATTGTCTATGTGCTCTTACGATGTTTATCGGTTTGGCTATTTGGCATATAAAATAAAAATAACACAACAGTAAATAAATAATCACTGATAAAAGAATTGTTAGGATAATATTTTCTTTTAATTCGTGACATGATCTTTTTCCTATTTATTTGGACTTTTGGCATAATTTCTTTTTTCTTCTGTAAAGTCCAGATCGGGACACAAAGTGTATCTGTCAGGACGGTGAGACAAATGATTCAAAACTGAAACTGTCCGGACAAACAGGGACATCTGGTCACAGCCGACCATAGGGGGATGCAGGGTGTGCATCCCACATGGTACAATTTTTTCGACCTCGCATTTATTTTTGCACATATTATTTTCCCCTCAAACCCCGTTTTTTTTATATAAAACGATTTATTAGCTTTTATGGTTCTTCTGTCGAGATCCTTATATTCTCGAGATATTATTATTATTATTATGGGGTTTGTCAGGTCTTGACAAGCGTCCACTAATCTCAAACTTCAGCAACCTTTTGAGCCGCGTCATACTAGAGACTAGTGGAGCTAAATACACACGACTGCATCCCAAACCCTGGCGATATGCAGCCGCGGAAAATTACGCCAGATCCAGTGCCCGCACAATGCGGAGTGACCCGAGCAGCACTGCTTTCTGCATCCTGCAGATCAAGAGTTGGCAAAAGATCTACAGGCGGGAATGGACTCGATTTCCCTTCGATAGGAGGCTTTCATACCACCCAAAACACCAACTATCAGGACTACAAGCTTAACTTTATACCCGGGATACAGCTTTCTAAGCTCGGACAAGAGATCCATATACTTAGACCTCTTTTCCTCATCCTTGAGAGAGATATTCTTCTCAGCTGGACTTGAGAATTCGATCACAAACATCTGTTTGGTCTCGATATCCAGGAGGGTTATGTCCGGCTTAGTGGCTGTCAGTAACCACGAGGTGGAGAAGGAGTAATTCCAATAAATTCGGCACTTCGAATTTTCCACCACCGATTCTATGTCAGAAGGGACGTACGGTATAACAGGTATTTGGTCAATACCATAGGCATGTCTAAGATGATAGTAAAACACGCGGAGAGCAGCATTATGTCGAGACACGTAGCTCGACGCTGCAAGAGATGGACAAGCAGATAGAATGTGCATAATTGTTTCAGGATGGTGGTGGCACAACCTACAGAATGTGGACTCCGCAATTTGGAATATGCGGGCTGTGTACGCCAAAGTATTTATAACACCATCCTGACACGCAAGCACAAAACCTTCTGTTTCCGATCTCAAACCCGCAGACTTAAGAAACGAGAACGTGAGTTCGGTGGACAACTCTAGACTTTTAATATGTCTGAAGAATACAGCATGCATACTTTTACTCATGTGTACTTCTGTCAACATGTCTATCTGCCCTCGTTTCACCGAACTGGTAACTCTGTTGTACTCCTCCCGAGAGAGTTGTACTCCAGCGTTTTCTCTGACGGGACTCAAGTCTGCCAGGTTAAATCTCGTTGCTGCTCTTCGCGCTGCCTGGTAAAGAAACGCCCCTTTGCCACTAAATTCGTGCTCACTAACGAACTTTAATAGTGGGTCCTGACTTCTGAGGATGCTGTTAGCTGTAACCAAGACGAGTCGATCGTGCAAGCACTCCAGATTAAGTAATCCCCGACCCCCGTTTAGACGAGGGAGGTAAATGCGCTGCACAGAAGATTTCGGGTGAAGACTTCGGTTTATGTTCATGATCTTTCTGGTTCTTCTGTTGAGATCCTTAAGATCATCAATATTCCATTTCATTACACCAAAAGTGTATGAAATTAATGGGACAGCACGCATGTTTGTGGCAGCGATCTTGTTCTGTTTTTAAAATTTTCGTTGACCGAATAAATTTAGCCGCAGACCGGCGGTTGAGAAACACTGCTCTAAACTGAATATCCCATATTTCAGCTAAAAAGAATTACGTAAGTCTGCTTACATTTCTGACGAATTGAATTAAAATATGAAAAATTTACTCAAAATAAATGTGTATGTGAGGCACTAGTGTATACAGTAGCAATTTCTTATTTGATTTAATAACCTAATAACACGCGCAGCAATAACAGTATTACCATTATACTTTACCCACTGTATATATATATATATATATATATATATATATATATATATATATATATATATATATATATATATATATATATATATATATATATATATATATAAATAATCAGTGTATTGCGCTGAGATCATTTACCGTTATGCAGTTGAAATTTTTCCAATCGAAATTTCCACCGGAAATACGATCACATAAAGAGAAATGATCTTTGAAAACTTCAAATGATGCTATCTTTATGTGTAACTATAGGAAATATAGCTCTTTTTCTTTTTACTTTTTAATTGAAAAGTTTTATATAGCAGGAGAAGAAATGTATACTATTTTGCAAGTTTAGGTGTATTTTATTTTGTTGGAAATATAATGCCAATTTATAACCATATTCTTTTAGTGACGTGACAAATAATCCCAGATATTATATTACTCCTTGAATTATTCCCAATGAATCAATGATGATGGTTAGACACTAGTTATTAGTTAACAATGGGTCATCAATTAAGGGCAGCTTTAGGGGTCAGAGGACTGGGTCTCAAACGTAATATTATAAAATCAGTCAAATAATTTATTTTTAAGAAACGTGTTAATTTTTTTGTCTATCTTATTTTGTGTTGAATGAAAGGATAGTTTTGGTTGTTACAAACTGAAATGTTTTATGGCTGCAACGCCTGTTGTCTCATTCAAGCTTCATCTCACACACTGCCTGCTCTCCGTGAGCAATGCACTAAGCATGTGAAGCTCAGGCGTTCCGCCGAAGTATTTTCTGGTTTGTTCATAAAAACTATTAGTTTTAATGCATAAAAAGAGACCTCACACTGCGGAAAGGTTTTCTGAACACGATAGTGCAAACCAGACTATCGTACGATAATTAAATACCGAATTCTGACCATTTATGTGTTTAGGGATTTTTTCCAAATAATAAGTTTCCGCCTGATTTTAATTATTTGAATAAATTCTTTAGTTTTGAGGTAACAAACATACATACATACATACATACACATAAAAGAGCTTTATGTATTAGTATAAATTATAGTTATGGCAACGTTCGTTTTGTTCTCGGGACCAACAGAATTACGTGCACCGTTGCCGCAGAGGTGAATTATATAGCTGAATCCGGCTCCATCAGATCCAAATGAATTTATTCAGTATATTTCTAACCAGGGCTGTGGAGTCAGGAATCGGGGTCTTAAAGTCGGTTATGACTCAGATTGCAAATTTAACATTTTTGAAATTTATTGTTTTTTTTTTCGCGTAAAGCTTAATTTAAATTTTTGCAAGAATCATACAACTGACTTCTTAGTTATAAAATTTGGTACGATTTTCAGCTTTGTGCATTATAAGTTATAGTAGGTGCTTTTCTTTTACCACTTTACTTAAGTAATCTAAGCTTACCTAAGTCGTAAGAGCGATTCCATTCTAAGACTACAAAAGATCTTTTTCTCCCCCCTTACCGTTACTAAGGCATTTGTCGAACTTGTGTGCTTAGCTAAGCATTTTTACTTGTAAAAGGAAAGCACCTAGTATCGTTGTTTAAATTCAGATATTAGTGGATAAAGCGAAAATCTATCTGATTTAACCAAATGCAAAATATATTTTTATTATGCTCTTGACCTTGATAAATTTGATTGCACTTCAAATTTATTAGTGAAAAAAAAAAGCATTCACCCGAGTATCCCATGTATCCCGAGATTATTCAAGGCGTAGTTTTGACTGCTACAGCTTTTCCAGCGACACAAGTTACCGTGGAAGCAGCGCTGTAGTTAAGAGGCAAGCCCCGTGGTGCTTGGGGGGAGTTAGGGGGCTCATAGAATGTATTTGTATTACATTGCTTTCCTGAACTCCATAAAAATTTTGAAAGACGGAAGCGGGTCACTGGGCTACTCGCGTCCCGCTTCCATCTTTTAACTAATAACTGAGCTGGTGTGGTCTGGGGAAATTTGAAGCTACGTCACTGCATGGAATTTTCGTTTTCTGCTCTCAGAATCATTTTCAATTGATATTAATTTAATATAAATTGTGAAAATGCTGCTAATGGAAGAAGTTTAGCTGCTGTAGCGGTGAGTGAATTCCATTTCGAGGATTTTAGTTGAGATATAAAGCAAAACAATATTTTGGAAAGCTGATTCACATAAATAGTATTGGTGTCATCTATTAAGCAGTAGTGTAATATATATTTACAACGTTAAAATTGTATTAACAAAGTTAATAATTGTAAAAACCTGTGTTAGCTATTATGTAGATGGGGTCTTCCCATATACTGAACATGAAAACAGAGTTCGCTTAAATATAGGCAATCTATTTGACACGACTGTGTTGCATGCTATAGCAATGGATATACATATGTATGCATGAAATGCAAGGAAGAAACCCATCCAGAGCGAGACAGTATTAAATGTTATGTGGAAGTCTGGCATTACAAATGTTTAAAATTGACGAAATGTCAAATGGAGAGCATTTATTCCCGCAAGCATATAAAATATGTTTGCAAAGAATATGAAAAAAATCCCTTGAATGCCTTAACTGAGAAAGTTAATTTAATTTTACACTTTATTTATAAATTAGACATATAAATTCAACAATAAGATTTGACATTAAAAATGGTACATGACAATGTTGAAACAGTTAGAGAGAACACAAAACAAAATGCTGTAGATATTATTAAGGATATAAAATTATTATTATAAGATCATATTGTAAAAGGATTTAAAAAGTAATTTAGAAAATTAATTTAGCAGGTAACAAACATATGCTGCTATGGCAAAAAAGTAGAAAAAAGAGATAATGGAAATTGGATAGAAGTAAAACCTAAAAATAGAAAGACAAATAATGAATTAAATATTCTTCTTTATTAAAGGAATAATAAAGAAGAATGGAGGCAAAGGAACAGTTTTAGTAGCATGAAAGTCGAAGGACGATAAAAAGGCAGTTATCAGTAGAGACTGGATTTTTAGGCATTTGCCAATTTTTAATATTTATAGAATTGCACTGAAATTAAAAATAAGTGCATTTCACACAATTTCTTATCATTATATGTAAATTAATTTTTGCCTCTTTGCCTATTTTAACTAATTTTTACATTTCATTGCCTAAAACTAAGAACTTTAGCACGAATTTAAATTAGGCTTTAACATTTTTTTATCTATGTTTGTCAATGTGTTACATTTTTAAAGAAACGTATTAACTTTAGTTGTGTAAACGGGTTTGTTGACGTGAGAATTGAGATCACAACGTATCTAGTTGTGTACTTGTGACTTTTATTACTTCATCAAAACCACTGTAACAATTGCATTTGAATGGCAGACACTAATTACAAACAAAAAATTAGAACTAGCTGAATATTCCCTGTAACATTTTTAATCAAAATTACAAAATATTTTACAGCAATTTTTTTAGGAAATTTTTTAGATATCTTTTCAGTGGCGTAGTAAAAGAAATAAGATTTAAGACATTTTTTTATTACATTTCAATGATTCTCAATTTATTCTCAAGGTTAATTTTTACAAAATGCAACATAAATTTATTCAAATTAACAATATATGTAAAATATATTTTATAGAAAAATCATTGTAAATAGGTTTTACACCTATTTACAATGATTTTTCTTTTATTTATGCATTGTTAGATTGTACAAATATTTACATGTCAGTTAAAAAAAAAAAAAAATCACAAGTTATACTAAACACTGAAATAAAATAAATTATGTTCATTAGAATAATAAAAAGCTAGATGTCCGCAAGAAAAATTTAAATTAACACTAATAAATGAAATCTGATCAGTGAAAACATTTATTTATTTTTACTATGTCAGTGGAAAATAATCATAAATTTGCCTAAAGGAAGCTTCAAATCTTTTACGATTTTTAACCGCTTAAGGACTACGCCCGAGTATACTCGGACAAGCTTTACCTGCAGAAAAGATCACTCCCGAATGTACTCGGGCGAAAATAAATACGATTCATGGTATGTGGAAGTGAGACAAAAGACAGCTACGATGGTTCAAACGAGGTACGAGAGAAAATGAATATTTTTTTATGAATTTCTTGTATTTCTCGACCCACACTATGCACCATAATATCAACTTTCAATCCCATTTTGGGCCCGAAATGGCTTTTATGAAGGATATATATGTTCAGTAAATAAAATTCATTCATAAAAAAAATGTGTTTTTTTTTTTCATTTTAAATTTTTTTAATGATTACTGAAGGGGTTAATAAAGAAAGGAGCAAATTAAATTTGGCATATTATATTTTTCTGCGTATAGTGTGCTATGCATTTCTACAAAAGAAATAAAGTACCATTCTCATGCACTAGTTATCGTGATAATTTGGTCTAATTTAACCGAAGTGTATGCTTCGTCACTCTATTGATCAATTTGAATAGCACCAAAACTCAAATATATTAAAATGTAAATAGTATAGTTAAGTAAGTACATGTATTTATAAAATCCTGTCAACATACAATCAAACTGTAAATTATCAACAAATCTTGACAGAATCATCAGACCATTTTTAAAACAGGAAATGAAAAAAATCATTATGTTGTCGCAAAGAACATTTCTCTCTCAACAATAACTTTATCAATTTCTTAATTTACGTATTACGCTTAACAATAAATTGACAACCAACTTGACCAATATACTGATGAATAAATTGATAAATGTAAAACCAGCTGTTAGTAAGATACTAGGTTTAAATTGTAAAAATAAATTTAAGAATATCTGAAACAAATGTGAAATCCAAAGAAATATGACTATATATATATAAAATACTTCAATTCTTAAAAGAAGGATCTTGAAGGACATACGTTAGACTCAAAATTGACCGTTATTGATTAAGCAGCTTAGTGAGATTTTCGGGCTAGTGAGCAGGATCCTCAACCATAAAAAACGGTTTCAAGTATATCGGGCATATGTCCTTAGATTCTTTAAAGTTCTTCTTTAAAAAATCAAATATAGATATGAATTTTTTTGATTATTTTCTTAAATAATGAATTCTATATATAAATATATAAATCTATAATATAATTTCTTATTAATACTTATAAACAATTAATGCTCTCAATTTCATAATGCAAAACTCGGACCTTGAAGGGTACTTAAATTCACTTGATGATATTAAAACCGATACAGTAATAACTGACACTTTAACTGATTTTAATAACCATGTTGAATTATTTTCTCAAAATAAAATTTGTTTTAACATACTACATACAAATATTAGAAGTATTTCCAAGAATTTTGACGAGCTTCTGGTTTACTTAACTCTTGTAAAGAAAAAATGTGATATAATCGTATTAACCGAAACTTGGCAAATAACTAATCTAGATTATTTTAACATTGATGGGTATGACACATATCACAATAATGGAAAATTTAATCAAAACGACGGTTTTATCGTATTCATAAATAAAAAATCGTTCACAGCGTAAAAATTATTAACATATATAATGACTTAAAAGCAGTGAGAATTATAGTAAATACAGATGGTGGTAAATTTGGTATAACAGCGCTTTACAGACCACCTGTAATTAATATTGGTAGTTTTTTATGGAAATTGGAAACATATTTGACTGAACACAGTGGGCTTCAGAATGAAATACTTTGTAGGAGCAGAGCCGCAGTAAGGAAAACTTGCGCTAGGGGCAGAGCCGTGTTTTGGCGCCCTTGGTAAATGAAAACAAGGTTCTTACCTCTCAAAATTTAAGTGATGAGCAAAAAAAAGGTCCTCACCTCCAAAAATTCAAGTGATGAGCAAAAAAAAGGTCCTCATCTTTCTTCACAATGGCGCTCCTTAGCAAGCCCGTCAGCGCCCTTTTCCTTAGTGCGCTAGGGGCCGTTGCCCCCTCCGCCCCCCCTTACTGCGGCTCTGTGTAGGAGATATTAATGTTGATCTAGTCAATAGTTCTAATACACATACTAATGAATACCTTAATATAATGAGTCGATATGGATATATTTCCTGCATTAATAAACCTACCCGCAATAACAAAACATGTATTGATCACCTGTATCTTAAATGTAAATTTTTCTACGAAAATATATTACCAATAGTATCAAATTCAAAGATTACCGATCATAGCCCAATTTTTCTTGCCATAAGATTTAGTAAAAACCCAGAAAATAAACATAGAATTAATAATAAAACCTACAGAAAAATAAATAATTATGAAAAATTAAAACTTTCCTTACAAGATACCGACTGGAGGGAAATATTCAGAAATAATAATAATGATAACATTGACTTCGCTATTGAATCTTTTACCAATTTAATAAATTAAAAGGTAGCCTCAAATACATGCATTCTTCCCAATTCTAATAAAAAGAAAAACAGGAAACCTTGGATCACCAAAGGTATTATCAAATCAATAACAATTAGAGATAATTTGTACAAAGAATTACGGTGGTCACCAAACAATAAAAAAAATGCAAATTGTTATAATATGTATAAATATAAAATAGCTTGTCTTATTAAAATCACAAAACAACCAAAAAAAGGTTTGGCAAAATATCATTAAATTAAAAATTAATGAAACTTATGTAACATGTAAAAATGCAATAGCTGAAGAATTTAATAAATATTTCCTTAATGTTAGTAAAAATTTAGTGTCAAAAATTGATAAGAATAGGAAAACACAATCCTCTATATTAACTTGAATAAATCCCACCAACAACACTTTGTTTCTTAATCCAACCGATCCCGTAGAAGTTAGAACAGAAATTTTCAATCTAAAAAACAATAAATCTCCTGGGTATGACGGTTTAACAGCCGATTTATTAAAACATATTAGTGCCTTTGTCGAAATCCCACTTAGCGAAATTATAAATAAATGTCTCTCTACAGGATATTTTCCCCATTCATTTAAACTTGCAATAGTCAGACCAATCTATAAAAGTGGTGCTTTAGATAATATGAGTAACTACAGAACAATATCTTTAATTTCCACATTCGCCAAAATATTTGAAAAAATAATTAATAAAAGATTGCTTTCCTTTTTAGAAAGATCAAATAACATTAGCGATAAGCAATATGACTGTATGAAAAATAAGAGCACCGACGATGCAATATCAAGACTCGTTAAATCCGTATATGAAAACCTAGACAATACGAACACATGTAGTGCAGTATTTCTAGATCTAGCTAAGGCTTTTGATACTGTTGATCACGATCTTTTGCTGACCAAACTAGAATTATATGGAGTTCGAGGATTAACTTTGAAACTTTTCAAAAGCTATCTCGGTAATAGGCAACATATAGTGAAGGTTGGTGGTTCTAGCAGTTCAAAAGAAATATTAGACAGTTAGACAGACATTAGACCACAAGGAACGGTCATTGGGCCAACATTATTCCTAATATATATCAATGATCTTCTACAACTTCCAAACTTATCCGGAATTTTAATTGCTTATGCTGATGATACGGTATTATTCGTAAAACGGCGTTCATGGGACGATGTGAAAAAAACAATGGAGCAAGATATGGCAATCATAAAAAATTGGCTTGACAAACATTTACTAACCCTAAATTATACTAAAACTTATTTCATTCCATTTTCTCTAGTAGACCGCAACCAACCAATCTATAACGCGATAACACTACATACAAATTGTAAAATAACAGATGGCTGTCGATGCTCTATAAAAATTAAGAAAACTGATAGAGCAAAATACTTAGGTATAACTATAGACATAGATGGAACGAACACACAAATAATTTAATTTCTAGAATATGTAAAACTTTTTATATATTTAGAAAATTAAGAGATATCATGCCACTCAAAACTTTATACAATTTCTACTACGCTCTTGTACAGTCAATATTGTCGTATGGGTTATTAGCTTGGGGTGGCGCAGCTAATATATACCTCAATAAAATTGTTATAAGTCAGAAACTTATTTTGAAAATAATAGAGAGAAAACCTGCACAGTACTCAACAGACAAACTTTTTACTGAATCTAAAGTCATGAACTTATACCAACTATATACTTTTGCGATATTAAAATATTTAAATAAAAACAAACAAGAAATAACACTATCTACCCACTGTTATGACACTCGTAACAATCACCAAGCTAAATGTAAAAAAACAATAAAGAAAGTTGGACAACGCTGTTGTATTTGTACCTGCATGAATATATATATGTACAATATATGCATATTTTATTTTGTTTACATTTTTTGTTAATGTGTCTTGCAACTGATGTTATGTTCTTCCCTTTTTTATGTATATAGATAAAAATATTTGTAAGTCTATACCCATTGTAACAAAATATAAATAAAACCACGCACAGACTGGTCGCAGTTTTTGTGGTGCATACGTTTTTTCTTATGGGAAATACGTATGCCTTCTTTATTTATCTTAGGTTTATGTTTTTTCACATATTTTTATGTATTTTCGTGTATCTTTTTCTTTTGATAAATAAATAAATTAAAAAATAAATTAAATTAAATAATAGCCCAACGTGTGTCCCTGGGTGCCTGGGTGCGTGCGGCCTGTCGTCTAAAACAAATTTGAAGCGAGATTTCGAAGTGTAACGAAATATTCCGAAGCTCACCGAAGAGTCACCATAGCTGGTGACTTGGTGAACTTGGTGAACTTGACTAAATACATTTTGGTATTTTTCATAGACTGGTATTTAATTTATCTTTTTTTAATAAAATATCAAATAGAAATGTGTAGGGTTTCGTAGGCATTAACGAGAAACTCTAGATACTCCTATATGCTTTGACCGATATGAACAATATTTTGTAGATTTATTCCCTAAGAATCTAGAAATATAATTGCATATAGAAATATCTAGGGTTTCGTAGAAATGAACAAGAAACTCTAGATACTCCTATATGCTTCGACCGATATGAACAATATTTTGCATATTTATTCTCTAAGAATCTACGAATATAATTTCATATAGAAATGTCTAGGGTTTCGTAAGTATAAACAAGAAACTCTAGATACTTCTATATGCTTTGACCGATATGAACAATATTTTGCAGATTTATTATCTAAAAATCTACGAATAAAATTACATATAGATGTGTTTAGGGTTTCGTAGGCATAAACAAGAATGTCAAGATACTCCTATATGTTTTGACCGATATGAAGAATATTTTGCACATTTATTCTCCAAGAAACTGCGGAAAAAATTACATATAGAAATGTCTAAGGTTTTGTAGGCATAAACATAAAACTTTATTAATAAACAATAATTAAAGAATTATCAGATAGATGGATTATCTTGGCCGAAACTTGTAAACTGTAATAAAAAAATAAATTTAGGATGGCGCAGATACACTGTGGTTGAAGGTATGGGTGTATTTGTATGCTACAAATACTGGACCTATCATCACAGAGCGGTCAACTGTCTATGTACTAAAACTTTCTGTCGGAAATGTGCTAAAGAAGGACATACTGCTGAAGAATGTTGGGCAGACACGGATGTTATCCATTTAAATGCTCAGAGTGTAATAGCTAATTTCGATGTAATTGAACAGTATGCCAAGAACTATAATCCATTAGTAATAAGACTCACTGAAATACACCTAAACGATGAAATTGAAGATCACGAAATAGTGTTAAATAATTATCAAGTAATTAGAATGAATTCTTCAAGTAGACACACAGGAGGGGTGATGATGTACCTATATAATGAATGATATTTCGGTCGACAATGTTAAAACACATACTTTGAATATTAGAAATTGAGGTTGGTATACAAAACATGAAATACATAGTAGTTACTGTTTATCATTCGCCGAATAAAAACCATTGTGATTTTTGAAATTTTTTCGAAGAATGGTGTGTTCTAAAAAGTGAAGTGAATAAGAAAATTATAGTAATGGGCGATTTTAGAATCAATCTCAGCATCAATATTAGCGATGATAAAACTTACGCAAAAAGACAAAAACATTATTTTTCTTCATGGATTCAATCAATTTATAGAAGGATATACGCGTATAACAAAGGATTCAGAATTTCGTATAGACTTAGTTATATCTAATATTAGTGATCTGCAGGGCCGCCGACAGGACTTCTGGGGTCCAGGGGAGAAACTTTCTTTGCGGGCCCCGGGTAATGATCAATTCTATACCCGGGACCGCCAAGATGGTGAAAACTAATTCTTTTAGGTCGGACTCTGGACCATATACAAATGAAGCAGGGATTTTTATTATAATACAGGTGAAAATACAACTGATGACCTAAAAAAAAGACCTCACTTCCAAAATACAAGTGGTGAGCAAAAAAAAAAAAACGGCCCCAAGAACCCCGGGAATTTTAAAATGCAATAGAAGCCCCGGACCAGACAACATACCCTTTGAAGTCATTAAACATGCTCCATACGAAATGAAAAAAATAATTTTCAAAATATATAACAATATATGGTTTAACCAAAATTATTCTCGCAACTGAAATAAAGTAGAAATTATCCCAATTTTAAAACCCGGAAAAGACAAAACAACTCATTACAGTTATAGACCCATTACTCTATCCAATACATTGGGCAAAATTATGGAAAAAATGGTTAACTACCGACTAACATGGTTTTTGGAAAAAAAAAAAATGATATCCTCAATAACAACCAATGTGGATTCAGAAGTGGCAGATCCACAAATGACCTGATCATCAAATTTACAAATGAAATACACACAGCATTAGCCAGAAAACAACACCTTATAGCAGTATATTTTGACATAGAAAAAGCATATGACACGACTTGGAAACAAAACATAGTCAAAACCCTTCAACAACTAAAAATACAAGGAAATATGCTTTATTTTATCATGAATTCTTAAGCGACAGAAAATTTAAAGTAAGAGCAAAAGGAAAGCTACACACCAATCAATATATCAGAAAAAGTCACCGAACAAACTAATACCCAAAACAGAAACTCCCAATAATAGACATAACACTCACAAATTACGACAAATCAAACACAACCAACAGTAAATACAGACAAGAGTTCAAAAATCTATGCAAAACGTTCCATCCGAATACAGACTATATATACACCGACGCCACCAAAAGAAATAACGAAGTCAAGATAGCCTATATCCACAAAAACACAGTAAAAAGCTACCAACTTCCAGCCACAGTTTCCATCAACACAGCTGAAATTAAAAGCATATATGAGGCTGTTAAATATGCATTAACATCTGCCGTAAATACCCATTTTGCCATAAGCACTGATTCCGTGGTAGCAGCGACCGAGATACAAAATCTAAAGAGCAGATTGAAAAGTGTGCAAACAATCCAGGAAATGGTCCATCATACTAAATCCAACGAGACGTGAACGTAACAATTGTTTGGATTACTAGTCACGTTGGAATTCCAGGCAATGAACTCGCAGACAGCGTTGCAAAAAACAGAAAAAACGATCCACTCAGGAACATCACTACACTCGCAAAAGACTTTCATGAAACAATTAGAGAGAAGGCAAAGAAACACCAAAACTATTTATGGACAAATGTCTCCAACAATAAACTGCGTCAAGTTAAAGAAGACACGAGTATTTGGAACTTGGACAGAAGTCGGAAAGAATAAACTATGCTCACTAGACTGAGAATTGGGCACACTAAAATCACGCACGAACACCTACTTGCACGAAATGAACCCAACATCTGCACACAGTGCAATAAACCTCTAACTGTGGAACACATAATAATAGATTGTTCTAAATATTGTACCAACCGAAATAAATACCAAGCACCATGAAAGAAACACTTCAGAACAACAACCCTTCAGCAACCAACTTAATCAACTTCCTAAACGAAGAAAAACTGACGAATGAAATATAAATGATATGTATCAAAAATAACAATATATAATATATGAAATATAATAAATGTAACAACCAATAACTGACGCTAAAAATCATGTTATTGAAGCGTCACTAAATAAAGATTATTAAAAAAAAAAAAACATAAAATTTTAAAAATAAATTACTGCAAGTTGATTGAATATATGAATCATGTTGATGTACTTTATAATAAATTTAGTGAAATCATGTGTTGCTTTGAACACTGTAGCTCCTATAAAAATGATACATTTTAAGAATGAAGATAAACAGTGGTTTACTCATGAAGTAAAAAGGATTATAAATGACAGAAATATTAGTTACAAAATTTTTTTGCATACAAATAAATTAAGTGATTAGGACCAATACAAGTTAAATAGAAATAAGGCAAAAAGTGATATTAAAAAGGCTAAAACACATTTTTATAATTAAAGAGTAGATCAGTGTAAGGGGGATGCAAAATATATGCGGAAGACATTAAAAACGTTATTACCTCCTAAAAAGAAAAATAATAATAGTGTTGTGAAAATAGATTTTAATGATTTTTATATAGCTAATAGGTTTAATAGTTATTATATAGATAGTATTGAAAATATAGTACAGTCAATTTCTGACAGTTTGAATATTACTTATTATTGTGATAATAGTATAGCTGTAGTTGTACATTCAAGATGTTTTCGGAAGGTAACTTTGCAAAGATTGAAGAGTACAGTATTAAGCTTAAAAAATAAAAGCACATTTGATGTTATAACTGCTAGATTGTTGAAAGAGCTATATCTTGTTATTGGGTGCCCATTGTTAAATATTGTTAACAATGCATTTAGCAAAGCTGAAGTTCTTAAGAAGTTCAAGGAATCGTCTGTAATACCAGTGCCTAAAGTTAAAAGGACTAATAAAGCCCATGAATATAGACCTGTCAATATGCTTTTAGTTTATGATAAAATATTAGATGAGATTTTATACCAACAATTGCTAGAACATTTTACTGTGAATGATTTATTTACGCCTTTTCAATCGGGTTTTAGCCAAGGTTACTTTTGTGAGACTGCATTACAGTTTATACAAAAACATGTATATACGGTTTTTTTTAGGGTTTTGTAGGTATGACCAAAAAACCCTTATACCGTCATTTTGTCGTCTGTCTGTCTGTCTGTCTGTCTGTCTGTCTGTCTGTTCGGTAAAAATTGTAGCCAAACGGCTAAACATAGAGAGTTGAAATTCGGCAGGCTTATACAACTCTTTGACCCGCACATAGGAAAAATACTAAAACATCTAAAAAACATATACCCCTAAAATTATAAACAAATATGTGCTCATCGAAAAAAAAAATATTTTTTTTAAATTCTGAGTATGGTATCAAATGAAAGCCCTTAGTACGTGGATTAACGATCAAAATTTTATTTTTGCAAAATAAATTATTTTGATGCGATTTTTGCCAAAATTGTGCAAAAAAAATTTTGTCCCACACCCTGTAGCCCAGATGGTTTAAACTAAAAATCTGAAAAAATTCTAAGTAATGTACATTGGTGTGAACCGAAATAGTACAACAATAGGAATTTTTGAACAAATTATGTTTTCGGAAATTAACGCATTTTTTGTGTTCTTAACTAAAATATGTTAAATATTTAATTCGCTATGTAACACACCAGATTAGTAGCTCTAGTGGCGTAGTTGGTTTTGTCGTGCGCTTAATAATGTAACTTAATTTGCAAACTAGGGTTCGAATCCTGTTAATTTTATTTTTTCTGTTTTTTTTGCATTTTTATTTTGTTTAAATTATTTTGTTAAAATTCTAGTTATATTTTGGTAAATGTTGCATTTAATTTTTAAAAGCGTAAATTTAATAACCAGTGGGAAGTGTTGAAATTATAATTTAGTTCTATGTTTGACGAAGTCAGAGGGCGGGGCTTATGATTTAAGCAACCAATGGAAGCCATAGGCGCAATTTTCAAAACCTTAATGAACCTTGCTAATTAAAAAAAATACTGCACATATTTAGAAACTTGAATAATGGTATTAGGCATTCGAATTAAAATTCATAAAAAAATATTTTGACATAAAATTTGTTTTGGCATTCCAAATAATCATCATTCAGTTACTAAATACCTGCAAAACCCAGAAATGTGTGAAAATTCACACTTCACATCAATTTTTTTAGATTTTAAAAGGGCATTAGAAACTATTAATAGAAAAAATTTAGTAAAAAAAAATGAGTGAATATGGTGTTTCAATTATTTAGTTGATAGAAAACAAAAGGTAAATTAGAATGGTAGGTCTTCGGAAATATTAAACAATTACTATGGGGTAAGTAAATATATGAAAAATTGTAAAATAAATTCATTTGCGCATGATGCATTGATATTTCACACTGGAGAAAACCCAAATCAAGTGACTGATGAGTTAAATGAAGAAATATAATCCATTATAGATTATTTAAATATTAATAATGTTAATATAAATGTAAATAAAACAAAATGTATGTTCATAGGGAATAAGAACTAAATTAAGGATATGACGAGTAATAAAGGAATTTTAATTGATAAAATTTATATTGAAAGGTTAAAGGAAATAAAATATCTTGGTGTAATTATTGACAATAAGTTAAATTTTAAATCATTTGTCAGTTTACTTATTAAAAGGTTAGTAAAAAATTTGGATTATTTACAAGAATATCACATTATTTGTCAGTATACTCTAAAACTTTAGTATATAATACAATTATTCAACCCCATTTTATATGTACCTTGCAATACAATTCTATATTTAGGCAATGAAATAGAATTACAGAAACTTAAAATATTGCAAAATAAAGGCATGAGGGTAATTCTTAGTTGCAATAAATACACCAGAATATCAGATATGCTGAAATGTCTAAATTGTGAGAATATAAAACAAAGTATAGAGTACAGTGTTATGGTATTTTTGTATCGAATGGACCATAACATGTTGCCATCCTATTTTGATAAATTGTTAGTGAGAAACGAGAATAAACATGAATGATACTAGGAATAAAGCTAACATTTGTATTACGGGTAAGAAAAAGAAAAGCAGTATGAATAATATCTTCACACAAGGTATTAGTTAGATATAATTCTTTGCCTAAAAAATTAAACATAGCTACTAATTTAAATTTATTTAAAAATAGATTAAAAACATTTTACTGATTAGAAATTGTATAAGGGAATATTTAAGTACTGCCAACGGAGTGGCCGAGCGCATTAAATCGTGCAGTTTGGACTGGTGAAAACAGTCTGGATTGTGATATTGGTGGTTCGATTCTCCGTTGGTGATATTATTCGGGCGAGAATAATATGTTTACATTACTCGCATTTTCACAATCATTCACCCCTCATCCAGGTGTAGGAGCTCGCCCCCTGGCATCGGCGAACAGCCTCGTTGCAGAAATAGGCCGATGTAAAATAAATAAATTTAAAATATATATATTTAAGTATGAATGTATTAGATACGTATTATTAGGGACTGTAATTAGAATAACTAGATTCATTTATGTTAGTATTAATGTTATGTGTATTAGTGTAAATTATTATATATATAAATATGTGTGTATCTATTGGACTGTTGTCCTAAAATAAAGTTATATTATTATTATAAAATTCTATTAAAAAGCAGCAGTGAAGTCGGATCTAATTCTATATTTTATATAGCTATGAAAACTCATTATATTTCTAAAAACTAACTTAATTTTTTTTTATTGTTTTTTTTTTTTAATTTAAATTATAGTGCTTCAACTGTGGTGTCATTAGCACTTCTTAATTCTAATTACAGTATTTACATATTGAGTATTTCTATAGTATTTGGAGAGCAGTTGTAATGTCGTTAGGTATATTGTGTTTTATTCTTTCTTGTCTGTATTTGGTGCATTGGGTGATGAAATGTTCAACAGTTATTTGAGTGTGGCATGTATCACATATTGGAGCGGTTTCTTTATCAAATAAATGTTTGTGCGTGTAGATGGTGTGTCCTATACGTGCCCTCGTTATGACAATCTGGTCCCGTCTTGCACCAATTGTTGGCCATTTTCCAATGTCTGGTTTCGTGATTTTTAATTTGTTTCCAGTAGTTTTCTCCCATATGTTGCTCCAATAGTTTCTGATTTTTTGTTTTACTATGGTTTTGAAGTCATCTGCTGCGATGGTGGTCTCTGTGATGGGAAGTTGCAGAGCTGATTTCGCCGCTTCATCAGCTTTCTCATTGCCGGTTATGTCTTTGTGGGACGGTATCCAGACAATTTGAACCTTGGTTTTCTTCTCGATGGCTTTGTGCAGGTTTTCTTGGGTTTTCTGAATTAATGGATTCCTTCTGTATTGCTTTTTGAGGTCTTGTATTGCACTGAGGGAGTCGGTGCAAATGATTATTTGTTTACCTTCTCTAGCGTCTTCCTTCGCTATATCAGATGCCTTCCATAAACCATAAATTTCTGCGGTGTAGATCGTTGCCATATTCGGCAGATGGTATTTGTGGCTCTTGTTGTCCACAATGATAGCTGCGCCGGTGCCATTTTCACTTTTGGAACCATCAGTGAAAATTTTTACTGCATCTTTATAATTGTCGCATATCTCCAGGAAAGATTTCTGGTATAGTTCGGAACAGGTGTCATTTTTGGTATATCGGGTAAGGTATGTGTTGAATTGTGGCGGGATAATTTGCCAGGGAGGAATTTCATATTGGTAGTTTGGTGTGATATCTGGGTACTTTAGGTTTAATTTTTTCAATGTTTCGGTAATATTTTTTTGTAGAGGAGTTATGCTAACAGGTTTTTGGTAGTTTTCTGTTGTTTGGAAATACACATGGAATGCTGGGTTGTTCGTATTTCGGGTTAGATTAGTTATGTAATTTAGAGTAATTTGGGTTCTTCGGAGGGTTAGTGGTGGTATTCCACTTTCAATCTGGAGGCTATCTGTTGGGCTAGTTCTCAGTGCTGAAGAGTCTATTTTGCAGGAAACTGTTTGTGTAGTGTAGTATGTTGCCGTCAAGTCCGTATTGTGTCATCGTCTTTATTATATGATGTCTCCAGGTTGTGTCATAAGCTTTGCAGATGTCGAAGAATATCGCTATTAGATGCTGTTTATTGTTTCTTGCGTAATTTATGTCCGTTTCTAATAGGGATATGAGGTCCATGGTTGATCTGCCTTTTCTAAAGCCACATTGGGAATTACTTAGTATGTTATTTGTCTCTAGATACCATAGTAGTCTGTTGTTTATTATTTTTTGGAGAATTTTGCTCATGCTATTGGAGAGTGAGATTGGGCGGTAGTTTTCTGGGTTGGTTTTTGGTTTGTCTGGTTTTAAAATCGGTAATGTTAACTTCTCGCCATCTTTATGGATATGTGTTTTTAGTCCATATCTGATTGTAGATTTTGAGCAAATATTCTAAGGCAATTTGAGGTAGGTGCTTGATAATTTCGTAAGTAATTCCGACTGGGCCTGGACTGCTTTTATTTTTGAGCGTCTGGTGTATATGCAGTAGTTCTGTCATATTTATCGGGTCGTTAATTGGGTTGTTGTCTTCCTGTATTTGGATGCCTGGTCTTTCTGATTTTTCTTTGGTAAGCTTGAAGTTGTTTGAGTAGTGGTTGTTGCTTGAATTAAACTTAAATTGTTCAGCAAGAGTTTCCGATATTTTTTGGGGTGCTGTGATTATATTGTTATTTTTTATAAGTATGGAGGTCTGGTATGCTTTTTTATTTCCATTTATTTTTCTGATTTTATTCCATACTTCAGAGGTTGGTGTACTTTTTGTTAGCGTTGATACGTAATTTATCCAGGATTTTTTCTTACTTTCTAGAATCATTCTTCTTGCTATAGCTTTTGATTTTTTAAATTCTATGAAATTTCCAAGCGTGTTATGTTTTTTGTGAAGTTTATCGGCTTTCTGGCAATCTGCATTCCACCACGGTACACTTTTTCTGGTATGTGTTGTATTTTGGACACCTATTGCTTCTTTTGCTGCTTGTTTTATCAGTCCTATAAGGTAGTCTACATGTTGGTCAATGTCGTCTGTGTCTGGTACAATCAGGTTTCCCTCTATTATGTCGGCGAATAGTTTCCAGTTGGCTATTTTAGTGTTCCATTTTAAATTTGGTGAGGATGGATGAGCTGTGTTAGGAAAGGATATTTTTATCGGGAAGTGGCCGCTACCGTAGGTATGGGAAATGACATCCCAGGTTATACTAGGGGCTAGTTTGGTATCAGCAAAGGACAGATCTATGGCTGAGAAACTTCCTGTTCTTGTACAAATATGTGTTTCCGTACCATCATTAATGAGAACCAGGTTGTTATTGTTGTCTAATATTTTTTCTATCATTTTTCCACGGCTGTCGTTCGATTTAGAGCCCTATATTGTGTTGTGACTGTTAAAGTCACCGACCAGTAGGTAGGGTGAAGGTAATTGTGTTATCAGATCTTCCATTGTTTTTTCTTGTATAGTTTGATTTGGCGGAAGGTACACGTTGCAGATTGTGATTTTTTTAGGGATGTAAGTTATGATCGCTATTGCTTCAAGTTCAGTTTATAAATTTAGTATTTCAGCATGCCTGCCATTTTCCACCAATATGGCAACACCACCACTGGCGTTGTTGTGGTTGGTTCTGTCTTTTCTGAACGTTGAATATCCGGAAAGACTCGTGGTGTGGTGTGCATGAAGTCGGGTTTCCTGAATGCATATGTATTTTGGGTTAATGTCTTGTGCATGTTTTTGGAGTTCGCCTTTGTGTGCGTTAAGTCCGTTGCAGTTCCACTTAATCAGATCCATGCTGGTGATGTAGTTTTATTATTTAAGTCTTGTCGTTCTGAGTTTTGTTGGTCTGTGTCCTGTCGTCCTGAGTATTGTTGTTCTGCGTCTTGTCGTTCTGAGTCTTGTTGTTCTGCGTCTTGTCGTTCTATTTGTTGTTTGAGTTTATTTGTTATTCTTGTCATTTTACTTTTCATAGTTCTTGTACAGTTTTGTTTAAGTTCGTCTATCATATCTATCAATCTATGAGGTTCATTTGTGTAGTCTTTTGAAACAGTTAGAGGGTCGGGGACGCCTTGCGAGTTTTCATAGAAATCCGACAGTTCTTCATAGGTTAGTACGAAATGATCGGGGTTGTCGTTTATTTGTTGTTTCAGTTGTTTGTTGAAGGTTCCTGTTGGAACTCTGTATTTAGGGCTCAAAGACCTGGCTTTCTTCAGTTGCCTCGATTTTCTGAGATTTGTTCCTGTAGGTCTGTTTTTAGTTTCCATGTCTTGGTCACTCAAATCTGATAGCGATGTCTGGTTTAAGGGCCTTTTATTCGAATCTTGGGATTGGTAATGTGTTCCTGATGTTAAGGGTTTTGTGCTGCTTGTTTGGAGAGAGATCGGTGTTTGTGCTTGTGAAGTTGGTTGATTGATATTAATTTGTGGTGTTGCGTTTACCTTTGCAACAATCTCTAAACTATTTGTTGGTCCGTTTGAGATCTCTTTCTGCTGTTCCACGTTTTGGGTGGTTTGATTTTGTGGTTGTTTGTTGAGGCTGGCTTCTTCTTTATTCTGTGTTGTAGTTTGGATTGGCATGTGACAATGGGTTAATGTATGGCCCTGTTTCTTGCAACGGGCGCAGGTTGGAATGTATTCATTTAGAAAAATTTTATATTCTGTATCTTCAAACTGGATAAGGATTGATTCGGGAATTGCAGTTTCGTCAGGTTGTATGTAGACCTGTCTTCTAAAACTGAGAATATGTTCTAGTTCTGGTTCTCGAAGTCCTGCTCGTAGGAAGTTTATAGGGGATACTGTTTTTATGTCTAGTTTTTGCAGTTCATATTCTAAGGTTTTGTGGGGGATTGAGGGGCATACATTAGATAGAATGAGCCTCTTTGCTGGGTTGACTAGTCTTCTAATCTCGAAGTTATTGTCTCCAATTCTGATGTGGCGATGGTTTGTGATTATTTGGTTTACTTCTTTTTCGGAATTTAGATAAATGCAGATTCTGTTTCTGGATAGTCTGGATGCGAAGGTGATATTTTTTGGTTCTGTTAATTTCGTTAAGGTGTTGATATAAGTTTTTAGTGGTATTTCTTCGATTCCATTGATTATTATGGCTTGTTTTTTTTGTAGGGAAATTTGTTGAAGTAACTTTGCTGGCAAAAGTTTGGGAGTCATTATTTAAATTTGGCGGTTTTGGTGGTTTTTCTTTTTCTTCCATGGATGCCAGCACAGTGACGAAGTTCGAAATTTCGCCGCTAGATGGCAGCACAGTAGAGTTCAAAAGTGCACCACTATGTGGCAGCACAGTGGTTAAGTTTAATATTTTGCTACCTGCTACTAGATGGCAGTGTTTCACTTTTTATTTGTACAGTTTACAAATGGATCTCGAGTACGTGAAAAGTTAGGTTATGTACCTATGATATAGGTTAACATTTAAATTATTTATGAGGAGGTGCAGAATAAGGTAAGAAATTTATTGAAAATCTGTGGCAGGAAAAGCTATTCCTATCAATATAATAAGATGCAATATTTGAAAGTTTTTAAATACCTTTTTCTGAATATTTGTTTTCGGTTTGCGACTTGCAACAGTATGCTGTGAAGTTCGAACGGGAGAGGTAACTTAATGGTGCCAATATAAATTTTAAAATTTAATACTTATGTAAAATAAACTTTGATTTTTCCTCTATCAGTTGGTGCTCTTTTTATGTTATTATTTTTTTAAATTAACTTGTACCTAGGAACATACCCTGTTGCACATAGAAACATTCATGCATGTTAATTACTATTAACAATGAATAATTAATATTCATTATTTCTAACATGAGCATTTTATTTACAAGTATTCAAAATGCCCTCCATTTGGTTTAAACATTTAAGCATCTGTACTCTTGGGCAATCTGTAGCTCGGAGTAGAATAAAAATAAAAATAATTAAAAATATTTCACTTTCAAGTAGTTTCAAGTAGATACTTGAAAGTGAAACATTTATTATTATTATTGTTATTATTATTTTGCTCCGAGCTACTGCTAGATCAAGAGTAAGGATGCCAAAGTGTTTAAATCAAAATGGAAAGCACTTTGAACACTTGCTAATAAAAATACTTTACTTTCAAGTCGATATAGAGAATAAAACTTTTCGTAAACTGTAAAAGATATTTTAAAAAAATGTTTAAACAAAAGTTGTTTCCTTGCAAAATCTCTATCCAAAGGTATCCAACATGACATACGTTCTTATTTAAAAAATCTAAGTTGTCCTTGATATCCTGCATTGTTGGTTTGTTCCGGAAAATATCAATACTAGCGTTCGCTTCTTTGAGTAAGCTTTGGTAATCAAATTATTTCCCCAACTTCACACGTCACGTTTTCGAGAAAAATCGTGCTTCCTCTATTTTGATACATCTGTTTATTGCCGGGCTTTGAAAAATTATTTGACTGTTCGTCGGTCCGCGAAAAATTATGTAACTTTTCACCGGACCGTGATGGAATAAAGTTTAATATACACTAGGAGTGTACTCATATTTTTCTTGGGGAGAGGCTCAGAAGCTCAGTTTTTTTCTTAGGCATGCTCACACTCAATTACAAGAAAAACATTGATTCAGCAATAGAAATAATTTGATAAATAATTATTGTTAAATAAGTAATACATTGTAGTTTAGTTCATAAGTAAAGTTGAACAAAAAAGTGTAAACATGTTTTTAGTGAAAAGAAAATAAAATTATCTGCTTTAGTCTGCAATAACGTTATTTGAAACTTTATCAACCAAATACATTTAGCGTCCACAGAAGAAATATTTTTAAGAGGTCTCGGATCGGGCATGCACATTAAAATGGTCTGTGAATTAGGTCCGGCTCTGTCGAGACCTAGTTAGAAACTATGTTAATTAGCTTCACCATTTTGTTACTAAATATTTTTAGATGAAATAATATACAAGAGTTCATAGATGCCTTCAAATCTTACAGTCAATAAGAAAGGTGACAAATCTGTGATGTTAAAATGCACTGGTAATGGTATTTTACCGCAGATGGTCGGAAACTTCCACCATTTGTGATATTAAAACGAAAAACTATGGCAAAAGAAAAGATACCGCCTGGATTAATTATTCGTGTTCAAGAAAACGGATGGATGACGGAGGAACTGATATTGGACTGGTTAAAGGTTGTATGGGGACGGCGTCCTGGGGCATTAAGAAAAGCTCGTGCCATTTTTGTACTCAATGCATTTCGAGGCACCTCGAGTCAATAAACTATTCAAAGACAATTTACGAAAGGAGTACAGCAATTGGCTCTTATTATTAGAAATCATCCACTGGCCCCTACAGGGAAAATAAAGAAACCATCAATTCCAGTCTTAGGGGAATGGATTCTGACCGCCGGGCAGAAGATTAGTGACACGTCTATTGAAAAAGGTTTTAAGAAATGTTGCATTTCCAACAATCTGGATGGGAGTGAGGATAACATTTTATGGGAAGAAAATGAAGCATCGAGCAGTAATCATTCAAGCGACACTGACGATAATTCATGCGTGTCTGAATAAAAAAAAATCATGTTTTTTATAATACAATTTACCTAATTATTTTTTGTTTTATATTTGAATTTTTTCTTTCATTCCTGTTCCAAATATATAGGTGCGTTATATTCGAGACCGCGTTATATTCGGGCTAATACGGTATATTTTAACTACTGAATAAAGAAATTTTATATATATTCTGATATTTTTATGATTATAAAATGTTGCAAACAAGCTTATTAACGAATTTGTGAAGCGATTTGTTAACAAAATTATGATCGTCTAAAGCAGGCTTTAACGTGTTTATATTAAGTTGTTGTGGTTATATTAAGTCGTTGGTAAGGAGTTGTTGGTATACTATGGATAGCGATCTGATACATTCGCGAGCCAGAACTTTTTAAGTTATGTTCTTAGCCTTTTAGCAAAAAAGATAGTTGAGCAAACTAAATAGTGTTGTTAAAATAGTATTTTAAGTAAAAATAATTAACTTTATGTTCTATTTTTAACTTGTATTTCAAATTGTGTAATTAATCAAAAATCAATAATTATTCACACATAAATTTTGATAATAACACAAAATGGATATTATTAAAAACCTATATTATTTTGTGAAGTGTAATATATGATAGATACTGTACGTATAATTATTTTTTTAACACATTTCGGCCATAAATGCATGTCTTTTTTTGTATATATGTATGTATATATATATATATATATATATACCTATTCTTATCCATTTGTACTTGATTTAAAGTTATTATAAAAGACATTATTAACCTTTTTAAATTTACGGCAGTGTTGCAAATATAAAACATTTCAAATAGGTAGTCGCATTGGTCTCGGGACATTGTACTGTGACTACCAATCGAAGGGTCCCACGTTCAAGTCCCAGTTTAGGTTAGTTTTTTTTTTTTTTTATAATACTTTTATTCTATTTCTTTAACCTTTTATTAAATTATAACCAGAACTAACTGATCTAAACACTGAAACAATTTATTCACCAATAATATTTCACCAAATCTACAAATATTTAAATTTTATTGATTTTAAATTTATTTCCTTATAACCATTTTTGTTATCTCTACTGTAACCCAAGTCCGAGGTTTTTTTCTTTCCTGTGTATTGTCGAAACTATAAGTCCTCCTGATAAACCCCAGGAGGTGTAGGGTCTTCTTTCCAGACATTTATATCCGTAACAGTATTATCGTTCAGAAATATACATAGTCTATTACATTTTTTTAACACAAAGACTGGAGTAGTCAATAGGTACCTAATTAACTACATTTTATTTTTTTATCTCTAAATTTTATAAACTATTTATCTTCGTTTTCAAATTTTACTGACTGACTTATTTATTTATTTATTTATTTACATTATTTGTTTTTATTAGTGCGTCTAATTTGGAACAAGTGAACCATGAATCGCGTTACAAGAAATGGAACGTCAAAGAAAAAGAGGATAGAAACTAAAATTATGAATAGCCCAAACAATAGTGTTATCAGTATTGTATGTGACGACGACGAGGATCACGAGCGTCGGCGAATCAACCCAGTTAAGTCATACGACGTAACAAACGACTGTATTGTCTGAAAAAATGCAATCGTTTGTTACGTCGTGTGACGTAAGTGCGTTGATTCGCCGACGCTAGTATACAACGTTTTCTGACCATGATTGTATCAAACTATCTTTTCCTCTTCCCTTTCATAATTCTGATTCCTACATTAAATCATACGGACCTATTACTCAAACTGGTAAGTACATTTTACATAAATCTTTAAACGAGGTTAATTGGTTACCTTTGCACGGATTTGAAAGTGGTAATATGGCATTTGAATTTTTCTTCCAAATTTTTATAAAAATCGAATCTAGCTTTCCGTTGAAAAACATAAAAATAAATAATAGGGGTAATAACTGCAATAATAAAAATAATATTAAATGGTTTAATGAACACCTAAAAACAATGAAAGATGATCTTCAAACTCTTCAGATATCATTTTTTACTAACCCATCCGAAGAACTGAGAATTACAAAAAACATTTTTAGAGCGAAATACAGGCATGGAATCTAAAATTGCAGTTAATAACTTATTCATAAAATCCTCGTCCAGCGTTCCTAAAGCCACATGGCAAGATATCCCTATAATATAAAAAGCTTAATGTCTGTTCGTCCGGTCGGAATAATTCGGGATGATTCGTCTGATTTCGGAGACATAAACAAGAAATTCTAGACACCGCTACATACTTTGACCGACATGAATAATATTTTGCAGATTTCTTCTCTAAGAAAGTGCGGATAAAATAACATATATAAATGTCTAGGGTTACGTAGGCATAAACGAGAAACTCTAAACTCTCCTATATCCTTTGACTGATATGAACAATATTTTCCAGATTTATTCTCTAAGGATTTACGAAAATAATAAAGTACAGAAATGTCTAGCTTTTCGTAGGCATAAACGAAAAACTCTTGACACTCCTATATGCTTTGACCGATATAAACAGTATTTTGCAGATGTATTTGGTAAGAACATGCGAATATAATTACGTACAGAAATGTCTAGGGTTTCGTAGGCATAAACAAGCAACTCTAGACACTCCTATATCCTTTGACCAATATGAACAATATTTTTCAGATTTATTCTCTAAGAATCTACGAATATAATTACATACAGAAATGTCTAGGGTTTTGTAGGTATAAACAAGCAACTCTAGACAGTCCTATATCCTTTGACCGATATGAACAATATTTTTCAGATTTATTCTCTAAGAATCTACGAATATAATTACATACAGAAATGTCGAGGATTTCGTATGCATAAACGAAAAACTCTTGACACTCCTATATGCTTAGACTGATATAAACACTATTTTGCAGATTTATTCTGTAAAGATCTACAAATATACCGTATATTCCGGCGTATAACGCGCACCTCAAATCTGAATAGATTTATTTTAATTTTTGCATGTATTCCTCGTATACCGCGCACCCTTATAATCTGCTTTCCTGGAAACACTTTTATGCCAATATTCCTTCATAACAACCGTATGTATAAACTAATGACGAAAGTACATCTGAATTTGATGATATACCTGATAATATTAGCGAAGACGAATTTGATGAACTTTTTATGTCATAATAAGAATTATTTAAATTAATAATTAAGGTATTTTTTTTTATGTATATAAATAATATAAATAAATATGTATAAATTTAGATAGTTTAGTTGATTAGTATTTATATTATGTATTCATTATATAACAGGAATCCTATTTATGCCCTATTTACACTATTACCATCCTAATCTTTGAACGGGTAAGTTTTATACTCGGCGTATAACGTGCACCCAACAAATTTGACAAAACTTTCAATGTTTAAAGTGCGCGTAATACGCCGGAATATACGGTAATTACATATAAAAATGTCTAGGGTTTCGTAGGCATAAACAAGTAACTCTAGACACTCCCATATCCTTTGACCGATATGAACCATATTTTGCAGATTTATTCTCTAAGAAACTGCGGATAAAATAACATATAGAAATGTCTAGGGTTTCGGAGGCATAAACAAGAAACTCTAGACACTCCTATATGCTTAGACAGATATGACTTAGACCAAAATAACCAGATCTGGTTTGACCTTACAAAAGTGAATGCAATATATTAAAGCGGACAAACAGTTAAATTTTACTGTGGAATAGTTTGTCACGATTTATTTAAAACTCATTTTAGATATAGTGTAAGTACGTTTTTTTCCGTATGTTCCTTTTTCCGTGTGCGCTGTTTTCCGTGTGTGTATTTTTCCATGTGCGTTTTTTTCCGTGTGTGCCTTTTTATGTGCGCTTTTTTCCGTGTACGTATTTTTATATTATATAAGTAATTGGAAAATTTATTTTAATAAATATATTTTAAATTTAACGTCTCAAATCATTTTTAGTTTTACCAATATAAATGTAATGCACTGAGTAAAAATTAAAAGTTTTCGCATCTTAAAAAGTTTATGAATAAATAATTCGGAATAATTATAATAATTAAGGTGATGATGTGTTTGCCCAACAACTGTACAAGCAATCTATCAGTTAATGAATTTAACAGTCATTTTATCAATATCGCAACCAACTTTTTAAAAGCCTTACCCACCTCTAATATTTTACCTCTATCTTTTTTATTTTTACCGACCTCCGCAAATAATTTTTCATTTTCATTTACATCTACTTCCTTTAATACCGTACGAGAGGTTATAGATTCATTAAAAAATAGAAAATGTAGAGACGCATATGGGATTTCCATAGATGTTTTAAAAGAAATAAAAAATGAAATCGTAATTCCACTAACAAAAATAATAAATCTTTGCATTGAAACAATTATATTCCCAGATAGTTTAAAACTTGCAGTAGTTCTACCTCTTTCAAAAAAGGCAATAGAGATGACTTGAATAACTACCGTCCCATATCAATAATTCCCATTTTCTCTAAAATTTTTGAAAAAATAATATATAAACAAATCGTGTCTCATTTTGAAACAAATAATCTGTTTAATAACTCTCAGTTCGGTTTCAGGAATAATAAATCGACCACAGATGCAATCTTTTATTAATGAAATATCAGATAGTCTTGAAACTGGCGAACTATGCTTATCAACTTTACTTGATTTCAGTAAAGCGTTCGACTGTGTTTCTCATAACATCTTATTGAAAAACTTGTCATCTATGGTTTTGACTCTAATAGTTGTTCTCTAATTAAATCATACCTTAGTGATCGTAAACAATTTGTAAAACTAAGTAATCTTAAATCAGAAAATTAATGGCATCTTCTGGCGTGCCTCAGGGTTCAATCTTGAGACCTTTGATATTTTTAATCTATACTAACGACTTTCCAAACTATTTAGATGCAAAATCAATTCTACACGCAGACGACACGACCTTCTTTACTCGTTCAGCAAACTATACAAATATATTAAATATAAACTCAATTATACATGACAAAGCAATTAAATGGTTCATTTCTAATAAATTAACACTTAACGTTGATAAAACTCAGCAAATTCTCATTACTTTTAAAAAATCATGAATATGTCAATCCTAGGTCTGTTAATTTTTTGGGTGTTTATATTGATTCTACTCTAAAATGGACTCAACGCATTGACTATCCATTGACTATACCAAACCTCCACAATTCCGTTTCCAAAGATATCCTACGCATTTCGTATTTTGCCCTATTTCAATCCCACATATCTTATGCTCTGTTAGCTTGGGGACACTCTGCTGCAGCGTTCAGAATATTTTCCTTGCAACGCCGTGCAAACAGAATTTTAGCTGGAATTCCGTACAGAGATGATTGCAGGAAATTTTTTACGAAATTGCAAATAATGACTTTCCCATCCCTTTTTATCATTGCCTTCTATATGCCCACAAAATTCAAACCATTTGTTAATTTTTGAACAGGTTCACTCTCATAATACTCGAAATAAACTAAACATATATCCTAACTTTACACGCTTAACTAAATCAAGAAATGGTACAAATTATTACTGTACCAAATTTTTTAATATATTACCTGTCGAACTCAAGAAACTAAGCTCCCAAAATTTTAAAAATAGTATTAAGAATATTTTAATCAATCATGCTTTTATACATTTGAAGAATTTTTAATATGTAATATTTTTATTTTTGTATTTTGCATTGTATTTTGTATTTTGTAAACACTTATTGTAATTACTTATTTTTATAATCTGACTCACTAAAATCACTTTGTATGTAACTTAGTCTATATATATATATATATATATATATATATATATATATATATATATATATATATATATATATATATATATATATATATATATATATATATATATATATATATATATTATTATGAGTCACTAGGCTAGAGTGCAAAGTTAAATTTAATATCAATTTCAAATCAAATGAAAACAAACAAAAAATGTTTTTTACAAATTTAAATAGCAGTGAAGATGCAACACACTTTGAACTATGGAACAAAGTTTTACATAAAAGATTAAAACGGCACCTGCCCCAGATGTGTGAAAATGACCCCCCTCCCTCCTGTGAAAGTCCACCACAAGTGAAAGTGCCCCGAAAATAAGCGATTAAAAAAATGTTATTGCTAAAACTCCAAATTAGAGACAATTTAAGTAAGTGTTATTTTTAATATAATGGCAGTTATGTAAGCCCCACATTATTATTTTTCACTATTAAAAAAGGGATTGTGCAATACTTCTGCGATTATTTGAGAATTTTGTATTTTTGCTATCTTTTTTTTTTAATTTATTTATTTATAGACACGTCAGCTACTTGGCTATTGATGTCTTTGTTACTATCTTACAATGTTTTAGTATTTACATGTATTACATTCTAACTATATTAGCTTAAAAATATCAATGGATTGTAAGAATTGCAAAACATTGTTGGTCATTGCTGGGTCAGGTTTTAGTATGTCTTTAATTAAGTTTATTGTTCACGCCACTTGTTCAGTCTGGTCGAGTAGAGGCTTGTCTTGATGGTCTGTCTTAAGTACGTCTTGTTTGGGGCAATATGGGATATTTCATCCTGGCTGTTGTTGGGTTCTCGGGCTGCAGAATTCGCACGTTCGTTTCCCTCGATGCCAGCGTGGGCAGGCACCCAGATGAATTGTACTGATTTTCTTTGTTCAATCATCTGTTGAAGCTGGTCCTGGATTCGTTGGATCTTCGTGTCCTTTGAGTAGCTGTTGTCGAGAGCTTGTAGTACGCTTAGACAGTCGGTGCATACGGCTATGTTGCGGTAGGTGGTTACTGATGCCATTTCGAGTGCCTTCTGAATTGCTACCGCTTCTGCTTGGAATACGCTTGTGGTTGTTGGTAGACTGTGCGTTTTCACCTCTTCGCCTTGAACAACAGCTATAGAACAGTTATTGTCCATTTTTGATGCGTCAGTGGAATAGAATTGGTAATAATAATAATAATAATAATTTATTTATTACGTAATTTAATTTTTTAGTACTGGTGTAGTTCGTGTTTAAGTTGTTCGAATTTGGTTTTTAAATGTTCTGGTTCAGTCTTTTTATATACGGTTAGGTCCGTGTTTTTAATTATTTTTCCAAACAGCCAAGGCAGAGTATGGTGAAAGGTGGTTGACTGGATTTCAGGAATTAAGATGTTGTTGGTTTATAGGATGGTATTAATGTATTGCTGTAGGTTGGTTTTATTATGAGTAATTAGGGTATTTAGTTTTATGAAAAAATGATTATATGTCGAATGATTTGGTTTACTTGCTAAATTTGTTAAGTACATCATAGACCGTTTTTCTCGTCTCTCTTTTAAACTTGGTTCTCCTGCGTCATTTAGAATGCTAGTCGAGGGGCTAGATCTAAATGCGCCGGTGGCTATTCTTATTGCTGTATGATGTACAGAGTTTAGTAAGTTTAGAGTTGTTTTACTAGCGGTGGCGTATGCAATGCAGCCATAGTCCATTTTAGATAAAATCATGGTTTTATATATTTTTAGAAGAACGTTTTTGTCTGCTCCCCAAGTTTGATTTCCTAATGTCTTAATTATGTTCATTCTTTTGTTGCATTCAGCCTTGACTCGTTTGATGTGTGATTTTCAAGTTAGTTTCCGATCTATTGTAACACCTAGGAATTTCATTTCCTTGGTGAATTCGATGGGTACATTATACAGTGTGATATCAGGGTTTGGTTGTTTCTGCTTCTTGGTAAAGTGCACAGCTTTTGTTTTTTCTACCCAGAATTGGAAGCCAGTGTTGTTTGCCCATGTTTCAATGCCTGTGATTGCATCCTGTAGGAGTCGCCGGAGGTTTTCTGAGTTAGTTCATTTGCAGAAAATAACCAAATCATCAGCATATAGCAAGAATTTAGTAGGTTTTTAATATTTTCATTTATATTATTAATACAGAGTAGAAACAGAGTTACACTCAGGACTGATCCTTGGGGAACACCGTTTTCCTGAATTTTTTGATCTGAAAAGGTGCCATTGAGTCTAACTCTAAATTTTTTGTTAGTTAGGAAGTTACTTATAAAATGAACTATATGTCCATTTAGTCCATAACTTTTGATTTCATTGAGGATGTGGCGTCGCCATGCTGTGGGGTAGGCGTTTTTAATGTTGAAGAAAATGGCGCACAGCTGTTGTTTATTGATGAAGGATTCCTGTACTTCATTAGCCAGAATAAGTATTTGGTGCATGGTGGAGTTACCTTGCCTGAAGCCAGCTTGGTTTTTGTTTAGAAATCCGTTTTTTTCCAGGTACCAAACCAATCTTTTGTTTATAATTTTTTCGAATAGTTTACTCAGGGTATTCGAAAGAGCTATAGGTCGATAGTTTCTGGCATCTGTTTTTATTTTGTTAGGTTTGGGTACTGGAATGATGTCAATGTGTTGCCACGAGTCTGGAAATTCGTTACGGAGCCATATGTGGTTATAAATACTATGGAGGATTTTTATGGCTTCTTTTGGGATATTTTTGAGAAGTTCAAATAGGATGTGATCGGGACCAGGACTTTTATTATTTTTCATAGATTTTAGGGATTCTTTTATTTCAGTTAGGGTAATGGGTGCGTTGATGGGTTCTGCGTCGTCCTCTATAATGTAGGTATTATCTTCCATGTTTTTCTTCAGTTCCACAAATTGTTTGATGTAATTTTTGTTACTGGATTTTTCATAGAATGTTTCTGCTAGAGCATCGGCGATGTCTTTATTATCTGTAATTTTCAGGGTTCCTTTTTTTATTAGGGGGATTTGATGTGATTGTTTGTTACCATTTATTCTTTTAATATTTTGCCAGACTTCTCTGGTGGGTGTGTCGGTAGTGATACTACTCACATAGCTTTCCCATGATTCTTTTTTACTTCTTCTAATGGTTCTTCTAGCTTTAGCTTTGGTTCTTTTATATTCTATCAGATTCTCTAGACTATCATGTTTTTTGTATCTATTAAATGCTTTTTTGGCTTCTTTGATAGCTTCTTGGCAATCTGCATTCCACCATGGTACCGTTTTTCTCTGATTGTTTTTTTTTTTATATCCGATTGTTTCTTTGGCAGAGTCCTTGATAAGTTTTGTGAACTTGTTAATTAGCGACGTTGCATTTTCATTATCTGTGGTAAATTTTTCTGACAGGGTTTTAATCTTTTCAGTGTAGGATTCCCAGTTGGCTTGATCTAATTTCCACTTCCTTGTTTCTATGTACTGAGTATCATTGTTGTGATTATTGTTCTCAATCTTGATGAGGAAATGGTCGCTGCCATGTAAGTCTGGCAGTGTGTCCCAGTTGAGTTTTGTGGAGACTCTTGGATCGCAGTATGTTAGATCAATGGCAAAAAATCTACCTGTTCTTTGACAACAATGGGTTGGTGATCCGTCGTTCAGTAGAATGTCTCTGTCAAAAAGTTTTTCAACGATAGTACCTTTGGTATTAGTAGTGTTTGATCCCCATAGCAGGTTATGTGCGTTGAAGTCCCCACACACTATGTAGAGTTGTGGCAGTTACTCGATAAGTTTTTCTACATCTTTGGTTCTTATTGGCTGGTCAGGTGGAAAGTAGATGTTGCATATAGTTATTTCTTCGGGAATGTGGGTTTTAATTGCAACAGCTTCTAACTCTGTATTTAATGCAAGTTGTTCTGCATAATTGGTATCTTCAACAAGTATTGCTGTGCCGCCACTTGCTTTATTTCTTCCTTCTCTGTCTTTTCTGAAGAATTCGTAGTTTCGTAAGGTTATGGTTTTGTCGGGTTTAAAGTTAGTTTCTTGTAGGCAGATGAAATTCGGCTGATGTTGTGTCATAATGATTTGCAATTCCGGTAGGTGACTAAAGTACCCATTGCAGTTCCACTGTATAATATTATTCCCCATTATTGAGTTTAATTTGTTCCTTTAGCTTATTTGATATTCGTGCAAGGCGTTGTTTTGGAGAGCGTTTAGTTAGAGCTGCATGTAGTGTGTCCATTAGGTTGATAATTTCTGTAGGATTGTCTGTGTAATTTTTTACGAGCGATAGTAGTTCTTTATTATTTTGTGCCAATTCGATGAAGTTTTGAAATTGGTACAGAGACAGCGATGATTTGCAGCTTTCGAAGATGTGTTTCAATGGAGTAAGCCATTCTTCGGTTGTACACGGGGTGGTAGACCTATCTCTTGTTTTTCTGTTTTTCTGCGGTTTTCTGATATTTTGATGATGATTGGTGGTAGTGGAAATAAGTATTTCAGTTTTGTGCTCCCTGTGTTTTAATTGATTTTCAATATTAATTGTGCTGTGAAAATTATATTTATTTCATTAAAGTAATATTGGGCAGCAGCAATCGAGATAAGTGTGTAAGATTTTATTAAACAGCAACATTAAGACATCTTTTTTAAAGAATAATTATATACACGTGTGTTTATAAAGGTGCATTTTGCTTGTTGCATCAAATCAGGTGATTTATAACAAGCATAATATTATTATTATATCTGTACACTTATGTCTAAACTTGTATTAACACAGTACAGTGGCTATAGTCTTTGTATACAAATTGCAAGGTCGTAAGTTCAAATCCCGATCATATTGTTTTATTTCATTTTTTATCTTTAATAATTTAATTTTTAATTTTATTTATTTAAGTATTAATTTTTTTAAAATTTTATGTCTGCTTTGTAATTTTATTCTTATTTATATATATATATATATATATTTTCTCTTATTGTTCATACTTAATTTTATTTATTTATTTTTTTATTATTTTTATTATAATTTTAATTTAATTTTATTAAACTACCATTACTTCACTAATTCATTCATTTGTACATCATCAGCATCTCACTTTGTATATTATATGTATTTTTTGTTTGAACCTTCTCCGTGGCCTTCTTGTTTGTGTGATCAAAGCCCGCTTGATAGGCCCCTAGCGGTGAAGTGAGTGTCCCAGTTTGATTCCTTTTCAACCTCTGTACGACAATTTATTATATTCATTGGTATCTTCATAATGTCTCGCCTAGATTCAGAAGTTATTAAAAAGGTTCTTGAGAACATTGAAGTAGCTAACTATCTCAGACACACCATTGCCAGTAGCATCAACCAGTCTCCAATCATAAATCAGTTACTCAAAGAAGTAAAATCACTACGGGAGACTAACGCTCAACTGTCTAAAGAGCTTTGCGATTTAAAAACCATGGTTGAATCCTCCTTACACTTGGATACAAACCCTGATCTAGTTGTCAAGCCGACCAAGACGCTAACTTACAGTGAGGTAGCTTCTGAAAGTAACAAACCAAAAGAGGTACCCAAAATAGCTGAATCTATAAATATATCTGAAAGCTCGATTACACGAGATCTCCAACAAAAATCAACAACAAATAAAATCAAAGCATCCGATAAAACTAATAAATCGAGCCCTGTTTTTGGTACTGGCACAGCTAATTCTATGCTTATCGCCACCCCCTCTTATTCGTGGGTTTATGTTGGTAGACTGCAGAAAGACACTCCAGTCGAAAATGTCTGCGCATATTTGAGGGAAAAGTGGCCTAATGCAATTTTTTCTTGCACAAACCTTAAAAACAAAGGTAACAATAGCTCCTTCAAAGTGGGTTTTTCTGGTGTTGATATTAAGGAATTGCTTAACCCTGTAAACTGGCCAACTGGCATTTTAATTAAGCCCTTTCGTTTCTTCAGAAAATCTGAATAAATCTCGTTCGAATTTATCAGATTTTAGTTCTACTCCTAATAATCTCATGCATGTTTTTTATCAAAATGTCAGAGGCTTAAGAACCAAAACTAGTACTTTTTTCAAATCAAGCCTCTGTGCGAATTATGATGTAATCGCACTCACTGAAACATGGCTCATTCCTAATATTTTAAGCACAGAATTGTTCTCTTCCACTTATACAGTGTTTCGGTACGACCGTGGTTGTGAGACTAGTTGTAGCCGCAGAGGTGGAGGTACACTAATAGCAGTGAAGCAAAATATTTTCTCATCCACTATCACGGTTGACCCCATTTTTGGAATCGAACATACCTGGATTCTTATAAAACGCGGCAACAAGACCCTAATATTTTGCTGTGTTTACTTTCCGCCTGGATCCTCAGCTTCTTGTTACACAGATTTTGTCGAACTAGCAGCTTCTGTCGCTGACCAATATCCGTCATCACAATTAGTGATAGTGGGAGATTTTAACTTACCCCAAGTTAAATGGACAGTGGACACTTTTACTGCCGCCGTATGTCCGGTATTTAGTACAGCGGGTGTTGCTTCAGCTGAATCTCTTATAGATGGTTTGGACTTCCTCGAGTTAAGTCAATTTAATCTTTTTACCAACCACCTCGGTGACATTCTTGACTTGATCTTTTCCAACAATGCTAGTACCAAAGTATGGCGCTCCACTGAGCCCATGGTACCTGAAGATCCTTATCATCCATCTCTTGAATTTTCTATCGAGATCTGTGATGTTGCTACTCTCATTAATGATTCATGTCATGTGTTTAATTTTAACAAAGCTGATTTTGTTTCTATAAATCGTTCTCTCGGCCTTTTGAATTGGGATAACGTATTTCTGAATCAATCCGTTGTTGAATGTGTTCAAAAATTTTACCAAGTCATATATGAAATTATAGAATGCTATGTTCCCAAAAAAGTTAAAAAAAATCCGAAGTACCCAAAGTGGTTCACTAAGGAAACTATCAAGATAATTAAAGAAAAAAATCGCCGGCATAATGAATTTAAATCTTCTGGCAACTGTACAGACTATGCTGTTTTTTCTGAGTATCGTAAACTTGGTAAAACAAATATCCTAAAAGATTATAATTTTTACACTTCATTAATAGAAAATGAGATTTCTCGAAATCCAAAATCGTTCTGGGCTTTTGTAAACGCTAAGAAAAACGAACATGGATTTCCATGTAACATGTTTTTGAAAAAGAAATCATCAGATAACTGTAAAGACACCTGTGACCTATTTGCTGATTTCTTCAGCTCTGTTTACACTACACCATCATCTCAAACATTAATTGGTCCGGATTACCCTTATAGTTACCATCTGTCTTCTGTTAATATCGACCTAGAGGCTGTTACAGAAAAAATAAGAATACTGGATCAAAACAAATCACAAGGCCCAGATGGTATTCCACCAATCTTCTTAATTAAGTGTATTTCTACGATAGCAAAACCTCTACAAATTCTTTTTAGTAAATCGCTGAGCACAGGTATATTTCCCTGCTTCTGGAAGTCGGCATTTGTCGTCCCTATCCATAAAACAGGAGCTAGGAACAATGTCGAGAATTATCGCCCTATTTCTATTCTCTGTTCTATAGCCAAGATTTTTGAATCAATCATCACTGATTTATTATTTGAAACATTCAAAAATTCAATAGTACCTCAACAGCATGGCTTTTTCAGAGGTCGTTCTACATCAACTAATCTGCTGCTATACAAAGATTTTATCATCACTGCTTTGGAAGAAGGTAAAGAAGTTCATACTGTTTACACCGACTTTAGAAAAGCCTTCGACCAGGTCGATATAAATATCTTGATTTGTAAACTCAAGCGATATGGCATTAGCAATCCCCTTTTGTCTTGGCTCACTTCTTACCTAACTGGTCGCTCACAGTATGTTAAAATAAGCAATTGTCTCTCAGATGTTATAACTGTTACTTCAGGAGTTCCACAAGGGTCCCATTTAGGGCCTATTCTCTTTCTTCTTTTTATCAACGACATTGCATTTTATATCAAACACTGCAATTTCTTATTGTTTGCGGACGATTTCAAAATCTTCAAGATAAGTTCTACTGCAGCTGATCATATAGCGTTGCAACAGGATCTCGATTCCATTTTCCAATGGTGCACAGCAAACAACTTGTGGTTCAACATCGCCAAGTGCAAATATATCAACTTCTCTAGAAAACGAGAACCATCGAACGTTGTGTATTCACTTGACAATACACCTTTAGAGGAAACCAAAGATATAAGGGATTTGGGCGTCTTATTTAGTAGCGACCTTAATTTTACTTCCCACATCAACACAATCATCAGCAACTCATTACGCATGTTGGGCTTCATAAAAAGACAGTCTGTCAGCTTCAGAAGTTTACATACTATCAAAGTCCTGTTCAATTCTTTAGTGAGGTGTCAGTTAGAATACGCCACATCTATATGGTCTCCAACCCAACAGAGTTTGATTAACAGACTGGAAAACGTGCAAATCAAATTTTGTAATTATGCACTTTATAAATCGGGTATTTATTACAGTGCTGTACCGAGAGCTGAACGACTATCCGCACTTAATTTGAAACCTCTACAAGATAGGCGTCGGATTTTCGACTTATGCCTACTCCATAAGATAATGAACGGTACCACTGACGTTCCTGACATCCTCGCTAAAGTTGGACTGAGAGTTGCACCTTACCCAACAAGGAACGTGGATTTATTCCACTTGCCCAGGCGCCGAACATCTTACGGACTCAACTCCAGCCTGGACAGAATGTGCAAGCTCTACAACGACCTGGCCCCGGATCTGGATATTATGTGCTCTTCTTACATTGCTTTTAAAAATAATCTTAACCGTTTACTCTAGTCCTGTTTATTTAGCATTTTTGTTTTTTTAATATGTTTTTTGTAACTTTTGTTGTTTTTTAATATTGTGTAATTTAGGTAATTTTATCCTGTATACACTTAAGTTAATAAATAAATAAATAAATAAATAAATAAATTACTGGTGTTAGGGTTCGTTACTGCCTCGTTGTTGTCTCCAGTGTTTTCTTCAAGAGACTCAGAACTGTTTGCCATACTGAGGCTCCTTTTCATTGCTGTTGTATATTTGTTTTGATTTGTGTCTGTATTTTGTGCGTCATTATTATCATTGTGTTGTTGTTGTTGATTCTGTTGTCACTGTTATTGCTGGTGTTGCTCTTGTTTCTGCTGTTTCTGTTGTTGTTCTTCCGATTCTTGTTGTTGTTGTTGTTGTTGTTGCTGTTCAACATGTTGCTGCCGCTGCTGCTCACCAACAACCTGCTGTAGCAGGTAAAAAAAAGATAAAATATATCTCATCTGAAATGAAAATTCTGTGCGTTGTATTTCTAATTTTTATTTCGGTGGTTTCAGGTATTTTCTCAGAGTTGTTTACAATATACACCCATCTACGGGGTGACTTCACATGCTCGAACCGTGTTTTTATTTTTTTAAATCCTGCACCCATGAAATGCATCAGCGATGTTAATTGTAGCCCTAATTCTTTTAATTTGTTTTCTAAATATTCGTGGGGCACTGACAGACTGATATTTGAAATGATTATTCTTTTTGTTCGGTTGATAAAGTATCTAATTGAACTTGTTTTTCCATATACTTCTAAGGTTTTATGGTTTTTTATAATTTGATCTGCAGCATCTTGAGATGTGAGATGTATGCAGACTCTGTTGTTGGATAATTTTGATACACAGTCTATGTTTTTTGGTTCTGTTATTTCTCCAAGCGCATACGCATATTCCTCAAGAGGAATACCGTCGATTGCTTGAACGATTATTGCTTGCTCGTCCCCTGGATGGTACTCTTTCACGTTCGTTTGTTGTTGAATTGTAGTATGTTTTGCCGCGTCAGCAAAACTAGTTGCGCCGGGTGACACGTTCATTTTGGCGGCCGAGTTGATAACTCTAGCCGCCACCTCTGGATTGTTCTTGCAGGTTACTATCGATAAGGCTTATCGGTAGTCGGTAGTAACGTGAATTGTTATGTTTATTAATATTGGTTTGTGTCCGAACTGACCACATTTTTTGTGAATAGATACTATGATTATAAATGAAAGATGTAAAATATAAGTGAAAAAAGTGATAGATGAATTAAATAGGGTGGAACAATGACTTACCACCTTATTTGTTTGGAAAAAATAACACAGGTAAATATTCTGTTTTAACCACCAACAGTTTTTTGATACTCTTTTTGCTATCTATAACATACTATTAATCTATTTAAATAAAAATATATTAAAACACAAGTTTCACAAGGCATGATTTTGTCGCACACATCGAAGTTAGAAAAGGAGCCGCGAAGCGACGAGTTTTCTAACCAACAACTACGACTTGTTATTATTTAAATAAGAAAAGAAAAACCCAACGAAGCAATGTAGCATTCCAAAATAAAAAATAGAGAGTTATCTCTATTTTCTGATTTTGGAATGCTACCTTGCCTCGTTTGTTCTTTTTTTTTAAATTTGTCCTACATTGGTACACAGAGCGACGTCACAAACATATGATAAGGTACGGAAACTAATTGTGACAAGTAGGTATCAAACAGCTGTTTATTATGCAAAAAGTTTTAAATAAGATTTATTAAGGCCGACTGTATCTGTCTTTTTATTTACGCATTTATCTTTGGAAGCGTGTATATGCAACATCTCAGATATCCAAAATTTGGACATTTTCATAATCAAATATATGACCTGTTTTATTAGAGTGTACCGCGAGAGCTGTGCTGTTAGGTTTTAGTCTTACGTCACTTTTATGTTGGCAAATACGTTTTTTTTTTTTTTTTTAATTTGCTGTGTAGTGCCTATGTAACTTTTGCTGCATTCCCCATATGAAATTTCATGAACAAAATTTGCGGTCTCAAGTTTAGGAATTTTAGATTTTAATTTTGAAAAATTATTACTATCATTGTGATCTGTGCTGAAGGCTAAATTTAAATCAGATTTGTTGAAAATATTTTTGAAGGTTACGAATTCTGAGTTGTGATATGGGAAGCTCATATATTTATTATTATTATCTGTGTTATTTATGGGTTTAGAATTATATGCGGCCCATATTCTTTTTTTAATGTAATTTTTAATGAGGTTGGGAGGGTAGTTATTATTAATAAATTCTATTTTTACTTTTTGGAGGTTTTTAGATCTGTAATTAGGATGTGCTAACTTTATGGCATGGTCCAGCACATTGTTGAGGGAGTTGACTTTGAATGACATAGGGTGATTAGACCAGAAGTTTAAGTATCGACCACTGTGAGTATTTTTGCAGTACCAATCCGTAAATATCTGGTATTCCTCAGATCTTATCATTAAAACATCCATAAAAGCGATATTACCATTTTCTTCTTCTTCATATGTGAAGTTTAATCGCAGGTGCAAAGAATTAAAGCACTCAACTAGGGCGTTTAATGAATTTTTTGGATATATTAGGATGATATCGTCTACGTATCTATAATAAAGACAAGGGGCTTCTGGTAATCTACTTAAACAATTTGTTTCAACTTCTTCCATGACTAAGTTGGCTACTACACTCGATAGCGGGCTACTCATATCGCAACCATGCGTCTGGGTGTAGAAGTTGTCAAATGCTTTAAAGTAGGTGTTGTTTAGACAAAATCTAGTACTTATTAGAAATCCATCCTTAGAAAGTGTGGTGAAATCTTTAATTTGGTCCCAGTTATTATCAATAAAAAAAGTCAATTAACTTAACGAAATAACAGCTAACTCGTGATCTCTACTTTCGTTAAAATGTTAAGTGCTTAAATTTTCAAATTAAATCAAGTTTTCAATTAAAGTTTATAATACATCAATAAAGGGCTGTGGTGGAAAAGTAAATTATTAAATATCTTGTGCAAATACTGTATTTTATAGTGATTTTCTGGTGTTTCTATATTGGTTAATAAGGGCGAAGTTTGCGTCTCCTCACAAGTCACTACAAATCAGGTGACATACTGTATTCAGACATTGCTGTCAGCATCAAGTCAATTCCTATATTTAGTAATTAATATCAAGTTACCAATGGTTGAGAGGTGTTAGTCAGTTGGACACCAATATCATAAACGAGAGTTCGAGTCTTGGCTGAAGTTAATTTTTTTAAAAATATTTTATTTTTAAACTTCCGTCCATTTTATTTATTTATAATAATTTTAAATTTTGTGGATTTTATTTTATTTTATTTTATTTTATTTATTTATTTTTTTAAATTATATGCTGAATAATCTAGATAACTTTTTTTAACTTTATTGTAAATTATCTGATTTTAAATCTTGACTTTAGATTCATTTTATTTAACTTCTTACTATAACTATGTCTAGTAAAATCGAAACCCGCAGCCAGACATTAAAAAAGAATCCCGATAAGGAAAAAATATCTCAAACCATTTTTAATGATGATATACTCGAGAAAACTGCAAAAAAATGCGAATTAAAAGAAATTATTACGAAATTGCAGAATCAACTTCATTATAGATCTGCAAAACTTAATAAAAAGTAAGCCATGTATGATCTCGGCAATGACACAAACAGAGGACGATTCGTATTTCTACTGAGAATGCTCATAATAAAGATACTGCTAAACATACGCCAGCACACAGTACTGATAACAGGAATATAATGGCTGGCCCGAGTAATGTGGCTGAGAATTCCCAATACCGTTCACCCGATGTCAGAATCTCAACAAATAAGAGACGTAATCTCTGTCTCGGTGACAGCCATCTACGTAATTTTACGCAGTTCTTAAAAGAGAAATTCAACAATGAGGAAATCATTTCATTCGTTAAACCCGGTGCGCAGTTGCGAAGTGTAGTGGCTGAATTAGATCATCTAATCAAAAATTTCAACAAGAATGATTTTGTATTTGTACTAGCAGGAACAAACAATTTTCCACACAATACTCTATATCTAGTAAACACCTTCAGAAATATCATAAAATCGTGTCAACATACTAATTTAATTCTGAGCTCAATTCCATATAGATATGACAATCCTGATAACAACCAAGCAATTTTTTATTTTAACGACTTGCTTTTTGAATATATAAGTGATGTCCAGGACTGCTATTTGTTCGACATCAACTTCTATCTTGAACAAAATTCCTATACAAGCCATGGACTTCATATCAAGACCTCATTCAAGAAAATTATTGCGTCAAAATTATCTGGTATCATCAAAACGAGTCCTTTCTTCAGTTACAATCTAAAAAATCGCGACTTTGACTCTCTGCAGTGCTTTTAGCAGTGAAGAAGAACCTTCTACTAGAGGCAAAAATTACCCTAATAAGTCTACAAAATTCCAAGAGTTTTTACTATTTCTGAACATAGAAAGTCTGAATAAGAAACATAATATGATTGACACTATGCTTAGCACATACAATTATAAGATACCATTTGTTGGGTTAACTGAACTCTGGCTCTCTTCAGCATACTTAAATACTCTGCCTATCCAGAACTATAAGTTAGTCAGCAGTTACTGTAGAAGTGGAAAAGGCGGAGGAGTTGGCCTTTGGACTCGCGTTGATTTAGTCGTGGACCCTTTGAACTTTGAAGATTTGTGTATCAATAAAGACTTTGAAATCTGTGGCGCCAAGTGGAAAGACTCGACCTTGGGCACAATCATCATTCTCATAGTTAACCGTTCCCCTAGTGGTGATTTTAATATATTTTGTGACTGCTTAACAGGAGTTCTTGATACTGTATGCCGATCTGATGTGTCAGTTGTACTAAGTGGTGATTTTAATGTAGACTATAGAACTATTAATAATTACCATAACCAATTAAATTATTTAATGGCATCTTATGGGATGTCTGATCGAGTGTTTGAACCAACGCGTGTTACGCGCACATCTTCAACTACCATAGACAATGTGTTTACGAACTTATTAATTAATAACAAATCTAATGTTTTCGATACTCATTTTTCGGATCATAGAGGTGTAATTTTCTCAATAGATTGTGATAAATATAATGTTAAGCAAAAAATTAGTCACTCAAGGTGTTTCCAAAATAATAAACGTAAAGCAAAATTTAGTGATTATCTTGCTGCGGAGAGTTGGAATAGTATGTATAATGGTAGTACTGTCAATGATAAATTTGGTAAATTTATTAGTATACTCTCTGGACACATCAATAGCAGTTTTCCTTTAACGGAAATCAAAATAAAGTCTAACCCTACACCTTGGATGACTAACGAAATAAAAAAATCTAATGATGCGCATAATGATCATTATATTTTGACAAAAAAATTCGAAGTTCTAAGACCAGTATTACAGGTCAGAAAAAAGGAACATAACAACTTGGTTAGTAACTCTATTTCTAATCATTACAGTAATATTATAGAGAATTCCTCAAACAAGAGTAAAGCCGCTTGGAAAATTATTAACAGTCGCAGAAATAAAAACAGCCCAAACTCAAATGGTGGTCATAAACTTAAAATTGTAAAAATAAACAGTGTCATTAATAACCCTTTAGAAATATCAAATATATTCAATAATTATTTTATTAACGTACCTCATGATATAATTAGCCAAATTCCTGAATTTAAATATAGAGATGAAATAATTACCCCGAACCCTAACAGTATGGCTATTATACCCTATGACAATGCTGAAATACTGAATATTATTAGCAATTTAAAAAATTCTAGCTCATCTGGCATTGATGGTATTCCGACCACTTTAATTAAAGAATTTAAAATGTATCTCCTAAACCCTATTACATATATTATTAACGAATCACTTTCTAATGGTTTTTTTCCAGAGATGTTAAAAACTGCAATTATATGCCCTGTTTTCAAAAAAGGAAGCCCTCTACTCATTGAAAATTATAGGCCTATAGCATTACTATCAGTATTCTCCAAAATATTAGAATATGCTATGTTTCACAGATTGTTGGCATTTTTAAACAATTTTAACGTCTTAGTTGAATCGCAACACGGGTTTGTTAAGCAATAAGAGCACTATTACTGCTATCAGTAGCTTCTATGAAAAAATTATATCACTCCTAGAGCTAAAACAAAATCCTCTGGCTATTTTCTGTGACCTTAGTCGTGCTTTTGACTGTGTTAGTCACAGTATACTTCTAAAGAAACTTGAACTTTATGGCCTACGTGGCATTGTTTTAGACTGGTTCAGATCCTATCATGGTCGCTCTCAATGTGTAACATTTCTTTTAGGCATATAGGTAACACAACAAACACAGAAGATGCGAAAGGTTCTATAATTCACCCTGATCGTAAATTCACCCCTTTAGGGGTTGATTAGTACAAAATCCTGAAAAATAAGTTTTTTAACATTTATGTGGGTAGTCTTTGTAAGCAAAAGTAAGGCGATATATTATTGACCTAAAAGATACTGAGGAATCCGTGAAAACACATTACACCCCTTTACACCCCTGAGCGGTCGAATTTCTAAAAATAATTTCTTAGGGGGTCCTTAAGTCATAAAAGGGATATACTCCCCGAATGTTATGTTTCTCTGTCTAGACGACATCTTATCGAATAAAAAATACCAATTTACCCCTTTAGGGGTGCAATTTAAAAAAACGGTTAAAACACTTTCTAAATATTTTAAAAATACACCTATATGCCAAAAAGGAATGTTATAAGACAATAAACACAGAAGATGCGAAGGTTTCTATAATTCACCCTGATTGTAGGTTCACCCCTTTAGGGGTTGATTAGGACAAAATCCTGAAATAAGTTTTTTAATATTTACATGTGTAATCTTTTTAAGCAAAAACCAAGTCTGTATCTTATTGGACCTAAGATATATTAAGGAAACCGTGAAGCCACATTTTACCCCTTCTAACCCCCTTTTCACCCACTTAGAGGATGTGTTTCGAAAAATCCGTTCTTAGTGGGTGCTTACGTCATGGAGGGAATATACTCGCCGATTTTCATGATTGTAGGTCCAGTGGTTTGGGCTGGGCGTTGATTATGAGTAGGTAGCTTAGTTACGATTTTATATATATAGATAGGGGTATATATATATATATATATATATATATATATAGGGGTATATAACAACCAATTCCACCCTGGCTGGTGGAGGGACGAACTGTGTTGATCCCCAAAAAGGGTGATTTGTTCAAGCTGCAAAATTATCGCCCCATTACCTGTCTGAATACGCTCTACAAGGTTTTTACTACCGCACTAAACGAATCCTGAGCTCCATCGGCCCCGTCTGGAATCAGATCTATGAACAGAAGGGGTCGAAGCGAAGCCTCGCAGGCTGCAAAGATAATATACTAACTGACCGCTGTATTTGCCAGGATTCAATGGCTCATCTTCGCAACCTGTTAATGGTTTGGGTGGATTACGCTAAGGCATTCGATTCAACATCCCACCAACTTCTGTTAAATCTTCTCGAATGCCTTAAAGTTAACCCTGATATATTTAGATGCCTAGCAAATATCATGGCATTATAGAGGACTAAGTTAACACTAAGATCCGGTAAAAAATCCTCCATACTGAATAGGTTTACTACTGGCGAGGCATCTTCCAAAGCGACTCACTGAGCCCATTGCTATTTTGCATCTCGCTATTTCCTCTATCCATTGAGGTCAGGAATGGTAATGGGTACAGTTGCGGGACGAAGGAGGCATAAGGTCACCCATTTGTTTTATATGGATGACCTGAAACTTTATGCCTCCAATCAGTGAGATCTAAAAAGCGCTCTGGATACTGTTCAAAACTACAATAAGGCGGTCGGTATGAAATTCGGTTTGGACAAATGCGCCGTCCTCCATACAAAGCGAGGTCGAGGTGTAGGTAAAGCTGCGGATGTTCAGCTGGTCGACGGGAGAATCATTCATCATTTGGATGCTGGAGAGACTTACACGTTCCTGGGTATTGCCCTGAGCAGGCTCCAAGACACCCATTTTGTAAAAAAAGGTCTCTCCACAGCAAGTATAAGTCTTTACTGAGGCGGATCTGGTCCTCTCAGTTGTCTGGACGGAATAAGATCTCCGCCACAAATATGCTTGCTGTCCCAATACTGTTCTATACTTTTGGTATCCTTAAGTGGAACGTCAAATAATTACATTCCCTGGACATTGAAACCAGAAAAACATGAACATCCACCGTAGCTTACATAAGAAATTCTCCGTCCTTTGTATTTATCTCCCCTGTCATCTGGGAGGTAGAGGACTGCTAAACCTAGAGAGTCTTCAAGGCAGAATTGTTCTGGCTACCACTATCCTTACATTAAGTCGTCACCACCCACGAGTTTGCTGGAAAAAGAGCATATTTGTTTCAAGGGGCACGAAGAGCAACATGCAGTCTTGAATTGGCTGAATTATCGCCGATCCAAAGATTTGCTGGTACTCCAATGTCAAATGAAGAATACAGAAAAATCAGCGAATCTATCAAGAAGGCAGAGCAGCGTTTGCTCATGGAAGAACATATGAGCAAACAGCTACACTCAACGTTCTTCCAAGTTATCCGGAACCAATCTTTGTCCCGGAACTTGACCTTTGCCTTGCTGCGTTCGGAAGGCCTAAGATCCGAAGTAGAAGGGTTTATATTTACATGCCAGGATGGAGTGTTAAGCACGCTCATATATCGAAAAAATATCTTGCAGGAAGATATTTCACATACCTGCAGAGCTTACAAATAGCATTCTGAATTCCTGACGCATTTATTATCCGCATGCCCTTTCTACGCCGTCTCACACTACCTCTGCAGGCACAATGCTGCTCTACGCATGATCTACTACCACTTGAGAGAATACTATGGAATTGATACAACTCATATCGTTCCATATGCTCCAGGGGATATAGAGGAGGTGGTGGAAAATTCAAGATGCCGTATATACTGGAATTACTCCATTTCCACTCCTCGGCCGCTTCAAGCAACGAAGCCAGAAATAGTGCTGCTAGTCCATCGAATTCTCGTGTCCAGCAGAGAAAAACATGTCTCTGAATACGGTCGTAAAACGAGATAAATACTCCGACCTTCCGTCTGAGCTTCGGCAAATGTACCCGGAACATAAAATGCTCGGTGCTCATCATGGGAGTTCCAGGCGGAACGAAGGCGTCCTTCAAGCAGGAACTTGACAAAATTCCTGCCTGCAGATTAGTTTCGAACTCTTTGGTCTGCAGAGTGCAAAAAGCATGTTTGCTTGGCCCTCTACGCACTTCTTGGCCCTTCCAAGGGGGTTTTTAAGTCAAAAAAGGGATATATACCTCGAATTGTGTTTCTCTGTCAAGACGACGTTCTATCTAATAATAGTCAGTCAAACACATTTAGACATTTTAAGTAATATAAAAATATACTATTTAATATAAATCACAGCTAGTAATTAACAAGAAAGGTTATCACATATGAAATAGAATTGAAACTGAGGTACTTGTATAATAGTTTCATTCAATATGGAAATCAAAAAACTCATGTATTGTATAGACAGGATTTGAAATTAATATATCTCTTACAGAACTCTTGAAACTCCGTACAGGTAGACTTTTGAGATTCTCTGGTAGTTTATTAAAACACAGAACAGAATAGTAATTTAGGCTATTTTTTGTTTTATTGATACGGCCAAAATTGGGAATTAGATTATTTTTGTGTCTTGTGTCGTGAGTGTGATATACAGAATGGGAAACGAATTTGTATTTATTATTGTATAGAGGATACATAGGTAAATGAATAGGCTAGGGAGATTTACCATCAATAACTCTTATAGCTCTACGTTGAAGGGAAAAGATTCTTCCAGCAGTTGAAAAGTGACCCCAAGCTAGAAAAGCATATGAGATGTGCGACTGGAAGAGTGAAAAGTATACAGTTTTTAATATCTCTAGATTAACGGAGCCCACAAGGTTCCGCAAGAGGTATATAGTTTTGTTTAATTTACTACTGAGTTGATCTACATGCTGTTCCCAAGTTAATTTTGATTCAATATATACACCCAGGAACTTCGCAGAAGCAGGATTATTGACAGTATTTTTTCTTAATGTAAACAGAAATCGTTCAGTTTTGTCCGCATTTAAAGTTAACTTATTAGCTATCATCCAGCTACTGGCCAATTCAAATTCAGTATCACATGTGCTTTTAGCAATTAAATTTGAATCGTCTGCATAAAGAATACATTTGGAATTGAGAAAGTTAGGAAAGTCATTTATGTATATGAGGAAAAGAAGTGGGCCAAGGATTGATCCTTGAGGAACACCTATTAATATATTTTTCATATCAGAGATCTTATTATTATCTACGTGGACATATTGTTTTCTATCTGACAAATAAGACTTTAACAGGTTTACGCTTTCTTTGCTGAAGCCATATTTATAAAGTTTGTTTAGCAGGATGTCGTGTGACACGCAGTCAAAGGCCTTGCTAAGATCTAGTAACTATGCTAGACAAAACTATTTGCATTCTATGCTTTCATAAATTTGAATCATGTTTCATATGTTCGGGTATATACAGTTCATATAATACGCTCCGTAACTAAATTAATATTAATACAGAAAAAAGGTGAAATGTTGAATATTAAAGTGTAAACAACTCAATCCCAATAGTTTTGTGATCATAGTGTATAAAAATATATCTGTATAATAAATAAATAGTGCAATAAATAGACAATTTAATATGTTTTCTAAGTGTATATAAGTTTGATTATCGCTTAACGCGCGAAACAATACAATTTGCTGATAAGATATTTTGGCAGGTACCTGTGCTCTGTTCATTAATCCTGCCAGTGGCGTGCGTAACTAGTAAATAAATACTTTTAAATTTAAATTTCGGCAGTAAACTCAAGAAAAATGCCTAATCCTAATTGTAAGCGGTGCAATAAACCTATACTGTCTGATGACTTTGCTATCTGTGCGGACTGTGAAGATTCTTTCCACTTCGATTGCTCAATAAGTGAAGTGAATTATAATAAAATTATTAAAAAGCGTAAGTTCTGGAAGTGTATAAAGTGTACTCAAGGAGTTACTACAAGAAACCGGTGCGAAGTTTTGTCCCAAGATGAAATAGCTTCAGAGCAACCAATTTCGTTGAACATAGAGGGTACGCTCATTTCTATGAATAGAAAAATTAATGAATTAATTACAATGAAAAATGATTTCTCAGAGTTAACAAGGTCAGTAATTCACATGTCGGATAATTATGACCAACTTCTTAAAGAACTTGAGTATAACAAAACAGAAATCAAAAAAATTAATAAAGAAATGCAACAGCTGGTTAGCAAGAATTGTGAAAAAGATAAAGAAATAAAAGCATTAAAAGAACAAGTTGAGAGCCTAGAACAGTACAGCAGAAGTCAAAACATCGAGATTTTTGGAGTGGCTCAATTACAGAATGAGAATTGCAAAGATATTGTAATTAAAGTAGCACAAGAACTTCAAGTAGAATTAGAATCTCATGAAGTAGATGTAGCCCATCGAGTAAGAAGCTCAAAACAACCCAACAGATCCTCAATTGTTGCCAGATTAACCACAAGGACCAAGAGAGATGCCATAACAACGAAGAAAGCCCTTGTTGTGACAAATAGGAACATTCCAGGCTCGGAATTGGGACAGAAAATTTATGTATCTGAACACTTAACAAGTTATAATAAGACCTTGCTTAACATGGCTAAAATGTGTGCGCGCGATAATGGCTACAAATACGTGTGGTTTAAATTTAACAAGCTCTTAGTTAGAAAAGATGACAGCTCGCCTGTCATAAGAATTTTCTCGGAGAATGACATTAATACAAAAATTGTGTAAAGTAAGTCAAATTTCTTATTACTACTTATAAACAATTAATGCTTTCAATTTCATAATGCAAAACTCGGACCTTGAAGGGTACTTAAATTCACTTGATGATATTAAAACCGATACAGTAATAACTGACACCTTAACTGTTTTTAATAACCATGTTGAATTATTTTCTCAAAATAAAATTTGTTTTAACATACTACATACAAATATTAGAAGTATTTCCAAGAATTTTGACGAGCTTCTGGTTTACTTAACTCTTGTAAAAAAAAAATGTGATATAATCGTATTAACCGAAACTTGGCAAATAACTAACCTAGATTATTTTAACATTGATGGGTATGATACATATTACAATAATGGAAAATTTAATCAAAACGACGGTGTTATCGTATTCATAAATAAAAAAATCGTTCATAGCGTAAAAATTATTAACATATTTAATGACTTAAAAGCAGTGAGAATTATAGTAAATACATATGGTGGTAAATTTGGTATAACAGCGCTTTACAGACCACCTGTAATCAATATTGGTAGTTTTTTATGTAACTTGGAAACTTATTTGACTGAACATAGTGGGCTTCAGAATGAAATATTTGTAGGTGATATTAATGTTGATCTATTAAATAGTTCTAATGCACATACTAATGAATATCTTAATATAATGAGTCGATATGGATACATTTCCTGCATTAATAAACCTACCCGCAATAACAAAACATGTATTGATCACCTGTTTCTTAAATGTAAATTTTTCTATGAAAATATATTACCAATAGTATCAAATTCAAAGATTACCGATCATAGCCCTATTTTTCTTGCCATAAGATTTAGTAAAAACCCAGAAAATAAACATAGAATAAATAATAAAACCTACAGAAAAATAATTAATTATGAAAAATTAAAACTTTGTTTACAAGATACTGACTGGAGAGAAATATTGAGAAATAATAATAATGATAACATTGACTTCGCTATTGAATCTTTTACCAATTTAATAAATGAAAAGGTAGCCTCAAATACATGCATTCTTCCCAATTCTAATAAAAGGAAAAAAAGGAAACCTTGGATCACCAAAGGTATTATCAAATCAATTACAATTAGAGATAATTTATACAAAGAATTACTGTGGTCACCAAATAATAAAAAAATTGCAAATTGTTATAATATATATAAAAATAAAATAGCTTGTCTTATTAAAATCACTAAACAACAATATTATACAAAAAAATTTGAACAATATAGCAACAATCAAAAAAAGGTTTGGCAAATTGCAAATGAAACGCTAAATAATAATACAAAACGGGAAGAAAATATCAATAAAATAAAAATTAATGAAACTTATGTAACATGTAAAAATGCAATAGCTGAAGAATTTAATAAATATTTCCTTAATGTTAGTAAAAATTTAGTGTCAAAAATTGATAAGAATAGGAAAAAACAATCCTCTATACTAACTTCAATAAATCCCAACAACAACACTCTGTTTCTTAATCCAACGGATCCCGTAGAAGTTAGAACAGAAATTTTCAACCTAAAAAACAATAAATCTCCCGGGCATGACGGTTTAACAGCCGATTTATTAAAACATATTAGTGCCTTTGTCGAAATCCCACTTAGCGAAATTATAAATAAATGTCTCTCTACAGGATATTTTCCTCATTCATTCAAACTTGCAATAGTCAGACCAATCCATAAAAGTGGTGCTTTAGATAATATTAGTAACTATAGACCGATATCTTTAATTTCCACATTCGCCAAAATATTTGAAAAAATAATTAATAAAAGGTTGCTTTCCTTTTTAGAAAGTTCAAATATCATTAGCGATAAGCAATATGGCTTTATGAAAAATAAGAGCACCGACGATGCAATATCAAGACTCGTTAAATCCGTATATGAAAACCTAGACAATTCGAACCCATGTAGTGCAGTATTTCTAGATCTAGCTAAGGCTTTTGATACTGTTGATCACGATCTTTTGCTAACGAAACTAGAATTATATGGAGTTCGAGGATTAACTTTGAAACTTTTCAAAAGCTATCTCGGTAATAGGCAACAGATAGTGAAGGTTGGTGGTTCTAGCAGTTCAAAAGAAATACTAGACAGTGGCGTACCACAAGGAACGGTCATTGGGCCAACATTATTCCTAATATATATCAATGATCTTCTACAACTTCCAAACTTATCCGGAATTTTAATTGCTTATGCTGATGATACGGTATTACTCGTAAAAGGGCGTTCATGGGACGATGTGAAAAAAACAATGGAGCAAGATATGGCAATCATAAAAAATTGGCTTGACAAAAATTTACTAACCCTAAATTATACTAAAACTCATTTCATTCCATTTTCTTTAGTAGACCGCAACCAACCAATCTATAACGCGATAACACTACATACAAATTGTAAAATTACAGATGGCTGTCGATGCTCTGTAAAAATTAAGAAAACTGATAGAGCAAAATACTTAGGTATAACTATAGACAAATATCTCCGATGGAACGAACACACAAATAATTTAACTTCTAGAATACGTAAAACTTTTTATATATTTAAAAAATTAAGAGATATCATGCCAATCAAAACTTTATATAATTTCTACTACGCTCTTGTACAGTCACTATTGTCGTACGGGTTATTGGCTTGGGGTGGCGCAGCTAATATATACCTAAATAGAATTGTTATAAGTCAGAAACTTATTTTGAAAATAATAGAGAGAAAACCTGCACAGTACTCAACAGACAAACTTTTTAATGAATCTAAAGTCATGAACTTATACCAACTATATACCTTTGCGATATTAAAATATTTAAATAAAAATAAACAAGAAATAACACTATCTACCCACTGTTATGACACTCGTAACAATCACCAAGCTAAATGTAAAAAAACAACAAAGAAAGTTGGACAACGCTGTTTTACTTATTTTGCACCTAAAATACATAACAGCTTTGAACAATTTATTAATTCAAACAATCCCCTTATAAGTAATGAATATACTTTTAATTTCAAAACTTGGGCAAAAAGATATTGTAAGCACTTATCACAAGCCGAGCTAAAGGTTTTCTATAGCTAAACAATATATTTATATGTATATGTAGGTATGTATGTATATATATATATATATATATGTATATGTATGTATGTCTACATGTATATGTATGTGTATGTATATTATGCATGGACATCATTACATGTTTATCTACGCATGTGTGTATCTGTATATACACATATGCATGAGTATAGAGTTAGATAGGTATAAATGCAGATATAAAAAAAAATAAAATAAATAAAAACACAGATTTCACAGTAAATTGCATTAGTACCTGCATGAATATACGCATGTGCGTATTTTATTTTGTTTACATTTTTTGTTAATGTGTCTTGTAACTGATATTATGTTCTCCCTTTTTTATGTATATACATAAAAATATATATAAGTCTATACCCATTGTAACAAAATATAAATAAAACCACGCACAGACTGGTCTCAGTTCTTGTGGTAGCATACGTTTTTTCTTATGGGAAATACGTATGCATTCTTTATTTATCTTAGGTTTATGTTTTTTCACATATTTTTATGTATTTACGTGTAACTCTTTTGATAAATAAATAAATTAAAATTAAAAATTAAATAGACTTTATTGATAAATTTGAGTATGGCATCGGTGGTGGATTTGTTGGCTCGAAAACTTAATTGGAATTCGGCGAATAGCTTAATTTAATGGAAGAAGGAGGTAATTTTGGAGAATAGTACTTTTTGAAAGACTTTAGAAAGTATAGGCAAGAGAGAAATAGGTCTGTTATTGTTGAGATCCTCCACGTCACCTTTTTTATATGTAGGAAGCACCTTTGTCACTTTCAATACGTCGGGGAAGCAATTGGAATTTATACATAAATTGATAACTTTGGTTAAAGGTAACACTATAGTATTTTTGATATTTTTTATTAAATAAGTACTTAGGTTATACACATCCCTAGTGTCACTGGTTTTTAATGAATCAATAATATTTCTGTTCGTGTTGTATGTTACAGCTTCGAATTTGAAATTTGTGGTAGTAGTATTGATAGGTGGAAAGGATATTGGTGACATATGAGTTACTGGAAAAATTATTGCTTAAATCGCAAGGTGATAGATTACTAGTTAATATTTTTCTCTTGTTTAAGCTACCCCTATTTTGATTTATTATCTCCCAGGTAGCTTTCGAGATATTAGCTGAGGTTCTTACATAAGAGGAAGTTGCTTTAACTTTAGCAATTTTTAATTGGTTTCTGTAATTGAGTTGAAACATTTTAAAATTCAATCGAGTAGCTGCACACGGATTTACCTTAAAGTTATCCTCTAATTGACTTAGCTTATCACGCATGCACCTAATGTTGTTGTCGAACCATTTCACTAAAGAATTAGATTTGTTGTTCTTCAGATCGCGCCTTTTGCTAACGGTTGGAAAACTAGAGGTGCAAGTACCTACTACACTACTAATTGATACTACTGTTAACTCTGTTAAATATTTAGACATTATTTCTGAAAATTTAGAAGAATCAGTGCTCAGAATGGGCACAGAAGAAAATTTTGTCTTTCAACAGAACAATGTGCCAATACAAAAATCAAAGAAAGCCATGAATATTTTCGCAGCCAATGATATAATATAATGAAACGCCTCCACAAAGCCAGTATTTAAAGCCGGTTGAAAATTCGTGGTTAATATTAGACAATAAAGTGACTACTGCTGAACGGTCAAATAAAGTTTTTTTTTTTTTTCAAGTGTAAAAAAACAATGGATTTCCGTGTATCATAATATTTTCAAAACCTAGTGGAAAGTATGCTCGGCGCTAACAGGCCGTTATTAGTGCAATAGGTTTCCACACTAAATATTAATTAACACTTGACATTATTTTTATCCATTGTCTATTTAATTTTGTCTACTCTTAAAAGATATGTCACTGGTTTATTTTTTTAAATAAATATTGTTTACGTTTTCCAAAAACAAATTCTGTTCGTTAATTTTAAGATAGTTGTATGTACAAAATATAAATTAAAAATTAAAGAAGATTTTGCAGGAAACCAAAGAAGATATTGTAATTTGTTTGAAAAGATTGGTACAGTCCACTTAATTTGGTCCCCGACTGTATGTATATATGATAGCGAACTTAAGATGAATTAAAAGGAAAATTAAGTCATGATGATGCAAGATCCCGCTGTTGTTTCTGATACAGATTAATGATTTACCAACCTTTATAGAGGATGCAAAGTCTGTTTTATATGCAGACGATACCACGCTGCTTAATCAGTCCGAAACCTACCGAGAAATTAAATCCAATTTTACCTTAGTAAAAAGTAAAAAGATTGGTTTGTGGCGAACAGATTAATCAGAAACGAATCTAAAACCCAACACCTATTGTTTTCCCGAAGACCAACAACAGAGAATATTGGTCAAGATCCTGTTAAGTTCCTAGGAGTAACCATTGGTATAAATCTCAGTTGGGAACAACATGCGGAAACAACAGCGGAAAAATCATGCTAGGCAATCTACTGTATGAGAAATTTAAAATCTAAGGTACCCAGAAATGTCCTGGTGACTACATATCATGCCCTGGTTGAGTCGCACATCACATATGCTTTGCTAGCTTGGGGACACTCCACACATACCCAAAAAAAATTTCGATTACAACGGCGAGTTTCACAACAACTAAGAAAGATTTTTTTTTTTTTTTGAACAAACTGTTTTATTGCTTTTCAAACTATTCGCCATTAGTTTCAAGTTTCAAGGAGATATGTGCGCGCACGAATAGCTTAAGTAAGATTGTCCTCGCAATTATTTTAAAAAAATAGATATTCCGTCTAAAATATATATATATATATATATATATAACAGCAATAGAAGCGATATAGTGAATACGTCTCCACTAAAATAACAAAAAAACGTGCAAGTGAATCATTATGGTGTTAACACAATCACAAAAACAAGACATCAAAAGTGTTCTTCTAGAAATTAGCAATGGCGACGATTGGACACGTAACTTACTGGATAAATTATCTAAAGTAATTAGGCAAGAGTTCAAAACCAGATTCGAACAACAAGAGAAAGCCATTAATAAATTAGAAGAACAGCTAAATGATGAAAGAAAGAAAAACGCCATAATGGAAAAGAAACTGGATAACCTAGAGCAATATGGCCGTCGCAAGAACTTGCGAATCTTCGGAATTGAGGAAAAGCGGAACGAAAACTCAGAAAAACTGGTTTTAGATTTATTCCAAAGTAAGTTAAACGTAACTATATCGCCAGAAATGATACAGCGCAGTCATCGAGTCGGCATCCCCAAAAACAATTCTACCCGAGCAATAATTGTTAGATTCCAGTCATACAAACAAAAACAGCTGGTTTTTAAAAATAAAAAACAACTGAAAGATACTGGAATTACAATTAAAGAAGATCTAACGTCTTACAGGCAGGAAGTGTTAAGGGAAGCATACACGAAGATAGATAAAAGAAAAATATGGACAGCAGATGGTAATATCTTGACATATTTAAATAATAAAATACAAATAATAAGAAACAAAGAAGATATTGAAGAGATCCTAAACCAACATCAATAACAAGATGGCAGCACAAGCTAAGAAAACATGGGGAAGAAAAGAAAATATGTATAATTTAAATAAGGTTAGAGTGTAAATAAAACAATGATACTTACAAATAATAATAATTGTAGAGAGCAGTCTTAAACTTTACAGTTGTACATTACCACTGTCACAACAACACATCTTAGGTATTTGTTAGTTTTTAGGTTAAACAAACAATTAATTATAAATAAAAATTATGAACACCTTAGATATTATAACTTATAATGATGATTCTCGCACAGACACTGACCGTATAAAACAAACATTCAACACGAGTAACTACATTGATACTATAAGCGCGATAAAACATGAAAACTTTAATATTTTACATCTTAATATTAGAAGCATAAACAAAAACTTTGATTAATTGGTTATTTTTCTCGAAACTTAATAAAAACTCTCAAATTTAATAAAAATGACGGCGTTATAATATATGTAAATAATAATATAAATTGTACAAATAAAACCGTGAAATTAACTGAAATTACATTAATAAGAAGTACATTTAAAATAAATAAAACTAAGTTTGCAATTAATTCCATATATAGAATGGAGGTCTATATTAATATTAGAATGCCAAACTTTAATACTAATTTTGAATATTTATCATCTGTAATACAATCCTCAATCACTGATCATGACGCGATAACTATTAATTTCAATTACAAGATAAATAACAGTAAAATTAAAAAGTCTCGCATATGTGTAACAAGATCAACAATAAATTATGAAAAATTATGCAATAAATTAAAGAAAGAAAATTGGACTACTTATCAAAATATTTGAAAAATATACCGAAAGTAGTACTGTTATAGTCAACAATAAAAAAAAAGAAATAAAATTAAAACCATGGATTACAACAGGCTTAATCACATCAATAAAACGAAGAGATGCATTAAAACTTAAATTAATAAAAAACAAAAACAACATAATGATAAAAAACGATTTCAAAACTTACAGGAATAAATTAAATAAATTAATAAAACTTGCGAAAGTTAATTACTATAAAAACAAAATTAATAATCATACTGAACAAAAACAAATATATAAAATTATTTCAGAAATCTCTAATGAAAATATTAAAAAAGAAACTTATGTCACAAAATTAAATAAAGATAATAAAGAAATTACGAATAACAAAGATATAGCTGAAACAATTAATAACTATTTCATAAACGTAGGGGAAAACTTAGCTAGTCGTATTAGTTCTAAAACAAAAGAAAAACTAGGACCTAAAAATCAAAAAACTATGTTCTTATTTCCTACTAATGAAAACGAAATAATTGATTACATAAATAAATTGAAAACAAATAGTGCTCCAGGACCAGACAAGATACAAGCTATAACAATTTAAAATACTCACCCATATATAGTAAAACCAATGACATATATAATTAATTTAGTACTCGCAACGGGTTCTATTCCTACTTACTTCAAACAATCAATTATTACACCTGTACATAAGGGTGGGAGTAAAACAGACGTTAACAATTACAGACCAATTAGCCAGATCAATATGTTCGCCAAAATTTTAGAAAAAACCATAAAAACACGATTATTAAATTTTTTGAACAAACATAAAATAATTTCAAAAAATCAGTATGGGTTCATGGAGGGGTCAAATACAGAAGAAGCAATTCTAAACCTAACAGAACACATTAATAAAAACGCAAATAATAATAGAAAGAGTCTAGCTGTATTTCTAGACCTTACTAAGGCCTTTGACACTATATCACATAAATTACTCATTAAAAAACTAAAACATATAGGAATCCGAGGCATAGTACTAGAATTACTTAAAAATTATCTTACAGATAGATACCAAGCTGTAAAAGTAAATAATGAAATCAGCCAACCTCTACTGATTAAAACAGGAGCACCCCAGGGAACAATATTATCGCCAATATTATTTCTTATTTATGTAAATGACCTTTGAAACCTTTCCATTAAAGGTACAATATTCTCTTATGCTGACGACACAGCCATTATATTCGAAGGAGACAGTTGGGAAGAAGTGTACCGTAACGCATCAATAGGAATAGGAAAAATCAACGACTGGCTAGATAACAATTTACTTTCACTAAATATAGATAAAACAAAATTTGTCACGTTCTCTAGCACTATGGCGGGACAACCCACTAATTATTTTCTGCACATAAATTCATCGATCACCATAAATATAGTAGAATCAATCAAATACTTAGGCGTAATTATAGATAAGCATCTGAAGTGGGATGTCCACAGCGAATACCTAAGAAAAAAAAATAAGAAGTTTAACTTACAAATTTTATAAAATATTTGACATATTTCCTTTAAAAATTTTAAAAACAATCTATATAGCATTAGTGGAATCTATAATTAATTATGGAATAATTGCTTGGGGTAGTCTGTATATAAAATACATACAACCTGTACAAATATTACAAAACAGAATCTTAAAAATAATTTATAAGAAAAAAATCTTATTCTCAACCAATCAATTATACCAAGACCTAAATTTACCTGATGTGAGAACTCTGTACATTATAAAAATAATGAAAAGAATGCATAAAAAACCGACCAATATTATTAATCATGGTTATCAAACAAGGTTAATGAGTAGTAAGCAGTTTAAAATATTAAAATTTAGTAGTAAAGCTGGGCAAAAAAGTTTCGCATATATAGGACCTAAAGTCTATAACAAACTACCTACGAAAATCAGAAATATAGAGAATTTAAACAAATTCAATAGGGAAATGAAAATGTTTGTATTGGATAATAAAATATTATTAAAAGACATAATCGAACATCATTTATAAAGTTGTTGGATCAAAATTTGATTAACGCGGATATTCTCATCCCTTTTTATTTATTAATTGTTTATTAATTGTTATATTATTAAATAAAGTATATTATTACAAAATTATGTGTGCAAATTTATATATATATATATTATAAAATAGACAGCTAATAAGATACAAGCATATTGACCAGTTCAATGCGCTTAGTTTATAAGCTATTATTGTATTGAACAAATTATGTATTAATGTAAAAAGTTTATGTATTGTTATTAAGGGCAATAAATTGAATTGAATTGAATTGAATTAAATTAAGATTTAAACACTGAATGCGTTCAAACCAATTCTGGAAACATTTTTTCTACTCTGAAGTTGGTATCCCAAAAATATGGTTGTCGAAGACTTCAACAGCTTCTTGAGGTGATGAAAATCGCTGTCCACGCATTTTTTGTCTGACATTGGGGAAGAAAAAAAAGTAGTTAGGGGTAAATTTATTTATTTATTTATTTATTAAATTATTAAATTATTAAAAGATAATAAAACAACAAAAAAAAAGAAAAGACCAAATTTCAATATGAAATAATTAATATTTAAATTATTAGATTAACTATAATAAATGAAAGAAAAACAATAATAATAAAAAAGAGGCAATTATAATCACATTTTTTTTTATAAGTGATTTGAATTGTTGATGTGTTAGACAAAATATATCAACAAATTCAGGTAGTTTATTAAAAATCAGGTGAATACGGGCAATGAGACATAAATTCCATGTTTTTCTCCTTCAAATAATCAATTGTTTGACGTGCTGTGTGAGAGCTTGCATTGTTATGTTGAAAATGATGCGACGTTTTTGGTTGTTTTTACTTGATTTTGTCGATGACTTCTGGCAAACAAATTGTTGTATATCATTCAGCATTAACTGTTCTCCGAAATTTTAAAGGAATGGTTGCGACATGTCCAGTACAACAGAAGAAAAAATGATCATTTTCTTCTTGAATGCTTCTTGAAGTGCTTCTTGAATGTATAGCTTTTGTGGGTGTTGGTTCATCTTGGAAGACACAAACAGTGGATTGTTGCTTAGTTTCCGGTTCATATGAATAAATCCAAGTTTTGTCACCTGTAATGATGTTGTATGCGGATTTTCAGTGCCTAGGTTGCATTTTTTTAGCATTCCCTTACACAAATCAACACGAGCCTTTTTTTGAGCTTGGGTCAAATTATACGGAAACCATCGGGAACAGATCTTTTTCACAGCTAAAAGATCATGCAACATCGAATGTATTGCAGTCCGCGATATGCCAAAGGATGTCACATAAGTCACATGGTAAGTCACATGCCGATCTTCTTCAATCATTTTGCGCACAGCATCGATGTTTTTTTGAATCACAACCGATTTAGGTCGACTTTCACAAGATTCATCACTGACGGATGCACGACCACTACGTTTTCTGCAAACCAATTATAAACAGTCTTTTCGGATGGTGCGTCATTTCCAAAAGTTGAACGAAGCGAATCTATGCTTTGTTGTTGAGTTAGGCCTAGGCAAAAATCATCCAACGAAAACTTTCACGAGTAATATCCAATTTTTCACAAACTTGTTTTTTAACGCTCACTGTCAACAAACTACTCGGTCAATTTATAAGCTGCCACTGATTTCACAATAACAAATGTCAAATTTTACGAATATAGTAATAACACATTACAATATTGCCATCTAGTGGTCGTTAGTAAAAACATAAAAGGTAACCCTCGTATGCCACAAAGTATTAATATGGCTTCAAACCAACAAACAAGTTCCGCCAATGTTATTAAAAACAACAGCCAATCATTTCCGCGAAAGGATCAAGCATTCAACATAATGAACTCTATAAATGACACATCCATAAAGTATTATGTATATAAAATTGGAAGCATCATAGGCGCGAAAAACACATTGTTCGCCACCCGTGTCTGGAACCAGAGAATATTCATTTACCTCCCCTCAAAAGAATGAGTTAACCAAATAATGTCTAAACACAGAACCGTGCAAATTGAAAACTAAGATCTCAACATTAAAATGGTATAACAAACTTCTTTTCTGAAAGCTGGAATGCTGGAAGAAGAATATTCCCATATCTTCAGTTTACGACGTCAGATGTATATTAACCCCAATGAAGAAAATTTTATTCCTGATAGTGTTATAGGCAACCACGAAGATGTAACCTACAAAATATTTTTAACAACAGACAAAATTAGCAAAGAAAAAGGAGTAAATGTCCAAACACAGCCAGTCACCATGTGACAGCCAGTAAATGTCCAAAGAACACTGATGATTCACAGCCACAACCGTATCAAGACAACACAGAAAAAAGCAATAATAAAGTTGAAATCACCAATGTCGTTTGGTCAGAGAAAACCACATCGAGTCTTTTTAATTATGAATTGCCATCCTGTTCACAATTAAAAAGGACAGTAACATTAATAAGTAGTATTGAAGATCTGGAGGAAACCCCAAACCTAAATGAGCCAGCAGTGTCTGAAATAATACAGAGAAAAAAGCAGCCAAAATAAATACTATCCAAAAGTAGAACAGTACAAAACAAACTCTCCGAAAGCTCCAAACAAAAAAATAAAAAATACCGAACAGAAAGTTCAGAAAATATATCAATGGAAGAAATTTCTAAAGTCATAAAAAAGAAAATGAAACAACATCCCCATAAATACTGCTTGTGCTATGACCAAATTTATCGAGGAAATCCAAACGTCCAAAGACCACCTACAAACGACAAGAAATACACCAATGATATTACAGGCTAACTTCTTACTCCTAAAGATCTCCATGCTCACCTTAACCAAAAAGGCAAACATCGTTTTACATGCTTAATCAATCGTATAAAAGAACTGCTAAATGCAGTAGTTGATCACTTTTCAACCCAATAAAATGGCTATCTTACAATGGAACATGAATTGATTCTTTTCTCACTTATCCGAATTACAACATTTAATCTTTAAAACGTTACTACTATTTATATGCATTCAAGAGTCGCGGTTACTTCCCCACCAAAATATTAAACTTAATGGTTATTCTCCTTAGAGAAAAGATAGCTATTGTTGTAAATAACATAGTGCTTAGTGAAGAACTTAACATCAATACAGAATTAGAAGCCGTTACTATCTCAACTATTGTTCCCAATATGGTAAAATTAACAATCTGCTGTCTTTATTTACCCCCCAAGATTCCTACATCACTAAACGAGCTGGAAAACCTCATAAAACAACTCCCTACCCCTTACATAACAGTTGGTGATTTTAATTGACAAAACGTGATATGGGGATCAAACTATACAAATCCAAAAGGAAGAAAAATCGAGAAACTAATCGATGATAATCTTACCCTTCTTAATAACGGGTCTCTTACACACTTCTGGACCAGGACAGGCCAATTCTCAGCTATTTATCTAACGATATGTACTCCTTTACTTGCTCCAAATCTGTTATCGGAAACCTATCCATTACTTTGCGACAGCAATCACTTTCCTATAACCATAAATTTTCCAGACCTGTCAAATCCACCAATAAATATCCTCAAATGGAATTTCAAACATGCGAACTGGGATCTTTTCATATCGAAATTGAAAATAGATTTTGGCAAGATTTCGAATGATGACAATATCAACGAACTTCTAGATTGTTTCATCACACACATCAATAATACAGCAATATTAGTTGTAGGAACGAAATATATCAATTATAGAAAAATAACAGTATCATGGAGGAACAAAACATGTGAATTAGTTACAAGGCAACAGAAAAAAACATTAAATCTCTATAAGAAAAATAAATCTATAAAAAATCTGATAAATCTGAAAAAAATGCCGTGCCGTATCCAGAAGAACAATTTTGGAAAGCAAGTAAAATTCTTGGGAAAATTTCATATCCACAATTACACCTAACACCTCGCCAAAAGAACTGTGGAGCAAAATACGCAATATTAACGGCAATAAATTACCCCCATTTACAACAACTCTACTGACAAATAACCAAATCATTACATATTCCCAGGATATAGTAAATTACATGGCAAATCATTTCCATCATAACTCAAGCGACTCAAACTATGATAAAACATTTCTAAACCATAAACATCAACGAGAGTTAAAAAATAAATCAATCGACGAAGACGAAACAGAAATAAACCCTTCACCAAAGAATAACTTACCACAGGACTTAAATTGTTAAAAGATAACAAAAGCTTCGGACCGGATGGCATCACTTCCGAATTCCTAAAACACCTACACGAAGAGGCGATCAGTTATCTATCAAAAATATATAATTTTATATGGGCTAAAAACATTTTAGAAATTTCAAAAGTAACAGAAATTTCAAAATTAAAACAAATAGTTTCAACAGCTCCGAAAAAAAGGATTTACAGAATGGAGTTGCACAAGGTGAAGTTATCAGCGTCACATTATTCTTAACCGCTATTAATAATATCACCTAATCTTGTCTGCACTCTACCACCTAAAGTGATGAATAAAAAACTAAACAAAAAATCAAATAAGCCTGAAATACTTCTCCTGGCCGACAGTCATAGACGGTAATGTGGTCCAATAATGAACTCACTAATTCCTGACGCTGACATACTTTCCATTATCAACCCAAACGCGACATTATAGCACATCACTAGTGACGTAAAAAAACTAACGCAGAATTTTTCTAAGAAGGATTTTCTTATAATTTTGAGTGGCTCCAATAATGCGCTCCCAACTGTATAAAAAACTACAAAATATAGACGACGTTACAATGACCGACACTAATAACATTATAATTAAAAACGATTTCACAAGGCATGGACTACACCTCACATGGAAAGGAAAAACTAATGAATGCTATATTAGGATGTTATTATTATTATTATTATTATTATTATTATTTATTTTCCAAATCATACATTATATACTAGCAGACGTCATCTAATGTATTCATATAATACAGGAGATACATAAGCAAACTAACTTAAATCTACAGAAAATCGCGGTACCTACAAATGTGCTGAACAAAGTGGTTAAAAAAAGCAGAGTAACTTGAATCTACGGAAAAACACGGTGCCTAAAAATGTACCAAATAAAGTGAAAAAACCAAATGTGACCAGCAATGTTTCTAAAAAAAAATTGTAAGATTAATAATATTGTATCCGAAAAAAAACGTATGAATGTCGGCACTTTAAAAGTGCAGTCGTCGACAGAAATCTAAATATAATATATGCAAATATACAAAGCTTAAACCATAATAAAATCCCCGAACTTGAAATTAGTATTATAAATAAGAACACGGCTTTTATTGCTCTGACTGAAATTTTGACTGTAGAAGAATCAGTAAATTCATATATCATAGACAATTTTAATTACATTCATATTTCTGTCGACGAAAAAATAAGGGTGGTAGTGTAGGAATTTGGGTTAGGTCAGATATAAATGCAAATCCTCTTAACCTTGAATATCATGATTCCAAAGTGTACATTATAAATTGTTACCATCTCCATCCTCTGATCTCAATATATTTCTAGAAAACATGACAATATTACTAGATGACATGTTTACCAATAACGGTACATTTATAATTTTGGGAGACTTTAATGTACACTTTGAGAAAAATGACAAAGATTCAATTGATGTAAAAAACTTATTTCTGTCCTATAATTGCTATAACTATGTCCTGAAACCAACAAGGAAGAATGCAATTATAGACAATGTTTTTAATAACATTGTTCCAACTTCATGTGAACCGTATGATACAGTTGCATCTGATCACAGATATGTAAAAATAGTTTTGGATGTATCGAGTAAGATGTAGCCAATTGTGCTATTTAATAAATATTACTATTATTATTATTATTATTATTAAGATGGAAACCATTCAAGTAACCAAAAGAGACATTTCTACCGTAAACATAAACTCCTTGGTATCTGACTTGGCGAATGAAGACTGGCAAGATTTAAAAAAATATGCTGATTTTAATTCAGCATTTCAATACTTCTACGCTAAATTTTAAACATACTTTTAACTGCTATTGTCCCTATAAAATAATAGAAACAAAAAGTAACAGCTCCAATAGTTGGATCAATAATGACCTAAAGATTTCTAGTAAAAATTTATATGACCTATATCAGGTGCAAATTAAATATCCAGCTCTAAAAAGTTTTTACTTAATAAAAAAGAAGACCGATAACAGACTATTGAAAATGACCAAAAAATCTTACTACGATAACCAAAGAATAAACTCGGATAACATAAATCGAAAGGAATGGCAAGTTATTTCAAAGATAACAAAAGGCGGAAATATTAAATGCGAAAATATATCATTAAAAATTGACGAAGAAGTTATTATCAATAATGATATAATTAGTAATAAATTTAATGATTTTTTTCATAAAATTCCGCATATTCGATAGATATGTCTACGATCCCTAATATTAATGAACGTATGTGTGCCCTACCTTACTCAGATGAAGAATTTTACTTGATAAAAAATAAATTAAAAAACAAATCTTCGTCAGGCCCAGACGTTGTTCCTACTGTAGTCGTTAAATCTCTTTTTCACCTCCTAACTCCACCTTTTACTTACCTAATTAATATATCCTTTGAACAAGGGGTTTTTCCAAATGAGTTAAAAAAATCTGCTGTCTTGCCAATTCACAAAAAAAAGGTGCTAAAAATTCTATAGCTAACTATAGACCAATTTCATTAATATCTAGTTTTTTGAAAGACTTTGAATATGCTATGCTGCAAAGATTACTAAGTCATCTGAAGAAACCAAATATAATTTGTCCTAATCAACATGGTTTCAGAGCTATGTATTCAACTATGAAAGCCGCAGGTACATTTCTAAAACGGATCTACGATGCACTAGATAAAAAACAGTACCCAGTGGCCTTATCTGTGATCTCAGTAGAGCCTTCGACTCTGTTCGACCGGATATCCTCATGGACAAATTATACAGATTTGGAATACGCGGTACTGTTGCTGAATGGTTTTCTTCTTATTTATCGGATAGGTATCAATATGTACAGGTCACATACACATGTAACGGCCATTGTATAACTAGCAAGTCTGATCTATTACCATTTAATTTGGGTGTTCCGCAAGGATCAGTACTTGGACCCGTTCTGTTCATATTGTTTGTCAATGGCATTATGTTTTTCTTAAATACCCTTTTAACAATGTATGCTGATGATACAACAGCACTTATAACTGGATTAAATTATAATGAAATCCAACTTAAAGCTAAAGAACTATTAAATGAATTAAGTATTTGGTTTGCAACAAACAAATTATATTTAAATGTTTCAAAAACGGTTTTAATGAAATTACGTCCCATTCAAAAACATGTTCCAAATATTATAATTGAATACAATAATGCCACGATAGATAATCTGAACACAACAAATTTTCTTGGTCTTTTTATAGATGACAATCTTACCTGGACTGCTCATTGTCAAGATGTCATCACAAAACTAAATCGGATGTGTTATGTGATTTGAAGTATAACATATACTGTGAGTAGATCTACCGTACTAAAATATTATTATGGGCAGAAAAGGCACAAAAAAAAAATAATTCGCTGTATGGTGGGAATTAGAGCACCATCATCTTTTAAAGAGCATTTTATGTCATTACAATTGCTTACATTGCCTATTATATACATTCAAGAATCTTTATGTAATATATACAAAAATAGAAGCAATTTTGAATGTAACTCAATGAATCATGCGTACAACACCCGACATAGAGAAGATTTTCGAGCTCCCTTACATAGAATCGAATTGACCAGAAACACGCACGACTTGAATTGAAGTAGCACTAAACTTTTTTAACAAATTACCAGTGACTTATAAAATGGTTCTTACACTCGCCAAATTCAGAGCTAAACTAAAAAAGAATACTCCTGAGTCATGCTGTTTACTCTCTGGATGAATTTCGATCTATTTTAACGCAACTTTAGCATAATTTAATTTTTTTATACCTTAGACTACATCAATTTTCTTAATGTTTTATTTAATGATTTCAATAATAATTTCTTATGTAACTGATTAAATTTTATGTACTTGACATATGTCCAATATTATTTGTATAATCTACTGGATAAAATAAATTATTATTATTATTATTATTATGGATTGTAAACATAAACACAAATGGCCTAACAACAATTCTTTTGCTAAGAATAATCATGACGAAAAACGTTTGAACGTTTGAAACGTTAGATGAACGATTTTATTTTTATGGTAATTATTATGTACAAGCCTGTTTGTTGTTTGGTAGGTATAGGTACCAAAAGTTCTCTAATGCGAGAAAGTACTGCGCATAATTTGGGTTGCAATGTAGCGTTTCAGTTTATTGAAATATAACTGAAAGGTATAAACCAGGAATATGTTAGAATTTGGAGTAAAACCACTACGGTTTTATAAATGGAAAATATGTAGCTGAAATTAACATTTTTAGTCCTAAATAATAATAGTTTGAGTTATGAGATTCATGTTGATCGTTACTGTGTCCAACATACTGATTTTCGCATAATAACCAGTAACAAGCGTATCATTGTTACTGGTTTGACAAGAATATAAATTAAAATGACCGATACTTAAAGACTGTTGCACATGATGAGCTATATTGCTACACATAATATTTAATTTAACACTGTACACGTTGGTTTCGAACATATTTTTATGCCAGGACATGGATTCTCTAAATGTGTTCTATGGTTCGTGTGAGAACTCTAAGAAGGATTAAAACAGTGGTTGCAGCAGTAAACCGTAAGGTTGTACTGAATTTGGTTTATTTTATCAAAGCGATTGATAACCTATCGAGATATAGTGGCAAATTCTATTGAAAATATCTGGGTTAGGAGTAGCAATCCTCATTTGATTTTTTTTATGTTTATGATTACCCAGCAAACATTCAACTAACGGCCGAATGCCGGAAAACTGCTTTTACTGCTGGTAAATTGCTGGAACCAAAAATAAGTGCAACGCCAGTATTAATAATGTACTTCACATTTGTATTTCGCATTCCGCCTATACGAAGTACTTTACCAGCATTTTATAAGCACTCCTTATTTGTATTAATCCAAGCAAACATTTTTATACGGGCTATCGTCTCTTCTTCATTTATACTTTTTACTTAAAACTAAACTTTTTTTGAATGTAATAATTTGAAAAGTCTGATTGTTCTTAGTCATAAAATACACAAACCGCGTGGCCTTCGAGGGCCAGTACAAGTTGATACGTGTTAGTGGACAGTTTATCAAGATGTGTATTTAAATAGTTATTGTTTTGTGAACATTATACAGTTTTTTATTGTGATTTGTGTGTGTTTTGTTAGATTTAAGGACGTAGTTTACACAAACTGTTTCATGTTAAATTGTTTAATTTTTAGTTTAGTTAAATCATAGTTTTTTTCACGTAATAAAATTTTCAATTATTAATAAATCTGTTACAAGATTATAAATATGTCTTTTAAAAAATATAATTTGTCATATTTTATTTTGAATAGTGACATCTTAAATATTTTGTAAATATAATACTAACCTAAAATAATACAAACTTAATCCAAAACTGTAAAGCTTTTTTTACAATATAACCAAGTTTCTAAAAGTCAGTAATACACTATAAAAATCACCAAAATAACCAGATCTAGTTTGTTCTTACAAAAGTGAACAGCTTATAGCATTAATGCTTATAAAATTTGATTATTGAATTTATTTTAACAAGTATGATTTCTGTAGGTTGGCACTCTTCAAGTCAGGGGGAAAAGATGTGGTAGATAATACAAGCCGAATATTGGCAAAAATTATTAGTCACCACTTATCTTTAGGATGCAATTTTTTGGCCGAAATGGCAGAAAACCATTTTCTTAAAATTCTTCATTAAATTAATAAATTAAATAAACTAATTACTGTTATTCCTGAAATTATATTTATTTAATATTTATAAATAAATCAATAAATTATAACTGTTAATACAATTTACAATCGGCCAGTTTTACCATCGTTGAATAAATTTATTTAACAACTTAAGTTAACAATATCGCATCATTCTATTGACAGCAATGTTAATTTCTTCATTAATAGTTTAAAACCGATGCGATATTGTCAACTTGATTTGTTAAATAAATTTATTCAACGATGGTGAAAATGGCCAAATGAGTATTTATTTTGCACCTAACCATTAATTTATTTTAATACTGGGTAATTACACATATGTTACATTTGAAACACTAGAGAGTGGGTATAATATATGCACTGGTCCGTCAGAAATAAATCTTGCAACTAATGCGATTATTTTGCACTTTACCGTTGCTGGGTCAGCAACTGATACATCAATGGGCCAGCTAACGGCCACGGGGACACCGGGGTACTGGCCCAGTGCGAAATGCCAGCACAAAGCCTAGTGCGAAATGCCAGCACTGGCCCATTACTTTCAATGCACTTTACCGTTGCTGGGCCGGCAACTGATACATCAATGGGTCAATAACGGCCACGGGGACACCGGGGTACTGGCCCAGTACGAAATGCCAGCACTGGCCCATTACTTTCAATGCCGGGGAGTATGTGCTTTACCAGCACTGGCCCGTATAAAAATGTTTGCTGGGTAGACTAACGACTTCTACTTCTCTGGTCAGGATGTTAAGTCTTCTTCTCATGTTTTTGCCAGTGTGAGACATAAGACAGATGTTATCGGCATACTCTAACTCTTTCAAGTAGCTTGTTATATTCTACCTGATACTGTAATTGCAGCCTTCTAGCTTTTTCATTACATTGTCCAGAACAATGTTGAAAAGTATGGGCGAAAGATACACCCCTGTTTAACGCCAGTGCAAACATGTATAGGTTTGATTAGGGTACCTTTATGATGTAACATTTTAATAACCTCTCATGGAATATTATGTTTTTAGAGAACTCTCCGTACAGCGGCATGTATGAGGTTGTCAAATGCCTTCTGAAATTCTACGAATATTTGCTACAGATTAGATTTCCATTGCATGTCTGCACTGTACCAGCTTAATTCTGATGAGCGTCTCCGTGGTCACCAACTGAAGCTCACACGAAATTTTCCATCGGCCCCAACGTTAGCACTTCCTAACAAACAGAGCATTTAGCACCTGGAACTCACTCCCGGAGGAAGCAATTCTAGCTCCAAATATCAACGACTTCAAGAATCGAATCACCCATCTATTTCAATAATAATGTTAATCTATATCTTAAATGTATAAATTAGTTTTATCTTAAGTTGCTAGTAGTATCTTAAATATATAATGTAGTTTATTTAGTTAGTGTTTTTTTATAAATTTTTACTATATTAGAGCATAACAAGCCAAATGGCTTCTGCTCTCTCACCATGTAATAATAATAGTAATAATAATAATAATAATAATAATAATTTCTGGGGTCTAAAACCAACTTATTCTTGAAGGAAACTACTTTCGAGAGAATGACAAATTCTGTTATAAAGTATCTTGCAAAGTAAATTGCTGCAGGAATTTAGCGGTATAATGCCGCGCAAATTATCACAGATGGAGAGATCTTATTTCTTAGTTAATTTAATTGTTCCAATTATATGATAATATGGGATACAAAAGTTTGATGACTGTGGTCGTATCGATCCTTAAAATGTCAGGAATACCGTCTATACTTGCTACTTTGTTGTTTTTGAGATCTTTTATAGCGGCAGTGATTTCTTCTACACGTGGGTGGTCTGTGCTAACTGTTTGAAAACTTTTTCAATTTGAAACTGGGACAGTTAGCGGGCTCATCAGATGATGGCAGGTAGTTCGGTTGATTATTTAGCAATTAGTTGAAGTGCCTGTGCCATTTCAAAAGTTGTTCTTCTGCTGAGGCAAGAATCATTGTTTTTTTGACTGGATGTTAGACAAAAAAGTATTTGTTTGCCAGGCATTTCGTGATTTGATAAACCTCTCTCAAATTCTATTGTCCTGCTGCTATTTGGGTGCGTCGAGCAAGATCTTCTTTTCACTTTCGCTTAGCATGCCATGTTAACGATCTTATTCAGATTGTTACAGAAGTGGCTAAGAGCTTGTTTTTCATTAGTACTCTTCGCGTTGTTAGTCAGCTCTTTCGTCTTTTTCGTGAGATTTTTATCCAAGTGGCTTCTGATATCCAAGGTTTCTTAATCGGTTTGTTTTGTGTCTAAGATTATTTTAGATGTATCGAGCAAAGTTTGTTTGACCAAATCCCAGTTTTTATTCAAGTTATCATTCAGTTGCATATGTTCAGATATTTTCTTAAACTCAAAACAAAAGTTATCGGTAGTGTTCTCTACTTTTTTACATCGAAGCGTGATAGTTTCAAGCAGATTACCAGGTGGTGATCGGTACTAACATCTGTTCTGCGATAGCTGCAGACATCTAGAAGTAAACATTTCTATCTGTTAAATAGTAAGATATGATCGATCTGGAATTCTGTGCGATGATCAAGAGAAACCCAGTTTTGCTTCTGGATCCTTTTGTGTGGAAACTACCTCCAATAACGAAGTGATTATTGCTGCAGAATTAGAATAGAAATTAACCGTTGTCATTCAACGATCTTAACACGTGCTTAACCAGAACCTGTTTATTGTTGGTGTTATTACTGCCCACTTGGGTATTGAAGTCTCCCAGTCTCGTAATTATATCAGCATTCCTTGCAGAAATATATGTAGATGTCCTAATTCTTATATTTATTTACTAAAATACGTAGGGCCGCCGCAACCCATGGGTGAAAGGTATGCGCCGCACCCGGTCGGCAGATTATTTTGGGACAACAAAGTTATAGCAATGTAGATTAATTAATAATTATTAAAGTAAACATTCTTATAAAATTTTATTTTCAACACGCTAAATCCGGATCCAGACTGAATTGGTCTATACAACACAGAACTACGCAAAACATTTTTAAAAGTTAGCGCAGAATGATCACTGTGCGAAGTGTTCGGTTATATTCTACTGTGCGCGGGATAATGGCAGATGAATATAGATACAGACTTGTGTGTCGTCAAAATAAAACGCGCCAAAACAAGCGATTACATCGGTATGATGTACCGATAGTAAAATTAGTTTTCTGCATGCGACTTTTAAACTCAGGCCCGCTTTTTCAAGGGCGACAATGTTATGTCGCACCTGGGCAGCGGATACGCTCCTATAAATGCATATAATAATATTAATAATAATAATAATAATAATAAATCGCAGGGGAAATTCTAAATGGCCATAACACCTGGCTATTTGCTAAGCTTTCGGGCCTGATGATCCCGCGAACCCTGAATCACGCAAGAAAAGTTCGCAATGGTCGCAACATCTGACCATATCGAGCTTTTGGGCCTGATGATCCCACGTATCCTGAATAATAATAATAATAATCGGGGTACGGCGGTCTTTTGACCGAAAAGGCTTAGCGCCCTTTCCCCCCAGATCGCTACCACACTGTTACCACGGCAGGAACCAAGTGGGGGTAACGTCGACCCTATCATCTGGTCGATGAATCCTGCCACCATTTCATGGGGCCAACCTTCCCATGAAACGTATAAATGGTTCAAGACACGACAAGAAACCATAGAGCTTCCCACAACGGGTCCTTCTCGGATGGGGACCCACAAACAGTTGGGCGAAGCTACAATCCCGCTAGCCGGGCCCGCCACAGGTGGACACCCGAGGAGCAGGAAGACCTGCTTCAGGTTTACGAGGCAGCGTCACCCCATCGCAGGGGCTACATGGTCAGAGTCCACTCACAATGGTGTGAAAATCATCCTGAGCTGGACTTCATGACGCAACAAAATCTGCGCGACCAAGTAGCACGCCTGCGACGCAGGATGAGGCGATCGAGACGAAGAGAGTCGAGAAGGTTGTCCCAAATACCGGTACATCCATCGACACCTGCAAGCCCACCTACGGGAGGTGGGCAGATAGCCACTGGGTCTTCCCCAGTTTATGCAAGAAGAACATCCTCTTCACCGGGAAAAAATCTCCGCGAGGATTTTCTAGCCCTTCTCTCGCCTCATTCTGAACGTACCCGACTCGGACACAATAAGTTCAAAGTTCGTGCTGATGACCTCACGCGACTCCATGAACTTATTGACAAGCAAATTTCCCCTCAGAGTAGTCTCTGGGATATCGACTGTGCTGTATACGCTGCAGCAGCTGTGCTGACGCCAAAGCGGGCTAAGGCTTTTAACGGCAAACTGCGTATACAGCAATTAGAGAAGAAAATGACGCGTTCACGTCAGGAAGCTTCTCATATTCAGTGTGGTATTGATGCTTTACGAAGTATTAAGCCGCTAAGTGCGAATACTAAGCGCATATTATATCAATTGCGCATAAAGCATCACACACTGAATTTTTCCACTCTCTCTCTGCTAAAGCAGAAAGCGGTAGACAAATTGAGAGCACTAGCCCTGGCAAGAAAGAAACTGGTCAACCGGGTTAGGACCATGGAGGAAAATACTATGTTCCTCACGAGCCCGTCACGCCTTTTCATGGCCAAACCTGAGGTTTCTGAACCGTCATTATCAGTCGACAGGACAGAGACTTTCTGGAGGGAACTTTATGAACACGAGGCGATCGTGCAGGACACTCCAGTTTTGGAGAGATTTGAGGAATTCTGTTCACAACACCTGACAGATCCTCAGGCATGCCCCCCTGTTACCACGGAAGAAATTACACGTGCTATTTCGAAAGCGCGCAATTTCGCTGCACCAGGAGTTGATGGAAGTCATTCACAAGCATGCACGACCATCTTGCACGAAATTTTACTTCTTTTATCCGTGGAGAAATACCAATAACATCTTGGTTACCAGAGGGGCGTACAGTATTAATCCCCAAAAAAGGTGATTTAACCAACCCGAAGAACTACAGACCTATTACTTGTCTCAATACGCTGTATAAGATCTTCACCAGCGTATTAAACGAGCGGGTACTGAGCTCCATTGCCTCTGTTTGGTCAGACATCTACGAACAGAGGGGATCGAAGAGGGGCCAAGCAGGTTGCAAAGAAAACCTTATTATCGACCGGTCAGTCTGTCATGACGCGGCGTATTTCAAACGCAACCTGTCAATGGCTTGGGTGGACTACGCAAAAGCTTATGACACTACGTCACACGCTCTCATTTTAACATTATTGCGCATGTTACGAGTCCACCCGGAGATAGACAGATGCATTGGGCAACTTATGTCCCTCTGGAAGACACAATTTGTTGTCCCAAGCGGATCAACTACAGTGTCGACAGAGTGGATATATTTCAAGCGTGGGGTTTTCCAGGGAGATTCCCTAAGCCCGCTACTATTTTGCATCTCACTTCTTCCTCTATCGATCGAGCTTAGGCGCGGCAGTGGCTACATGGCGGGTCCCCCGTCGAAGCGTAAGAACAAAATTACCCATCTCTTTTACATGGATGATTTGAAGCTCTACGCCTCGAACGAGAGGAATCTGCAGACCGCCTTAGATACTGTTGCTGAGTACACTGCCGTGATAGGTATGCAATTCGGGTTGGAAAAATGCGCTGTTTTTAATATCTACAGAGGAAAAGGTTTAGACAACGGTGAAGACGTTCAATTGGTTGATGGGAGCATTATAAAACATCTTAATGCCGAAGGGTCTTACATATTTTCAGGCATCAGTGAGAGAGGTGTCCAAGATGTCACTCTTATTAAGCAGGCCCTTCGCAGCAAGTATATGGCACGACTTAGGCAGATATGGAGATCATGTCTGTCTGGCAAGAACAAGATCGCTGCCACAAACATGCTTGCTGTCCCATTAATTTCATACACTTTTGGTGTAATGAAATGGAATGTTGATGATCTTAAGGATCTCGACAGAAGAACCAGAAAGATCATGAACATCAACCGAAGTCTTCACCCGAAAACTTCTGTGCAGCGCATTTACCTCCCTCGTCAAAATGGGGGTCGGGGATTACTAAATCTGGAGTGCTTGCACGATCGACTCGTCCTGGTTACAGCTAACAGTATCCTCAGAAGTCAGGACCCACTATTAAAATTCGTTAGTGAGCACGAATTTAGTGGCAAAGGGGCGTTTCTTTACCAGGCAGCGCGAAGAGCAGCAACGAGATATAACCTGGCAGACTTGAGTCCCGTCAGGGAAAACGCTGGAGTACAACTCTCTCGGGAGGAGTACAACAGAGTTACCGGTTCGGTGAAACGAGGCGAGACAGAAATGTTGACAAAAGAACACATGAGTAAAAGTATGCACTCTGTGTTCTTCAAACATATTAAAAGTCTAGAGTTGTCCACTGAACTCACGTTCTCGTTTCTTAAGTCTGCTGGTTTGAGATCGGAAACAGAAGGTTTTGTGTTTGCGTGTCAGGATGGTGTTATAAATACTTTGGCATACAGGGCCCGCATATTCCAAATAGCGGAGTCCACACTCTATAGGTTGTGCCACCACCATTCTGAAACGATAATGCACATTCTGTCTGCTTGTCCATCTCTTGCAGCGTCGAGCTACGTGTCTCGACATAATGCTGCTCTCCGCGTGCTCTACTATCATCTTAGACATGCCTATGGTATTGACCAAATACCGGTTATACCGTACGTCCCTTCTGACATTGAATCGGTGGTGGAAAATTCCAAGTGCCGAATTTTATTGGAATTACTCCTTCCCCACCTCGAGGTTACTGACAGCCACTAAGCCC